>JAKFHU010001557.1:10600000-11200000 GCA_023783475.1 Daubentonia madagascariensis | reverse complement strand
ATGCACCGGGACTGAGCTGCAAGTGGCCAGGGGAGGCCGGGGGCCGCCTGCGGGGAGACCCAGCCAGGTGTTCACCAAAGGGGTGGGGCCTTCGGGCCTCAGAGCCTGGGAGAGTTGGCCCAGCCCCCTCCCAGCCCCCTGCAGTGTGAAAATAAACCCCTGTGTGAAGAGTGGTCCAGACTGGAAATAAATGACAATGACCCTAACAGAACAGTCTTCAGGGCCCTGACCCCCTGCTGTCACGTCCCTGCTGAGGTGGGGATTCCAGCCCACGCTTGTGTGCAGAGGCCCTGGCCGGTTCTGTCCTCCCTCCCTGCCCACTCCAGGACCAGGGTTGCTTGGGCCAGCCAAGAGCTCATTTCTAGAAGGTTCCAGGTGCCCTGGTACTGGAGCTTGGTTCACAGGGAAACTGCCGAGTGCCCGTGGAGTGGACTTTGATCACCTCACGTGCATGAAGAATCACAGGGCTAGAGTGCAAGACTCTCTCGCCAGGTGCCCAGGTGCTTAGCTGCACTGGAGCCCCAGGCACTCCCGGCAGGAGGTCACTCTGCTGGTCCCGGGCGCCTGCCCTCGCTGCCACGCACTGTCTTCTCGGAGGGACCACGGTGGACCCTTTCTCGGGCCTGAGTTCTCAAGGGTGACTCTGACACTCAAGGCTGGAGCACTGCAGCCCTCACCTCTGAAGGAAAGCACCTGTCTTCTCTCTCTCTCCGCCCACACAGGAAATTCAGAAGTGTGGGGCATCCCAGGGCCCAGCTGGGGACGGGGATTGCACATCCCCTTGGGTACACGGGTGAACTCTGGGACCTCAGACTGTCTCCCAGGTTAAAGATGGAACCATCTGGACTTCATCTCCCCACAGAGGCTGAGGGCTCATCTCTGTCTTTCCACTAGAGGCCCCCCACCCCTGCCGTGTCCCCGTGTCCCTGTGAGTACTGCCCAGGGCTGCGGGAGGCAGAGATGCTCTTCCCAGCAGCTGAGTCAGGCACCTGGGGAGGGGTGCAGGGGGCTGGCCCAGCAGCACCCACGGATGCTGCCATGGACTTCGGCTGGAGCCTGCACCCGCAGGAAACCTTGGCTCCACCAAGGCCCTTAGCTGGGGGCTTCCCTTTAGGCTTAAGGTAAATTTTAAAAAGGTCTTAAAGTCCTCTGTGGGATCAGGAGAACAGCGTGGGTCTCCCTGCATGCGCCTGGCTCTTCTAGAAATGCAGAAGTTGGGGTGCTTGTCCTACCCCCAGCCAGCCTGGCCGGGGCTCAGGAAACAAAATCCCCAAAGGAGCAAACTTGTGACCATGTTTATGTCGCTTGCTGGACCTCAACATTGTCCTGGGAGGTGCTGCCTCGGGGCTTTGGCACAGACCTTCAGTCCCGACCCAAGGGCAGAGAACTACAGAACAAGAGCTGAGCAGAGGTGGAAAGGAAGGAGGAGGAGGAGGAGGAGGAGGAGGAGGACAGAGATGGAAAAGGATTTGTTTTGCATTTTGATAAAAGCCTCCAAATTGTTGATACTATCACAGCAGCTGCTAGGCTGAAGAATACATTTCCCTCATCTGTAAAATTCCCAGTGTCACGGGGATACTTTAATTGCGCTGAACGCCCGCACGGGATGGTCAAAGTGCGCCGACAGCGGCTGAGAGGCAGGATCTCCGGGCCGTGAAGAGCAAGCTGGAAGTCCGGGAGCTCAACCCGAACAGGGCCCAGCCTTGCCCAGCCCCTGGGGGTGTTGGTGGCCCGGGAGCCTCTGCAGGCTGTCTCAGGACCCCGCTGTGCCTTGAGCCCTTTGGGATGTGCCCTGAAGCCTGTCTCCGGGCCTCGTGGTTGTCATCGGAAAGTGCTGAGTCCCCGTGCGGGTGGCTCGGAGCTGGCCTGGAAGGGACTTGTCCACCTGAGGGTGGCCTCAGGGGATGGGAGTCTCTGCACACACATTTCCCTCATGACACCCTGGAGGTCCGGAATCCCAGCCACTTCCAGCACCCCATAGGGTGGACCTCCCGCTTGGACGGTGGAGCCGGCTGGGGTCGCATCTGCCCTGCTCCCTGCTCGCTTCCATTCCTACTCCCAGGTGGGCAACCCCACCCTCTTCTGCATCCGAAATCCCATCTGAGCTGATGGATGATCACAGAGGGTCCTTTGCCCTCTGCCGGGCCTCTGGGTGGAGCCTTGAGGTAGCGTCCAGCTCCAGCAGGTTTCTCACTGTAGCGGTGCCTGGCTGTCATGGCGGGTTCCACATGTTCCCAGGTCAGGGATACCCCCACAGTGGAGGGCCCCCCGCTGCCCTCTAGGGCTGGGGTCAGAAGGGCTGTCCAGCTGCTCAGCCCTGCTCTGGGGCCGCTCCTTCTGTTCCTGGGTTTCTGAGCACGGTGGCGGAGCTGAGGCCGCGCGTCTGTGGTCTCCGGGTGTGGCCGTCTCCACCTGTCAGCTCCGCGTGCACAGTGCCCTTGGAGGTGTGCAAACAGCAGCCCTGGCCTGTCCCTTCACCCACATGACCTCACGGTAGATTTTCATTCTCTCCATGTTACATAAGAGGAAACTGAGTCTCAGATGTTGTGGATGGAGCAGCTGCAACTAGGACATCGGACTTTTTAGCTCCAAAACCTGAGGTCTGTTCACTTTGCTCATTTTCAGCGAACAGGTCCATCCCTCGTGCTGGGAGGTGGCTGGGAAGAGCTGGGAGGGGCTGGGGAGGGTGAGGCTGCACGAGGGTGCCTGACGTGCCATGGCTCCACCAAGGGGTGGGCTGGGCCAGGGCTCAGGTCCTGGGCCCTTGATCGTAAAGCACCTTTAGAATCCTAGGAGAACAAGGACCCACTAAATCCTATGTCGAGTCTTTGGCATTTTCATTATTCAGACTGCGTTCCATCAATGGTCACAGGTGAGGGGTAGTTTGCACATTCTGAGCTCACCTTATTTGTTCCTTTTAAACATCAGATCATTTATGAGGTTTTTTTAAAAAGCAAAGTACAGATTTTTAAGATATCTATAGCATAGAGGCAAGGGCCCCAGTGCCAAGGAAAGAGGAAGACAGCTCAGACTTGGACTCACAAAATGCCGCTCAGGCCCCTTAAGAAAGCCATCCCCATCTCCAGGCCTCAGTTTCCCCACTTGTTGGGTGAGGGAGCTGAAACAGGTGGTCTTTCAGGCCTGTCATCTGGATGCTCTGACGGTTGGGAGGTGCGGAGATGGAGAACTGGGGAGAGTCTTCTCTGATGGAATCTGGAAAAAGTGGATAATTTTCCACTGGGCCCCCCACCAACCCGGAGGCTGTGTTCTCCCTGCACGGGCATTCTCTGTCCCTGAGGAGGTAACTGTCACTTGGGTTCGCTGGAAGCAAATGCACCAGCTTCCCTCTGACTGAGGCAGAAAAGCCTCTCTCTGAAGACGACGTCCCTGGTTCATCTGCAGAGTTTCTCAAAGAATTTATGCTGAACGGGGGCTGGGGTCCCGCAGACGCTTTCACTGGATGCCTCAGGTAGGTTTAGTAACCGATGAGGTGCTTTGGAAAGGAGTTAGGTGGCCGCCAAAACAACCTGGTGAGTTCTCATTCTACGGTGGCTTTGGAGGAGACAGGCTTAGGGGAAAGTCAGTTGAACGAATAATGAAAACTCTCTGAATGCAATGCAGGTGTCTGAGCAGGGCTCCCGCGTTAGGGTGCTAGGGATGCTGTCGCAAAGCGCCCCACGCGGGTGGCTTGCGCACAGAGATTTACCCTCTCACAGCTCTGGACACCAGAAGCCCGAGATCAAGATGTGGGCAGGGCTCCTCCCTCCAAAGCCTCCGGAGGAGAACCTGTTCCCTGCTGCCTCGATTTCTGGTGGTTTGCTGGCTGGAAACCTTTGGCGTTGTTTGGCAGACATAGCATGTCTCTGCCTTCATCTCCATGTGGTCTTCTGCCTGTGTGCGCATCTGAGTCCACATTCCCCTCTTTATACGGACACCAGTCGTACTGGATTTGGGCCTCCCCTACCTATCCTAACTCAACCAATTACATCTGCAAAGCCCCTGTTTCCAAGCAAGGCCACACTCCGAGGTGATGGAGGTTTGGGCTTCAACATCTGCATCTGAGGGGACAAAATTGACCCCATAATAGACCCCTTAGAGACCATCTCCAGGTGCTGCAGGTGGCCGAGAGCGTGCCCCAGTCCACACCTAGTCCCAGGTGTCCCTGTGTCCAATGCTGACCCCAAGGCCCCCGGGCCAGGCCTCCTTCTCCCGCACTTGGATTAGGAAGTGAGGAGTACAGACCCAGGAGTGGTTTAAATTTAGGGCAGGCAACAAATTAACGGTGGTGCCAACCCAAGTCTTAACAGTAAGATGGTTTTTTAGGGTTAGCATTTTTAGCCAATTCTGATATTTTCCGTTTGAAGATATTACTGAAAAAACATGAGAATGGTCTTAGTCACTCACGGACACAGGTCCGTCCATGCCCCGTGTTACATGTGGGCAGTGAGCCCCCAACAGAGGAACCGTCTGTGGGGTGGGGGGCAGGACACCCGTGACTGTGGCTTTTAAAACTTCTTTGGGCAGGAACAATTGGTTTGGGGAGAAAATGATGTGGTGTGAACACACTTCAGGACAAAAGCGAGTGAAAGAAACCCAAGCTGATCCCCACAGTTCCGGGGCAGCCAGTTAGAGAGGAAAACGTACCACCCAAGGGACAAACCCCTTCCTGTCAACGTGGTCACCACCAGGAGCGTCTGTGAGCTCCTTCCAGTCCACACCCACGTCCCGGGTGGAATTGGTTGTCTCTGTTTCAGAACCAGTACATGGGTGAGGTTTGGGGAACACCAGAGGCTCGACTTCTTGTTTACTTGTCATTTTTAAAGTCTTCTTGGAGAACGTGCAGCCTTTCAGAGCACACACGGACAGGCTAGACTGTGTGTGAATACGTGTGCAACTGTGTCGGTGTGTTCTGCCTGGGCCGGGCCATAGCTGTGGGATGCGTGCCCTCGAAGGCCCTTGGGAGTGTAATTCAAAAAGGGAATGGTTAAAAAACGGGCGGGCGGGCAGGAAAGGAGCGGGAAGGAGCGGCGCGGCCGGCTAACTGGAGAGTGGGACCCCAGTGTGGGGGCCGTGCCGGGACAGTGTGCTCCCGAGCAGGGAGCTGGCAAGGCCTGGCAGATTGTTGCCAAATTAGCTGGAGCCGGAGCCCCTGACCGAGGTGGAGGGGGAAAGCGGGATGAGGGGCAGGTACCATGCCCGGCCACCTCTCGGGGAAAGGCTCCTGCCGCTTGGCGGGGCCGGGCTGCCGGGGAAGGGCGATGCCCCAGATACAGGCACAGAGGCCCCTCCTGAGTTCCCGGGGCCCACACCGACCAGAGCTCCACCAGGCGCACCTGCCCTCTGTCTTCCAGCAGGTCGTAAGAATCATGCCCCAGAAAACTTTGAGACTTAATATGTGCCTATGTGGCCAGCTGCATAGGAAAGAAATATATCTCAATGGTTGAATTAGAAAAGAATGTTACTGGAAGGAGCGATAAAGCCCTTAAAATACAGAAATGGACCAGCCTGAAACCTGAAAGGCAAAAAACAAACAAAAAAGAACCCCTGATGCTGGGGGGAGCACAGGAGGTCACATAAAGAAAGTAAATACTGAACAAAGTGCTATGCGCAGTAAATATTTGTTGAATTCATACATTAATTAATTTTCCAGATGAGATTTTCCTAATCCACTTTTTAAAGAAAATGAGGATTAAGAACGAAGCGGAATCCGACTGTTGGGGCCAGCTTGGAGGAGATGAAAGGACGGTGGGGGAGGCGGGGTGTGGGGCCAGGCGCTCCCGGGGCGAGGCTGGACCCGGCTTCCTGGCTGGAGCAGCTGATTTGGAGTCGCACCCAAGGGCAGGAGCGGCTGCCCCTCTGCCCACCTCCTGCCCTCTGAAATTCACGCAGCGTGTGCTGGATTTAACCACCCGATCTCCGGATCCTGCACAATCAACCCTGTCCTGGGGGTCTGGTACCAAAGGGATCCCCAGCCCCTGGCCCTGACTCCGGGGCGTCGCAGAAGACAGCACCAGGCCCAGCCCCACCCTTCATGCTGTTAGTGATCCTTACCTTTACCCGGCGGTGAACCTGAGTCAGGCCTGGGTTAATAGCCCCCTGCCACGTTCCCCATTCCCCGTGGTCACACAAAGGCTCCCCAGTAAGTACTTTTGCCCCAGTTTTCTCAGCAAGGTCCCTTGTGCCAGGCCACAGAGCTGGTGAGAACCCAGTCCGATAGAACCAACACCTCAGCCTGGGCCCACTGACCCGTGCTGACCTAGGCTGGCCATTCCCCTCCCCAACCTCCTTGGGAACAGCCTTGCAGGGCTGGGCAAGCCTTTTCCTGGAGAGACCACTCGGTGGGCTCGGACCCACCTTGGGCATGAGAGAGCACATGTTTATTTGCTGTGTGAGCAAAGGCACAAGAGCAACGTGGAGTCCCTCGAGGGTATGGGGGTCCCAGGGGTGTCTCTGGTGCAGAGGTGTGAGCTCCCGGGCAAGGCAGAGCAACCAAGGTGCCCCCGGAAAGCCCTTCATGAGCCACGGATGAGGCCTGGATGCATTATGAAATGGCAGATGTACAGTTTTCTTTTTCTATGGAACGTAAATCTGTTTCTCTGAGCAGCAGTAAGGAAATTACCCCTGGGGAGGGGAAGTGATTGGGGCGTAGGGAGGAGGTCCTGGTGCCTGATGAAATGCGTGACTTTAGGATGACCCACACAACACCGGTTTTGCTGTGTGGATTTGAGACACACTGTGGTCCTTCCCAAGTCTGCTTGCTTGCCTCGTGCTCACATGCACACCTCACACATACTCCTGCACACACACCCCATGACCAGGCTTCTTGGCCAAGGATCTGCAGGGAGCCAGTGGCCTGTGGTGAGCTGGGTCCGAGCACTTTGGGACCAATATCTGGACCAGCACCTTCCGGATGACTGAGCAGGAGCCGCAGGAGCCAGGCTGGCTGGCAAGCGAGGTGCAGACCCCTGGAGAGGGTCCAGTAGGGCCCAACGCACTGGCGGCTGGGGCTGGTCAAGGCTTCAAGTTGTCCGTGGATGCTGATGAGCCCTGGACATCTGGGGGCTCGGACCTGTAAAACCGGGGGGCAGAGGATGGGGTGGGCCAGAAAAGTTGCATCTGGGGTGCAGAGGGGAAGGGTGGTCTGCCCAGGAAGCGAGGCCAGCAGACAAGGACCATAAGAACCCATATGAAAGGCTTAAGCGCAGCCGGCACTGGAGTACACGGAGGACACCGACACCACCTGCGTGTCCCTCCGTGGACCAGCTTCCAGGAAGATGGGGAAGGCCAAGGGGCCTCGGGGGAGAGGAAATGTGGAAACAGGAGCCAGCCAGGAAGGACAGCACCCTGGGTGGATGAGGCCTTCAGGGCCCACGTTCCCGCAGGAGCCACCCTGCGTGCTCCACTGGTGTGCAGCCTCCAAGAGAACTGCCAAGGAGGAGTTGCAGCCGATGCCGTTTATCCCCTTTTTGTGACTTGGAAAGAAACCGGCAACTACAAAACACAAGGTCATTTGGTTAATTCCACCACTCCGAGTCTCCCTAGTGTGCACGTTCCCCGGGCAGTTTCGCCCAACCAGGTTCCTTTCTAAGGGAAAGTTTTACGACCTCAGTAACACCGGTGTTCGTTTATAGCAAAAAGAAGTGAAGGGAGGCCTGGGAGGCCAGTGCATTTCCATCGAAAATTTTAAAGGGGAGGCACAGTGCGTTTGTGATGGAGTCACTGGGCGCGCTGATGAAGGAGAGATGCCCTGGGAAGAGAGTCCCCTCTGGATTCATTTGCAGATTGTCTGTGGGCAGCAACATCGGGAAGTCCCTCTGCCAGTTCTCTGGACTTGTGTCCATTTCTTCTTGCCTATCTGACGCCTGTCACCTGAGAGATCGTCACTTTCAGTCATCCATCCATACTCGAGTGGCCACTCTTGGAACGTAATGGTTACTGTGTTGGGAATGCCTGGCCTTGGCACTGTGCTGACCTGGATCTGCCTGGGGACTGATTAAAGGAGCCCCATCCCCTCAGAATTAGGCAGAATTTGCCCATTTCATCCCCCTCCCTAGAGTCAGAATTATCCAGATAATTATGTTAATCTGCTGCTGAGGCTGTGCAGGGTTTTGAGGATGGAATAGTCTCTCACTGAGACCCCTGGAATTTCTGGGAACCAGAAGAGAAGGCAGGAAGCCCCACCTCTGGGGCAAACCTCGACACCCCAGGTCTTTATAGGGAAGCTGACTGCAGGGTGGTCGGGAGACCTGTGTTGAAAGCCCGGATCTGAATCCTGGCTCTGCCACTTGTTAGCCTGGTAGTCCTGAAGAAGTTACTGTGCTGCCCTGTGCCTCAGTTTGCAGGACTGCAGAGTGGTCTCGCCTCCCTGGGCTGTCATGAGAATTTCGGGAGACTGCTTGGGAAGGCCTAACCGCGCACCAGCCTTAGCGCCTTCTGCATCAGAGAGCTGGTCAGTCTGCAGCCTGCGGGCCCCACAATTGGTCGGGGTGTCTGCACCAAAGCCTCACATGTAAGGGGTGGCGGGGAGGCCAGGTGGAGCCACCCCCACAAACATAGCTCTACTTCTCAGAATCTTTTTTTCTCACCTTTGCTTAAAGCAGGTTTCTCCCATTGGCCCCATTGACAGGTAGCCGGGCAACTCTCCAACCTGTGCATTGTAGGGTGTTCAGTGCACTAGATGCCACCCTGAGTTGTGATTAAAGGTGTCTCCAGCAGAGGCACCCTGATTGAGAACCGTTGGTCATGGGTGGGAGGTGACCACCCTTGTTGGGCTTCATCCTTCAGCACCATTTTCCCCTTCCTGGAACCGTCTCCTCTCCGGCCCTCCGGTGTCTTGTTCTCTGCCATGACCAGGTGCCCCAGTGCCCCCACGAGCAGGTGGAACGTCTCTGTGAACTGCGCAGCTGGCCTTAATTTCTCGGTCAAACACAAGGGTCACCATTCCCACCGTCAGGGCGGTGACATACTCCCTGTCCTGTGGCCACTGTCTGCCTGTTGGGGGGGGACTTACCTCTCTCGAGGGTGTTTAGGCCAGCAAGGGCGTCTTGGGGAGACAGGAGTGGGAATTCCGAACGAACTCAGGAGGGAACACTCTGTGCTCTGCTCGCCTGGGGTGGAGCAGACATCAGGCGGCTTTGAATGTCCTAGTCAAAAATATGGGAAAGTTTTGGTTCCAGGGACAAGAAACAATTAATCATTTATCTGGTAAAGGCTCATGCCTGAGTAGGAAAGGAACAAGAAGATAAGGACATGAAGTAAATCGCAGACTGGGATTTACCAAGCGCAGTTACGCTTACGAACAACGGGGGTCTAGAGCATGCCTCACGTTTGACATCAGGCAGGGAATGCAGCTGTGACGTGGCCTGTCCTGACCGCCACACCTGCCTCTCAGTCAGCTTGGACAGATGGAGCCAACCTATGCTCCCCTTTTCCCGGGGAGGCTTGTGAAGGTCACATCCATCCTTGTTTTCCCCTGGGACAGCCAGGCAGGAAGCCAGAACCGGGTGTGGAATGGGCTTCTCTGGGAGGCTGGTTCTCCTGGTGTTTCCAGAAGAAGCTCCCTACAGGTGCACACGGAAACTGAGCACCTCAGCAGAGTGTCCTGGAACCTGAATTTGGGAGCCTTTGTCAACCTGGATTTGCCACAAATGCCACTTTGTACTTCAGGGGGGTTTGAGTCAGCATTGGCCACCAGGAGCCACAGGCCTACCTCCCTCCCTGAGTTTTGGGCCAAGGACACATCTGTGGCTTCCTGAGCACTGCAGCCAGGGGCTCTCTCCAGAGTTTTCAAAACTGGCAGAATAAGATTTGTGTAAGGCTGGTATTCTAGAAAAGTAGCTACAGTCATTTGTCCTCCAATCCTTCAAGGTTAAATGGGGGAATTCCAAAAGGTGCTCCATCACCTACTATCACATCAGTCCATTAGCAGAATTCTTATTTAACATGGAAAATATCATAGCATTTGCTAGAGGCATTTGCAAGAAGATATTTGATACTTTGAAGCCAATTTTCCTTCTCTACTACAGGAAATCAGTGACTACTAGTATAATCTTATTTTAAAATGTAACCCAGGTATGGATGTCTGGAACAGGAATATATTCAATAAATACTGAATAATTATACCACCAGAAAATAGTTTTTTATATGCCACGTATATGCCTGCAGTTAAATACTATTGCTGCAGGCCTGGGGGGAGGCCAGACTGCACTCACTGTCAGATTGGCTTTCGTGGGGCTCTTGAGGGTCTGGAGGAACTCTTCTTCCACGGGCGTTGCACACTTGGTCCTTCCAGCTCTGAGCTTTTGGGATGAGGAATGTTTTCCCTGTGACAGATGAGGAAACCAAGGCCCAGGAAGGTGGTGCATCCTAGAGATGCAGGAAGGGGCTCAGGATTCAGGCTCTGCAAAAGGAACCACAGCTGCAGACAGTGGTGTATGGGCATTATAGAGGGGGGTGTGTGTGTGTGTTTTCCTCTCAGGTCTGATTTCAGCTACTTAAGCCACAGATAAAGGCTGAAAAAATATTTCCAAGACATGCTGTAAAGAGCAGATACCCTGTTCTAAGTTGGGGGGATCAGAATTGCAAGAACTTGCAGCTGAATATGTGCCAGGGCTCACAGGGCTGGGAGGGCCCACCCTTGACCTCTGATATGTGTGTGTTATTCACTCATTAGACATACATTTGCTTATTTATCCCTTCATTAGACTTTGCTTGTCCCTTTGCTCATCAGATTTTTGTGCATCCACTCGTGGCACACAGGTGTATTTAGAGCCTGCCGTCTGCGGCGACCCTCTTGGCCATCCGCAAGTCGTCTGGGTCAAATCATCATCATCGCCAATTCTTGTGCTAAGTAGAACAATCAAAAATAAGTATGAGTCACTTCCTGGAAACAATGACCACCCCAAATTTGAGATGAGCGAAGTGCCAAGTCTCTCACTCGGATGCAGTCCACCCATTTGGAAAGCTGTGGACTTGCTCCGGTTGGAGGTGGAGCTGCAGGTGGGCTCCCGGGGAAGACTCAAGACAGAGTCTTGCTGGTGTGGTCGGGGCCTTCAGCAGATTCTCGTCTGGAAAACAAGTTTGGTTCAGCTCCTTCTGCTCCGCGAGCCGTGCTGCATTGCTGGGCCTTTGCTCCCCAGGCCTTGCCTTGTCCTTGGTGGTCCAGGCCATTGGAGCTGCACCGGGGCCGGCACCCCACCCCACCCCGCGCGGCCTCTAGCTTCGGCACTTCACAGACGAGCCAGCATCAGTCCTCGGAGGACAAAACATCTGCACAGAACAGCAACGTGGCCTTGCAGCGTGCGTGTGCACGCGGGGTGTGTGTGCACTTGTGTACCTCCCTGCCTGGCGGCCGGGCCTGGCATGAGCGTGTGGGCGGGAGAGGGTGTGTGTCCGCTGCTCCGTTCTGCTGGAAACGCCTCGCCGCAGTGGGCAAAATGGACGAAACGTTAAAGAGCAGAGGATAAATAGTTTCCTGCCTTGCCTCGATAATGCACGGGCCTTGGGATTGATTAAGCCTCACGTTGTCTTTGCAGCGTCGGTTTGGGAGTGACAGTAACAAGGCTCCTGAGGACTCCACTAATTTGCACTCCATTCACCGTCTCCTGAAAACCCATCAGGGCTGCGGAAGGACCGCGCCGCGCTTGACCTCATTCAATGGGAGAGTGATACACTGGGAAAAGGGCCAGTGCGCACAATGCCCAAAAGAGCAAATTGGCGGAGCTTTGTTCCTCCTTTCTCCCTCTGCCTTTCATGCGGCCTTGTGCTAGTTAAGCTCCTCATTTGTCCCCGCCGGGGGCTCGGGGCTTGGGTCACCCTCGGGGGCTGCCTTTTCAGGTGATCTTGACACCCCTCTGGCCCTGGCCTGAGCAGGAGGTGGGGGCAGGGCAGGACACCTCAGGAATTCTGGGAGGCCAGCCTGGACGCAGGCGGGGGCGGGGGGCTGCCATGGGGACCCACAGGTGGCCGAACCTCCTCTCTCCTCACAGCCTCGTGCACATCCCTCTGTCCTCCGTTCTCAGGGCTCCTCTCAGAGGCCCTGGCAGGAGACTGGCACCCCCAGAGCCCACCACTGCCTTATTTGCCACAGTGGGCAGGCATCACAAACATTGAAATCTGTGAGATGTGCTTTTCCACTGCTTCCTCTGCCTGGCTCTGTACCCCTCCCTCCCTGCCTCTCAGCTTCCAAGCAGCAGTCTTTAAGGTGCCCCCCACAATGAGGGAGCCTGCTCCCTGCCCTGGACAGAGTCCCCCAGCCTTTCCTTTATGGTGTTTCTGGGGGCCCCTCAGCCAGCACTATTTTGCAAGCTCCCCACCTGCAAATCCAGACGCAGGGAACTTGGTGGGACCATCCTGGCAACAGGACAGGTGTCCCCTCTCTCGCTGGCCACGTGCTCCCTTGAATGGCCGTGTTCAAGGAAGTGGCCGAGAATCCCACCCTCTACAGCTTGCGGCCCCTCCACTGCCAGAAAGGAGATGCTGCCACCAACAGCAACAACAAACACAGATTTGCAGATCCCCAAATTAGCCAATAAACACTACCCATTCAGCGATAGGAGGGAAATCAAAAAACAAACCACCTTCCTAAATCTCTATGAATTAAACATGGCAAATCCATCAAGTCATAGATACAACCATTTTTGCTTAATTTGCTGACACAAATAACCCTAACTACTTTGTTAGGGAGAGGGGTGTTGAGGGTGGGTTGACGGATCCTGGTTGTCTCTGCTCAGCCGTTGTAATTATAAAATTGCGATGACTGTAATTTGCCACTCAGCCCTGTCACCGGCTGGGAGCCACGCACGCCGTACGGTGTGCACAGTGTTTCAGCTTTGGGGTTTTGCTGTGCCCACCGGTTTCCCTGGAGAACCTGTTGTCACTTGCCTTGGGGCACAGGCACCCAAGTGTCTTCAGCATTTGAATGGGGGTAGTGGCTGTTTCTAACTAGATGCATCTCCAGGATGGCAGGAGACTTGGCACCACCTGGGAGGATTGCTGTCTCCAGGCGAGGAAGCCGGGTTTCCAGGACACCATGTCCACCCCTGTCACCCACAAACAAGGTCACAGCCAGGGCTGTAGGCAGGGACTCTCGAGGCCGAGCCAGCGCGCACCCGGAGGCCTGGCCACCCCCCATTAATCCTGCAATTTCAGATCCTTATCGAGGTCACTCTGCCTGGTACATTAACTCGGAAGCACGCAGGCGAGAGGGTGTGTCCGGCGAACCAAACAGAACGGCCAGCAAGCTGCACCCTGACACATGTCCAGTCTCGTGTGGCCACTTGGTCAGACATACCTGGAATCCACGGTTCTTATTCTGACACAGCCCCACCCTTGTCCGGAGAGCACATGACTGGCCTGGGAGGCTCAGCAAAAATGCATTTCCCTGTAAAAAGTTTACTACAAAGAGCGGAAAAATAATTTAATAGGGAAAATGGCTTCCCTGTTCAGACAAATGTCTTTTCAATTTATTCTCCTATTGGACATAAACCAGGAACTTCTAGATCTAAGGTAAGCTTCCAACGCTACCTCTCTCCTTCTGAGCAGAAATAATGCCTATTTCAGCCCAAATGCTGCTAAGCAACCTAGAGTGATGGTGGCTTTTAGGAGCTGGTTTTCCAAGTGACAGCACTGGTCAGACTTGCGGGTCCGAGAACTCCAAGGCCAGCAGAAGTTACCACAACAGCATCTTGCGGGAGCAGGAATGGCTTCCCCCAAAGTGGCCAGACTGGCGTCCTCAGAGGCAGACACACCCGAGCTCTCTTGCTTTACTCTGCATAGCCTGTTAGGCCCCTGCTGGGCACCTGGCCCTGAGCAAACAGTTTCCACTTCAGACAAGATGCCCAGACAGGGAGATCGTCACAATGACCTTGACCTTGGCTGAGAGGGAGCTGGGCCCAAGGATGCTTTTCCGGTGGACACAGGCCTTTGGCCAGGTGGGTGCTGAGACCCTGGTGTGGGGTGCTGGGCACGGCTCCCCAAAACTCCTTATCCACCTCCAACCTTGAAGTCAACAGCACAGGCCTGACGCTGGGGGCCTGTGTGTGTGGGCCCTGTGGTCAGCTCACCAAGGTGTTCCTTTCAGCCAGCTGGGCAGGCATCCCAAGACCCCACGCCACCCACTGACCCGCCACTGCCGCGGTCCTGATGGTCAGTCCTGAGCTCGAGGGTGGCCCGGGTCGAGGACTCAATCAGAACCAAAAGAACATCCCCAAGGTGCTCCTTCCTGTTACTAAAAAGTAAGTAAATAACTAGGATAGGACGGGATGGATGGAGTATTCTGGAACAGAGCCAAACCAAGCCCTCTTGTGGACTGGCAGGTAACATTTGAACCACGTCAGGAAGTCTAGCCGGACCCCGGGGATAGGCAGGGTCCACCAGGTCCAGGACAGCGGAGCCCACAGGACCGTCCTGGGCGCAGCGCCCTGCGGACAGGAAGAGCGGGGCCGAGAAGGCCGGCCGGGCAAGTGGGTGCCCTCCTCCGTGCCCAGCCTCCCTCCGCCCAGCGGGCAGACCGGACTCCCGCCCGAGGCCCCGTCCTCCGGGGACCTGTGGAGTCAGCCGTTCCTCTGCGCTGGTGGCTTCGCCCCCCACCCCTGCCCTTTCCCCCGGGCGTGAGGGATGGCCGTGGCCTTCCCCTGCCAGCCCTGCCCTCCTCCCCGGTGCCCCGTCCTCTGATCTCCCCTCGGCTCTCACAAATTCTGCCCGTGTCCGCACCCTCATTAATCAATGTCAAGGCGCGGCGTCGGCAACAAGGGCCGCATTCTTCCCCAGCCCCTCAGCCTCATACATCCCATTGTTCCCGCGCCGATTCAGATGGCAGGAAAACAGCCTATGCAGCACATAAAAGAGATGAGACAGAAATGAAAAGAATCAAGGGAGAAGAAAGAGGAGGCATTTTCCCCCGAAACACTCGAATAAATACTCGGCAATGATAATTTAAATTATTCATACATTTATGAAAACATCCATTGAAAACTGAAGTGTATGATGCTCTTTGTCTCTGTCTCTTGTCTCTTGTTTGGGATTAATCTTTACTGTAATTCGGGCCGGCCGTGGCCCCTCACAAAGGCCACACTCTCTTTCCATGGGAAAAATGTGTCGACATATCCCAGTGAAACGTCGGGGAGAAATTTCTGCTGACGTGGCAGCTGCCAGGCCCTCGAGACGCCGGACGAGCCACGTCCAAATAGTGTCCAACCCACAAAAAGCACAGAGTGGTTCTCACATCATTGTCACCCCAGTGACGTCCATGCCGTGGCGCTGGGAGCCGGTGGGACTGCCTTGGACGGGAGTCCGTGGAGCATGCGTGCCCCGCGGCCCCCGGCCCCGGGGAAGGAGAATCCGAGAGCTCTCCCCGGGACGCCCTGCCTGGGAGGGACGCTCTGGCTGGAGGGCTCTGGCAACTGTTGCTTCCTGAGCCCGGCCCAGTGTCACTCTCTTTGTCCTGTCCTGGAGCATGTAGGGGGGCGTCCCAGGAGGCCAAAGCTGTTGTCTCGGAGTCTCCCCGACTCTGGGGCAGGGGCCATGAGCCCCACTGTCCTGAGGCCAGGGGCGTCGGAACCACTCTTGGTATTGCCGAGGGTGGTGCTGTGGCCAGCGGCCATCAGCAGAGAACGGGAGGGTACAGATTCCTGGCGGTCAGTCCTCCATGACTGCCGTAGCGCTCTGGCGCCCACCGTGCACACCTCCACCCCCTCCAGTGCTCCTCAATCAAAGTTTTGGTATTTTTGAGGCTCAATCCAAAATGGAATAAATGAGCCCAAAGTGGGCTTCTCCCCGTGCTGCTTTGCACCAGGCAGCCGAGGTTTCCGGTCGTGTGAGTGCCGTTCGGCAGCAACTCCTCTTCTCTCGCTCATGAGTGGGTGCACGGGCCGGCGGCACGGGCCTTGTGTTTGGGATTCGGTGGGTTCAGGGATGGAGCGTCTTTGGCGCTCAGAGGCGCTCTCGGTTCAGAAAACTGTGCAGAGACTGCGGGGCCACCTCCCTGGCTCCTCCAGACTTATTTGGTCTGGAATGGGAGCAGGGATCCCAGGGGAGCAGCCCTCCTTGTTGGATTTACGGCTTCTCTGGTTTGGGCCAGGTCAGAACCCGCGAGGAAAACTGCTCCTTTGTTGCAGATAAAAGTGCGTTGCTCCTTGTTGCAGATAAAAGTGCGTCTCAGGAGCGCTAGAAGCAGGAACTTGGCGGCGATACGTATGGTGCTAGCACACGCTTGGGGTGAGGCGAGGGTGCTCCCAACCACTGCGGCCAAGCAGCGACTTCCAAAGGCAAGCAGTTTTCATGGGGTCCCTGCTCCTCCTGTGTCCGGGCCCCCCTGTGGCTCATCCTGGTAGATTTTTTTTTTTTTTTTAACATGGGAAAATTCTTGAGAGACTCAGCCCAGTTTCCCAAGCTCTCTGTGAGTTTCATTTTGGACTGGCCGGGACGCAGTCTCTTCTGCCTACAAGTATTCGGGGTGCTTCCTGCATGCTGCTGTGCTCCCCACTGTGGTCCCACACACGGGGTGTTGGGGCGCCTCCCCCCCGGCCAGCCCTCCCTCCCCTGTCACTGATGTTGGGGTCTACGAAGGTGCCAAGTGCAGGGAGGACACAGGAGCAATAAATCATCCCTGGTCCAACATCTGCAGGCCCTAGGGGCGAGCCCCTGGCCGCTGCTGCCCCCCCACCGCATCCCTCTCCGACAAAATGCTATTGTCCTGGCGGAGTGAAGAAGACTCGCTTCCACTTACAAAGGCCTCTGCAGCCGTGGCGTGGACTGCCAAAGGAGGTGCCTGGCTCTCGGTAGGGAGCCACTGCACACTCTTTCTTCCTCTCTGGTTCATACTTTTCCTCTCTCGTGGGGGTCCCCCAAAGCCTTTCATTCGGCTTCGTATTCACATAAAGACATCAAGAAAAAAACCCAGCAGAAAGAATTATTAGGCATGGCTGTCAAACGCTTTATCAGATGGGGGTGCACAGTAACCCTTTAGGGGCTGGCCCAGCAGCCCCAGCCTCCCGAGAGACCCCAGGCATCCCTGTGGCGCAGGGACAGGCCACGACACACTCCTGCACACTCACCCACTCAGACACGAGCACACATGCACACATGCACACAAACGGGCACACACAGGTGGACGTGGATGGCACCTGTTTATACAGATTTCAAATTGCTGCACTTGGTGTAAAGGCCCTGCCCCTTCCTTGGAGAAGGCTGCTCTTTGCCTTCCTTCCTGCCTTCTTCGTTTTGATTAGCAAAAGCTGCTTCATCCCCTTCTCACCCTGGCGGGTGTCTCTGTCTCCTGGGACCCAGGCACTGGGGCTTTTCTACTCTTGGAGCCAGGAGTGGCTGATACCAGATGTCCCCCGGAGGCCAGGCCATGGGATGTTCCTCCCCGAGGTTCACGCTGAGCAAGACAAGGGTAGATGATCCCAGCACATGCACTCAAAAATCCCATAAATCAGCAGGCTTTTTCCGAGACATGCTCTGTGCTAGGGAAGGTGTGGGCTGCCCTTGGCTGTTCACTCCTCAGGTTCTGCTTCCCTCTCCCCAGCAAAGAGCTTTCTCACCAGCTCACCCCAGACTGTTTTGCCACCTGCCCGATCCTAATGGTTTTCCGAACATGCGCAGCCGGCGGGGCCCAGCTCTCTCCGAGGAGGGCTCCTCCGCACCCAGGGCCGAGTTGAGCCAGGAGCTGCGGGGAAGGGGCGTTTTCCCCCGCTGCCGCAAGGAACACCCTCAGGATTGGTGATGGGGGCACCCCAGGGTGGGCAGCACTTCAGGATGCATTTTCAACGCAGCTTCCCGCTGCACGGAAACCGAAAACCACATGCCGACAAACGACTCCCTCGGCAAACATTTTTATTTCCAATTAGCAAAAGAAAAATTGCTAATTTGCTGCAGTTGGACCAGGCTGATGTCTCAATCTGCGGAGTGTCAGTGCAGTGAAAGAAAATGTTTCACGCTGTGCCGGCAAGAGCACACAGCTCTAAAGAGGGTCAGGGCGGCGGGCCCAGAAAGCAGATTGACCGGCCACAGCGCCGATTACTCACACAAGACGCACACTGTCTGCCGTGCCAGCTCCCGAGGGCCTGCCTCCCGTTCTTTCCCCTCCGCGCAGGGGTGGGGGAAGGGGCCCAGCGTGGGAGGGGAGGGCAGGGTGCTGGCAGGCCTTTGGCAGGGCAGTATCATCTTTGGGAACAGAGAGACTCAGAAGCCGGGTTAATGATTACCCAGGTCTGTCTGCAGCGTTCGGGAACAGGACGATAAAATTCTCCCAGAGCCCAGCCGCAGCTCTGCACCGGGGAGATACCGTGCAGATAACGCCCTGCGAGAGTCAGTGACTGGACAGGCAGGAGTGACCGCTTCTGATGCTGCATTTCAAGGCTCCATAACTGCCCACCCGCCCCACTTAACCGACTTAGGAAGAAACCCCTCCAGGCGTCTGGGGACCATCCTGCCTTGGGGAGCCATAGGCGGGTGTCTCGGCAAAGCCAGCTCTCCTCAGGCCTGCGGTCCTTGGAGCTAGCAGAGAATAAGGACCCAGAACCGACAGGGCCTCCCTGGGGAAATAGTGAGGCAGCTGTTCTGGCCACAGATGTTTGGCGCTGAAGTAATAATGAACCTCTCCTGAAAACCATTGACCACGTAACCTCAGACAGTAAAAGCCTCCGGGTGGGCTCTTGGAGGATCTAAACAGGTTTGCCGACAGCTACAGACACAACCCTCATTTTGAACAGACAGTCATTGCGTGCCCACACGAGCCAGGATGAAAGCACCTTGTTCTCCTCGCTCTGCCTACGCCGTGTTTCCATCTGCGGTACCCTCCTCCCCGAGTCTCTATGGTTCTAGGGCTTGCCCAGCCTCCAGGCCGGTTCACATGAGGCCTATCCCAAGATGCGTCTCTGCCGCCGTGGAACCACATCACTGACACCATAGCAGTCAGCCAGGGTGACCCCATGATGGCAGTCTGCCCCAGCTCAGACTCACCCCCAGGGCAGATCCAGGAGACACTTGCAGCCCTCCCCTATGCCTGTCCCCTCTAACAGCTCGGTGGGCCTTGGCCCAGGTCACGTGGTTCCAGGACAGGGCAGGGAGCAGTGTGGGGCCAGCTGGCGCTGAGCAAGCCAAGACCTGTTTGCAGGTTCAGGGGCCCCAGCAGCATCTGGACCCCACGCCCACTTGGGCTGCTTGTGGTTCCCTTTTGGAGTGGCCTAGAGGAGCCCTGCCTTGACCACTCGGTTCCTCTGCCCCTTCCCTGGCAGCCCCTGGGTGTCCCTGGTGCTGGTGATGGATGGAGCCATGCAGTGGTCTGGCAAACCCTCACCACGCAGTGATGTAAGCATCCATCCCAGGCCAGGGGGCTCAGCACACAGACTCTCAGGCAGACCCTGTCTGGGGAGCAGGAATCATATTTACAACCCAGGAGGGTCTGAGAGGTGGAGAGCCAGCATGGGTCAGCAGGGCCTGGACCCTGGAATGCCAGTCGGCTGCTGCTGATGCTGGCTGTGCAGCTCTGGCACAGAATGGGGCCTTGGGGCACGTTTAGTTCTGGGCAGAGACTCTGACAGGGCCCCCCCCCATCTCACTCTGATCTTCAGGGAAACAGCCTCAGGCCCTCCAGGCACCAGGCACAGTTGACTGCTGTGTGACCTTAGACAAGTCACTAGCCTCTCTGAGCCTCTGGTACACAGCGTAACAGAGACAATCGAATCCGATAATGTATGTGGGACTTTTTCCCACAAGATGTGAAGCGCTGCTTGGATGTGTTGTCTTTGTGCAAATAAGGACAGAGTGACTGCAGCCCGCATTGTTGGGGGAGCCCTTTGTCCTGTGTGGACGCAGTCTATAAGCACTGTATTTTCTTCAGTAGAAATAAAGCTTTGCTGGCCGGGCCATCAATCATGGAAAAGTCTGGCCTCAGATGTACAATGCGCACAGCACTGTTCCCAAGGAGCAGAGAGGCAGGGCGGCACTTTGCATTTGGTCACTTCTCCCCTGGCTCCTTCCTGCCTGACCCTGAGCTGTCCAGAGCCTGAACATACAGTGCCTATATGCATGCTCACATGTACACACATGCACACATGCATATGCACAGACATGCACGTGAAGAGACTCACATGTGTCCACACAAACAGGGACACACATACGCACATACACATACATGCACACATGCTCACACGAGCAAAACGCATGTGCACATATGTGCACACACACACACATATGCAATTCCCTATGGAGAATTGACTCTCACCCCGAGGCCGATAACCTCGGAGCCAGTCAGGGTTTGCCTAGTATGGAGACATCTGCGCAGAAAAATCTGTAAAGTTTAGAAGGTGGTACAGGAAACTTCACAAAATTGTCTTGTGACTTATCTGTTCCCCAGACCCTGGGGGCACCCACTGTTCCCCAGCAGGTCTGAGGGCTGTGCTGGCACAGGGTGAGGTGAGCGAGGGGCTCCGGACAGAGGAGCTGTTGCAGGTGCACTCTCTGGGCCCGGCCTCAGCTGCAGGTGCCGTGACTGTGTGTGAGGCAGAGGGCTGAGGACGAGGCAGGTCACCCTCATGCCCAGCCCCGACCTCCCCCAGAGGAAGAGCTGATGGCTGCAGAAGTCATTCCCAACAGGAGGCGAGCTGCTCCCCAGCTGCCGGCCACTGCTCAGGAGGCCCAGGCCTTGGGATGCATTTTCTGGTGTCCTGAGCTGGCAGAATATGCCAGGACTGAGCAGGCCTGAGGGCTGGGGCTCTGTTTTCACCAGGAAAGTCCTCTCTCCTCCCTCCATCATGAGGGGTGGGGCCTTGCAGTCCACCGCCAGTTGTCCCAACTTTCTTCCCTCAAGGAAGCGTCCACTTTGGCCTGTGGTGGGCCTCAGGAGGTGGAGCCTGCCAGGCTCCTGCCTGCAGACAGCACGGGCGTGTTCCAGAGCCTTGGCAGGCAGGCCTCGCACACCGTGCAGGGGACGACCTGTGCTCATCCTGGCTGGGGTCGGGAATCACGGGTGCCCGGGCCCTGCCCACACCCTGACGCGAGGCTCTGGTGTAGGCCAGCCCTCAGAGTTCTGCCCACCGTGCCGCGCTGTGGCTGGTGCCAAGCTCAGGTCTGTGCCTTTCCTGCATCCACTGGGATTCCCCAGTTCATGGTTTCCAAACCCCAAGTTTGGGCACGTTGCACCCAAGGGAGCCTGGAGAAAGTGTGCATATGCCCTCACAGCCCAGGACTGGGTGCTTTCAGGAGGGACCAAGACCAGCTTGAGGGGCACTGGGGTAGGCCACAGAATCCCTGGCTCCAGAGACTCCTGGAGTGAGCCTATGCCAGACCAAGTTTGCTGGAAGAACCACCTGCCCATAGATGTGTCTGCAGAATGCCCACCTGAGACCAGGATGGCCCTGCCTCTGCCACTGCCAAAATAAAGGCCCCTTTCTACTATTAGAGAATTATCAAATGAACACAACCTGAGCCAATTTCAGCTAGGCACAGTTAATCCAGTGTTGATTACAGAGCCACTATCGGTTTTCATGGGGAGCAAACGTTTCTTGAGTTGATAGTGCCTGTTATCTTTTGACTGATAGAAGAGATGCTGGTGAGCCGAAGTTCATCTCTCGATGAGGCTGTTCCCAGCTCAGGAGAGTTGCATGCACACCCCCCACCCAGGTGTGCTGACCCTGTACTCTCCCCCTGCACACAGACATTTTTCTTTTAATTATGACAAAAGGGAGAAACACTTTTGGGCCATCAAATAGAATAACTATCGTTTGGGGTTTTTTTTTTCTTTAGCTCAAATGAAACTCATCCAAAGCCTTCTTTCCCTCTCATAGATTGCAGGAGAATACACCATAAATTTGAGTATTTGGACCACATCCTAATATCACAACCTCAGGAACAAATTTCTCAGTAAATCATAGACCAGGTGCAAGATGTCACAGAGATACCAGAGCCAGGGAGCAGCCTCTGGAACGGGGTGGCAGAATTTGCAGCTGGAATAAGGAATAACCAGGACAGGGAGTCATCACCGGCTTCTCAGCTCTGGGTGTTTTCAACTTTAAATACTACGAGCAAATGAAACCGAAAGCCAGGTTTCCAGCTCCATCTGAGACTTCTCCTTTTTCGAATATTAAGATAAACGGGTATCACTTTTGAAAATTTTACGTCTAATAGAAAATCCATTGTGCCAATTAAGGGATTTCTCTTTCGGGGAAGCTGTTGTGTCAGGTAAAGAGGCAGCCATACATCAGCTGCTCTGCCCTCAAATAGATAATCAATTTCCCTGAAAGCATCAATAATCAGAGTGGACATTTATTGCCCCTTGGATGGTTTATCTTTGGGGCTGGGGACAGCAGGGCCATGATGGATACCAAATCTGCCATGGAACACAATTAAATGCTGGGAGGATAAGGAATTTTATATCGTGCACAAAAAAGCAATCAAGTTCATAATTGAACTCCATCGCATGAAATCACCCAGAAATAAATATCACACCCAAAAGCATATAACTCGAGTCCCGTGTTACGGGTCAGATGATAGTGTTGCGATACCCCATTTGTTTCTCCCCCGGAGGCCTCAGCCTGCCCCTCGCTCAGGCACCAGCCTGCAAGTGCCGCCCTCCCCGCCCCTTCCCTTGCCTCCTGCCCTCAAGGCTGCCGCTGCTGCTTCCTTTTCTCTTTTCTCGGAGAAGACAGTTTCCTGGCCTGTGGATTGGCTTAAACTTGCCTTAGAATTGTGCGTGCTCATCTAGCCCCTGCGTTAGGCAGCACCAAGGCGGGTGATGAGGTAGAGGAATTGGGCCGATGGCCCCACCGTGAAACTGGGGGGCCTGCTCTGGTTCCACTCCAAGGTGACCCTGAGCTGGTCCAGGCAAGAGCTCGGGGAGAGACTATAAAATCCCAGCTCTGGGGCCTCTTGTCTCCAGAGAAGTTGCGCCTTCCTGTGGACACAGAGTTCTGGGGACTCTGGTGGGTGGTGGGGGACGGGTGCCCTGCTTGGGTCAGAAGCAAAGAGCAAAAAGCTGGTGGGGCCAAGGAGCATCGCCTTCCTGGGCATTGCCTTTCTCCTGAGGTTGGGATGGGGGCACCTTGGGGTCCGGTTCAGGCCTGTTTGGACTTCACAAACTTGATTTTCAAAAGAACCTTGAAAACGTTAGAATTTAAGGTCATCTATGCTTGGCAAAATTTGGCTTTTAGTTTGGAAGGAAAAAAAAGCACAGAGAGCATTTTGGACACAAAATAGCTCTTTAAAACAGCATTTTGATGAGTTAAGTATAAATAAATCAGAAACACACGGATTTCATTTCCTTTAAAATACCCGTGGGCTCAAACACTAGCGGGAAAAGTGCCTGGCAAACGGCGGTTTGGGATTTTGACAAACCCAAATATTTTGAAGAGGTTTCTGAAGTGTTTGCACCCAGGTCTTCTCCACTCTACCTTCCTTGAGCGCCTGTGCCGACCGGTCCCCATCTGCCTCCGAGGGGCAGGTCCAGTTGGTGGGAGCACGGGCACCCTGCTTTCTGCCTCCCCAGTTCAGGATTTCCACAGGCTAACCAGATGATGCGTTGCATCCGTGTGTGCTTGTGTGCATGTGTGTGTGGGTGTGTGCGTGTGTGCGGAGGGAAGATCAGATAAGGGATGAGGCTTTGCAACTTCAAGAATTCTAACTTTATTTTGGCATGGAATGGAAAAAAAACCCACACATGAGAATCCTACTTGAAGGAGTTGAAATAAGGCTCCATCTAAAATGAGCACTGGAATGGAGTCAGTGGTGTCTGCTCTCAGCCCAAACATCTGGGCTCCAAGCAGGGAGTCCAGCTCCACCTCCACAGGGCACCGCTCCTGGAGCTGGAGCCCCCAGGGCAGGCAGATGTGTGGGCGCCACTCGGACAGGGCCAGCGGCACCGGGTGCTACATGGGGATCTTCTTTGCCTCTGGAGGAAGAAATCTGATTGGGGGGTCCTGATCTGTACCTCTGATGTGGCAGCCTTGCTGAACCCCGGTCACTGGGGTGGCTGCTTTCAACACAGGACTTCACCTGGGCGTGTGGGCAGAGAAGGCCAGAACCTTGGCCCAGACCACACCCAGCAGGTGGGCAGCCATTCGAGGACGCTGTGACGAAACACCAGCTCCCTCCTCCAGGTGCCAGCAGGTAGACTAGGAGCAGCTACCCTGAAAAACCACTAACTTCCTTCCTGTTCAGAACTAAAATCTGCCAAGCAGTACTGGGGGGAGTTGCTCAGATTCATGGAGCTTGCTCTGCTGTTTTACAAACTAATAAAATTTGGGGCATCCAAGAGGAACACAGACAGGCACATGGGGACGTTGAAATGTTGTCATCTCCAAAGCGGTGCTTTCTCAGCCAACCACCCTGGAGCACGACCATGCAGACAGGACCCCAGTGCCACTCTTTGTTTGGATGTGCTGTGAAAATGCGCCGCACATCCTGGGTCTCTCTCAGCTTCTACTTATCTAGAGGACCTGGCCCCATCTCGGCCGTCTCTGCTCACTCAGAGACGTAAACAGAAACGCCGTTTGGCAAGGCCCGCCCTGAAACTTCTTTCCCCACAATGTTCCTTTTGGCATCCGATTAGAAAAAAAAACTTGCAATCAATACTCAAAGTTGGATTTTGAGATTTTCTGCAGAATTAGGCTTGGAGCGTTTAACAACAAGGTTCTTTACTGCTCAGCCCCTAAATTTATAATAAAAATAAATATTTCCCCTTCCTGATGTGGAAGGCCATGCCAACTGCAGGGAGGAGCTTGATGCAAGAGGAAGCAGTTGGATCCACATAGACGCCACAAAACAAACCCCGTGAGTCCTAGCAAGACCGGGTCCCTTAACGGGGACCCCAGGGAATGAGAACATTCCCGGCTAATCTCCGACCACTTCTCCTAATTGTACGGTGTTACGTGCTAATCAACACCCGATGCCTTTTCTCTTTAAGACCAAGACAGAACAAGGCCTCAAATTACTAATTACACAAATACAGTGTCTTTTGCTAATTGGATTTGTTAATGTTAGTTAATAAAGCACTTTAAGGATAGGCAATGTGGTATGAAAGAGGCAATTCATACGTTTAATAATAGGCTAATAACTGTCAGCAATGAATAATCAGCCGTTGTCGCGTGTACCGAGCGTCGTACGCGCTTTCCAGCTCTGTGGACGTCTGTTACAAATTAATGCCTTCGCAGGAGCCAGCTTGTGCGCCGAGCTCCTCGTGCCCCCGCCGCTGGAGTTCCTTCTTGCCTTCCAGCCTGCAAGGGTTTGGAGCACACGCAGGCCACAGGCCTGGTGGCTGTTTGGGGAGTTTATCCTCTAAAGAAAAATGAAGTCCTGTTATTTCTATTATTTATGAAAGAGCCTTGGGCTAAGCGATTAGGAACAGGAACCAGAGGCCTGCGTCCTTGTCCTGAGGCCAGTGGCTTCGCTGTCACACTCAGTGACCCCGGGCAAGCACCGTGACCTTCACAGGCCTCAGTCAACTCAGCTGGAAAATTGGGTAAAAAGATTGTGGTGTCTCTCAGGCATGGAGCCGCCGAGTGCAGGTGCTCAAAGGTGGCAGAACAGGGGCAGCCTGGAGCGTGGGGATGTGACAGTGGCTGGAGTTCTGCCCTTCACTCTAAGGGCCGATGCCAGAAGGAAATCGGGACCCGTGGGCTCACAGGCGGACCCCGGGGCCTGAGACGCGGGGCCCAGCTCCGGGGGCTGGCCTGGGAAACGCAAAGCCCAAATTCCCTAGCTGCTTGCTCCCACTCCCGCATTCTACCTGCCTTAGCACTGCAGCTCGCCTTGAGATGCTGGGGTGGCTGCGATTCCTGAACAGGGCTTGCTCCCTGCGCAGAAGCTCCCGTGGGGACAGGCGCCGGTCGGTGGTGTGCGTTGCAGCTGGTGTCCTCTCTCTGCTCCGTCAGGACAAGCACCAATACCGTGACTCGCCCCCAAGTGGGGCAGGTTTCTTCCTCCTCCAAGTCTCTGCTTCAAGACGTGGGTTCTTTGCTGTATCCCAGGTGTTTATGTTGTGTCTGGTTGGGGGAAAGCGAGATCTTTAAGACAAAGCAGAATCGCCGGTCGCAGGCCGTCCCTGCCGTTGGCCTCGCTGATTGAATACGCAGGGACCTCCGTCTCCTAAGGAGAACCCTGGCGGAGGATGTGTCCAGGTCCCCACCTCTCCTGGAGATGGAGGCCCGGAGCAGCACAAAGCGTTTTCTAGGAAAGAGAAGCAAACCAGTGACGGATGCACGTATGTTTGCTTACAATCGACAAAACGCCTCAAGTGTGAGGCTGAGAGCGTACAGGGCCCAGGCTTCTCTGCTCTAATGTGCACAGGTGAATCCGCAAGCCCCAGCAGCCCTGGAGAGGGCTCTATTTGTTCAATACAGGAACATGCCAGAATTAACACCATTAGACCAAAGTAAGGAAAATGGAGATCATACAGAGAAAGCAGGATTGTTGCACCTTGCCGAGTAGCACTGTTGATTTCCTGTGGCCTGACGGGAGCCCGCGGCAGGCCTGGGAGGAGGCTCCAGCCAGCCTGGGAGAGGAGTCCAAGTCGGGCAAAAGGTTGTACCAGCAGGGGCTGTGTCGTCTCCTCCTCTGTCCCCCGGGGCTTCAAAGTTGCAGCTGAGCCTGGTTGCAGGACCACAGGCCAAGGAGAGGACATCCCGTCCCTTCTGGCAACATAGTCCTGCCTGCTTCCACCTGTGAGATCCTCTGTCCTCTGTCCAGCCCCTTGCCCCACCCACCTCACTTTGCACCCAGCTCTGCGGGGCTACCGCCAAGTTGGGGTCTCCTCGCCCCTCAGGCAGCACTTTCCACCCCCTTGTCTGGGTCACAGCTGGGCAGACCTGAGCTCCCTTTTCAATCTTTGGGAAGAGCAAATAAATTGTGCTGTTGAACAACCTCTCCCAGCTCTAAGAATAGTCTAAAAAATCCAACCATGTCTGAGAATATTTCTGAAGCTCTTCAAGATAAGCCTTCTTGGTTCAAATGCCTTTGCATGCATGGAAGTGCCGGTCTCTGAAGCCAGTGAAGCAAACCTCCTTCCGAGGGCACCGTGAACACAATGCTGCCAGGTCCATGAAGGGCAGCAGGTGGCCAGAGCCCAGGGGAGGAAGGCCTGAGAGAGGAAGGCCCTCTCAGGACATTGTCCTGAGGCCACTGTTACCTTCTCATGGGCTGTGTGGACGAGGTTCCCTGGGAGCACGGAGCAGCCCGGGAGCCGCCGGGAGGACGGGAGACCAGGCAGGAGAGGCACATACCTGCAGGTGCCCCGGGGCCTTCCTGAGCCTCCCCAGATGGCCGGGGAAGATTCTGTCCCTGTGCCCCAGTCCTGCACTAATGGGGGTCGTTTTTCTCAGTCCATCCTGCAGACAGATGGTGACCTTGTCACGTTTGCTGACAGCCGCCCCGTGTGGCCACACATCAAAGTGCCACCCCACCTTCCCTATCAGGCCTTCCAAGCCGTGGGATACGAGTTCCCAGCCCCTCGCCGGCTGCTGCAGATCCGACTGCTGGTGGGGACATGTTCACGTCCAACCCCCTCGCCGTCTGCGAACTGAGTTGCTCGTGGCAACCGTCCATTCTGACTTCCGGCAGTGAGAGTACAACCAGGGAAGGACTGAAGAGGGTCTTCCTTCTTTCAGGACAAAGGCAGAAAGGAAGTAAGCAGGTGCGTGCCCTTTTCTGAGGCACCTGGGCAGTGGCGTGGAGCAGGCCCCAGGGACAGCCATCGAACCAGGCCTTGGTTCTCAGACAGAGGCGAGAGGGAGAGTGGTTTGCTCTCTTCCTTCGAGCAGGCTTGTGGCCCTCGTTTCCGTGAGGCATTAGGCAGCAAGGAAAGGCAACGCAGAATAACATTGCACTCTGCACAAAAGTCAGTACCAAGAGTGGATGCCTTTGGCGTCGATGTCTTGTTCGTGTTAACATTCCGTGTGCTTTCTGATGCTGTGGCTGCGGTCCCAGGTGGGATACAGGTCACTCTGCAGCTGTCTGGGATCCCTGGGCCCCCGCAGGATTGCTGTGGAATGAAATGGCTAGAGGACACTTTCTGGTACCATCGGCCTCTCTGGATGAGGGTCTCCAGAGAGACGCACTGGCCTCCATTGCCGCTACATTCCCGATGTGCTGGAAGGCGCTCCAGAAGGCAGTGGTGAGGGTGCCGATTCGAAGGACTTTCTAGCTTCCGCGGTGTCACCAGTCTCACTGAGGCCTTTATGCAGGAGGACGACACCCCTGGCCTCCCGGGATGCACCCCTCAGGCTGGCGTGGAGAGACCACATGGAATTCCGGAGCCACCTGGGCCAAAGCCTCAATTAGGGACATGCCCCAGGAAAGGGACCCCCTCTAGGTCTCAGAGGAGGTGAAATATCCCAGAAAGTTTTGTGGCTCAAGGTAGAAATTCCAATAAAAATTTTGGGATTTCCTTTGTGACAATTGTTTGTGCTTCTCCTTGTTGGAAAACGAACAGGAGAAAAAAAAGAAAAGAAAAATGAACAGAGTGGTTCCAGACTGCTTCCAGTTTCACTCATCTCTTCCTCGCGGGAGGCTACAGCTGAGAATGTGGCTCCGGCAGGGTCCCCGGTTGGGCGAGGCTGACAGCTGTCCGCAGGGTCAGGTGTTCCCAGCAGCTCTGCCTGCCCGTCTTGCCCAGTGAAGACCACACTGTATCCTTGGGCCCCACGAGGTAGTCCAAGTTACATCCTTACGGTATTTCCCCTGCGTGGGGTTTTGCCTTTGCCTTTTGGTGTTGGCAGCGAGTGTGTGCAAAGACACCCAGGGGCAGATGAGCCGCCGCTGCCCATCGAGCCTCCCGTTCCCGCAGAGCCACCAGGGAAGCCTCGTGCCTGCTTCTCGGCTTGCCCCTGGACGTGCTACCCAAGGACGCGAATGCCTATCCCCATCCTCCTTCGAACCACGCTGGGTCTGCCGTGGCCGGGGGTCAATGTGCTTCTAATGCAAAAGGCCAGATCATGCGTTAGAAAAAAGGCTTTTCGTGCCCCATGTGATGTCTGTCCCATATTTTTTTTGTTTACTTTTACAACCCTTTAAAAATGTACAAGCAGCGCTTAGCTCAGAGGCTGCACCCAGACAGGCTGTCATTGCGTGTTGCGGCACTGCCGGATGCCTTGGCAGCCCAGGAAGCTCCATCACTCTGCTGCTTGGTTAGTCTCCACAGGAGGGTTTCAGGCCATGAGCCTTGGTGGTCTCAAAAATGGATTGTTCCATGTCGAGTGGCATCATCTCTGTGTGTTCTTACTGCAAAATAAAGGAATAATCGGCTGGGCCTTGCTGCCATTTGCATCCTGTTTCACAGATCAGGCAGTCGAGACCGTTTGGTTAACCAAGGGCCACAGGGACTTAGAACGGGAAGAGCCGGCTTTCAGCCTGGGACAACCAGCCCCATTGCTGTAGCCAGCCCCTCCCAGCTCTGCCACGATGTGAAAAGGAAGGAAGGTCAGACTGGCATTCAGTGTTGGCCAGGAAGCCCCTGAAAGCCTCCTCAAGGGCAGATGGCCTCGGCCCTGAGTTTGCACGAGCCTTGGTGAGGCAGAACAGTCCTGCAAAATTCTCTCTGCAGCGTCCACAATGTGCCTGACCCCAAACTCGTTACCTGGAAATGCAGAAGTGTGACCCATGGGGTTGGCCTGGAAATCAGGGCAGAGTGAGCAAATTTTCACCTGGCCAAGCCCTGCTGGTTCAGCCTGCTCCTCCAACCCCTGCCTCCAAAGAGCAAATCTGGGCCCTAGGGAGTCCCGGCTGCAGCTGCAAGTTGCATAGATGCTGCAAGATTCCAAAGGCTGTCCGTTTCTCACAGCGGATCAGCTCGGAATTCCTCAGCACAGCTGTCCCTGTAATTGGGTCCCATTAGGAAAGTGTGTGGTCTTGTTTGGCGGCTCTCTGCCTCCCACCATCCCCACGCATGGTGGTGTCACGTTAGCACAGCAGCTGTGGCCAAAACCCGGGCACTCGGGACTCTGCTGCACTGTCCCCACCAGCAGATTGGAAACATTCTCCATGGGAGAGAAAGCAAAGCTCCTTTCATCCTCCCTCCCTGCGCTGGATCCACCTCCCCTTTTCTCCAAATGGAACCAGTTCCATAGAGGCCACATAAGCTAGTGGCTCAAGCAGTGCCCCTGTGGAGTCTCTTGGCCTGGGCTAGAATCCCAGCTGTGCTACTTCCTGGCTCTGTGGCATCGGGCAGGTTACTCAACCTCTCTGAGCTTCAGCATTCTCAGAGACAAATGGGGATTATTATAGGATTATCTCGGGCATGAAATAAAATAATGCACTGACGCCTTTGGCAGAGCTAGCACATTAGCTGTTATTACTATCATTGTTTTATTACAATCAGGAGTGGAAGCCACATAATTCTGGCTTCATTGGCTTGCACATTGTGGAGCCCAAAGGTGAGAGCCCACAGGTGTCTGCCGAGTAAACGAGTGAGTGGGAATCGGGTGAGACCGAGTGTGATCGGGGAAGGGCCCACAGGGGATGGCGACCTGGTGTCTCGAGTGGTATCATTCCCCAGTCCCCAGAAAGTGCAGCCTACCATTATTAAGGGAATTAAAATTCAATTCTGCTTTGAAATGTGGGGTGATAATCTCAGGCCCTCCCACTTTCAAATAATTAAAGGTTCCCCTAACCTTGACAAGTGGGGTCGTAGGTCACAGCCTTAGAAGGGCCCAAATCCCAGGGATCAAATCCCCCCATCCTGGGTCTCAGGACCTTCAAATGCATGTGTGACCGAGGGGTTGTTAGGTACCAGGAGATCCGCGACCCTTCCTATTCACTTACGATTATTAAGGACCACCCTCAGAAACACGTCGTCAATCAGCAGGGTCATGTTGAAGTGCCTTAATATGCTTCTGTCAATTTCAAGGTCATTTCTATAACTAAAAAATGTTGAGAATAAAAGATTAATGTTTGTATAGAACCAATAATTGATCCTGTGATTTACTTTCCCCACAAGGAAAGCAAATGCCCCCTGGGAGATGCTGAGGGGACAGAATCTTCTTTGGGGTGTCTCCACGGGCTGCCGTCAAGGAGTGCAGTGGAGGGGCCCCCGCAGCCTGCTCCCTCCTGGGGTGGGAGGAGTCGCCTGTGTGCGGAAAGGACAGTCGGCACTCGCAGAAGCAGGCTGGGAAGCACGCTGCCGTGGCCCTGGGAGGACACATCTTTCAGATGCAAGTCAGGAGAGCCACCTCTGGTTTTGCCACCAGCAGAACTTGATGTTGATTTAAGCGAACCATGTCTTTGGGTTGGTGGAGAATTCAAAGCCTTCGCTGGAACGGTGCCAAGAAGCTTGGGAAGCCTGAGTTGAGGTAACCTGCCCTCTCTCCTCTCTTGAAAGGGAGAGTTTTGGAGGGTAGGAGGTGTCCAGAGGTAGCAGGTGTCCTTGCAAACACTGCCCCCCAAGACAACTGCAGCCCCAGGGCAGGCCCTGACTCTGCCATGTGCCCATGATGTTAGATGCAGGACCATGGCAGAGTCACAGCTAGGGCTGGCTGAGGGGCCCCCACTGTGCCTGTGGGTCTCCCACAGCCCCAGAGCTGGGGAGGAGGCCAGGGGGCCTGGGGAGCCTGCTGCCCAGGCCAGAAGGTGGGCGTGAGAGGCAGGACCCCCACACCAAGGCTCCCAGCAGCTGCTGCCTTTGGGTCTGTGGCTTTGGGTCAAGGACCATGAGCTTGCCAGCTGCTCTGGGGGTGCTTGTCTGACCACTGCTTTGGCACTGAGGTCAGCAAAGGAGCATGAACTACTGACAGGGTGGCTTTTGGGTTGGGGGGAACAGGGAGCCTCCTGGGCTGGTGACATCATCTTTATTTCTCTGGGTCCTTTTTCAGAGAGACGCACCATTGCTATGGACCTTCCCTGGGGGATGCTCAGGTGACATGGGGCCAGGGGCCAGGGCTGGTCCACACCTGTGCAGCTTCAGTCTTCCCTAGGGCAAGGGGCTGCCCAGCTCTGCCGTCCATATGCGCTGCCCCCTCAGGCCCCTCACCTTGACCCTGGTGGGGCTCACAGACTCAGCTTGCATCCCGGGTCCACCTCGCTAGCTGTGCACATGTGGGAGGCTGAAGAGCAGGCAGCCCTGGCTTCCTTCCAGGCCCGCTCCAACTCTTCAATGCATTAAGTGAGCAAAGTACCCCACAAGACCTCTGGCCCTCGGTTCTCCTCCCTCTCACTGTTTGTCTGGTGGACTCTGGTCCCCTGGGCAGCTCTAGCTCTGCTGTGGGGAGAGCTGGACAGGTCTCACCGGGTGGAGGGAACTGGGCGGCATAGGCCGGAGCCCACTGTGGCCCCCCGACACTCGGGTCAGCAGGGAAGACCCCCACAAGCTCCTCGGAGCAGACACACGGACAGAAACCCCTTGGGACCAGCGCTTGCAGGAAGCTGCCTCTGCCTGTTCCGCACCCCTACCCCACCATCCGTCTGTTCTGCCCACACTCAGCATCCGCCAGTCCGTGTTCACCCTCACCCAAGTCAGACTCCCTCAGCCTGGCCCTCAAGGCCTTCCAAACCTGGGCGGCCCCCCATCTTTGGGGCATGCTCCTTGGCCCCTCCTTCTCCCACCCCTGCACACTCTGGCCGCCACTGCCCTTTCCTCCGCCCTCCACCTGCCACTCCCCGCTGCAGGCCCCCGCTCCCAGGGCCCCACAGCTCCCGGGCCCACCTCCGTGGGTCTCGACAGCAGCCTTGGTGGCCTCGCACTTTCTTCATGTTGCTGTGGAAGGGAGAGGGGCAGGTTTACCCGTTGTCCCTGCCCCAAAGTCGCTAGTGCTGGAATAAATGCTGTCTAGATATTTCTTAAAATGTCTCCAAGGCACTTTTCATAGACCAATGTAGACAAATGGTGCTCAATGACTGCTCATGAAATGGGGATATGAAGGGATGTTGAAACCTTGCCCTCAGGGGACCAAGAAAGGACATGGACCGTATAACCTGGAGCAGAGAGAGTTCTTTCACTCAGTCATTCATGCTGCAGAGAGGAAGGTGTGGGCACGAGACCCGCCTCGCGGGGGCAGGGCATCCAGGCCAAGGGGCAGGGCGCAAAGACGGAGAGCTGCCAGTGAACAGAGTGTTCTTGGAACGTCAGAAGGCAGGCAGACCATGCCCAGATTCTGGGTCCATGTGGCCGTGTCTGCCAGGCAGGACAGCTCAGGGCAGGGCAGGGTGGTGGCAGCCCTGCAGTCAAGAGAAAATCACTGGGCACGTGGTTGAGGTCTGTTGGTCCCATCCCTAGCTCTTGTGGCCACAGCAGAGCAAAAGGCCCTGTCGCACCAGATAGGTGGGGAGAGATGCTACCTGCCCGGAGCTCAGTTCCGATGGGGAATGCATCTGGGAAAAGCACGCTGGGGGGGTGGGGGGAGGGGTCCCGGCGACTGCTCCTTGCATGGAGGCCCTGGGGACAGAGCAGCCTGGATTCTCTTGACAGCCAAACAAAAAGGATTTGGAAGGTAGAACTTTGCCATCATTCACGCAGGGCGGTCCCGTCGCATGGCATGCCCATGTGGGGTTCTCCGCAAGGAATCCAAGGCAAACCCCCAACTGCCGGGTCCAAAGCAGAAGGCTTGGGAATGCCTTTGGGAAGAGGATGCGGAGGGCAGGAGATGGCGGGCTGGGAATGTAAACAGCAGTGTGGAGACCTGTGTGCATTTCAGGGATGGGCTCTCTGGAGCCCAGGGTCCTTTTCTGTGCCGTACTTGACTGTGTAAATATTTTTCTTAGGAGTAAAGAGAGAGCCTCCATTCATTGTGCAGATCTCACTTGAAAGAACTGAGAAGTATCTGTTTAGGCATAAAAGCTAAAAACAGTGTCCAAGGAGCTTTAAAAAAAATCATTTCTGTAGCTCAAACACAGCCAAGCTGATTTTTTTTTTAAATGCAAAAAATAAATAAATATTATCCCACTCCCAGTTGAGAGCTCAAGAGTTTGTGTCAACACCACTGGAGTCTTTGCTCTGGGAGCCAGAGCCGGGTCGGCTGGTGACTAACCGCCTTTCATGGTTCCTGGCGGAGCCACCAGGACACCACCCAGCTCAGCCCAAGCGAACACGGCCGGAGGGAGTTTGGCCATGGGGAGAGTCCTGGCCAGGGTTCAGGTGTGAGTCCCGGTCGGAAGGTCCTGGCGTGTGGCTTCTTCCCGCCGGATGTGTCCACCCAGGCCCTCGGTCCTCCCAGAGCACGAGGTGAGAGGCGGGAGGGCTGGATTTGATGCAGGCCACACCGCTTGGCAGCTCTGAGCCCTGTGCCCTGTTGCTTCTGTTCCTGTCTATAAGGGGGGGCAGCACTCGATCTTGCCTCACTAGGGTTGTGGTGAGAAGTGCAGATCTGCCCCCACGTGCCTGGGGCTGCCTCCCCTTGCGTCGCAGGCCCCTGGAAGATGACTGCCGCTGTCATCACCAGCTCAACGTTGCTATCACTTCGATGCAGCATTTACACCAGGGAAATTGGCAGCGATTGTAGGATTTTGATTTGGAAAGAAAGTTAAGAATGAGAATTGTTCCTTCAAGATTCCATCTTCCCGGAAAGGGAGAGAATACGCAGGAGGCATGTGAAACACGGAGGTTTGATGCGGTCTGGTCATCAGCTCCTTAGCCCTGTTCCAAGCGCACCATTTAGCTGGGTATGAAACCCCACTGACAGGGCGGGCCGCATAGAGGCCAACACCACTGTCTAGACCCTTCTGCCCAGACTGTGTCTCCAGCAGGAGCCTGAAGCCCTGCAGCATCACAGCCTCCCAGAGGTGAGCAGAGCCAGGCTCGGAGCCAGGACGGGAAGCCAGGGTCAAGGGGCTCCATCAGCCGCCCTCTTGTAACACCCCTGAGTGCACTGCACAGCAAACCCTGAGCCCCTATCTGTCCCCACCCAGGAGAGGGGGCCTTGGATTGGCTTTTAGCAGGTTCTAGATGCAGACCTACATCTTTGGATATGAGGAAGCTACTTCAGAAATGGACAAGAAAGAAATGTAGATTAGGAGAGAAGGTTTGGTCTCAACGGCCAACAGCAGTAGGTGCGTGAACCAGAGCATCTGGGCCCCGGGGGTTGTGGCCTCCTCTGCAGGCTGGGTTTCCTCCACCTCTCTGGTTTGGGGGCAGCCTCGTGGCCAGGGCTTGGTCTGGGTTTCCATCTATAGGTATGTTTTCAGATATTTTAATAACAGATAATTTTGAAGGGAGAAAAACCTTCTGGGATCCATTTGTGACACCGAATAGAAAGCTTAGCCCCCCTTGGGGGACGTGCCAGAACCCCAGAGCTGTGAGCATATGAGATGTCTGTGTGTGTGTGTGTCTACTCTTTGCTGACTTTCTGGAGAACAGAGGGTATTTATTTTAAGAGTCAAAAAAGATGTTTTTACCAACCCCACTTAGCTAAATCCTGGCACTGATACCCACGAGAGAAGCTAAATGCCAGAGGTCAAACCTCGCTCTTTTGGCTAAAATGCTTAATCAAAACACACCTAATACTTCTGCCGGGGTGCGGAGAAGTTGAGAGCCCCGCAGCCGCTGCCAACAATCGACCAGCCAGCGGTGCATGTGCTGAGGGCTAAGCTAGCAAAATAAAGAGGGTTTTCAGCAAAGCTGTAGCTTTGGCAGGGGAGGAAGCCAAGGCTGAGAGACTCCAGGAGTGCGTCCGGCCGCTTTTTTACCCAAGGTCAGCGATGGGTGAACAGGCAGAGTTAACGATATTCATACCTGCCACGGCTGGCCATTAAATCGAGGCGGGCCGTTCTGGAACATGGCTCAGGCCCTCCGTGTGCAAGAGGGTGCTTCTTTCTTTAAAGTCATCGGGTGTCTGCTTCCTCTTGAGGGGGGTGTGGGGCCGTTGGGTAGGGCTGAACGTGCGCACGTGGTTCTTCCTTGATCGTCTGTGGCCGCACACTCTGCTCCAGTGCGACTACTCAACAACGCACACCCTGCAGCCCGCAGGGAGTTGTATTCTGTGCTCAAAGGACCCACAGAGAGAACCAAGGAGACTGGGAGGTGAAGCACCCGCCCATGGGTACTAGCCTCGTCCTGTCTGAGGCGCTGGCCAGAGTCCCTCTGCTCTGTGCATTGTACGTAGCATCTTGAACTGATAGGGACAGTGTCGTTGGAACGTCCAGCTCTGTCCCCACCCCCCCATCCCCGATGACAAGCCCTGGGAAGTAGTTAGGGGACCCGCCAAACCTATGCACAGACCCTGCTGACTCCTCCGGGAATGGAGGGAAGGGCCTGTGGGTGGCATGACGCTGGGTACACCAGGATACGCCATCCTGTGTGGCCACTCTGAACCTTGGACAAAGGACATGGCTCTGGCCACCCTCAGCCCAAGGGCTGTGGGTTGCAGTTGGGCCTAGACAGTGTCCAGCTGAGTAAGGGACCGTAAAGAGGTGGGAGGGGGCCGTGTGTCTGCTCACGATGTACCCATGTCTTCTGCTGAGACAGTGGCTACTCCCGCACCGTGGTGAAGCTGGCCCACCTTCCTGGGAATGTTCCTCATGCTGGTTTCTGACCAGCGTTTCTGGATGAGTTAGGAAACTGTTGGTTTGGGGGTCTCAGACGCAGTCACAGAGCCTGGAGGAACCAGGCTGCAGGAAGGGCCGTGCCTGTGGCCTGCAGAGCCCACTCTGGCTTCCAGAGCGTGGCCTGCGCCTCCTCAGAGAGCCTGCCAGCATTTGCCACCTTTTCTCTGACACTCCCCGAGTCCTACCAGCGTGGCTTGGCTCCAGTCCAGCAGCTGTTCCCTACGAACAGGGGGGACATATTTCCAGGATGCGGCCTCCAGAACCTTCGGGAAAGAATAAGTCCCGCCTCCACCCCTCCTGGCTGGCTGACCAGGAACCCATGGGAAGCTCTGACCCCCGTCTGCCAAATGACCATAATAGTATTTGCCTCGTGAAACTCCCACACACTTACGAGGTAACGTACATGCCCTGCAAGGCACAGAACGTGGTTTCACACGGCTACCTCTTAAACTGGGGCCTTGGAAAGCGGGGAGACAGGAAAGTCAGGCCACCAAGAATCAAAGTGAACATGGAGCTGCCATCCCACAGCTGATGGTGCACACACACCCTGACAGAGAGCGGGGTCTCGGACAGCCAGACGATGCCCCCTCCCCAGAGGCTGTGCATCTAAGGCCACGGTTGGCCCAGGGTGGCATCTGTAGATGACTGGAGGCCTCTGACCCCAGGCCCCTCCAGACAGGGGAATGCATTGCCTCCAGCACAGGCCTTGGGCACCGCAGGCAGATCATGCCCTCCTCTTCCAAAGTCAGTTTATCTGGGTGCTGAAGCCAGTGCTGGCATTGCCACTCATGCTAGCACATGGCAACCCTGGAATGTAAGCAAGCTGGGCCTCGCTGCAGCTGGGCAATGCCAGCTTGTAAATTGTTCTCCAAAAAGATCTCCATGTCTCTCGACATGTTTAGCACATGCTCGGGGCCTTTGTGAAACAACCACGTGTCTTTGTGCCGGTGTGTCCCTGCCCATCCCTGGCTTCAACGGAGACGGGCCCCTGGTAAGTGTGGCCGGCTGGGCCGTGCAGGTGGATGCTGGCGAGAGGGCCTCCTCTGACTAAATTGAGCGCAAACGGAGAGATGCTGCAGGACATGGGAACTCCCAAGAAGGGCTCATCTTCCCAGCAGCTGCACCCTTCCATAGTTTAGTCTCATGCCCTAGGGGTGTGCAAAATGCTGTTCTCCTTGGAAAAATTAAAACACAGTTTTTCTCCTTCTGGTTCAAGCCACCCCTTCGGAAAGCTAACAGGGTTGATGAACCACAGAACTTCACCCAGTTCAGGAGACCCTGTGACCCGCAGTGTGGAGCCTCCGCCCTGCGTGATACTGACCGAGGTCTCTGTCCCTGCTGGGTGAGGTGTCCAGGGTGCAGGCCAGGCCAGACTGTGGCTGGACAGTGGCCCACCTCTCTTCTAGGGGCTGCACGGAGGTGGCGTCTGACCTTGGGCATTGATGAATGCAGCCCTTTCCTGCAAGCCACGGCTTTCCTGAGACCCAGGTGTTGAGCCTCACTCTCTCCTCTGGTCCCAGCGCTGACTGAGCATGCGGCCAGCCTTGCCGGCCCTGGGTTCAGGAGGGGAAGCAGACAGACAGGAAAGCGGAAGTGCTGGGTACGGGCCAACTCAGCCCCGCGTCCGGCCCAGGCCAGGGGCAGAGCACCCGCCACCTCGGCCTCGTGCGGCCCTCCGTGGAGATTTGCTCGAGGCTCTTCTGTGGAGTCCGCCTTTTTCCAGTCTTGTTCTCTCTTTTTTCACTTACAACCACTTTCCAAACCACAATTTCAGAATCTATTAAAAGAAACATAAAATCCTCAATTGGTTAGAATTCTCCATATTTAAAAATATGACTTATTGTTATTACAGCTGAGCCGGGCAAGTCAGCCAGGCTGTCGGAACGCAGTGCCCTGGTGCTCTCACCCGCCCGGGTGGGCGCCGACGGGCACCGTCCTGCCCGCCTTCAGCAGCCGCGGTGTGACGTAAGGGGCTGGGGGAGACCTTGGCTTTCACATCGTTTGTCACTTTGTTTCTCAAGTATTAGTTTCAATCTTGGTTTCTGTTCTTACAGAAACGACATTGCAATTTATATACACACATCTATGCACGGCCACTTTCGGCCCAGAAGGGAAAAACCCAATTTCTACAGCTAATTTTTTAGTTTGCTTAGCTTAGAAAGCAGTCTGGGACTGGTCACTGAAATGCCACCCTTCTGGAGCGGAGCTCGGTGGTTTTCAAGAGGAGACGCCTGGTGAAGTGCTACCACTCTCTGGAACAGAGCCAAGGAAAGCTCCAAGCTGAAGCCATCCGGGTAGAAGAAAGATCTGGGTTGCCGGCACCTTCTCTCCTCACTGTGGCACACTTCTGTCCATGAGCAGGGAGCAGGGGCTCCTGGCGCTGCCCACGGATGGGGGACCCTCAGTGGCCACCCCAGGGCACTTGCGTGGCACTGGGCACCCATTTCCTGCCTTAGCCTGGTTTTCTTTCAGAAGGTTCCTCCAAAAACCATGGAGAAAGATCCCCCTCCCAGGGGTTGGGACGTCAGTAAGGAGCAAGTTAAAATGCTGCCACCTCTGATTTGCTGAAAAAGGGGAAGCAGAGAAATGGTGTCAGCTCCCTCCCCCTGCAGCGACCCCGGGTGTCTCACAGCTGCTCTGTCCTGGGATCTGGCATGAATCTCTTGAGCAGAGTGTAAGCCCCAGGAGGGCAGGACCACGTCTGCCCCCCTTCCCCCCGCACCCCTCTGGGGCGGCACAACCCAGGCAAATTTATCTCTAAATACATGTGGCTCGATTTGTTGGTGAGACTCAGAGGAGTCCGTTGTACTTTCAAAGTGTCTTTGTGTCCCCCATTGAAATGTTTTAATAACACGTGTGGCCTCAAGATGCTTCCATATGGGTCCCCACCCAGTTACTGAAGGGCCAGAGCGAGCTCCATCCCTGAGATGGAGCCATAGGAACCAGCTGTGGCCTCTCGGGCGATGACTTTCCTGAGGGGGTGTTTGGAGTCCTTAGCAAGTGGGGAACCTCTGTTGGAATAAAGGATCCCAGTTATCAACAGAGCCCTGTATTCACACTGTGGAGAAGCCACTAGGTCTTACCCCTGCAATTTCAGAGGACATCCTTGGTCTGCCGTCATGATTGATAACCCGCTGTGGCTTGAGATCGGCATTTTGTCAGAAACTAACAACCCCTCTCCAAATTATTTTGCAGCAAATACTGACTGATGCGGAAGTGTCATCCCAGGAGGGCTGCATCAAAAAGGTAGGACAGCCCCTTCTATGCTGTCTTCTCTCCCAGCCCCATTTGGCATTCCTGTGATTTTAGTTATACCTGAGTTAATAAGTGTGTAGGGGTGTATGTTGCTGGAAGTCCATGAGAATGTGTTATCCAAGGGCCAAGTGTGCACAGAATGGTGATTTTTATGTAATTAGGACTGATGCTTATTTTCATTGCGTGAGCAGGTAGGGGGTCACTTCACTGAGCCATCCTAATTCTTGAGATTGGAGGAGAACCCTTTACCTGTGGGAATGCTTCAAGGCCATGCAGACACACGAAAATTAAATAAACAGGTTGCGTTTATTTAACTGTCTTCACTGGATACTCACATGAAAAGAATATGGGGGAAAAATTGGCTGCAGATTCAACAAGGCCTTTTGCTGTACTCATAGCTTCCAAAGAGGGCTTGAGCGTCACTTTAAACAGGCAAACAATTAGGCGAAAGAGAAAGTGTCTCCCACTCTGCTGACTTCTGGTGGGTAATGGCTGGTGGACAAACATCAGCTCTAAAAGACCCAGAGAGAGAACTAAACACAGAGAAGTACACACAAAAGCACATGCTCAGAGTCACTCAAATTCCTGGGTGTGCGGGCTGCAGTCTACACAGCTGGGAGAAGGAACGGATCCAGAAATGGTCTCCAAAGCCTCGAACCTATTCACCAGGTGGAGCTCAGCTTCCACTGAACATGCATTACCTGCATGCACACACACATACAAACACACACGAGCACACACGTGTGCACTCACACGTGGTGGCTGATCTTGCGTTGTGTGTTTTACAGTAAGATTAAAATAACATCCTCTCTCGGCACCTTTGCTTCCAAGCAAGACGAAGCGGGAGGGTTATGTTTCCTCACATCACACACAGACGGCACCAGGAGCTGCGCCAGGGGCTGGGATAATGAATCGGCATGGAGCAATCTGGCTCCTACCAAGTGCTGTTAGTATCACTGTGTCAAAATTACACCTGGATTCTGCAACACAGAATGTGTGCTGAGAGGCACTGTGAGCCTTGGGGTTAGGAAACCCTGCACGCGCTACGTGAGCATCCACGCCATAGAGGCCCCTTCTCCGTGCCCAAAGTGGAAAGAAAGCGTCTTGCTAGTTCTGTGAAACCTCCACGGCCTGAGCCAAGGCATCTGGGCAGCGCTGCCCATAAGGGGTGGGGACCTGCCCCTCTCTCCAGGTCCAACCCCAGAGACACTGATTTTGGAGAAAATGCTGTAATGGGGGACATTTTCTGCCCCCGCAGTGACCTCCTGCAGGCCCTCCGGCAGCGGGTGTACTTTGTACCTTGTTCATCCCCATCACTCACATGACCGTGACCAGCCTCGGTGGGACCCTCTTGTCTGGGGAAAGGTGTTAGTTCTCAGTCCCCACGGCCCAGGGGCTGCCCAAGCCTTTCTTGGAAGGTCTGTATGCCCATGACGCGAATTTCAATGAGGTTATTTCCCACTTTCTCTTTCTCCCTTCCTGCCTCTTTAAATGATTTCATATTATCTTAAAGAATATAGGGTAGTGAGAAACATTAAGCAGCTTTGCTGTATTTCAAAGAATTGCAGTATTTTCACTTTCCAGAAAGTGACGTATAGCGAGCTCCGATCTCTTAACTTCTAGAGGGAGCATGAAATCTTCGGTTTTCCCACCACGAATACGTAACTGGACTGTCTGGCATTCGGCGAGACTTCCTCCTTGGCAGTGTTCCTCCTGAATGTATCGTGGAGGTGCCCTGGTGGGAGGTTAGAAGGTGATAAATTTATGCTGGGATGGCTTGTCCAGGGTGGGTACAAGGGTCAAGGCGGAGGGTCTAAAGGTCAAGTCTAAATTTAAAGGGCCATGAAGAGGCAAGTACTGGATGCTTTTGAACCAGAACAAGATAAGGCAGGATAGAATAGAGTGGGCGCTACTCCCTGTACTTGTCGAGTGGCGCTGTCTGTGCTTTGCTGTTTTGTTTAATAAACGAGCCCACCAGGTCTCGTCTGACGTGGTGCAAGGTGCTTCCTGAGGCTGCTCAGGGTCGGGTACGAGGTGCCGCCTGCTCAGGGACCTGCTCTGCCCTGTGTGGCGGAGGCGTCCCTTCCCACCCAGGCCCTCATAAGGCCTGTGTGAAGAGGTGGGCCAGGCTGAGGGGTCTGTGACTGGAAGCCACACAAAGTCAAAGCAGACGTGGACAGCCCTGGCCCCACAGCCGCTGGAGCCTCTGGCTGCCAGCATCGGGCCGCCCCCTCTGAACAGGCCTCCTCACTCCCAGCCTGGGTGGGTGGGGGGGCTGCTGGAGGGCGTCCTCACCTTCCTCAGGCACACCTCTCACAGACGGAAGCTGCCACACAGCACTTCGAGGCCCGTTGAATTGAGCCCCACTGTTTTTGCAGCCTCCCACTGAATGCAGACATTTCAGCATTTGGGGGATTCAAGTGTTGTCCAAGGTCATGCCGGCGGGTTGATTAAAAAACCTAAGCCTGGTGCTTAGATCTGGACCCACCAGCTACAGTTCCAGACTCTCTGGGAGAGAGGAAGGAGGTGGTACTGAGACACATGCTGAAATTCAAAGGCAAAGTGTTTGTACACAGGGGCCGGAAGACCAGGACAGACACCCTCGTCTAAGCTTCTGTCCAGATAGAAGGTCCCACCTTACAGGCAGATGTGTCACTCAGAGCTGTATATATGTGTGTAATGTACCCTTGGTGTTTACTACCAATGTAATGTTCAGGCACCAGTGTGCTATTTTCAGGATGAATTCAGTGTAATCCTTGGTAATAGGATGAAGACTCTGGTCTGTCGCTTTTGTTGTTTGGGTCACTTGAAGGCACACTTGGGAGCACTGGGGGTGCTGTGTGACCTGGGCTGGGTCGATGACATCTCTGAGCTCCAGTTTGTCCATATTTAGGATTCTTCGTCCTGTTCTCTATTGGCTTTGGCAAAATGTAACAGTTAATTCAATCAATGGCTGGACACATGAGATGAACAAAAGGTGCTGTTTTGCGGGGACATTACAGTCATAAGTTCTAAGTATTAGAGAGCCAGGTTTCTGAAGGCTGCAGAACTCCATTCAGAACTTACAGGCAAGGAAGCCCAGGCCTGGGGAGTCTGGTGGTGCTGGATTCGAACCCAGGACTGCAGAGGGGCCTGCAGCACGGGGTGGGGCTCCTGCCAGAGCAACAGCAGCTGTGGCCTGGGAGCCGCCTGGCTTGGGGGTAGGGCCACCGCTGGTACAGAGGACCCGCCTCCCCATCCCTCCATCACCCCTTGTCCTGGCCCCCACATCCCCGCCCCCCCGCAGCAAGCGCAGCCCCAGACCCGAGCTTCGATGCTTACGCTCAGACCATGCTCACCCTGTCCCATGCCCTTGCTGTCCCCACGCCCTCGCTGTCCCCACGCCCAGCCTTGTGTGCACCCTGGGTGCATCACCGGCCCTTCCCTAAAAGTCACTTTGGCTGCAGGTCGGCTGCAACGTGCCTTTTCTAGCCCCAGTGCCTTTTCTAGCCGCGGTGCCCAGACCTCTGGGACTGCTCGCCGCCTCTCTATTTAGTCTCTGTTTACTTAGAGGGGCAGCAGCACAGCCCGGGGCTCCTGGAGAGCAAACATCTGCGGGAGATAATCTAGCGAGGTGTCCATCCATCACTGGGGCGCGCAGCTCCCTGGGGAGCCCGCCGGAGCCGGTAATAAAAAGGCCGGGCGAAGAGGCTTTGGGGACAAATAAAGAGCCGTGTTAAGGGCTCGCTGAAAATGGATGGAAGACATTATTAAGGCTCAATGGCTGTCTTATCAAAATCCAATAGGATAGACATTTGGCAAAAGGCTTAAATTTATTCTTTGACTTTCTGGAGGGCTTGAATTTATCCCTTAACAAGAGTGTAGTCCACCCGGGAGATGGTATCAGCTGAAAGAATTTTGATTCAATCTCTTTGGTGATATGAAAAGGGGAACACGGCCAGACAGCCTTTTCCTTTGTCTCCATTATCTTGTTTCCCTTTGCCATGTGAAAGGGAAGGACGCGTTAATACGCAACAACTCGGGAGAAAACACAAACAAAAGGCAGTGGGCTCTACCCACCGCCCACCCCCCCACTGCCCCCAGATAAATAAATCAGGAATTTGCATCAGTAGGGCCAGGACTGGGGACCTGCAATGGTGGCTCTTCAGAAGCTTGGAAAAATGTGGCCACCCCAGCCAGCCCCCAGGGCGGGGGGCGGGGAGGGCAGAGCGCGGAGGAGAGTCAAAAATAAATAGAGCTAATAGACTCACGCCGCTGGAAGAGGGGACGGTGATGGGTCCATAAATCTCTCCCCGTTATTATTACGTACAAAATGCTACAGGTCATAAAAGTCATCGGATAGCCCAGCCTCGCATTGTCCAAACAGGGTGATTGATTGATAATTATGATAATTTGTGAAATGATTATTTGGATGTTAGAACCACTGCCTGTCCCGCTGGGCTGTTGTGCAGACATTTTCTACAGCCTCGGCTGGGCGATAGGCCTCTGGTAACCGGATGCCCAGAAGTCTCCTGGGTCCTCCCATGGGGACCTGGGGGCTAATGAAGGATGACTCTGGGGCCCGACATGAGAGGTTAGCGTGCTCCGGGAAGGTAGGGGCAGAGACTGACCGTCAACTGCGAAGTGTCTTTTGTGCAGCGATTATTCGAAGAGGCCACACACCCCGAGGTCCAAACACACTGCTGTGACCAGGCTGTGACTCCGGGCCGTGTGAGGGGTTCCTGGCCATACAGCCTATGTTAGCGCAGCACAGCACCACGTAGCCGGGGGTGTGCGTTCAGTCCTGAGTGGCATGGTTTCGTGTTTGTGTTGTTTTCCTCCTCAAGGAAGCAGAGGTGTTTTCCAAGTGGCTGGGGTGGGAGGGGAGACCCACAAACACTGGAGCTCCAGAAGGAGGTGCAGAGGTGCACACGTCAGGTTCAGCTCATCCTTATTGGGACTGGAAGGTTTTCTGTCGCTGCCCTGGACTTGCTGATCCTTAGTTATGCCGAGGTCTGTGCCAGCGAACTGAGTTTCAGAAATGTTTTTCCTCCGTTGCCTCACCGGCCAGCCACACCAAGAACCCAGAAAAGTGCTCTAACTAAACTGCTGTTTACCGACAAGTGCACTTTAGCACAAAAAAACCAAAAAACAAAACCAAAAAAACCACCACCACCAAAGCCCCTAACCCTAAGAACCCTGCAATCAAAATTATTAATTTGCATGGGATCAGTTATGTCTTTATGAAATCAAGTGTGTTTAGCTGCCCCCGAGACAGCCCCGAGTTGATTTTGGTAATCTCAGCCTGAACAGACGCGCCCCGTCACAGTAAGCCGCGGACAAAAGGCTGGACAGTGGCTGAAAGCCCTTTGCCGACACGTCTCTCTTTCCATTGTTCCGGGGCTGCTGATAAAAGAACTGGGAGTCCATTAATTCAGTGAATGAACATATAGTAAAGTCAGTCCCCTCTTGAGAACAAGAATGTTGAGGTCAGCTCCAGTTGCCATGGAAACTAAGTACTCCTAAGAAGTTTGCATCCTCGATTTTGCTGAATCAAAGGCTGAAGAGCAGAGAGGTGTAATTTGGCAGCAGAAAGTCGGGACGCACCCCCTCCGCCTCCACCGGTCCCCTTCCTGAGACAGCGTGGGCTGTGGCCCTGGGGACCTCAGCCGTCCCTGGGGATCCCTGGTGTCTGGCTCATTCCTCCTCCCCCCACCCTCCCCAGAGGACCCCATTTTCACACGGGGTGGGGGCGAGGCTTATCTGGACAGCCTGCTCTGAGGCTCCAGTCCCCAGGGCAGAAACCAGGCTGAGGGAGGGGCCCAGCCAGAAGCTCTGGCCCCAGCAAGGTGGCAGCCAGGGCCCGGGTGGACTCTGACCTCTGCCACCTCCCAGCACCTGAACTTGCCCCCTGGGGAGGGGCGGTCCCACAGTCACCCCTTCATGGCTGATAAGGGTGATTAATGGCCCGTTAGTGTGGCCTGAGGTGAGTTACGGGCAGCCCCAGGCTGGGTGACTACTTTATAAATGTGACCCTTTTGCCTCCCCTTCTAAATGGAGTTGATTCCACTTACCCCACCCCCACCTCAACCTAAGGATCCTTAAAGCAGCTTAAACCAGCAGATTAGGCTGGGAGAGGTGCAGCTAATTAATTTCCTGTGCAGTAATTTATTACCTGCCTCGGTGGTGGTGTCCCCAGGGCCTGTGCGTCTGAGGAGGGCCTCCTCTCTGCTCCACCGCCCTGAGACCAGGGGGTGCAGGGGGGCTCAGGGCAGGCCGGGCAGGGGGCATTGTTCAGACAGATCCAGCCCAAGGCCTAGAGTCTCATGGGGGGAAATGAGAGTTTAATTTTTTCCTTTTTTTGCAAGTGAGAAACAGATAAGCCCGGGGTTTTGTTCTCACTTTGAAGTGTCCCTAAGAAACACCTGAAGGACTTTCTGGAGGCAGCGTGAGGCTAAGACCCTGGAGAAGGGAGGTAGAGAGGGACAGAGCAGGGGGCGTGTCCTGCCCCCGGGGGTCCCTGGCTGGGCAAGAGTGCAGGGGGCTCTAGGGACCCTTCCCTGGCATAAGGAACCAGCCCCACCCTGCTGACACTTCCTGCTGAACTTAAATCTCAGCAGCAGACAAAACATCACAAATTTCAGGACAGACTCAGAACTTGTAAATGTGCCTTAACCTGGAGGGTAAACAAAGGGGCCTTCTCCTTTCCCTGGAGACCCCTGGGAAGCCGGGCCAGGCCCACCGCCCTTCCCAGCCCACCCTGCCCTTTGGACCTGGCTCTGCCCTGGATGGTGTGGCCCTCCACCTTGAACAAAGCTCTGCCTTCTGGTTTCCTGCACTGCAAATGGAAGATAAGCACAGTCTCTAGTGCCCTGTATCTTTCGGGGATAAAGTGGGGTAAGCAGGTGGCTGTTGGCCCAGCTCTGGACACCTAGGGCCTGCAGAGTCCACGTTGAGGGCTGCAGCTGCTGTGTGCCAGGCATGGGGACCAGGGGACCAGTTAGGTCCTGGGTGGCCGTGGCTGTCAGAACCCAGCGGCTGGCCCAAGGCCCAGGGTGTCAGGCCTCTTAGCAGACACCTGCCTCCTAAGTGTTGTTGTGGCACCTGCAGCAGGTCAGAGTTCACCAGTGCCTGCCCCAGGACCAGCTGCCCTTACCTCACAACCAAACTGATGTCCCGGGGCATCCAGTGCAGCCCCTACAGGAAGGCGCTAGGGAAGGCCGCTGCACGCAAAATGCCTCTCACCGGCACCCAGTTCTGAAGCAGGATTTATTGGCTATATTACCAGCTTTATGGGAGCCAGATGGTGGCGTCAATAAACTCCGTCCGTAATCTTCAGGTGGGTGCAATATTGAGTTAATTAAATTGTGCCGCGCTATTAGGAGAGAAAAATACATCAGCTCTGAGGCCCGTTCAGCCTCTTCTGCTTTAAACACACAAACACACACCTCAGCAAAGTCCAGTGTTAGAGGTTTGGGCAGGGAGTTCTCTCCTTCCGTACAACTGCAGCTTCCACAGGGGAGATGGTGTGGCTCCCTCCCTCCCTCCCGAAACACCTGCTCTCCTCCTGTCATGAAGATTATCATCACTTTGGATGTATGGTTGAATTCTGGATTTATACAGACAAGCTGTCAGTGTGGCTGGACCCCTCTCCAGGGCAAAAGATAGCAACTCTCGTGGGCGCTGAGGTCCCCTGGGGCCCCTCCCCATGGCCTGCTGCCTTGCTCTCAGGGACATCATGCTGTGCCCCCTCCTCTGGAGCCCTGACCAAGGGAGTTTAGCACACTCTCTCGTGGTGCAGGGTGGGCCTTCTGGGCTTCCAGGGACAGGCTCTAAGAGTCTGTTTTTCCCAGGTGGTGTTTCCCCATGAGGGCACTTGGGGGCCGGAGCTGTGCAGCTGCTCCTCCTTGGAGCCCAAGGGCCAGTGCCTGCTGTGGGCACAGCAGTGTCCAGGCGAGGTGCTTGGTGGGCCTTGGGTCCCTAGAATGGATAGAGGACCTTCTGTGGCTCCTCAGGGGAGCCTGTTCTAGGGCCCAAGGAAAGCTCTGTGGGGACTGAGGGCCTCACCCTACCAGCAAAGGGCTGCACTGGGGAGTCTCTGAGGCCTGTCTGGTAGAAATCTGCTGGAGGAGGCAGGCCCCTCAGGGAAGGCTGTGTCTACCCACCCTGTCTAAGAAGCCACGTGCTGTTAGAAAGAGTGTCTGCGGTGGGCTTGGGAAGGTGGGCTGGGCTGGGATGGGGTGGGGGCAGCTAGGTCCTGGGAGAAGGTTGCAGATCCACTAGGATCCCAGGCTTCCATGTGTCAGATGCTGACACCACACGTGTGTACATGTGGGGGGTCCCAGGTGAGGGCCCGCCAGCACCAAGCCTCTAGCGTCTGCCTAGCCACCACGGCAGCTTCTAGGCACATAGTGTTGTTGGACTGACTCTTGCTCAGCCTTGTGCTAAGGAGGGGCTGGGGAAGAGGGCCATGAAGGGAAGGGAGAAAAGGCACAGGTGTGCGGCTGTGGAGACACAGAATCCACCTCCCTTGACCCAGTGCGGCTGTCCCCACCGAACACAAGCTCCCGTGTGCCAGGCACTGCTGCTGCTGTACTTGCTACTGTTGTCATCTGTGGAATGCTTGCCACACACCACACACTCTGTGTGCAGCAACTCATTTTTCCCCACATGGCCCCATATAGGTGTTTTATCCCTGCTTTACCACATGGGAAAACAAGACACAGAGAGCTCGAGTCACTTGCTTCAGGCAACACTAGTAAATGCAGAAGACAGTTTTCAAATGCCAGCCTGCAAGACTCCAAAGCAAGTGCTCTTGAGTACTGTGTCATACACACCGCTCCAGCAGTCCTCTCCAGACATGAAACCAGGCTAACCAGGCACTGCAGGAGCCAAGTTCAGAGTGGCTCTCAACTATGGGTGCAGCTGAGTTCAGAGAAAAACAAGACCAGATTGAGCTGGAGTCATTGGAAGTAGGTGTATCAGCCAGCTATTGCCACAATGATGCTGGGTAACAAACCATTCCAAAACTCAGTGACTTGAAACAACACTCACTGCTTCTCACTGACTCATGTGCAAGTACTGCTGCAGGCTGGTCGGCTGGGCTCCGTTCCATGCTGACAGTTGCGTCCAGTTGCCCTGAATGTCTGCCATCCTCCCCAGACCTACGGGCTATCCAGGGGCATGTTATTCTTCTGGTGGCAGCAGAAGAGGACCACAGACACACGTAATCCCCATTAGGCCTCGGCGCAGAACGAGCACGTAGTCCCTTCTGCCCAAAACCCATCCCACGGCCATGGCTACCAGTACGAGGGTGGCAATGAGTTCTGCCTTTTGTGGGAGGGACAGAGTCATGTGGCAGCAGGTGTGGATGTGGGGACAATGACAATTAGGGACAATGATACAGTCTGCTGTGGCAGGCTTCCTGAGGAGGTGGCATTGAGCTGAGCCGTGGCTAGCTCCTGATCACAAGCTAAAGTGCAGGTGATCACCTGTAGTGTGTTGATGGAGAATGAGGCCCACAGCTCAAAGAAACCCTGAGCACAGAGAAATGCAGGATAAAGTAAACACACAGCCCCGCACCAGCCTACCCCCACCAGCTCCAGTGGACCCCTTGGGTGTGCCTACCCCTTGAGAATGGCCTCCTCATCCTGGGAGAGATGCCCTAATCTTTGGTCCAGAGCTTCCAAGGAAGAGGCAGCCCATCCCAGGAGATGCCAGGTCAGTTGCAGGTGTCCCAGGCACCTACCAAGAGGCATTTAGATAATGCAGTTTGAAAAGAGGGCCTTGCTATCAAGCCACAAAAAGCATGGGAGAACCTACATGCACATTATTAAGTGACACAAGCCAATCCGAAAGGCTGCACACTCTGTGAGTCCAGCTATGTGACATTCTGGAAACGGAAAAACTACAGAAAGAGTAAAATGATGATGGGTGGCCAGGGGTTGGGAGGGGGAGGGATGAGTAGGTGGAGCACAGAGGAGTTTCACAGCAGTGAAACTCCTCTGTATGGTGCTACAGTGACGGATATAGGTCATTATATATCTGTCCAAACCCATGGAATGTACAACACAGAGTGAACTCTAATGTAATCTGCGGGCTCCAGTTAATAGTAATGTGTCAATACTGGTTCATCTGTGTAACGAATGTATCACAAATGTATCACAAATGTATCACACCAGCGTAGGATGTTAGTAACAGAGCAGGTGGGGCGGGGAGGGAGAGAAGAGGTCCATGGGAACTCTGTACTTCCCACCCATTTTGCTATAAACCTAAAATTGCTCAAAAAGTTAAGTATATTCATTTAAAAAATGAGAAGTTTTCAAAAAGTGGCATGTCATACACACACACATCTTATGAAATACACACACATAGGACATACATACATATGTGAAAAGACTACAAGGAAATATAAAAAACTATATCACCTCTTGATGACATAATGGATGGTTTTTTAAAAAATTAATATTTAGAGAGTGTTTTACTTACTAGTATGTTAGGGAGTGTTTTACTTATTAGTATGTTGACTTGTGTGGAGTACTTAGTACTATGCCAGCCTACAGCAAATACCCTACAAAGAGTAAAGGTAGTTAATGCTGGAAGGCACTTCTAATCTGTTGCGTTCTAAAGTCCCTGTGGCCCAGGGTTGTTGGTCCTGCCTTCATGTGCACGGGCATCACTGGTACGGCTGTCCCCAACATCTGGCTCTCTGCCTTCCAGGAGCGAGATGTGGCTTTCTGCCCACCCAGGGTGGATGGCACCATCTGGCCAGTGGGGACGAGGACGCTCGCTGCCCCATTTCTAAGCTGTGATCCCCTCCAGAGTTCTCTGCCCTCAAGCACTGCAACCAGAAAGTTCCAGAGAGATCCCCAAGTTCTTACCACAAGAAGAGCCACCCCACTGAGTCATGCTGGGCTTGTAGGAGAAATAAAAACTTTTTGTTATTTTGTTAAGCCACTGAGTTTTGGTGGCTGCTTGTTATTTTGGCATAACCTTGCTCGCCCTGACCGACTCGCTCAGGGAATTCCTTGCATCTCGTCCGATTCTGCATTCTTAGGACGTCTTTCCTTCACTTTGTCATCCCTTCAACTAACACACTGGCTCTGGAGTCTTGCAGGCTGGCATTTGAAAACTGTCTTCTCCATTTAATAGTATTGCCTCAGGTTCAACCAGCTGCAGATTAAAACCCACGGATATGGAGGCAGACTTACTGTACCATTTTATATGAGGGACTTGAGCATCTGAGGATTTTGGTGTCCTGGAGGGGTGTGTCCTGGAACCAATCCCCCCATACGAGGGCTGGCTGAATTTACAAAGCACCTACTGTGGGAGAGGAGCTGTCCTAGGTGCTAGAGACTTGAGGTTGGATTCCATAGTCTTTGCCCTTCTGGAGTTTGAATTCTTCTGAGACTTCAGTCACCTGCACTGAGGGGCCTCTACAACTTCTGTTCTTTGTGTCTCCAATTCCCTTGGTGCCTCCAGCTGCAACATTCCAAGTCAGATACTCCTCGTGGGGGGCGAGCTTCTGAGATCTTCTTGTGCTGTTTGTGTCTCTGGTTTAGGCAGAAATGCCCCCATCCTGTCACGGTGGGCTTGGCTATGTCCCTGCACTTTGGTAATATGAAGAGTCACTTTGTCTGGGCAATTCCTCTTTTTCATCTGTTATGTACAGGGGGAAATTGGGAGGATAACAAATTGATTTTGGCCAGAAAGAGTGGGATTCTTAATTCAACAGATTCAGTGTGAGTGTACCATTTTCTTATTTAATAATATTTCCTTCTTTGAATAATACCCTCTTTCAGCAGTGGCCTCTTTGTATGCTAACAGGGTTCATTATTCCAGCTGACACCCGCTTCCATCAGCCAGGGCCGTATTGGTGAACGGTTTCTTCTTACCCAGTTAACAAGATGTTTCTCCAGTATAGTGTTGATAAATTAAGTAATAAAAAGCAAGACTTATTATTTTATGTTGGAACCTTGCCTCTGTTATTTCTGAGCAATGGCCAAGACTCAGAGTATTAGCCACAGAAATGTTTTGTTGCCTGGGATGGAAAATTATCACATAAAGAGTCTGGTATGTTGTTCATCATGGATCAGCTGAGAGTAAGGAGAGAGATTCAAAGACAAAAAAATAAAATCCACTTTACCAGATTCACGTAGGATGAGAAGGGGAAGGGGTACATGCGCACCTTCTGTGTTTACTGGAGAACGTCCTTCATGCCTCAGCCAGGCCGGGGCTTTCTGCTTGCCTCCCAAACCCAAGGCTCTGGGTTACCAAGGCCCTGAGAGGGCAGATAATTATCGGAAGAGAATCTGAAGCATGGGCACCCCAGAGAGCTGTAAAAATAAAATGAGGAGGAGGAATTTTGAATAGATTTCCTCCCTTTGTATTTCTGTTTTGGACAAGAAGTGCAGAGGCAGGAGTAAAGGGAACAGGCAAGGTGGAGAAAAACATCAAATTAGACCTCAGGGAAGTCTGGGTTGGCTGCCACCCTGGGCAGGGGAGGCTGGGCAGGAGGGCGTCTTCGCCTCTGTCTGCCCACGCGCCACTCTTCAGCAGGTGGAATAGCCGGAGGGGTCCTGGGTCCCTCCCAGCTCCCTGTGAGGAGGGTTAAGGCAGGTACAGAAGCAGGAAGGCGGGGAGGAGACATCACTGGGGTGGTGTACAAAGACTGTGCGTGGGCATGGCCGTGCCTTTCCATTTGAAAAGTCAGGCCCTGTTAGGCCTAGACCTGGGTGGCAGAGGCCACACCTGCATGCTCATTGAGGTGATGGTCTTAGGTCACATCTGGTGAGCACCAGGGGTCTCACAGCAACCCTTTGAGGTAGCAGCTAGGCTATCCTCCTCACACATCCGAGAGAAAACTGCAGTTCAGACAGGTGAACTCACTTACCGAAGGCCACACAGGCAGTGAGTGGCAAATATGCCCCCCCCCCAAGAAAGCTCCCAAATCCAGATTGACTCTTAAACAGGCTGTGCCAAGAAGGGCCCAGCAATGTGTCTTGCAGAATGCCTGCAGCCACTCACCCTCCGGGCTATTCAGTTTCCAAAGCGTCTGAAAGGGAAGTGTGTGTCCCAGAGGCAGCCCCAAGTGAGGGCCCCTGTAGGAGCTGCCTGCCCTCGGCCTGGGATGTGCCCACCAGCTCTGGGCTGCTATCGCGTGTCCCAGTCTTCTATCCCTTGTTCATGCAGCAGAGGTTGCTCACGTGTCCCTCACCCAGGTTTCCTTGGTAAACACCCAGGGTTTTTCTCTAATAATAACTTTTGGCCCCAAAGTGTCCCTATAACACTCCTCAAAGGCCTTCCACTTCTTTGGGTCCCTGATTTCCCAATATCATACATCCTTTGTGCCTCCCCAGGAGCCTTCACACACAATTCCAGGGAAGCCCTGCATCTCCCCTGCAGTGTACCCCTCCCCGGACCCCTTTCTGAATCCTCACTCAAGGGGAAATTCTTTGCTCTCTAAACAGGACAAAGCAGCTTTGGCTGTGTGAGCCCAAGCAGGTGCTCCTGCCCTGCCCCCGACGGGGATGCCTTCCTGAGTTGCCGTGATCTCTGTGGTTCTGGGGAGCAGACCTCCAAACACAGCTGTAGAGGCACTCGGAGTTTTGCTCAGCTCTGACCCCCCCGGCATCTCTGCTAAGCCTCATCTGAGCTGCTCCAGAACCCCCGCAAGCACTTTCTATGGGCTTGAGAGATTTGGTGGTGAAAAGACCTTGCTGGAAGACAAAAGCTCTGTCAGAGACCTTCTTCATCCTCTCAGCACCTTAATTTCCTCATCTGTAAAATGGAAATAATAATAATTCCTCCTTCAAAGTTGTGATTGTGATTACACAAGTTACTATGCATGAAGCACACTTAAAATAGCACCTGGGCACATGCTGGGGCTCAGAGGGAGACCAAGATGTCAGTGAGGATAATGATGATGTGAAGATGAAGATGATGGTGATAGTCAGGAAGATGTGGATCATCAAGGCAATAATGATAATGGCTATGATAGTGATGGTGATGGTGATGATGATGATGATGATGGTGATGATGATAGTGACAGTGATGGTGGTGATGATGAAGATGGTGATGATGGTGATGATGGTGATGGTGATGGTGGTGATGTGATGGTGATGATGATGATGGTGATGGTGATGATGGTGATGATGGTGATGGTGGTGATGGTGATGGTGATGATGATGATGGTGGTGATGGTGGTGATGGTGATGGTGATGATGATGATGGTGATGGTGATGATTGTGATGGTGGTGATGGTGGTGATAGTGATGATGATGATGGTGGTGATGGTGGTGATGGTGATGATGGTGATGATGGTGATGGTGACGAATCCTTGAGATCCCATCCAGACAGAGTCATTATATGGGAAAACCAAAGAGCATGGGAGAGGACATCAGTAGAGGACCAGGAGACCACAGGACCTCCAGTGCTGGCTCTACCATCAGCCAGTGTGACCCAGGGCAAGCCACTTCCCCACTCAGGGCCTTGGTTTCTGACTTGGCAACACAGGGCAGGCACTTTGTACCCAACTCAGGTTCCTGGGTTTGGGAGGACTCCAGGAGACCAGGCACAGAGTGGTGCGGGAGAGAGCACCTCACAAACATGAGGCAGTGAGAAGAAAAAACAACAGGAAGAGGCGGAAAGAAAACTCACAAAGGTCCCTCACACCCTGGCCCTCTTGGATGACCTCTCACACAGAGAAGCAGGCCTTGGGGAGTTAATAAGAAATACAGGACTTCCTGCAAGATAGCAAGTAGATTGTGAGCCGTGAATTACTTTTTTCCTTTGAAAAATGATGTAGTCAGGTCAAAATATCTTTGCATTTCAAACACTTGAGTTCCTTTGTCCTTAGTGCTGACATGACTTGGTTTCCATGCAGCCTCACAATGTATGGAAACATCTTTTAACTGCCAGACAGCCCTTCCAATAAGCCCGCCAATTCATAACGTGTGTTTGGAGAGCTGCAGACAGGAGGGAAAGCAGGGGCCTTTGCAAAGTCTGTTTATACAGCAGCGAGAGGCCCTCCCACCCTCTCTGGTAAACAGGCTTTGGGGCTGAGTGGGCGGCCTGTGCACATGGCAGTGCCCACCCACCCACTGTATGAACCTACCCAGCCAGGCCCTCAGGAGGACCTGCCTTGACATCCCTTGAGCAAGACCCCAGATGCCTCCTCTGTTCCTCAGGGTGAGAGCCTGGCCTGGGAAAGTTGGCATTCAGCCTGACTCACCCTGTGCCCACATTGCCATACAGAAACATCCCCCATGGGGCAGGTTTGCTCAGCAGATGGTGGGTCTCAGCTACAGCTGGCCTGGCTCCTAGTCTCAGGGGCCACGAGGCAGAAGGAGGGGAAGGGACAGCGCTGTGTCCTGCACAAATCCTCTTTCCTTTTCCAATCTGCCTGCCCTGCTGCCCCTGGAGCTGAATCGAAGCCTCTAGTGCAGGGTGTTTTAGGGGAAAAGATTAAAAACCAGGTCTGCTTGTGCATTGACTGATGTTTCCTTGGGCACTCGTGCTTGCTACAAAAGGATCAGTGCCCATTCTACAGGTGAGGAAATTAGGCACAGAGAGGTTAAGTAATGGGCCCAGGTTCACATAACTGTGAGAGGCTTTGAGCCTGGGTCCTCTGGTTCCATGCTCTTCAGCATATGACATGAGGCTCCTCTTTGCTCGATGAATGTGTGTTTGCTGCCCGGGGGGTCCCCCGACTCTGAGAAACCAGGGCTGCCTTCTTCTCTCAAGGGATTGCACATTATCCTGCTAACACACGGGAGTCCGAGGGACAGCACCCCACTTGCGAGTTGGCAGGAGTCCATCTGAAGGCAAAGTCAACCAACCAAGAACAACAAAACCTGCCGGAAGGAGCCGCAGTCTGGTCTCAAGGTCCCCAAGGGATCTTATTTATCAGAGGCAACAAGGATCTGCACAGTCATCCCCAGTGGGAGGTGCAGTTGGCCAGAACCTCCCCTGAGGCCCCCATCTCCCTCCACTCTTTTGCCTGGGCTGCTCCTGGCCACCCTGTCCTCAAAACCACACAATAAAGTTGGGGGGATGGGCTTCCTGCTGAGGGTCATGGGGAGGGAATACAACTTGAAGAGAAAAACCCCTGGTGCAGAGTGCTCTGCAGTGGGGAAACGATTCAGTGACAAGGACCACAGCAATGAGAATAGTAATATGTGCTGGGCATGCGCCCCCAGGGATGACACCAGCCAAGTTGTGCCCTGACTATGCTGGGAGGTGTGGAATGGTTAAGCTCTTGGTCCTCCTGGGGAGTGTGCTATGGCACCACTGGATTCAGCACGTGGCAGAGCCATAGAGAGAGGGTCTATTTTTAGATAGAAATGCCCACCAGGCTGGTGGGGTGTCGATAGGGGCACCAGCTCCTCTGGGTGCCCTCTGGCTGGGCAACGGGTCAATGCACCCTCCAGGGTCTCCTTGGACCCTGCACCAGGCATCCTGTCCCTCTGGCCCTGAGTGTGTCTCAGGCACAAGAAGCTTCTTCCACTTGGTTTCCAGTTGCAGTGAATGCCCAGGGACTGCAAGGGCCATTCTGAGAACACATCCTGAGAATGTGCTGAGCAGCATGGACACCCTGATTGTCTGAGGCTGGGTCTCCCTGCCCCCACCCAGCTTTCTTGCTGGCCTTGCCGCAGGTGCAGAAAAATCAGGTCTAGACTGGAATTCTGGGGCCATCTCAAGTATGTAGGGAACGCTTTTCTCCTGCTGGGCCTGTCCCTGGCCCACTACAGACGGGACCACCTGTTGGTGGTGGGATGCTGTTTTCACAGCACAGTTGGGGTAGGCGGCTCCTAGGCATCTGTCCTGGCCCTGAAGGCCTGAGCTACTCACCCGGCTCCCACCCACGAGACCCCAGGAGAAAGCAGCCTTTCACTGTCTGGAAGACAAGATTGATATTGAAGGATCTTGTCCAATAGTTTCAACAAGAAACACGGACAAGCCTTCAACCTCCTTTGGGAAGCGACTGCCGGTCAGATGGCAGAGGTGGGGTGGGATAGCAGTGTTCATCCCTTCGTTCATTTGTGCGCCCTTCATTCAGTGGGGGTCTCTGGGAGCCTCCTGTGCGGGACCCTCTTCTCCCGAGGGGCCCTGGGGCCCAGGGATGGAGGGGCTTGGCCCAAAGCTACCAAGTGGCCAAGCCGGTGCGTGGCCCACCTGACTCCACTTACCCCTTAGCCACTTCCTCCACGGTTTACTGAGCACGTACTAGCATTGGCCGCCCTGGCTCTGAGCCCACAGCTGGGACAGTCAGGCTCTCCGGGGAGCACAGCAGCTCCACCGTGGAAAAGGCAAATAAAACACAAATATAAAGCAATACATCTGTGAGTAGCTACAAGTAACGAGCCTTGCTCTGGAGGCCGCAAACCGGGGGCTATGTGACCAGCGCCTGGGGAGGTGCTGAGGGGCCTGGGGGGGTGTTGAACCTGAGGGTGAGAAGGAGCAAGACTTGAAGGGCAGTGCCCAAGGAGACCCCAAGACCTGCTTCCGGGCATGGCTGGGACCCTCATTCTCTGCGATGCCCTGACCATCGCCCGGTGCTCCCCGTGTCTCACACAGCCTAGGGGGGCTCAGCCAAGCCCAGCCTCCGACTCTTCAGGGGTTGCCCTCCGGCCTGGGCGAGGCTGCGTGGTCACCTTTCATTAAGCCCCCGTTGTCTTAGACCAGCCAGGGCAGCAAGGAGCCCGTTTGCTTAGTCAGCAGGAACCACCGTGAGCTCCAGTCATCATAAATGCATATTTAATAACTATTCTCGGGGCAAACGCGCTGCTTCAGAAGTTCAGAAATGGGCTTCGCTCTTCAGCTGGTAATGAGAAGTTAATAAAAGTGGGATTTTGTGCAACGCTGGCCCTCTGACATCTTAATCTTTATTAAAGGGACGTAAACTTCCATGGAACTGGCGGGCCTGCCCGGCACAGCCGGACGCCAGGAGAGCCAGGCAGAGGGGCCCGAGGACGGCTGAGCACCCCTAATCCACCCGAGAACGATATGCACTGGAACCTTCTCTCCCCCGGGCGTCACTGGTGCTTACCTCAGCAGGCGTGAATTATCTCCCCCTAAGAGCCCCAGGGAGGCAGGTATGAGCAGAACAGTTCACATTTGGAAAGAAGTTAATAAATGAGCTGCTTTTGAGGCGTTGCTGCCAGGCGCTTCCAACAGGGAGCAGGACCCCGGGAGCAGTAGCCGCCTCCCCGGGTCTCAGCCCAGCTTCCTCGCAGATGGGAGGCAGGTCCCGCGTGGCCCCACGCTTCCGCACGTGCCAGCCGGGACCGCGGTGGGGGTGTGTTTTGGAGCCATGTTCTCTGTCTCCTTTTCTTATTGAGCTGAAATTTACAAAACACAACTAATGGTTTTAAAGCGAACAGTTCAGTAGCACCTAGCATGCTGTCAGCGTTGTGCAACCAGCTCTGTGTAGGTCCATAACATTTCCCTTCGCCCCAGGGCAGAGCCCGGCACCACGAGCAGTCACTCCCCTCCCCTCCCCAGCCCCTGGCAACCACAGACGCGCCCGTCTCTGTGAATCTGCCTATCCCAGACCTTTCATATGAGTGGCATCATATGATACGTGGCCTTTCCTATCTAAATTTTTCACTTAACCTGTTTTCAGGGTGTGTCCATGTTGTGGCAGGTATCAGGGCTTCTCCCCTTTTCATGGCTGAGTAATATTCCACTGCATGGACAGACCACATTTGCCAGGCCACGCAACCATGAGTGGACACCAGCTTTTGGCTTATGGCCCTTGTGAGTGGTGCTGCTATGACCGTGTGTATGCAACTATCAGTTTGAATCTGTTTTCAGTCCTCTTGGGGAGACACCTAGGAGTGGCACTGCCAAGTCACAAGGCAACTCCATATTTCACTCTGGGGAGCGACAGACTTTCCACAGAGGCTGCACCGTTCTTCCTCCCCAGGTGCCTGTGCTCTTTTGACTCAGAGTAGCTCAAAAGCAAGAAAGGGGCTCACAGACCTGGTTGGCCCCAGCCGCTGGGAGCCTCTGAGCACCTGTTCCTCCTCCTGAAAATTGAGCAGATCACACGCGCCTCCCCCCAGCGGCCACAGGGTCAGCAGTGGGTGCGAGCCGGGGCAGAGGGCCCGCCTCGTGGCAGGGAGTCTTACTCCCGCGTAGGATGAAGGCCCGTGGAGTAAATTCTAAGCCAGCTCAGAAGTGGAAATCCCAACAAGAAGTCCACACGATGGTGTTAGGTTCTGCCTCAGTTGGGGGTGGATTTGCCTGCAGTTCACAGAAAGGTGGTTGCGAACCAGCCCACTCAGGTGCCAACCTCAGGAGCCCACAGACAGTGACACCTGAATCCAGCTTGTTTGCACGTGCATGTGAGCACACGGTGAGCAGGCCTGGGCTTGGTGCTGAATTTTGGCCCATTGGCCCCAAGGGAAGGGCCATGCATTCCCGCCTTGGACACAGGCCCTGCCACTCTATGCCCTGCGTGTCAGATGAGGATGTGCGTGGAAGTGTGTTTGTCATCTGCTAATCCACCAGGGGAAGGAGAAGGGCAGAGTCTTTGTCAGTCTCCAAGCAATTAGGTTAATTAAAAAAGAAAGCTTATTGGGTAAACATGCTCCGGGACTGTGACCCCTTAATTAATGGACTGCGGGGAGAAATTACAGCAGTGGCAAGATAATTAACACGTGCACTTCGCAGAGAACCATCAGACCAGGGTATTAGAGGACAGGACGGCTGGGCTGTGCAGGGCGGCTGTGAGCACCAGCTGCCGGGAGAGACACAGCTCGTGGGTGACAGCCCTGCAAGGGTGGCAGGCCTGCTGGCCCTGGCTACCTGGGGCAGGTCAGAGAAAGCCTGCCCTTCACTTCCAGAGTCAGCTTTTTAAAAAACCCATTACCCTCAGGAGGAAGCACAGCCACCTCCGTGACACCCACCTGCCCCAGCTGCCTGCCTTAGCGAGGCACACACATGGGAACACCAGAGGGTTCCCCAAGGTTGGGCTTCCCCCTCCCACCCACAGCCTGAGAGTTCACTAGAATATTCTATTATTCCTGAAACATTAGAGGTGGAAGCCTTGAGCCATTACCTCGTCCAGGGGTCCCCAGCCCTTCCCACTAAATGCCTCAGGGAAGGGGAAATAGGCGACTTCCACACTCCAGGCCAAGCCAACCAAGCTGCTGTCTTTTCTTCTTGTTTTCCCCGGGGTTCCACAGGAAGGCCCTGAGGCTGGGACCTGCTTTGTGAGGTGAATCTGCAAGCCCCACGGCGGGCAGCCCTTCCAAGGTTCCCAACCACCAGGGAGCCTTTCGAGGCACCCAGAGCCTCCACAGACACTGCAGAGATGGGGCCCTGGAGACGGGTGCCTGGGGCTTATTCCTGCTCTCACAGGGCAGCAAAAGACAGGGCAGGTTCAGGTATCGGGACCCCTTTAGAAGGAGGCTCCAGGGCAGGGAGCAGCTGGTGACGGCTTCAGGATTCTCAAGGTCTGAGGCCAACTCAGGCCCATGGAGCAGGCAGTGCCCGCGGTGCAGGATGGTGTGTCCTCCCCCCGAGGTGGCCCTGGTGTCTGCCACCCTCCTCCGCAGCCCTCGACACCTTGCCTACCCCACCACACGGGTGCAGGCAGGCAGGGCTGGCACAAGTGCTTTCAATGTTTAAGGGCAGATACAGGACGTTCAGGCCCACTTGAGGTCCTGGAAGTCTCAAGGTCAGAATTAAAAGCCGCGATCCTTTATGCCAGCTATCCCTCGAGGAAGGAACTAAGCGTTTTCCCAAATTGACGAGACTGCCTCTGGCAGCTAAGGAGAGCCCAGGCCCTGAAAGATGTTGGAAAGCCTGGGACTGGCCCCGGGGGTGGCCCAGAGTGAGGAGATTCCCTGGATGGCCGTTTGGGTATTCATGGAAGACCCTTCTGTTCCTAGAAAACCCCCCAGGATCTGTCACAGGGGCTATGGGAAGTTTGGGGTAAAGAATTCACTCTGAGGCCACTCCCAACCAAATCCAAGAACATAAAGAAAGTGGTAGCCCTTAGGAGCTCAGCCCAGCAAGGCCGTCATCTGCCCAGAGTCCCTCGGCAGGTATGGAAAGATTGACCTCGGAACTGCCCTTGGGGTAAATCAAGCTAGAACCCGTGGAATGAGCTGGAGCCTGTGGCCAGCCAGGGGACCGTCTGGGCAGTCCAGGGGGCCTGGCAGGGAACAAAGGGCTCGTACTTTCCAGGCCAGGCTGCCCACCCGGCTCTGCTGGGGAAGGCACCGGACGGCAGGGTCTCCCCTCCTCTCCTGCACTGTCCTCACCACCCCGGGTCCCTGCCACTTTCTCTGGACCCCCTACCACACACACCCCACCGTCACCACCTGTCCTGCAGGTGGAATGAGCTCAACCAGTCCCCGCTCCGTCCCTTGTCACATGACCACACATTGGCCTGGGACACAGATCCCATGTAATGAGACAACCTCTCTCATCCCCAAAGATACCCATCAGCTATCTGACCAGGGACTGCCGGTTGGGACACAGCGTCCTTGTGGGTGGCAGGGGGACAGCAGCTTCTGGCAGTTTCTGGAAGCTTCTGAAGATGGCCAGTGGCCAGGAAGTGCTCAACCCCCAGGGGGACCCTGGCTCACAGTTTCATTCAGGGGAAATTTGTAAAGACTGTGGGTTCTCTCTGACCAGCATTCTGTTGTTCATCTTGTGTTTGTAACACTCTGCCCAGGGCCAGGCATATAGTGGGGAGTTTGCTGTGTTCAGTGCTCAGGAGCCCATCTGGGGGGCAGGGGCTCCGTGGGGCCCCACAGTCTCTGAGGCCAGGGCTGAACGCAGTTTCCACCTGCAGCTCTTGGGACACATATAAATCAATACCCCAGCGACCAGGCCAGCACAGGCTCTATCTTGTGCACAGAGGCCTTGGCCATGTCACACTGGGGGCCCAGGAAACGCCCACCTTCCCCCCCCCCAGTGGGACATCACATTGATGGGCTTGGATATACTCATGTTCACCTTGGCTCACACATACGGGTTTTAGACCAGCCTGTGTACTGCCTGCGTTTCCTTAGTAGTTGAGGGAGATTTAAAAGCTCCTCACATGATGCCCATGGGCCCCGTGTCTACTCCGAGTCTTGCCCCAACATGGGGCTGAGGGCCGGCTTTCCAGGCCTGGAACAAGGCAGGCAAGGCCAAGGCTCCCTCCACCCCCAGCTGCCCTGTGCCCCAGGGCAGGGGCCTGTGCCCTGTGGGTCCAGGCCACTTGGAGCCTCAGACCTCTCGTCTGCTAAACAGTGGGGCCCCACATAGTGGGGCCATCCTCATGGGCTTGCACAGAGGACTGAGCGAGACACACAGCTGTGTCACGTGTGTGGCCCCACCCTCTCAGGCTGGCGGTTCACACTAATCAGCCAGATGCTGCAGGAGCTTGCTGGTAGTGGGGGGCAGAGAGACAACAACAAGGCCATTTGAAGGGAGCCATAGGGCGGGGGCTGCTGAAAGCTTCCCAGTGGGGAAGCCTGAGGCAGGACCCTAAAGCCATCAGTTATACTGCAAGGAAGGGCATCCCCAAGGGGAACAGCATGTGCAAGGGGCCAGAAGCACGGACCAGCATGGGGAAGGGCAGTCAAGAAGCGCGGGGGTAAGGCTGGGCGCGGGGCAATGGGACTTGTAGTGAGAGACCAGCCAGGAGCCGTGAATGTCACTTAGGCAGTCCCGGTGTTGGTGAAGGATTTATAATGAGAGCCAACTTGGTATTCCCAGTGAGCTGGGGACTTGGGGTATGCCTGCCCTCCAGGAATCAAGGCCCTGCTCACTTGATGAGACCAGCCACAGGTGACAGAGCCATGAACTACGAAAGCCCTTGGGGTCTTAGAGTCCCAGCAAAAGTGGGGCTTCCCCTTTGAGGGAACCTCTCTTTCTTCTGTGAAAAGCAAAGACTTGAAGCAAATGGGATAAAATGTCGATGAATTGTTGGCAATTTCTTACATGATTCCATGTTCTTTTCTGTATTTTTAAAACCCCTCAAAACAAACTAAGGAGACGCCAATCAAATTTTGGGAGGAGAGTGAGGCAGGAAGACAGCCCACGGACTCTGACCCCTCCCTCTTTCTTTGGGCTGGGGCTGCCCCCCACCATCCCTGGGAAGGGGGTTCCCCTCTCCAGAATGTACCTTTGTCAAGGGAGGGGCTGGGCAGTTACCCTGGGGCTGCTGCAGCCAGGAGGCCAGCTGGAGTCTGCAGGGAGGGGGTTGAAACATGGTGCAAAAACCCCCTCCCCAGAAGCAGAGAGGAGTCCAGGGGTAGGGGGAACAGGGGTGGGGATGGGCTGGTACCATGGCTTCCCCCGGTCCTTACCCAGCTCCTGCCCACTCCCCACCCTGGCTTCTTTGTGGGGGTTGCCCCCCAGAGCCCCCACCTTGACTCACTGCTGCACCCATGATGGTCCTACCCATGATGCCCCAGCATCCTCTGATCTGTGGGGGGTGCTGTACAGGAGTGCTGTACACGTGTGCACATGTGTGTGGGTAGGCGTGTGTTCGTGTGTGGGCATGTATGTGTACGTGTGTCCGGGTGCCACTCCCTCACCACGGACTCAGTGTGGAGAGGTAAAAGAAAGAGCCCCTGGCAGAGAAACAGCCCCACCAATCTTTGATTAGTGAATTAGGATCCAAATTTTTAACTAATTGAGTACATTAAATAGAAAGTCCCTAAAAGAGAAGGGGGCAAAAGACTAATACAGGACACTTTTCAAAGCTTCTTTAATAAAGAGCGTATTTGGGATTTGACCATAATGGCTACCCTTGCTTGCCAAAACCCGACGCCCTGGCAGGTAACGTTCATCAGGCATCTCTGAAATGGTACCTAAATGAATTAGCAATAAAATGGACTTAGGCCAAGCAGTGGGGGCCTCCATTAATCTCGGGTTAATCACTAAAGAGGTGCCATTCACTTTTCTTAAGAAGTCACATTTCTCTCCCCTTGCTGGCGACCAGATTTCATAAAGTAACATATTTCTAATGAAAGGTCTCTGCTTGAATTAAACCCTGAAGGTTTATGCAGATTTTGCGTTTGATTACTGCTGGCATGGGCTCTTAGCCGGCTGCGGAAGGAAGGTCCGTTCTGAAAGGGCCCCAGCGTGCAGTTCATAATATTCTTTGAAATAAAATAGTGCACTTGTGCTTAGTGGCTTTAATCAGCCCTGACTTTTGATAGTCAAACAATAGCTAATTACAGTAGCACCTGCCTTGCAGGCCCTGTCACGTCGGCTCCTGCCGGAGAGAGGCCTTGTCTCCGAACTGCATGATTATTACAGACTCTCTCAGCACAAAGTAACTATAACTGACACTCAGCAAGTTTGGTAGCCATTAGGGAAGGTTTATTTTGCTGCTGCATAGCTGGCTTTTCTATCACATTCTTCTCCTTTGTATTTTTGGGGGTCGGTGGCAGCGCAGGCCTGGAGGAGAGAGGAGGCACATCTGGGTGTGGGTCCCGGGTCCTTGGGCAGGCGGCTCCAGGGCCCTTGGCGCCTGCTCAGGCTGCTCTTGCCTTGGGCAGGCAGGATTCGCAAATAGGCTGTGAGATTTGGAAACAGGTGTTTCCCTGAATGCTCGGGACACCAAGAGCTTGTCACATGTAGACAGCAAGGCTGGACCCTGCACATCCCCCCGCCAGGCAGGGGCGTGGGCCCGCGGCCCACGGGCACGCTTGGCAGAGCGGGTCTCATCCTCTACAGGCAGAGCGTTATTTCAGGTGAAACGTGCCGCTGTGTGCCGTGGGGTGGCAAGACTGGCCCAGCGGAATCATAAATTACTATCTCCTTTAAGTCTCTCATCTCATTAATTTTCCCTGGCAAACGAGCCCGAGTTTTCCAGAATCCAGCCGAGTGAGCAACATCAGCCTGTCAGCCGTGGGCCTGACAGACCCTGGAACAAGTTCCTGGGAATGAACAACGGGATGTCAGGAATGAGAAAGTGGTGGGCCAGGCAGACCCCGGCCTCGCTCCTTCTCACTGCCCCTTCTGCCCGGCCCCTCTGCCCACTCTGTGCCCCTCGTGCGGGACCCCCGAGGAAAGAGCGAGGGGGAGGGGGGCCTGGCTGGGCCTGTCCACGGGGGAGTTCTAGGCAGACTGTCACCCGGCACACGGGCGTGCTCTGAGGACAAGGGCCGGTCACCTCTTCCTGCGGGCTCCTCTTTCAAGGCCAAGTGCCAGAGCCGCCCTGCCCAGCACTGCGGTTCCCTTGAGAACGCCATCCAGTCCCCTGTTTTGCTGGGGGTGATGTTGAGAACTACACGGCAGAGCCATGCCCCAAACTGGGGAGAGCCATGCGCACCTGCAGTCGCAGCCGGCCATGCCCCACACAGAGATCAGAGCCCCGAGGCGCCCTCCCAAGCCATCTGCATCATAGTCAAGACAAAGTGTCCCTTTCCCTGCGGTGAGACAGTGCCCTCACTGGGTGTGTGCGCACACGCGTGCCTGCCCGTGGCTGCCCCGCGTCCCTCTCACACCGTGGGTGCCATTTCCGTTCCCCTGGCTTTGGTCTCTGGACACTGCTTCATGTTGACAATTATCCACAGCCAGGACTTGCCAAAACCTGGAGTTGAAAAGGCTTCAAGGAGAGAAAAAACAACTGGAAAGCTGTTTTCTGTTAAGGCAGGTTTATTTTTCCTTGCAATTATGTCTGACTAAAATGTCCTTGTGCGGGAGTCACTTCCCCGAGAAGGTCTGATTCATCTGCCCTGGACAGCCCCTCCCGCCCCTGTGGTCCCTGCCGGGGGGCTCTGCTGTGTGGCCCGTGGCGGGGGACCTGGGCCCAGAGCAGCAACCCCCGTCGGTGGCCAGGCCTCGGTGCAGGGCTCTGGAGTCCGTTCCAGGAAGGAAGGCAGCCCCCACGGATCCAGGCTCTCAGGAGGAAAGGGCGGGCTCTACTCAGCCCAGCTCCGAGCCACCTCCAAGATCAGCCGGCTACCCTGCCCGGCCTGGCGGGAAGGCCCCCGAGCCTGACTCTATCGATGTCTGTCCCTGTGCCGTCACAAGCCCAGGCCCTACGGGAAACTGAGGGCTCGTGTCCCAGGGAAGCTGCGGAGCCCAGTCAGCGGGGCAGAGAAAGGCCCGTTTTCTGGCGGTCCCTGGAGAGCAGAGCCAGTCCCCCCAACAGTCCCTTAAGCTGATCCGGCATTTCCCAATGGGAGGCCACCCCAGCTGGCGCCGAGGCCAGCCTGGTAATAGAAAGCCGCAAGAGAGGGGCTGCACTGGGGTCAAGTTCAGCCGCGTGTCCTCTGCCGCCGGCTCCCCTCCCCCATCACCGGCACGGTGAGGCCACGTCTGCCTCTCGTCTCTCGCCGTGTTTGCCAGCAACGATCAGCTTGATTGATCATCTCTGTGGCCACAGGTTGGTAATAAAGCTGTTTTGAGAGCCTCTTGCATTTCCCCTGGGACCCCGTGGGCATGACAGGACTTGACATGGGCCATTCGTCTCCTGCTGCCTGTGGTCACTGTGCACAATGACCAGCAGACAGACAAGAGCCAGGCCGGGAGAAGGCTCCGGGAGGGGGAGTGACACACACACACGTGCACTCGCACCTTTCCAAGACCACGGGTTCCGTGTTTCTGGGTGCTGGGGGTGAGCAATCATTGCTGGCAGGCCACAGGGTCCTCCTATCCAAAAAGGAGGGCAGGCAGAGCAAGGGTCTGGGGACAGAGTCAGAGACAGCAGGAGCAGCGCGTCTGGGGACCTTCCCAATTCAAGTCCAAGCCTGAGTTCGAAGGTTCCTCATCACCCTCTTAGCCATGTCCCTGGCCCCACCCGGGCCCCCGAAGCCCCACGATAGCCTGGACTCACGCTCTCCAACTCCACCCCACCTGTGGCAGAGAAGGCCCTCCAAGGCCGCGCGGGGCCTCTGGACCACCTCCCACGGAGCCCAAGCCTAATGCTGTTTTTGTGACGGGTGGGAGCTAAACAACCCCCTATACAGGCAGGACCCCACTAGCAGCTGCAGCTTCAGGAGAGGCCTGTGCAGAGTTTACACCTAAACAGGATATTTCTGGCAGCAGTACTTTTGTTGATATCAGCGACACAATCCCCTTGCCAAGCACCCACAGACAACACACTCATCAACAAATGGGGTGCTCCTGTGCTCAGCATGAAACACGGGCCCTCAAAGGGATCCACAGCCAGCCAGGCTGCCTTCTTGGGAGCTTGTGGTCAGGGTTTACAGGGCATAATGATGCGAGGCCCAAGTATAGCCCACATCATCAGTGACCCTTAGGAAACTGACGACCGAGAACTTTTCCAGTTGCATTGACACGTTGACTGATGGCGCCTTTCTGGCAGACGTGCCTAAACTCAGAAAACCTCCACCGGTCTGACAACAGAGAACATCAGAGTGGGACGGTAGAGCCTAGCAAAGCACAAACCATCCCGGGCGTTTCTGCTCCACGTGGCACGGCTCCTCCAAAGCACTTGGGCGAGTAATGATTCGAAGCCCCCCTTCCGTAGCCTCTCCTACCACCCCAGATTTCCTGCCCCTGCTGCTGGAGCTGCCACAGCATTGGAGAAAAGCTAAGTGCGCAGTGTGCTTTCTGTCTGTCATCATCAACTCCTGCCTACCTTGGGGCAGGGGTAGGGGGGACTGGGCTGGCTCCAGTTTCTCTCTGTGTCACCTTTGCAAAGAAAGTGGATGTGAAAGCTGCCACCAATGGCCATCAGAGCAGCTCTGGCCCCTTAAAATCTCCCCCCTTGCCAAAGGGCAGGTGGTCACAGGAGCCCTGAAACTTTGCCTAGCCCACCTGGCAGGACTGTGGCCCCTCCTGCCCCGGGCCAGGCCTCTGGCCGAATAGAAGCCCAAGAGAACATTGACAGGGAGATGCAGCCATGGGGCCTACACAGCTGAGGCCAGGCCTGAGACACAGCTGGACTGGGGGTGAACGTGCTCAACACAGAGCTTACATATGGGGGAGGCAGGGCATCTGCAGTGTCATGGAATGGGGCGTGACCAGCAGCTCAGGGCCTGCCCAGCAGCCTCAGGCCAGGCATGCCCTCGAATGCCCACCCTTGCAGGCCCACAGGCTCCTCTTGAGTAGCCCTGACAGGAGCCCCCATGTCCAGGCCCTCTCTGGATAGCTGGGGAAGCCCCTGGGCTCTGAGGAAGGCACTGGCCCCTCTCCAAGCAGCTATGCCATGTGCTAGAGATAGGGCAGCCATCGGGGAGGGTTAGTCCTGTGGGAGGGCCAAGGAGGTCTGGGTGAGAAGACCCATGTGTGTGCATGTATGTGCTGAAGTGAGGGGGGTGGTAGAGGGAGACAGGACAAAGGGGATCTTCCATCTCCTGCCCTTGCCCCAGGCGCCTGAGGGCCAGTCCCCACAGAGGGGACCCCACCCAGAAGGCCAAGGGCACACTCAGGTTGGCAAAGTGGCCACTGGGGGAGTAAGAGGGAAACAAGCCTGCGCCTGGCATGTGCCCTGAGCAGTGCCACCCAGACGGCCAGCCAATATGGAGTGGACAGGCTGTCCCTGCCCTGCCCCCTGCCAGGTACCCCACTGCAGTGGGCCGGTGCCGTCCCCATGATGTCAGCAGGGAAGCATGAGCCCACTAGGATCCCAAGTCTTTTATAAAAGAAATATTGGTTTATTTCCCAGTCATCATTGTGATATACATTGTTTGTGAAATAAGCAGGGGAACAAACTGAGAACATTTAAATAAGAAAATCAAAATTAGCCATGATTGCTCTGCTAACATGTAGAGGTCAGTGATGGGTAGAGATATAGAGACACTTTCCCCATGGACATGAGGACAGGGAGTGGCCACCCCATTCTGGTCACTGTGCTCAATGTCTGCAGCCAAAGTCTGAGGCCTCTTGTAGCTGACCCCATGTGTGCACATGTGTCAGGAGTGTGTGCATGTATGTGTATATGTATGTGTGCCTGTGCGTGCATATGCATGTGTGTGCCTGATGGCTGACTATCTTGGGGGACATGTCATCAAGTGCTGGGGCTCCCCGTCTCTCCTGGAGCAGGTGGGTCTGGGAGGGTGCAGCGTTCTCTGTTCTGCACACAGAGGAAGTGGGCTTCTGTCAGCGTCCAGAGCCACATCACGGCAGGTGTCGGCCCCCTTGGGGGAACCAGAGTTCAGTGTGCCTCTCAATAAAACACTAATCTCCTTAGGAGAAACAGCCTTGAAATTTATCAGTCATTTATAACTTGGCATGATCAGATTGATGAGCTATGATCGGATTGATTGATCAGCTATGATTGGATTGATGAGCTATGATCAGATTGATTGATTATCCATGTTCAGATTAATGAGCTGTGTTTTCAGGAAGAGAAGCCGGGCACAAAGAGCAGGAAGACCCCATCTTCCCTAGCAGGGACTGGCCCTGGGCCCAGGGTGGGTAGGGCGTCCCAAAAGGAGCACTGACCTGGGGAGGGAACTTGGGCTGTGGCCAAGTCAGCTGTGAACTCTTCAGTCAAGCATGTGACCTCGAGATCCTCCAGACCCTGGTGACTCTGGCCTGGGGTCTGTGAAGGCCAAAACTCTCTCATGACCTATTTCCCAGCCCCCAGGCCTGGGCCTGTCATGCGGCAGGTGCTTGGTAGGTATCTTCTGAAGGCATGCGTGTGGCACGGGCAGGGGTATGGATGCCAGGAACGTGATCCTGGCACTGGTTCTGTAGCAGAACTTGGCCCAGAGGTCCCGAGGCCCCCAGGATTCGGTCCTGGGGCCCCCACAGGGTTTATGGCTCTCGCCTCCTGTGCATCCAGCGTCCCTCAGAGGCGACCAGAGTTCTGTTCAGCAGAGGGTCTGTTTTCTAGCGGACGTCACAGGCATTTTTCCTCTACCCTGCATGTTGCCCAAGTCCCCGTCCAGCCTCTGGGTGGGAGCCATCAGCTCTCTCCTTTACCAAGGAAGCCCCTTTGGCCTTGCAAATCAAAAGCATCTGATAGTGGCATCCAACTTGGCACCACTCTCCCACCTATAAACAGGCCTGAGCCGTGGGTTCTCAGAATGTTCTAGAAGAGGAATGTGCTTGGGGCTGGTGTGGCCAAGCTTCGGCATGCAGACATTTCCATGGAGAAGTCAGTAAGTGGCCAGGTACTGGCACTTCCCCTGCAAATGCAGGCTGGGCCCGTGGCCTGTGGGCTCAGAGCCGTCTGCGTGTGGGGCAGAGGCTCCGGGCTCCTTGCCCGGCCCCCATGGGTCCTAGACCCAGAGACTTTGTCCCCCAGCTCTGGGCTTAGGACTTGCCAGAGTCACCCCGAGCAGTGTGGCTCTGGGGATGCCTTGTGCACCTGGGGCTGGCTCTGCAGGGGTCTCTGGTTTGGGAAGCCCCTTCCCAGCCCTGCTCTAAGGCTGAGGGTGTCCGTGGTGCTGCCCCATGCATGCTTCTCACCAAGATTCAACCCAAATGAGGAAGGTCTCCTTCTCAGTGAGACCGGGAAAGACTTATTGCCAAGGTCATCGAGGTCTCCCTGGACCCTGGTCTTGTGTCTGGAAAAAACTTGCAGAAAAATCCTGTTGGCCCACGTACATCTCCAGGGACTCAGAAATCGGCTTGGTCGCAGTGTGGGTTATTGTTCCCACTGCTGCTTGCATAACTCTTAGTAAACCTGCATTTACAGCAAGGACAGGCTGCAGGCCGGGGTGCACCGAGGGTGCCGGGCAGCGGGCAGAGGTCAGCTCCTGGGGTGGCTGAGGAGGGGCAATTTCCCTTTCTCTTCCTCTGAGTTTGCTTTGATGTGGCGTTATCATTCAGTGGATGTACTTAAGTGCTTAGAAAGTTCCCCGTGAAACAGGCAATGCCGTGAGGCCGGGTGAGAAACAGTTCCTTAGCACGTGCGGGCTGTGTTTGCACTCTGTCCCTCCTGACACAATTTTGGAGGTGTCTGGCCACTGGGCCAGACACGTGTGTGGGACCTGGCCCCCAGCCCCTTGTCACCTTCTTCCTTGCTTGGGGCTGCAGAGCCCACCGTGGGCGCTGCACCTGCTGGAGGCAGGAACTTCCCCGCAAGCGAGGTGCCGAGGAATGTCTGTCTCAGGGCCTTGCCCAGGGCCTGCGGTGGCCGTGAGTGGCCTGGGCCAGTGGAGGACACGTGTTCACTCTCTAATCTCCTCTCTCCCGTGCCCGGTCCCTCCCTCCCTCCTTCACCAGACTTTGGAAGTGGGCTCACAGAGCCCCTCATGGCACGGGACAGCCCCATGCAAACATGACCCCAAGGGCAGACCCTTGCCCACACCTCACATCAGAGAATGGCCTCTGCTTCCGTGGTGTCACGGTGCCCTGAAGCCCAAGGGCACAGGTGGACACACAGAGGGGAAGCGGCAGGGATTGGAGGGAGATGGGGACCCGGATGCCTCAAGGCTAGAGGGAGAGCGTGTTTTCCCACCCCGTTTCTCCCAGAATCTTCCAGCAGAGCTGGCCGGTAGTGGTAGGGCCGCACCAGCCTCCAGGCAGCATCTGAGCTGGCAAAGCCAGGAGGTCACCACATCTGCAGGAGCCCACTCGGATTCTGTGGGGCAGCACTCAGGGCTGGGAGTGGCTCCGTGTCTGGCAGACGCGGGAACATCTCAAGGCACTAAGTGCTCTGGGGGCCTGACCTGTGGTCACTGGCTGGGCCCATCTTCCTGTGGTGGGTGGCCAACGTCCTGGAGAGGACGGGGTGGTCGGTCGGCTCTCTGCAGCCTGGGCCTGGGGCAGGGGCTGCCGCCCGCCCGCCCGGGAAGCTGGGGTGAAGGCGCCCTCTATCGCCTGCTTGGGGGACATCTCTTCCGAAGCACACCCAGGTGGCCCTCGAGCCTTTGCAAACCAACATGAAACGTCCCAGTTTCCCCAGACATTATCTGCCTTTGGGGAACCTTTAAAATAAGGAGTCAAGCGTTTTCAGCTCCCAACTGGCTTTTAATGTAAACCATGTGGTTCTTGAAGAGTGAGTGTTTTTTAAAGCATTTAAATGGCAGTATCTACCTGGGGAGGGAGGGAGGAGGGGCAAACGGGCATTCTCCTATCAGGCCAATTTTTGTAGAAAAGCAACTGAAGATATGGCCAAAATGATGAGTTTGTTTCCTGGTGGCCTGGAACTCTGTCAAGAGCCAAACAACCAGAGCTGAGGCAGGCGTGCCCAGGCCCTGCCAGAAGCCCGAGCTCAGCCCTGCAGGCAAGGGGGTGGTGTGGGCTACCCGGGGCCTTGGAGTGCCGCAACAGCTGTGGGACATGGAGCCTCCACAAGGCACCCAGCCCAGGGTGTGGGGCTTCTCTGCACCCTTGGCAGGGAGGGCACCTGAGCCCTCAGGCCAAGGCTCTGACAGGCAACAGCAGCCCGGAAACCTGGGTGGGCACCGCAGCGCCTCCCGCTTGGGAGTTAGGACCGGGACCCTCCCTGGGGCACTTGGACTCAGGTTGCTCTTTCACCAAAGGCGTAATTCCTGCATCCATAACCCTCCAGATCTCGGTTCAGAGCCCGCAGAGAAGAGCTTTGGGCCGGGGTGGGACTGGCGGGACCCAGGGGACCGCAGACATGGCCCCACTGTCCTGTCCTCAAGGTTTGCCCCTGAGTGTTCCCACCTGGGGACAAAACTTCTCCTCGCTAGGCTCAAAACTATCTTTGTGTGTTCAAACATCAGATTTAATAGATGTCTTTAAATACCTTATGGAATTCGGGGTTTTTTTTTTTTTTTTTTTTGGTTTCTAAAATGTCAACTTTCCACCTAGGGCCAAATGCAGGATTTCTTTTTCCTTCTCAGCCATTTGTTTATCATTTTAGTGACTCACTGTGGGGACAGTTACACCCTGGAGCGTTGGTCTGGTTTTCCTGACCGGGCGAGGGGATGCATCCCGCCCTGGCGTGGGTCTCGTGGGGAAGACCAGCATGTGGGCAGCAGTGAGGGCCGAGGGCCCCGAGGAGGGGAGGCCGGCTGCCAGGACAGGATCCGCATGGAAGGCTGCTCCCGAGGGGTGGGCAGACGGGGCCTCCACCAGCAGGACAGCGTGCAGGAGGGGCCTGGGGGAGAGAGAAGCTGCACAGTAATAAACCAACCTGGCACTTCTGGTAGCAACAGACCTTTCCTGAAAGTCCAGATTGGGCTCTGGAGAGAGAATTGCAGGAGGCTGTTCAGCTGCTGAAGAGGTCAAGATGTTGTTAGACGCATTCCGAATGTGTGGTCACTTCCGAGCTGCCAGAACCTCATTTTAAAACCGTGAGGATCCCTGTAACCTCTGGGCCACATCAGAGTGAGGCCTAAGCTGACAAAATAGTGGCACCACACAACCCAAACTGTTTAGATTTATAACAGCACTGGAAACATTTCCAAGGCACGCGTGATCAATGTTGTTGGGTAAGATTTTATGAGTCCCACACTTGGGAATTAATTTATGGAGGACAGAAGCCACGTTGGTGACATGGGGTACTTAACCCAGCCTCCCGGAGCTTGTGCGTTGCGCGTGCAGCTCACTGAGTGGAGAAGGAGGCCGTCCGCACCTCGGAGAGGCTGCTGGGATAGTTTTGCGCGCTAGTACTGGCGTACACTCTTATCTGTGCTGTTTGTCCGCGTGCGGATCGAACAACTGGGAAAAGCATCGTGATCTCTTCACGGTTAGGTGCCGCAGAGCCCACACCCTGAGAACGTGGGGATGCAGTCTTGGTACAGACAGTCTTTAGGGAGAATTTCCCGCCTCATGACGGGAAATCGGATGGTTCGTCCTCAGCCGGGGAGGGAGGATAAGAACCTGGGCACTCGGATTTTGCTCCATGAAAGGGCCTTTTGTCTCACAGGCTTCAGAGAGCACACGTGAGCCTGGAGATGCAGCAGTGTTCTGCTCAGGCCAGGGGCAGAGCAGAGAAGGGCTCAGAGCTGGAACCTGAATGTGGAGTCCAGTCTGCAGCCACCATGGAAGCTTCTAGGCTTGGCGCATCCACTGGGCTATAAGCCCTGGACTGACCTGCTCTGGATGACCTGGGCTTTAGGAGGCTGATATTGGTGGGTTCCTCCAGCTGGCACTGTCCTTGAGCATGGAGCTCGTGTCCTGGGGCAGGTGAGATGCTTTGGATGGGGTGTGAGGGAGGCAGGCTGGCCCAGAACGTTTCCTGCTGAGATTTTTGAGGTCCCCCGTGAGGTTTTCAGAGCCCACTGGGCAAACTGGGGGAAGCTGGGAAGCTGGGTGTGGGGGGAGTGGCTTGGGGCACGCTGTCACTGTGGCCCCAGCCACATGCAGGGCAGCACCTCTGCCCTCCAGCCGGCCACCTGGACGTTCCTATTACCTCCCAGGTGTGCTGGGAAAGCAGTTCTGCTCTCCTGCCTTCACCCCCATTGTTCCCTGGGCTCTCTTTTAGGTCATTTTACATTTTCACCTGATCCCTGTAATTCTGCAAAACATTCCCAGGCCACAAAGCAATCCTGCTGCAGCTGGTGTCTCGCCCCCACTCACAAAGCTTGGGACAGAAATTCCCCTGCCTTCATGGGCTGGTCCGGGTGCAAGCAGGTCTCAGGCCACTGTGACAAGACACGCTTGCTCCTGTCCTCTCCTTCACCCACACCCACATGTCCACATCATCTTCAGTCACAGCCAGCCTGAGCCCAGGGTGCACCTGACTCCCGTGGGCACTGCTCCCTGGGCATCGACCGTCAGAGGAAGTTCTGCACATGCAGACTCAGTTTTTGCTGCCAGTGGATGGTGGAAGAGGAGCATTTCTGCTGACATGCAGCATGTCGTCTGGGGAAGGGGAGCTGGCTGTGGCCACAGGCTGGTGAACTTCCACCCAGAGGAGGTTCTCAGACCCTGTGGCAGGTGGACTCTGTGGTTTTCTCTGTGGCGACCAAGGAGCCTAATCAGAGATCCCTGCTCTGCCAACAAGAAAACCCAGAAAGCCCCTGCGGCATGACACAAAGAAAAATAAATATCAAAAGAACATTTGAAGAGCTCAATAAATTGATCATATTGTGCTGAACCTTCACCCCCATAACTACGGGACCATTTAAATGCTAATGCCATTTTTAAAAAAGTCAATTACAGGAGTTTGCAAGGAATGGAGTCAGCATTCTCTGCCCAGCCTCTCCTCCTCCACGGGCACTGGAGCGTTTGCATCCCCTGAGGGGGATATCCCCTCACAGTGGTAATTGAATCAAGTTGATACAGACACCAAAAATATCGTAAGTCGGGTGGGTAATGGAAAGCACATGTTGATAAAGTGGTCAGTGTTTATGGATCGAGGGGTTGGCAACTGCAGTTAACCCCTCTGAGGGGACGCCCTCACCCCTGCAGGCCCAGGCCCCATGGAAGAGCCCCAGGGTGGGCGACACAGGGGCCTTCCTGAATGTTCACTCGGGTTCCTCATTCCCCATCAGGCCCTGCAGTGCTCCCCTTTGGAGACAGCAAAATGTCCACTTTTCTCCCTCTTCTTGGTGATGCCTTCTCCCCAGTCTGGGCCCAGCCGAGCCCTCAGGCACCTGAATGGGACCAGCTCAGAAGCAGCCGGGAAGGGAGAGGGCAGAGGGCATGGGTCCACCTGAGGGGACCGGTGCTCTGGGACCCTGGGCTTCCATGTGGTGTCCACAGTGAGGACCTGGGGGTCTCCAGAGCTCACCCACCCCTTCCAAAGCCCAGTTCCTCCCAAGCCAATGATGCCAGTAACAATACTAGAGACTGTTCCCATATTGACGGGCTTTTGCGCACTGGGTACTTAACTCACAGGAGGCCTGTGATCATCACACAACGGGCACAGAGAGGTCAGGGGCTGCCCAGCTAGAACGCCAGTGAGCAGAAAGAGCTGGAACCCAGCCAGGTCTGCTCACCCTTCCTGGGTGCCTGGGTACGTTTCGCAGAGGAGGAGACTGAGGCTGGCAAAGTTCGCCTACACCAGGGTCCCTGCCCCCGCGCAGGGCCAGAGGTGGTGCCTTCAGATCCAGGGGCCAGCTGGCTGCCCCTGCGTCAGACCCTGTCCACGTAGCTCATGACAGAGTCTCCCAAGGAACAAGCCAGGCTTCACCTCAAAGAAAACACAACAAACATGCCAGCATTGTGGGGTTTGTGGCCATGGAGGGCTGGCCTCTGACCCTTACACCCTGAGCCTAAGGCGCAGCACTTGGGCAGAGCAGCTGAGAGCTGGGGGTCGGCTCCGAGCAGGGCCCTGAACATCCTGTGTGGACAAGAGCTCGGGACAGGACAGGCAGCCAGGACCCCTCCTGCTCTGCTCTGGCTTCCAAATGAAGGTGTTCTCTGGGCTCTGTTACTCCTAGCTGGCAGGGAAGGCCCACACATTGGGGGTTCCCAGTCTGTTTTAGCTGAAGCCCAGGGTCCTTGCTGAGTGACAGGCCCTGAGCTCGGGGCTGGGCATGGTGGCAAGGGCATACCTGTGACCCCCAGCTCAGCTCTGGCCCCAGATGTGTGCCGATACCCCGCGCTCATCCAGTGGTCGTAGCAGGACCATGGCCCCGGGTGTAGGGATTTTAATGATTGGAACCTGCAAGGTGTAGATGAGAGAGACCCCAAGGCCTGGAGCCAGGAGGGGCAACCTTGCCCTTCAGGGGCCAGACAGCAAAGGTCAGTGCTGTGCCAGGCCTCTCCACCTCTTTGCTGGGGAACAGACCTCCTGGGGAGGGGCAGGGGCCAAGGTCAGCGTGCGGAGGCCAGGATGCCCCTGCTCAGCTGGCACCACAGGGGGACATGCTGACTTCTTGGGCCCCCTCTTCCTGCATGTGGCCAACGCCCAGTACATTTGGATTTTGGAGGCTTCACAGGGGAGGCCCACTGGGGAGCTGGCATGCTGTCCCTGGGAGCTCACCACCTCCCTGCAGGGCCTTGGGGCGGGGGAGCCTGGCTGGCCTGCTGCCTGGCCACCCATCAGCCCCTGCAGAGGAGGCCAGTACTGCATCTTGGGCCCCAGGGTAACCCCTGCCTTCCCAGTCCTCGCTGCAGGGCTCAGGTGGCAAAAGCCCCAAGGTGGAGGGAGGTCCCCCTGGATAAGGTCACAAGGTGGAAGGGGCAGGGCTGGGAGTGAGGCCCGGGCCCCCCAGGTAGGCATCAAACACATTGCTCCCTGTGTGGGTGCCATGTCGAGGGGTGGTCAGCCGGGGGTCTGTGGGTTTGCGAGCTCCCCGATGTCCCAACGCCCACCCAGAGTCCAAGTGTAGCCCCTACAAGTGACAATCAATGTCTGCTGATAAATTCACAGGTGCATGCCTATGGCGGGTTTCCACCTACGGCCTCGACCCATGGCCCTGACCCCTGTCTGACCCCCACGCTGTCTTTATTCGATGCTTCCTGGACTCACCCCTCCTTCCTCACACCAATGCCTGAGCCATGCTGGGGCTGGGGGCTCATGTGACGGAAGCCTGGTCTCGGTGCCTACAGCCTGGCCAGAGCAAGCAGACACATTAGCGCGAGGCCTGGGGGGATGTCTGGAGCTGAGCTGTCCCTGGTGAGCCCCAGAGCTGCTGGTAGATATGAGGACAGGCCCTCCTAGGGAGGGGACCACATGAGCAATGGTCCCAGGGCAGGACAGCACAGATGTGTCCAGGCGACACGAGGCCAGCCGTGGGCCTGCATGGCCGCTGTGTTCATTGTGTCTACCTAGTTCCAGGGCAGGGGATGGGAGGAAGCCTGGGGACCCTATTCCCAGTGTCAGGAGGGGCATGTGTGGGCTTGGGTGGGATGGGGCTGGGTGCCCGGGCTGCACCTACTACTGTGCTCTCCCTGGAAGAACAACTTCTGATTTTTACCAGTTTGCTTGCTGGTAAAGGCCTTTTTTTTCCTGAGTGGAAACACATGAAGCACATTGTCCCACTGCAGTGCATTTTGAGGTCCCTGACCTGCGTGCTGGGCTCCTGGGTAGCGTCCCCACAACCCCAAGGCCGATCAGTGCAGGGGCTCGCCCCTGGGGCAGGTTTCCAGGCATTTGGAAACAGAAAACGGGAGACAGTAAATGAATGGGACAGGTTGTGCCAGCCGACAGGGTCTGAGGTCCCTGTGTGCGTTAGTGCCTTTCATCCTCACAGCAGCCTGGTGAGGAAGCGGCTCTCAGCATCCCCATTTTACAGATGAGAAACCCAACTGGTTTCCCACAGAGCCGGGACAGAATGCCGGTGGCTGGAACCCAGGCTTCCCAAGGGTGATTTGCTCTTGGGTCCCCCACCCCTGTGCTTGGTGCCATTTCTGACCCCAAACCAGCCTGAGTCTGGCTGGTTCCTCTCCTGCTGGGGACAGAGGCAAACAATGGGGACAGCCCAGAGGTGACCATCACTAAAGAAGGCCTGTGGCTCCTGCACCCTCCCCACACGCGGTGGGGACTTGGGTCTGCTTAGCTCTGGCTGAAGAGAACACTATACCCGCCACCCAGGGAAAGAGTCGGGCTCCAGGGGGACATTCAGGGAGAGAAGGAAACTCAAGACGGGAGGCTGTGGATCGAAAAATATTGCAAAATTTCCCAAGGCAGGATCCTATTAGATCCCTGAAACGGGATACACCAATCTGAACTTGGCCACATAATACAGCTCTGTTTGGGAAGGGCCGAGAGCACCGAGGACCCCAGCTATCTTTCAAAGGGTGATAGTTACGGAAATTAGCGGTGCAGAAATCCACACTTGTCATTCATCGGGGCCTTATTAACTGTCTTACGGGGCGAGAGGGGCGGCTCAGCCTCCTGACTTTGGGGGCCTGGGAGAGCCGTCTTCATCCTCGGGGTGGAGGACAGAGGCCTGAGCACCGTCCTCAGCAGCCTCCAGAGTCCCTCGCAATCCAAGCAGCGATTTTATTACGTGATGATTAAGTCAGGGGGCCGGGTGTGGACCAGGAGGCAGAGTACAGCCCACTCTTGGGGGCAGAAGTGGCTCAGCATCAGGGAGTAGAGACCCGCCCAGGTGGAAAGCCAGGCCTGGGAATCACCCTGCCCATGGCTCGAGGAGCCCTGCAGAGGCCCAGGCATCACTGTGCCGGGGCCCCTGGGGGACGCCACCTCCGTGAGACTCAGTTCCTTCATCTCTACCCGGGGGTTGTTTGCAGGTAGAAGAGGGCATGGGGAAGGTGTCTGATCTCTGGAAGAGGCCCAGCAAACAACAGGCACTTTTCTCATTGTTCCAGCAGCTGGAACACCAGAGGGCCAGCCCCAGGGGCCATGGGCTTCTAGATCTCAGAGCCCCCACGCCCCCTCCAGCCCCTGCCCCACCTCCTCATGGAGGGGCCTCGTGAGCATGGCTGCCTGTTAGTAATTGCATCAGGGCCCATTTCAAATGAGCTCTAAGTGCTGAAAGCGCCCTAGTTGGGTCAAGGTGGTTCTCAGCACAGCCTTGCAGACCCTGAGTCCCAGCTATGGGGTGGGGTTGCTCTGCTTCCACACCCCCAGGGGATCCCGAGTCCAGTTTGGGAGCCACAGCCACTGCACTGGGCATAGAGACGAGCCCCAGTTCCAACTCTAATTCTCCAAAGTTCTTCTCACAGAAAGGTAATAGAACGTCCCCATGCTTAGGACCAACCCGGAAGCCCCGGCTCCCCTCCTGGGGCTGTCTCCCCCTCACACACAGGCACCTTCCCCCAGGGGCTCCCTTGGGGCCTGGCCCAGCGCTTGGCACCTCCAAGATGCTCCTGTGTCTCATCCGAGGCGGACACGGAGCGGAAGCCCGCATGAAGGCGCACGACCGCGTCAGCAAGGTTGGCTTGGAGGCCAAAGTTTTGGGGCTGAAGAGGCCTTGGCAGGATGCTCGCCTTTCAAGGTCGTGCTAACGACCTTCAGCTCATGATAGATTTATTGAGGGGAAAGCATGTTGAGTTGTTTTGTCCACTGGCGTTGCCAAAAGGAATGTGCTGCAGCCCAGCCTCACGTCCTGTTACTCAACACCCACATTATTACACTGAGAGCCAGAGGAGCGAGTGGGGGTGATAGTGCCGTGGGCGGGCGCCCGGCCTTTCCAAACCTGTTCATTTTTAGCCCCTGGGAATCAAAGCAGTGTCCGGCTCCACCCAGCAGTCTTTGATCCTCTGCCCCAGTGTCTCTCGCTGAGAGGAGCAAAGAGCATGCAGAGATAAACCACACTTGAGCGAGGCGCCCCGTGCCTGGCTGTACCCCTGTCGGGGGCCAGCAGTGTCCCCCGAGTGCTGAAAAGAATTCTCTTGGCAAGTAGCACCCATAACCTTCACCCTTGACTGCACTGTCTGGGGGCAGATAAAAGTTGTGGGTGTCCATAAGGGAGGGGCAAGGACAATCCGGCAGCCAGGGAATTTCCTGCAGGACAGGTGCAAGGGGGTGGGTTGGGTTGACCCCCGGAGTCAGGGTTCATGGACTTGGTGTGAGAGAAAAGAGGAGGCACCCAGGTGAGCGTCCCCCACCAACACATTGGCTGGGGGATCAGGAAACCAACCCCATTGCCAAGTGATGGAAAGACTGTACCTTCCGAACGGCCTCGGTGGGTTTCTGGCAGCTAAGAGGGGCGACAGCTCTTCGGGAGAAGGTGCTGACGTTCTCCTGCTCATCTTGCTTGAATTGTCCCAAACGGAGGCATTCATCTGGGCATGAACTTGGACTTTGGCACAGCCTCAATTCAGCTGTCTTTCTGCAGTTAATTACTAAGACAAGGGAACATGTCTAGGCTGTCTTTCATGAGGACGTTCACCCCCGAGGATGGGGACAGGGTCCTGTTGACCCTGTATGCCACCCGTGGGCCTGGCACGTGGCCGGCGCCCAAAGATATTTGTTGAGTGAAAAACCGCACGCTTGGGCAGGGTCGCCGGGGAAAACTGCCACCGTAGAGGGAGTGAGGGGGGCCTCAGCAAAGCCTGCTGGAAAGCCAGGAGGCCCAGGGGGTCCTTCTCCACCTGAGAAGCAGCGAGACACCATCAGGCTTCTGGGTACGGAATTATGGTAATCGGGACCAACATTTGCATCTGCGTCCCAAGCCCCTCTGCTGTGTCGGAATGAAACCTTTGAAAATCTCCATGGACACTGGCTTTGACAATAATGTGTGGGTAAAGGTGGTGTTGCTATCTGGGCAGTGATTCATCCGTCTGTGAACCGGGACACGGCGGTAATAGGAAGGACCGCCAGGGGCAGAGTTGGAATGCAGACTTGCCAGAGGCTGCGCAGTTAAACAGAATTCCATTACCGTTTCATAAATAGGGAGATTGAAGTACCCGGGCCGGGAGCTGATGAGCACAGAGAATGTGGTTCAGCTAAACTCGAGAATAGTGTTTGTTTTGAGTAAGTGGCTGTCTCAGCTAATAACAGGGTATTTCATTGTTAAGAGCTTGTTGAACGGAATTTATGGGAGACTCCTGCGCGGCTCTTTGTGCGGGGTGCTCGGCGGTCGCCAGGAGGTCGGGAAGTCGGCGGCAATGTTGCTCCATCTCCGGGGGTTTTTGCTCTATCTCTTGGTTAATGTCACCCCTTGGGAACTCAATGGCGAGGTCCACTCCCAGCAGGTGTTGAGGGACCTGAAGGGCACCCCCCACAGCCCCAGCACCACCCATAAGTGCTCAGAGTGTGTGTGTGTGATAGGATTTGGGTTTCTGGCTTCTCTACAAGCCTCAACTGGGCTATTCCCCTGCCACACTGTGGTGTCCCCTGCTTCCCTTGAGACTAGGCATTGCCCTTGCGTGCCCACCTGAGCCACAGCAGCCAGAGGTGACAGCACCTGACCTGAGGCCCGCTGCTGACCAGGTAAACAGGTGAAACATTGTCAGGTGGAAAGAGCTTCCTTTTGGGGCAGAGTCCGCTGGCTAGGCGGCACTGTGGTGTTGGGGTGTACCCAGGGTGGAGAGTGGTATGTGTCCCCAGCCTTCTCTGAGGGCCCCTCACAGGGCTTCTGTGTGGAGGAAGCGGGTGACAGATTGGACCCTTCTCTCCGCCTTCTGATCAGCTGTGGATTTAGAAACACTTCTAGAGGTCCTGACCAACCCCGACTCTAGGTTTTCCCTCCCACCTTGGCTGCAGGCTCAGGGTGGAGAGGGGCTCCAGAAGGCCTCTGAGTTGTCCCCAAGTAGCCAGTTAAGCCCCTGGGTCAGTGCCCAGCCCCTCTGCTCGGACCTCTGTGGCACAGCCTGCCTCCCCCCCCAGGGCATCCCATGCAGCCCCCTCCTGTCCTGGGCAGTCCTGCACCCAGGGGAATCCTTGGAGCAGCACCCGCACATCCAGCAGGTCCCCAAGGGACTGCAGAGGACAGATGTCTCCCCCACCCCACCTTAGCCAAAGCAGCCGTTCCCTGTCCCCGGGGCCGCACCTTGCTGGAGTGTGTTTAGTTAAGAATTAACGAAGAGTGACCTCGTAGTTCTCCTCCAAGAAATGCCCACAGGAGAATCAGAACCAATAGCTTGAGCTGGATCAAACAAACCAGTCTGGGGTCCCACTCATGGCACCACCAATGTTTTTGTTCTTACTTTTTTTCTCTGATCGCACCCACAAACCAGAACCAATCCTGTGTGCTTTAAGATCACAGACACAGGAGTGGACTGGGGCAGAACACAAGGAACCATCTGTCTGTGTCGGGCCCTGTGGCCAACACGTCACCCACCCCGGTCACTCCTGTGGCTGGGCAGGTTCTGGAGACATTCACCCCTTTACCCCAGGGCCTTGCTGGCTTTAATTGAGGTGCTCTCCTGCCTGGGGGGGCCAAATTGGCCTTTAAAAAGCCATCTCTGCCTCCCAAGGGACCCCAGCTTCTGTCTGTGCATGTCTGGGCATTTACAGAACCACCAATGCAAGAGGCCTGCACATCCAGCAATAGAACGAGAAGCCAGGCTGAAAGGCATCAGGCAGGAGAGCTGGCCTGCGAGCTGAACCCCTCCCAGCCTCAGTTTCCCCTCTTTAAATGAGGGCGAGGCTCATCTGAGAATAGGTGGGAAGGTGTCTCAGTGTTGGGAGGGGACTGAAATGTTCCCCCTTGGGCTCCACTGGACTTCCCCTGACCAGCTCATGGAGGTGAGACTGTCACCCCCTGCTCCCTCTCTGGTGCCCTGGGCCTCTGCCCCGACCCCCGGGAGCATCGGCGCCACGGGGGATGGGAAGAGGGCATCCTTAGATGCAGGTGTGCAGTCCCCACTCTCATTAAGGTAGCACTGCACGTGTGCGAGATGAACAAAGGGCCCCTTCACCCTCGCCTCCCTGGGGACCAGGAACTTAGGAGCTGAGCGTCCTTTCCCTCCCTGGGCAGCAGCAGACTCCACCGGCAGCTTCCCAGGCCTACACTGCGGCTCCCACTGTAGGCTTTGTTTAGTCTGGGGGAAGCTCCGTTGACAAGGTTTCTGGGCAATGGGCTCTTTTTTCAGCCAAATTCTTCCAGAATTCTCTAGGCTGAAGACACCACGCATGCAGCCCAAGGGGAGAGTAAATAACCCTCCTAACCCGCCCAAGTGGAGAAGTTCTTGTCTCTCCCAAGGGCAATCGTGGGCTCAGCTCTGCATGGCAGGAAGGCCACTGAGGCAGGTCGCCCTCCCTGACTGGAACACCCAGTCAGGTTCCAAGGTCCTGGGGCAGGAGGAAGGGCTCCAGCAGTCTGCACCAGTCCCAGCGCCAGGACTTCCCCAGAAGGACAGAGGGAGCTCTTCTCAGGCTACAGCCTGAACAGCCTGAATGGCCATTTCCTCAAGTCCAACCCCGAGGTTCTCCCTTCTGTGCATTCTGTGTTGCGTCTGTGTGGGCCGTGGTGGAGAATCCAGGGGGCAGCAGTTCTCAGCTAGGCTCAGTGCCCCTCTGCTGGCTTTAAGTCCCAATGCCCCTGCTGAGTTGCCATCAGCCCTCCTTCCCCTCTGCAGGGACCTGGGAGCCCTGTTTCCCTCATAGAAAAGATGAGTTCAAACAAAGTCTCCATGGTCCAAGAAGCAGCAAGAGCCGGAGTGGGGCTGGAGGACAGCAACAGCCAGCCCCTGTCACCTGGCACAGCCCTGGGTGCAAAGGGAAAGGCAGATAACCCACCCATTCTCCCAGCACATCCTGTTTCACCTTCCACTTTATGCAAAACGCTGAGCTCTTTGGGGAAGGGCCTAGAAACAAGTTCAGGTGCAGCCTGGCCTTCACGGAGTCTACGGCAGAGCTGAGGAGGTGAGAGAGGTCCATAGGCCCCAGTTTGGCACTTGGTCTCCTTATTTGTGCCAGGAGAAGAGGGGCCAAGAAGTGGGCCATAGTGGCTTCCAGCAAGGGGGCACCTGCCCCAGAGCTGGAGGGCTGGAGGGCTGGAGGGAGGCTTGGTGGCGAGTGGCAGGGAAGGGGTGGTGGGTGCTCGTGGCAGCGGGGTGGGGGGCAGGGGCACAGGAGCAAATGCCAGGGGCAACCACAGGCATCGAGAGTGGACCGGCATGGGCAGTCTGGATGTGGAGGGGCCAGAATATTAGAAGATACGGGCTGGGAAGGAGGGCTGACTCCTCTTCCGTTTGTACTCCATTTTTCATCCCAGATGCTCCTAGATTTATGATGGGGTTGCATCCTGATAAACCCATTGTAAGTTGAAAATATAAGTCAAAAACGCTTTAATACATGTAACCTACTGAACATTATAGCTTAGCCTCACCTACCTTACATGTGCTCAGATACTCACATGAGCCTACAGTTGGGCAAAAGCCTATTTTATAATAAAATGCCTCCCTGGGGGCCCGGCCTGTTTTCATTCTCACATCGCAGTGTTTTGTCCATTTCCGGTGGATGCTGAGGTTTGTGGGAAGTGTGTCCCACTCCTCTGTGTGTCTCTTTCCCAGCTCCTGGCACAGCAAGCCCCTGTCAGCCTCTGCTGAGAGGACAGAGGGTAGCATGACAGCAGGCAGGCAGGGGAGCTGGTGGGGGCAGAGGGGGTCAGAGAAGGGGACAAGGCTCCCAGCATCAAACTGAAGCCAGCACCAGGCAGACTCCTGCCCACAACCCACAGCCTAGAACAGCAGTGGAGTGGGGGAGTGGAAGGCAGTCGGAAGGGCTGCCCAGAGGCAGGAAAGGAGCAAGAGAACAGGGCTTAGGAAGCAAGAGAAGAAAAGAAACTTGGAGTCCAGCCCTGCAGGAGGGCAAAGGGCATCGGCCCAGAGGGAGCCGGGCGCACGCACACCAAACCTACCATAAGGACGCTGCAGAGGCTTCAGGAGCAGTGGGGAGATGGGAGCCGCAGGTGCAGGCCATGCAGTAGAGCCAAACATCTGGAGCCCGTGAGTAAGCGTGAAGTGATCAAGCATCTTCTGCTCCGCACATCACTGGATGCAAATCAGCCGTTGATCAGACCCTGAGCACGCCCGAGACAATTCCCTCTGCAAACTCTCCTCACATCTGAATCCTGCACCCCCCTCTCCTTCTCCATCCTACTCATGTGGTCTGAGCGCCCAGCCAGCGCCGCTGTCCTGCCTCCTTGAAGGCATGACTTCCAGAGCAGAGGCTCAGAGCAACAGAACTGCCTGGGATGATGCAAACGGTCCAGAACTGCGCTGTCCACCATGGTAGCCACGAGCGCGTGTGCCTGCTGAGCCCATGAATGTGGCGAGTACAGCTGAGGCACTGAGGATTTCATCTGATTTAGTTTTAATTAAATCACATTTAAATGGTGATCCTATTGGACAGGCCAGTCCTGGAAGATGGGTCTTTGTCTCCCTGCCACACATCCTAGGCCCTCAGCAAGTGATTGTGGTCGTGGCGTGGCTGTGCAGCTCCAGTTCATAAAAGACCTGCTCCCTCCAGTTTCAGCTAAAGAGTCTCCTGCTCTTGTATTGCTGACCTGGTCACTGAGATCTGGGGACCCTGCCTAGGCCCCTGGCACCTGGTAGAAATGGGCAAAGGAATCTCACGGAAATGCTAGTTCTGGAACTGTCGGAGCCATAAATGAGGGACACTTTCATGCTTCTCTGATTACACTCGGGCAAAAAATACTTTTTTCTTTTGACTTTTGCTTTACTGTGTGTCTTTCCTGTAGCGTCAACATGCCTGGCCCCAGCAGAGCGCTCTGCCTTCGGGATGAGGCTGCATGTGGTATAGGCTGGGTCTTTGCCAGCCCACCTGGGGCTGTCTGGATGTGAAGGGTCCAAGCTGCAGGGTCTGTACACTGGCTCGCTGGAATTTTGTGCTCTGACCACCAGCACCCAAATGCACACCCCATTTTTCTCCTCCCTCTTGAGGCATTGACTACTGCCCTTGTTGAAGTTATTACATCGTGGCTATGAATGTTTCAGATCCCAATTATCACTTTCCAGTTTTTATGAACACGTTTCTTCTTGAAGCAATTATTCATTCCTTGGTGTCTGTGGAGACGTTGTACAAGTGGGGCACATTTTGCACTTGGGAAAACGGATGGTTGCGTGAGGTTTTATTGGCTGTGTCTGGTTCTACCAAGACCTGTGCATGATAAGTAGCATTTCCTCTGGTTTCTCATTTTGTTTTTCATCTTTTCTATCTTGCATCCCCCCATAAGAAATAAAGTACTCTATCCACTGAGCAAGAGATGGGCAACATCTCCCCTCAATTGCTTAAACCTCAGACCCAAATGCTTGCATTTCTTCAACACTGCAAGTGAGGGCTTCGTATCCTGAGCTGAGAAGCCCCGGTCCCTGGTGTTATCTGTTTGCCTTCAGCACTTACCACTGGAACTGCTGTCTCCTCTTCTTGTCTCCAGCTCCCTTCTACCAAGCAAGCTCACCAAAGGTGAGGCTGCAGTCATTGTCCCCCAAGCCTGACACAGAATGGGGTTCAAGAAATATTTGCTGGACGAATGACTAAATGAAAAACAAATAAATGCATCTGTGGTTCAGGAAATGTGCTTTAGAGACAAAGGGAAGTTTGGATTTGGTCATTTTGAGTGGTCCCTTGATCATCAAGCCATCGGTCATCTTTGTATTTTCGAAAGAAGGTGTCCTGGTGACCTCGTGCGTAGACTGACACCTCTGGCAGAGTCTAGCTCCCTATAGCAAGCACCACTCTAAGACTCAACTAGGACCATGTCCAGGGCTTGAAAACTATAAGGTTGTCAGGACAGGGCATGTTTGCCAGGCAAAAAGACAGACAGGAGACCCAATGAGAAAACCAGGCTCTGCTCTTTATCTGAGTGATGGGTTGTTACTTACCCCAAGCAAAGCCACTATCCTAAACTGACTCTGATGTCCAGGGCATTCCCAGGTGCACAGGGTACAAGTTCACACCTGTGTTTCCTGATGTGTTCAAGGCCTCCAGAGGAACTGCAAACTACAGGATTCTGCAGAAATGCCTCCTGACTCTTCACTTTTGAGGTCCTTCCTGTGGGAGTGTGTCTGGCGTGTGCTGGCCGCTCAGGGCCCACAGATTTAGCTCTGGCCACATTTGGAGAGCCCTTTGGTGAAATGAGAACACAGGTTTTCCCATTTATGATGTATCTATGGTCTATCCTTGTTATTCTCAGCTGCAGTTTTGTTCTATAAAGTTGCCAGAAACACTGAATTAGCAGATACTGAACCATTGCTCCTAGGGGAAATACAGGGTTAGGTTCCTATGTGCCTCTGGTCACAATATTTTCGTCAACTAGTCAATAAATAACCTGTTCTATGTGTGTTTCTGTTTAAAGACACCGTATTTAACACAGGCACACCTCAGAGATTTTGCAGGTTCAGTTCCAGACCACCACAATAAAGCAAATATTGAAATAAAGCCAGACACACAAGTTTTGTGGTTTCCCAGTGCATATAAAAGTTATGTTTACACTATATTATAGTCTATTAGGTGTGCAATAGCATTATGTCTAAAAAACATGTACATACCTTAATTAAAAAACACTTTATTGCTAAAAATGCTGACAGAGACACAAAGTGAGCACACGCTGTTAGAGAAACGGTACCAATAGACTTGCTCAACACAGGGTTGCCACAAACCTTCAATTTGGAAAAAAACGCAGTGTCAGTGAAACGCAATAAAGAGCAATACAATGAGGTGTGCCCGGATACGCTGTTCCCCCAGTAACACTGAACGCAGGGCCGTCAGCTCTGCACCTCATGCCCGAAAGAAGCATTCTAGCACACGCGATTCTCCGTAAGGCATATCACAGCCTTCTTGTGCCTGGGAACCCCACAGAGCACCTCGGCACTGTGCTTGTCCATTCTGAAAAGCAAAATCACCAAAAAGAACCCCAGAATATGAAAAACACAGCACTCCATAGACTGTGAACGGAGCACTTGTTTACAGAACAAGAGCTGAAACAAGAAGGCAGAGAAACCCCAGCTGGGAACGTGACATTGGGTGACTTGAATCCTCCACCCCTCTGTGCAAGTCTGGGAAGGACCACGAGTGCACTTTGAGTATTGATTTGGGGGTTTCAGACAAATTTTAGCAAGTAGGTAAATTCACAAATATAAAATCTGTGAATAATGAGGATCAACTTTAAAAATATAAACATGTGTGTATATCATCAGCCTCACTGAGATATAATGCACATACCATAAAGTTTACCCTTTTGAAGTGGTGTTTTGAGTAGGTTCATAGGGTGGTGCAACCATTACCACTGTCTAATCTTAGACCATTTCCATTCCCCCCAAAAGGAAACCTCGGACCCACCAGCAGTCACTCTGCATTCCCCCCTCCCCCGTGGCCCCTGGCAACCGCTGATTTACTCTCTGTCTCTAGGGGTTTACTTATTCTGAACATTTCATGTAGATAGAATCATAAAATGTGTGATCTTTAGTGCCTGGCTTCTCTCTCTGAGCATAATGTGTCCAGGTCCATCCACGCTGCAGTAGGCATCAGCACTTTATTCCTTCCTGTGGCCAAATATTCCATTGCATGAATACCACATTCTGTTTACCCATCCACTCATTGATGGACATTCGGGTTATTTGTACTTTTTGGCCATTGTGAATGGTGCTGCTGTCACCATTCCTGTGCAATTTTTGTGTGGACAGATGTCTTCATTTCTCCCAGGGATATACCTACAAGTGGAATTGCTGGATCACATGGTGGCTCTGTTTACCTTTTTGAGTAACCGCCAGAGTGTTTTCCACGGGAGCTACACCATTTACCATTCCCACCAGTAATGTGTGAGGGTTCTAATTTCTCCACTTCCTTGCTGACACTTGGTGTTATCTATCTGTGTGACTGTAGCCATCCCACAGGGTGAGGTGTATCTCACTGTGGTTCCATGTGACGTTTCGTGAGAGGACGTGCTGGGGAGAGCTGGAGGCAATTGGCCTTTGGGTCCTTGGGGACAGTGAGGCAGGAGCCCAGCCAAGTGCTCATGCCCAGGGTGGCCATATCTGTGTGAGTGATGCTGCTTCTATAACCATGGGGAGAAAAGAAGGAAACTGTCCTGTGGGACTTTCCCTGGACAGGTCATCTCTGTCTGTTGAAACCAAATTTGTGATCCAAGATAAATGCCTACCCTATTTTGTACAAAACAAAGAAAGCCTTGTATCGTGTCTGCAGCATTGCAAAACCACTGGCCTCGCCTGATTCCCCAAGTGAGGGGTAGGACATGGAGCCTGTTACTTGTGACACCATTGTGTCAGTCTTCTGTGTGCCTTTATGACAGTGTGAGTCAGGCTAGGTCGTGTGGGTGCCTGAGTGAGTGTCTCTAGAATTGTCTAGATCAGGAACGAGTGCCTGAGAACACCCGGCTGCCCCTGGGCCTTCCTTCTCGGCCGTAGCACCGCAGCTGTCAGCAGCCCAGGGGGACCCGAGTTCTTCCGTGGCTTGCCCTCCCCTGTCAGGGGTGCTGGTCGGCATAAGGTGTCTGTGTGCCCGGCCAAAGCAGGAGGCTGTCCCTGCCCACCTGAGCACCTCCGACCAATGGGCTGAAGTGTATTGAGAAATTGTTTTCCAGGTGCAGATAGTAAGTAAATGCACGTGAGGGGTGCTACAGGCCAGAAAGCGGACAAAGGAGGAGAGGGCCTGTGCCTGCCTTCCAAGTCTCAGTTCAGCATTTTGGTCCTTTTGTGTGAAAACATTTCCACTAAGGTTCACAAATGATGTGCCCCCCGAAGAGGTTCCTATCACACTTTGAAATAACAAAATGCCAGGAAAATTGCTGTGGGGGCACAAGCAGGCCCTGGATGGGACAGGCACCTACTCTTGCAGCACAGCACTGCCCTCCAGGGGAGAGGGCCTGGACCCCTCCTGCCTGTCCTCACCGTGCTGCCTGTTGCTGGTTTCTGTGTGTGAATATCCGGGCCTGGCCAGTAGCTGTCTCCCAGTCACATGTTAGGTATAAGAGGGTTTTCCTTTTCTTGAATTCCCATTTGCTTAATTATTCGTAGCCTCTCACATGTGGTTAATGATTTTGGCTGGTTTGCTGTTTGAGTGGAAGTCGATCAGTCAGTAAATCTCCTGGTGCGGCCAAGTCATCACAGCACCCAGGCAGGGCAGAGAGCACCCTCGGAAAGCGATAAGGGAAGTGAGCCAGGCACCGTGACTCTTGCAAGTTTGGGATCTGCATCACATACATGCCCCATCTATGCCGAGCTCAGACGCTGGCAGCCTCCCCTGTTAGAACAGGGAGGAGTTAAATCCTTTACAAGGATTCCAAGATGGGAGAAGGAAACCCTTTGGGGTGAGGGAAGTGCACATACCAGCCTTTTCCTGATTCATTTATTTATTCATTGACTTAGCACTTTGCCACTCACCTACCTATGCCAGGCACTGGGTTGAGCACTGGAGACCTTTACTCAGCATCCTCCTCAAGGTCACGTGCTGGACGCAGGCCCGCAGGGGAAGCGTCTTGGCACAGTGCTCCTGTGCCACTGGGAAAGCCCAGCCTTGCTCAGAGCCTGTTTCCCTGCAGCTTGCAAACAGTTCTAACAGCTCTGCTCCGTTTCCGATGGCAGCACCTCCAGCAACTCATAAGCAGGAGGGAAGCGCTCACCAGGTGAGGGCCACAGCCAACATCTTGGCAGCAGGGACACTGAGGATCTGCAACACAAGCCACTTCTAAAGAACACGGGGGCCCATCTGCAGCAGGGCAGCCCAATGTTGGGGATATCACAGTGTCACCGCACAGAACATCAGTTATTAATACAATGACAGCCGCATCATATGCTTCTCTTATTTAAGAAAGCCAGGAAGCAGGGCACAGTCTTAGAAATTTTCCATATGAAAGAGCTGAGTGGCTAAAAGGGGTATACCCTTTCTTACCTGGAAAACTTGATTGTCTGGGAGTACTCAGGCACTGACAGATTCTGGAAGGATGAATTTTATTCACACCTGGACACAGCAATGTGGACATAGACATTTGTCTTACAGATGGAGGTTGTCTCTGTGAAAATCTACTACACAGCTCTGCCTGAGGATAGATTTGGGATGTTTTGGAGAAGTTTTAGGTATTCCAGAATAATAGGAATAGTGAAAAATGTTTGCATTGTGCAATAATTGCATTTTTAAAACAGCTTTACTGAGATATAATTCATACACCAAACAATTCACCCATTTAAATGTATACTTCAGTGGTTTTTAGCAGTCGCAGAGTTGTGCAACTATCACCATGATCAATTTTAGAACATTTTAATCCCCCCCCAAAAAATAACCTGTACCTATTAGTCGTCACTTGTCCTTCCTCCCCAGTGCCCCCCGCCCCCGACCCCCAGCAACCACTGGCCCACTCTCTGTCTCTACAGATTTGCCTGTTCCGGACATTTCATGCAAATGGAATTATACAACATGTGGTCTTTAGTGCCCGGCTTGTCTCACTGAGCACGATGTTTTCAAGGTCCCTCCGTGCTGTAGTGCGTGTCAGTGCTTCACTCCTTGTCATGGCCAAGTAAGGTTCCATCGTGTGGATAGACCACAGCGTGTTTATCCACTTGTCTGCTGATGGGCATTTGGGTTTTTTCCACTTTTTGGCTATTATGATAATGTTGCTACAGACATTTATAGTCAAGCTTTTGTGTGGATGTAAGTGTTAGTTTCTCTTGGGTACATACCTGAAAGTGGAACTGCTGGGTCAGAGGGTAGCTCTGTGCTTAACATTTTGAGGACCTGCCAGACTTCCACAGCGGCTGCACCATTCTGCATTCCCACAGCAATGCACGAGAGCCTTGCTCTCTCCGCTGCATCACCAACACTTGGTATCATCCCAGTTGCATGTTTGAGTCCTTGGCCTGCCTGTGTTTATGATGGTTGATGTTTACAACATGGAATATTCTGGAGACAGATAAATCTGAGTATCCTCTTGGGTGCTTTAGCTTCAGTAATAATGAAGAAGAAAACTTAAAATTAAACAACAAAGGATATTGTCAATGCCCATTCCTGTCCCCAGACACCTCCCGGCAGGCTTTAGAGAGGAGGAATTGATCGGGACATGCACGATTGAGACTTCCCAGTGCTTGCAGTACCCGCAATTTGGAAATCTAGATGTGCCCTTCCTTCCACAATGCTTGTGTCCACAAGGCCAAACTTGTAATGAAATTGTATTTTTAAAAGGCTCCATGAGTCTACCTGTTAGAGCTCGAGGAACTCACAACAATCTGCTGTCTGTCTGGACTTTAGTTTGCCACCTCCTGCTTTCCTTGTCTCTACAGGAATCCTGGAATTAAGCCTCCTTTTTGTAGGAAATATCACTTTTCACCCCATCAGGTTGGAGAAGCACCTACAGCTGTGTGGGTGTTGGTGAAGCCCTGGCCACCCTGAGAAAATCACAAACGTAGGTGATTCTCCTACCAGCCACCACTGCCACTGGCATTTACTCCCAAAAGGTGTGTTTTGGGATCTGAATCCAGTTTCCCTGCCAACATCCTCCACCCATAAGCCTCCAGGAGAACAAGCCCAAGGCCACGTACATTTGTAGCAAGAGCCACTGGCCTGTGAGAGTTTGGAAAGCAAAGGGCCTGGAAGGACAGAGCCCCTTGACACTCGCTACCACCTGCCCCCAAGTCTCCCTTTGCCCAATCTGTTCACACAGAACTTATGTCCCAAAGGCAACATGATTTCACATGGGATAGGTGTGTCTGTTTAATCTGAAGGTAAATGTCTTACAAAGGCCCAAAAGCTCTTTGAAGCACTGGGAATAGTGCCACAGGTTGGCATCGCTCAGCTGTGTAACATCGTCCTTGCTCTGTCGCCTGAGTGGGTGACCCTCCCCAAGGACAGGGCATCTGTGAAACCTCCCACAGACGGGAAACCAGACACCAGTGGCTGAAGTGTGACCTCTCCCACAATTCTGGCAGCATCCTCCCTGCTTCAGCCCAACACCACCCTATTTGGGGCTGCACATTGCTGTATGTGGCTTTGGAAGGGCAACTGACTGTCTCAGTGTCTCAGTGTGCCCAGAACTTCCCAATCTTAGCTCTGAAAGCCCCAAATCCCAGGAAGCTCCTCCAAACCCTTCAGGCCAGGACAGTTGGTTACCCCTGGTCCACAGACCAGGCCCTGCTGGCGGCCTTCAGGTTCCTCCGGCTGATCCACTGGGGGGTCGGTAACTCAGAGCACGAGGCGTCTTCAGGGGGAAGGGGAGGCAGGATTCTTCCTGTCCAGTTGGGGACTCAATTTCTGTGATACAAATAATCACTGCTCACCTTCTCAGGTTTGCAAATGCATTTCCTCCCGCCTGGCTTTCTTAAAAAGTGGTACGCCTCTAACTTCTGTGCCTCCACCTTGGAGTGCAACTTTGCCGTATCTTCGTGCTACTCTGAGAAAGAAGCAAACAGCAGATTGCAGGTTCTGCCCAGTAAGGGGACAGCTGCAGATCTGGGCTTGAGCTTCCAGCTTGGCCACTTCCTGGCTGTGTGATTTAGCAGGTGGCTTAACATCCCTGTATCTTGGTTTCCTCTCTCAGAATGGTAAAGTTAGCAGTAGGTAGGTCAGGGAATGTGGTGCACTGTAGCATAACAATGACCGGCTTGCAGGGCCCTGGTGCACAGTGGGAGAGGTGACCCAGGAGGCAGCCTGACTCTGTAGTTCTGATGAACCCAGACATTCTCTATGGGTTTAATGTTTCCACGGCCCCTCCTGGGGAAATCAAAAGCAGCCCCAGACTCTCTTGGCTCCCCAAATCCTGTCTGTGTGGGCTTCAGCACCCCACTGATCCCATCCCAGCTTTACACCCCAAGGGTGGAGCGCAGCTAAGGGCCCCAGGCCACGCATCCATGTCTCCCTCCCTCCTCTCTCTTGGTTTCTGTTCTGGAAGGAGCTTCTGCCTCCTGTCCTGCAGACAGGAGCTCCCCCAGGCGCCCCTGCTCTGTGTACAGTGGCAGCTGTCCCAGACTTCCTGGGGCAATGGCAGTGGGAGGGTCATGGGGGAAGAAACCTGATTCTGATCACCAGACACTGTTCCCCAGTGCGCTGGCGAGAGAGTCTGCCCGGCAGGACCCTCGCCTGTGACCCACCCCCCATGGTGCTGGTGGGGCCTGGCCACTGCCGATGTGTTGGCACCTGCTGGCTCTGTGGCCTCGGTAACTTTCTTAACCTCTCTGAGGCTCATTTCTCGTGTGTAAAACACCGTAGAGATGGAACAAGGATTCAGTGAGTAAAAAGGCAGAGCCGCGACAGTGCTTGGCCCAGAGTGATGCGTGACGAGGGAGAGCTAAGAGTGTTGTTATTGCGACCACTGCATCCAGCGTGCCCCACGCAGGCTGCGCCCTGGAGCGCGTCATTCTGACTCTGAGGCCAGGCCACACTGGGCTGGGAGCAGAGGGCCACTGCCGCTGTCGGGCGCCAGGAAGGGGGAGAGCCTGGGCTGGGAAGGATGGGGGCAGTGGGGGCCCAGGGAGGTGGGGCGCAGCCCCCGAAGGAGGGGTGCACAGTGCTGGGTCAGACCCCAGATCCTACAGAAAAGCACTGAGCAGCCTTGGTCACGCCAGCGCCTGGGTCAGCACACCGCCTGGAGCCAGACTGGCCCTGGGAGGAGAGACCCCCAGACCCCGATCTCACCCAGTGTGTGTGCCCGTGTGTGTGCATCGCAGACTTTATTTTAATCTCTTTTTTCCACATGGAATCCATATTTTAAAATAAAAAGTCAGGGTACGGTCACATAACTATGTCGCTGCCGGTTTGAGACTTTCCCACAGAGGGCAGGGTGACAGCCTGCACCTCAGGCTCCTCATCTGTGGATGGGCATCGTGATGGAAGCTCCCTCCACGGTGGTAGGACACTTGGAGGCAGGAATTCTGCCATGAGCATGCGCCTCTTCTTGCCCCTCAGCCTTTGGAGTTAAGCGTCCCACCACCCACCTCCCTAAAGAGACCCAGTGCCTCATCTGGCACCCCCACCCCTCCACTGAGCAAGGTTGCCCTGAGCAGTCTTTTCAGGGGGCAGCGGCCTCAGGGAGAAGTGGCCCCTACACCACCTCCTCTGAGCTCTGGCCCGGTTTCTGGCATCACAGCTCACAGGGGACTGTAAGGGGCCCCAGCCAAGCCCACTGCGGGGTGAGGTTAGAAAGGCCAGGCCCACCAGGGTGGAGCCCTGGTCCCTCCAGGGAGACTGTGACCACGAGCCAGGCAGGCTGTTTGGTCCCCAGGTCCCTCCACAAGCCTAAGTGGGCCTGGTGATTACACCCCAGCCCAGCCTCCTGGCGCCCCTCACCCCCCACTTCCTTCCTCTGCCCGCTCTCTCTCCCCTTTAATTATTTGGTGACTCTTTGTGGAGCCTCAGATGAGGTGGCTCTAGGGTGGAGTGTCCCTGTGCGCATGCACGTGTATGTGCGTGAGGGTGGCAGGTGCACACAGTCCTCGGAGTGGCCCGTCATATGTGGCGAGGGCCATGGGGGGAGGAAGGGCTAACCTGCTGGGGCTGAGGGCCCAGTTCCGTCCTGAGACTGAGGGTCAATTCCCAAGAACACAAACCAGACCCTCCTGCAGCAGTGCCCCAAGGCACAGGTCTTCATTGTTATTCCCAAAACGTGGGCGCGGATGGACTCCTTGGCTTTCTTTCACTTTTGGAGATAAATAGGAGGAGCCAAGGTGAGAGACAGAGAGAGAGACAGACAGAGACAGAGAGACAGAGAGAGAGATTCTTGGGTGAGATTTTATTTCATCCTACATTGCTTGGAAACCGGCCCCCGCCGGTGCCCGCCTTGGGCACAGTCCTGTGCCCACTGCTCTGAGGCATGATCCTGGCTCCTGGGGAAACCTTCCTGGCCATGGAGCCCCGGACCCAGGGAGCAAGTCTCAGGGAAGGGCAGAGCCGCAGTGGGAGAAAGAGAAGAAAATGATCAAGGATCCCTATGGGCTGAGGACCAGGCCAAGCATCATACGGATTTGTGTTCATTTAACCCTGACCTTCTAATGCATGGGAAGGTGAGGCACAGAGAGGTTCAAGAGCTTGCCTAGGTGGCACAGGCAGAAAAGGCAAGAGCTGGATGTGCCCAGGTCTGCCTGACCCCGGAGGCTCCCTGGAGCTGGCCTCATCCCAGAAGAAGGATCCGAGTTGCACCCCCCCCACCCCGGGAAGCTTGGGTGTGACTCTTTCTAACAAGACTCCAGGTCTGAGAGCCCTGCCTCCCAGATGGAACCAGAAAGCAGACGTCCACACTGCCCCTTACCCCTGGATGCAGGGGGGCTGCAAAGCCACCAGTGTCTGAGTGGCCCCTACACCACTTTGCAGGACAGTGCCTGAGGCCTCTGCCTGGAGGCCCAGGCCAGCCTTGTGCAGGTTACATGCTTAGGGAGCTCCCAAAACAGCGGCTTGAGAGGGCCCTGGAGGGCCAGGCCTGGAAGGGTGGCTGGCGGGCTCACAGCAGGGCTTATATCCAGCTCAGCTTTTCCCTCCCCGTGCGTGAACTGGGATGTGTTCCTGGGATTAAATGAGGTAGGGCAGGGTGCCGCCTGGCCTATGTCGGGCACTCAGTAGGTGGTGTTGGTGCCATCAGTGTCTCACTGTATCCAGTTATATCCACGCTCACCCTCTGCCAGAGCCTGTGGCCAGCACGGGAACCCAGCCATCAAGTGGGCCCACAACTCGGGAGCCCACAGCCTGGCTGGGCTGGGGGCAGCAGCTGGTCACCAGTTAGACAATGTCAGGTGCAATAGGACAGGCACTGGGGTGCAGGACCATGGGACCCCGTGGGGCAAAAGGCTGCAGCTCCCACCCCCAGCCTGTCCTGGAAGCTGCCCACCCTGCCAGGCTGCACCCTCCCAGCCCCCTTTCCCAGCCTTGCCGTGTCTGACATCAGCATCTCCCTCGGTGGGAAGCATCCAGAGCCCATCCGGAGCCTGGGGCCAGAAGGTTGGGGTCACTAAGTGAGCAAATTCAGTGAGGGGCTTTCAGAAAAGGACCCTCCATCCTTCTCTGCACAACCCAGCAACAGCCAAGCTGCTCCACTCTGAAGGCTGGGATTTCAAACTTACACAAATATTCCAATGCTTTTCAAACATGTTCCAAATAGACATTTATGTTGGCTGAGGCAGTATTTTCCTTTTATTGCTGTTATGAGATTCAACATTTTTCCAGAAATAACTTCTGAAAAGTGTGCCTGGATTTTGGACACGTGTGATCCAAACATTCGGGGGAAAAAGGCTTTTCAAAACACACACACGCATGGACATAGCTACACAGGCACACACAAATATGTATACACACACATGTGCCCTGGGTGTGCATCTTACAAAGTGAAGGGTGCATTTATCAACTGAAGGGCTTTCAGGAGGGTCTGAGTTTGCCTATTAAGGGGCACATTCTTATGTGGCATACATGCATGGGCGCCTGGGGCCGTGTTCCATGCAGCGTCTCCTGCGGGAGCCAGCAGACATCGGATGGTCTTGCCCACTGTTATAAATGCCCTCCCTCTCAAGCTGATGAGGAAGAGGATGTGGTTTCCGCTGCCTCATCCACGGGCCTCCTGCCCACGGGGGGTTAGACGTAAAGGCGAGGCGATTGTTGGAAAGGAAAGTAACTGTGAGCTCTCTACGAAACACCCGAGCTCCGAGCTGCCCTGGAACCACTGGAGCTGGACCCACACTCCCGTCATGATTAGTCATCACCAAAGCCGTGAGTCAGAAAGGGACAGGGCAGCTTCCAAATGCTGTGAGCTGAATTTACCAGAAACCTTTGTGAGGAGAGAGTTTGGCTGCTTGTGAAGTTTTAAATAGCTCTAGGGAAGTTGGGGCAGGAGCCTTTCAGTGGCTCACAATGCAGTGTCCCAGCTGCTGTGCTGGTCCAGGTGGGAGAAGCAAAGTGGAAAGAAAAATTAAGACCTGAATGGAAACTTTTCTCCCCGAATTGGAAATAGTCCCTTTGGGCCTGCTGCACTGATATCCCCAAGGGTCCTGCCATCTGAGCCCCTTGACCCCCCCAGGGAGGCTGCATGGACCCCACTCCACATACACCCCTGGGGGACAGAACCACTTCCCAGAGGCTGCATCCTGCTGACCCCAGCAAACCTCTGCTGCCTCCTGCACCGTCTGGGATTTGCGAATGTGTGAAGGTATTAGCTGCCAGTTATAACTGGAACACAGCCTAGAGGCCTCGCTCCTGCAGCAGGAAAGCTTGTAACACAGCGAATCTGGACTGGGCCCAGCGTCCAGAAACAGGAAGCATTAGTAGGAGTAAATGTGAGCACTGTTAGCACCCCAGCTAGGATTTATTGCCGATTGTGGGGGAAAACATTAGTTGGTTGCAGAGTTTCATCCATTTGAATATAAAATGTAATTAATGAGTCACCCAATTTTGGACCTGGGAAATAAGGTCCCCCAACAGCCATTTTCAGAGGCATGTGACCTTCACTCAGTAACGCCTTCCCTTCCCACGGGGGCGGGCCAGGAACATGAAACAGACCCAAGCCACCACTGCTTAAGAAAAGCCTGGGTCCTGGGATGGCCCGGGAGTTCTGGGTGTGGGGGTTGTAGGATGGTGACAAGGATGCCCCATTTGGGGCCAGGAGCCAGGAGTCTGGGCCACAATTGGGGTGAGCTGGGCCACTCAGCATCACTCTTGGTGGCTCTTCTGCACCCTGTTGTGCCAAGAATGTTTTTTAAATTGGCCCTGAAAAAGGTGGGTGGGGGGAGACTGTGTCTCTGTATGGAGGCCGAAGGATTTGCTTCCTGTGTGGCTAATGACATAACAGAGAGAGTCTGTGGGTCAGAGGAAGGCCAAGGCCAGAGCAAGGGCCAGGAGAGCCCCTGGCCTTGTGAAGTTCCCCCAACCCTCACCCAGTGGTCTTGCTCCATCATAGGAGCAAACTTCATCTGCCAAGTGCTGGACTCTCTCTCTGTTGATGAAGGAAGGCTGGGGGTTTTTGTGTTGTTGTTTTTTCCCCTAATCGCCCCCACCCCCGTAGCCAGTTTGTTCTCAGAAAAGTCCCTCCCCCTCCTCCTCCTCTCCTGAGGTTCTTTGATCTTCTGGTTGGGTTCAGTTGCTCCATTTCTTGCAATTACCAGCCTGGAGGGAGGATGCCCCTGACCTGCAGCCGCAGTCTGGCAGACAGATGGGACAGGAAGTGGGGAGTGTACTTCAGCCTTCGCCCCTGTTCATCTTGGATAGATTACAACAGTAGCAGCTCCAAATGTCTTCATAGCCCATTTATGATAAAGCGATGGTAACATCACACAAGAAGAGAAATGTGCAGATTAGCCATATCCGGGGAAAGATGGATTGACTGAGAGCATGGCATTGCTCTGGACAGAATCCCCTCTCTCCCTCCCCAGGACATGGGAAAGCACCCTCCTTGCAGGCGGCAGGGTGGGAACCCCAACTGGGAGGGCAGGGAGACACTTGCCACAGCCCCCCCCCACCCCCCCCCACCCCCCCGTCTCTCTCTCTTTCACTCTGTGTCTCCCCCTCCTACCCGCCTTCCATCCCTCCCTCCCTCCTTCCCTCTGCCTGCATTCTTTGCCTTTCCAAGTTTTTGAAAGTCTACAGGGCAACTCCACAGCAGCCCAAATAAATCAAGCTGCCATGGTTACTTTGCAGAAGGCTGGGGATTTATATTTGAATTTCAGGAAGAGGGGCAAATCCATCACCCTGGAATGCTGCATCTATAGATTTTAAAGTTTGCTTGAATTATTGAGAGGGGTGGGGGCTGGCAGTCGAAGGAGAGTTTGGACTAAAACCAAGGAGGGCTGGGAAGGAAGAGCTTCTTGCTGAAGGACATGGGCGCATTTATAAGCCATCAATAAGAACCATTAAGACCTGCGGCTTTCTCTTTGTTCTTTTTAAGAGGAAACACTTAACAAGTTGCTGTTCTTTGTTGTACTTTTTTAATGAGCCAAGAGAACATAGCGGCCTGGAGAGGAGGGGCCTGAAAGCTTTTGTCTTTTGCATTTTTCATCTTTTTACCTTACATGAAAACTGACAAGAAGTGACCCTCCCCCCAGGGAAGGAAAGCTGATCTGCCCGGGCTGGTTTCAAAGAGCTCCAATTTAGGGCATCCCCAGCGACTTCAGTTCTAATCATGTTTTTACTTTCCTGGCCTACCAATCGGACACTCCCGCAGGTCACTCTGGTTTATATTGATTAGATCCCGGCTCCAAGGGAAGGGGCCCCGGATGAAGGAGGTGGGGGTGGCAGAGGGATGCGTCAGTGGAGTGGCAGTGGCCCTGCCTGCAGAAGGTATCAGAGGATTTGAATGACATCTCAGGGGACAGTATCAAGCTTCCAAATTCCTTTCATCCATCAGATGAGAGAACAAGCCATGGCTTTCAGTCGGACAGGGGCTGGGCCTTTCTCCTGGAGTAAATGGGCTCAGGCCACACAGATAAAGAGCTTCTCCTGTTCCTTTTTAAACGTTTCAGGCAGGAATCATCTGTCACTGACTGGGGGTGGGTGGGGGCGGGAGGGACCTTTCAGCTCTGATTAAAGTGGCAAGTCCAGGGCCACAGCAGAGCTCTGGAAAGTCCTTTCAGCCCTCTCCCCTGCTTCACGTAACCATGTCCACCCCACGCCACGGTGGCCGGGGGTGGGGGCAGAAGCTGGCCTTGCATTCCAAAGGAAACCTTCCTCTCCCAAGGCCGGGGTCAGGTCTAGCCTGAAAAACTTCAGGACCCTCAGGTCTCAACTGCACATCCATCCAGCTTCCAGGGAAGAATGGGCACTTATTAAATGCCAAAGACATACACTAAGTACTGGCAGGGAGCCAGGAAAGCAGAGAACTGGAAAGGGGACCTGAGTGGACAATGTAGCCAGGGAGCAGTGATACAGTATAGCCATGGGGTAGTGACACAGTGTAGCCAGGAAGCAGTGATACAGTGTAGCCAGGAAGCAGTGACACAATGTGGCCAGGGAGTAGTGATACAGTGTAGCCAGGGAGCAGTGACACAGTATGGCCAGGGAGCAGTGATACAGTGTAGCCAGGGAGCAGTGACACAATGTGGCCAGGGAGTAGTGACATAGTGTAGCCATGGGGCAGTGATACAGGGTAGCCAGGGAGCAGTGACTCAGTATGGCCAGGGAGCAGTGACACAGTGTAGCTAAAAATCTGTAGCACCATGTAGCCAGGAAGCAGAGTCGTACGTAATAATAGTGCTATACAAGGGCTCTAGGTCCTCCACAGCCTCGTGCACAGAAAGCCCTGGATGAGTGTCCCCCTGTCATCTGTTATGGTTAGACAGTGTAACCAATATGAAGATGATTTCTTTCTTGCCATTTAGTACAGGGATATTTGCCCCATAGCTGCCTGTTCCTATGACATGAACAGGTGACCTTGGGGACATTGCAGGCCCTTACCTAGGAGGGGTGACAGGGAGGAGAGGAGGAGAAGGACATTCCTAGCTGGACCCTCACTGACCCTTCAGGAAACTCCAGCTGACAAGGACGGGCAAACTGGCTCATGTTCTCTCTGGGAGCCGGTTTCCTGTTGCTGGCTTTGTTGCTAAGCAGGAGTGTGGTGTGGCCAACAGTGTCCTGGTGTACAGGTGCGAGGCCATGGGGAGTCTCCAGGTCCGGGTGTCACTGGGCTGCCCGGTAGCAGCATCCTTCCATCCAGATCCCTTTCAGGATCTGACTTCCAAAAGTGAAGCCACCATGGGGGGCAAATCCTTCCTGCCTCTGGGCTCTGACCAGCCCTGGCCTCCTAGAGCTGCTCCTGGGAAGCCCTCTGAGGGCAGCCGGGTGGACATGCAGGCATCACCTGGGCCCAGAACCTGCCCACACATGCCGCCGCCTCCTCCCGACACCACCAGCGCCATGAGGGATGCACATTTCTTATGGGATTATTTCATTTTAATAAAGACCCAGAAAAGTTTCCAAAGGCAAAATGACAGGCTGGTTAACTTTATATCCCAACTCCAAAAAGATACATTTTCCTCTTTGTAATGCACTAGTTAGTGGTTACTGGCACATTACATTAACTAATTTGAGATCGAATTATCAAATTTGCTCATTGCTGCTAGCGCTAATTTGAAACCTTACAATAAAGAACGGTTTGAGAGGCACATGAAAGGGCGCCACCCACAGCGGCTCCAAGGCCCGTCCCTGAGCAGCGCAGCGAGGCTCGCAAAGGGTTCGGGTAATTGCAGTCATGAGCCAGAGTTGATTGAAGAAAATTATACCCCAGTTTTTTACTACAAGTTTTTTTGTGTGTGGCTTTTCTTAAATTGTGTGGTGAAATTCAATTACAAGGGAAGACACATATAGGACTTTTAATAACTGTATTAAGAGTGTCTTTCGAGCTCCTTTTTGCTCTGTCTTAGCAGGTTGTTAACCTACAGCCGTCTCAGACTTGTTCCTGTTCTTAAGGAGTTTGGGTGTTGTTGGCTGGTTGTTTTTTAGGAAAATTATTATCTGGTTCAAATTCACTTTTTTCCATGTCCTTTTTGCTTTTCTTCTTATTCTTCTACAATATAAACCAGAAAATGTGGGAAAGGAAGCATGAACACATCATATATATAAAAAAAAAGAAATTTATTTTCCAAGTTGGGATTCTTCACTGTGTCTTTGCCAGACAAACCCGCGTGGCCTTTGAACTTCCCCATTGAGTGGCAAATCTCAATAACCACATCTCCAAATTGCAAGTAACAAAAGTAAATTTATAAATCCCGAGCATCATCTGGATATTTAAGGCCTGCCAGAAAGGAGGGTTTTCCCCCTGCCTCTTGAAAGATTTGTAACAATAAAAAGTAATAAAAACACCAAGGGAGCTGAGCTTGCTGCCAGCGCTCTGCCCACTTTCCTAGGAAAACACAACTGTGAATGAAAAATAAAGGCCCCTAAGCTCTGTAATTAATTCATTTACATTTTTAATGCTGCAAATGGCTGCAAACGTGGAGTGACATTTGGAGTGACACCCAGGAATTCCAGCCTGGTGAGTCCTGCTCAGACTCTATTGGGGAAGTTGTCACTAAGTCAGGAGGAGAATGTTCTTTCAGAACCCAGGGAGCAAAAACCCTTTCAGAGGGCACCTAGCATGAATGAGGACTTCTGGGGTTGGAGGTCCAGCCAGCTCCAAAGGCTGCAGCAGGAGTGGGGAGGGGGCTTGCATGTGTGTCAGGTCTTGAGTTTGGGATCCTCCTCTTCCCTCTGAAGGTTGAGGGTGAGATTAGGAGCTGGCAACAAGGCTCAACATTTGAAGGGCAAAAGGATCACTGCTTTCTTCTGATGTTCTTGGGCATTTATTCCAAGACATTTCTCACCTGGGGAGGGTTGGCCTTTGGAGCAAGGTGTGGGTGATGCAGGGTGATGGGGACCAGGCCTTACCTCCTGGTTCCAGCACAGCTGAGGGAGAAGTCTGAGGCCTTCAAACCAGGCTGGGGAGATCGTGGGAGAAAGAGGGAGAAAGAGACCCTCCCAGGACAGGCCTGTGAATCAGCATTTGCTGGGGGGCTCCTGCCTCCAGGGATGCAAGGAGAGTGAGGAGGTGTCCAGGCACTGATCACATCTACTACTTTGCTGCCTGATTGGGGAAACTAGAGCCCAGGAGCACCACTGGCTTCCCCACATCAGGGGCAGAGCTGAGGCTCAGCCTAGGTCTGCTGGATCCCAGCCCAGGGGTCTTCCCTCTGTGCCACCCCAGCCCACCCATGTCCCTGGAGGTTGTCATCCATAGGCAGGCATGTGCTTCTCCCACAGCTTTAGCCAGCTTCCCCAGGGCTTTGGTGTCTTCTTCCCACACTTGCAGGAAGACAAGCCAGCACTAGCCATGCTAGGCACAGCTGAGTGCCCCAGGGGCAGCTATTACCCTAGTCAGGCAGACATTGGACACACGTGGTGGATGCAGCCACGCCTACCAGGTATGGCCTCTTGTGAGACCTACTTCCTTGTTCCTGGATGCAGAACCAGGCAGAGTGTACACCAGCACCCTCTACTGTTAGTTAGCTGTATAGCGACACCAAAATAAAATAACACACATGTGCCAAATTACAAGACACGTAGATTGGGCCAGGACAGAAAAAGAAACTGCTGTCTGTTCAGAACCAGACCCTACAGGCCCCTGGGAATTCAAATGTGCAGCATTGGGATTTGCATGGTCCAACTCAAAGGTAGATGGCATTCTGTGTGTGTGCGTGTGTGTGCGTGCCTGCCTGTGTGGATGTGGCGGTGAGGGTGTGTGTATGTCGGCAACTCTCTGCAAAGGCTGTGTGCTGGGGGCTGCCTCCAAGATGCAGCACAGGAAGCAGGCAGGTGAAGGGCCTGTGGCCTGGCTGCCACCCAAGTTCTTGGAGAACAGGCTCTTTTTCCAGGTGCCTCAGGTCACTGCTATTATATCTCAGAGCACAAAGTCTTCATCTGTCGCCTCTGACACAGAGCAGGGAAAAGAGAAGGAATCGACAATGTGGGCCTGCCTATTTAAAGAAAAACCTCGCATTGTTAGAAAGCCCAGGGCCTTCCTGCTGAATCCACCCCCTGGCACCGCGCAAAGGTCCTCCTGAGATAAGACAAAGTTCTTTGATCTCCATCGATCTCCACATAGAGGTGACTCAGAGGCCCTGCTCACCACCCCAGCTGCCGCTGAGACAGGAAGAGCTTCCGAGCTACGCCTGCTTGGCCACGACTCCAGCTGGGCCCTCTGAGAGGACCCCGGCAAGGCCAGGCCCTGGGGAGGACAGTCCCGAGTGACGTGACCAGCACGCGTGCCCTGTGCGCTTCCTGTGCCCCGGCCAGGCAGTGACGCCAAGCCAAGCCCCTGAGGGGGATGACTGACCTGTGCTTCCTCCTGGGGCCTGATTTGCAGCACTCCAAGAGGGGCAAAGGCCAGACGCTTGATTTGCCCTTGTCAGTCACCACGGGGAGCAGCTTGGGGGTGGTTTGTGCAGCACCAGGGGATTTTCACACAGGAAAGAGAAAGCCGGGGAGAGTGTGAGGTGCACATGGAAGTGTCCCTGAGAGATGCTGCAGCCAAGGCAGGCCTGGGTGGGGTAACCACGTGTGTGCGCGTGTGGGGTACGTACGTGAATGTTTGTGTGTATATGAGTGTGTGGGTTTAGTGTTTGGGGTACGTGTGTATGTATGAGTGGGTGTGAGTATTTGTGTGGGGTTGTGTGGGGGTGTGTATATGTAAGTGTGTCTATTTGTATGTGGGTGCACGTATATGTGTATGTGTGTAGGTGGGGGTGCACATATGTGTGTGTGCATGTATTTGGATGTGGGGTGCACAGTCTGTGCATGGGTGTGAGTGTGGGTGGCGGGTGTTTTTCTGCAAAGGCTGAGGCTCCGCGGCTGCCTCCAGAGCTCAGAGAGGAGGGGAAACAGGCCCGGAATAAACGGTCTGTTGATTGACTCAAGTTACATCATTTTCTTCCCTTCAAGAGCCTATAAATCTCACGCTCCTTGTAAAAACAGAATTTAAAAACAATTGAGCCTCCTGGGCCGCCCTCAGTCCCAGCCCCTGCGGGAAGGAGCTAGTGAGACCGGCAGCCAGGCCCTCACCTCCCTCAGCCAGGCCCCACTGCACGCACCACGGCCGGCAGCAGGGGAGCCGCTGGTGTTTTGTGGGTGTCCTGCCCATGCTTGCAGCCTTCTCCCAGACCTGCAGGTGCCGTGCAGCCCCCAGACCCACAGGCTGTGCTGGGGTCCCCAGAGACTGCTTCTGCCCCAGATGCCATGCTTTAACAGGGCAAAGCATCTTGTCACCCAGAAATTGGTGTCATTAGCTCCCTGGCCATCTCATTCCCTTCTTACAGCCAGAATCTCCACGCTGCTGAGGACCCGCCACCCCTGTGAATTCCCCATGGCTGGGAAGAGATGAAAAACTGTTGCCTTTTATTTTTTAAAAGTAGGGTTTATAGTCTTCTGGGCTTTCTCCTTTCTGGCTATGGTTTGGTTAACTTGGACTCCCTGTGTTTCGGTCCCTTCTAACAAACAAATCGTTCTAGGCTTTGGCAGAGCCACAGGGATGGTGGGAGCTGAGCACTTGTGGGTTGGTCCCTGCTGTCCTCAGACAGCCACCCAGCGCTCTGGCCTGTGCTGAGCTGGTATATTGGGGTCAACGACGTCCTAGCACCGAGTAGGCTTGTTTTGCGGTTGTCTGTGTGCCTTTTGTTAGAGTACTCTGTGCATTTGGTGGGGAAATAATACGCCGTTGTCATCTTTTCAAATTTGGGATTTCATGATGGTCTCGGGACTTAGCACTCGGGAACATCAGGATCCACTCCACAAGCGCTGGGGTCTTGCTGGTGTTGGCTGAGGCACACGCGGGGGCAGGGGGAATGACCACTCACCCACCGTGCTGTCTCCAAGACAACTTTGAGAGTCTGAGCACTAGGGCTTGGAACAATTTGGAAAAAAAAAAAAATGGGGATGCCGAGCTGCACCCAGCAAGGCAGGCAGTGTCTGCAGAGCTTTTGCCTCCATGCTGTGCACGTAGCCAGAGCAGCAGATGTGAGCTGGTCTACGAGCCCACAGGGGCAGCCTGGGCCCTGCCTCCCTGGGACAGCATCTCCCTCCTGCACCCAGGAGTGGGCTGCTGCCTTGGACCCCTGAGGAGGCTGGGGAGACCAACCGACTGAAGGAGGAGGGGTGTGTGTGGATCGGGGCAGGGGCCCACCAGCCACCGTGGACGCTTATGAGTCTCAGGCCTGAGAATCCCCAGGTCCCACCGCCGGGACTGGAAACCCACATGCACGGTCATAAAAAGCACCATCAAGGGCCTGGGGATGGTCCCTGGCGCAGCCGTACTTTCCAGCAGGCCTGATTTCCTTTAATCCTGAGCAGTAAAAACTGCAAGGCCACATATCCTAGAACCCCATCAACAACGAGGACTTTTTCCCTGAGTATTTACAACTCCAGGCTGTGGCGTGTAACGATGTGATAGCTTATGTAATGATGTCAGAGAGGTCTTTTCAGCTTAGAGAGGCTCTGACAGCCCCCCAGGTCTGTGCGTTCCGCGTCTCTGGGCTCGGGCTTGGCTGGCAGACGGCTGGCAGTGCTGGTCGTGGGATGTTCCGGATGCAGGAGAAGCAGCTTCATCGCTGGGAAAGGAAGGAAGACAAGGGCTTGCTGGGGGCGAGGGTCGCCACCCTCCCTCCATCTGGGGTGGGAGGAAGATCTACTGGCTGAAGGACTCTCAAGGCAGAATCCCAAACAGGAGCGGGCAGTGGAGCAGGCCCCTCCCGGACCCTCACCTCCTGCATGTGGTAAAGACATGGTGCAGATGAGACGGAGCCCCCTACGACAGCCGTGCAGGCCCCAAGGAAGGGGGCTCCAGTTGCAGGGCTGCCCCCACCTCCTCCCTGAGGACACCTTGCCACCGTCCTCCACACCCTGCCCCGCCCACTAGTCCTGGCCATCCTGGGCCCTCACAACACTTTCAGATTCTCATAAACACTCTCCCCTTCACGCTCCACGTGCCTCGATGCTGCTGGCTCAGGGGGAGGGTCCTAAGACGGAGGCCCAACGGGTCGCTCCTTCATCCATCCCCTCACTCCCTGCCGGAGATGCTACTGATGCCTTATCACCTGGGTCAAAAGATGGGCAGTCTCTCTCACAACAACGTCTGCATGGCTGAGAGCCCTTGGGCACCTCCCAGGCTGCTGGCCTCTTAACTGGGCACATGCCCCCAAGCACCAAGGCCCGAGACCAATCCCTGGGACACGAGTCCAGGGGCAAGCAGGCTCTGACTATAGGATGTGGGACCTGAGGCAGCACCCCCAACGCCCTTGGTCCTCAGATTTGGCAAGTGATCAGGTTGGCTCTGGAACCCAGCACATTGTGGGCCGACGGGCAGCACATCTGACCTTTGTGTGGGTGCGGCGTAGCCTCAGCCCAGGCCTCAGTCCCTGAGGGTCCAGCTGATGCCCCTGGATGATACTGGAGAAAACGCTGATATCCCCAGGGGAGGAGGCACCAGAAGGCCTCTCCTCTACGGGGCACCTGGTGGGGGCCCCTGCCCCTCCCTGTGGCCTCTGACCTCCCCCAGCTACCTCTGCACCCTGGGCCCAAGCCCAGGTCCCACTACCTCTTCTCTTCATTTACTCCGTAAACGTCTAAGGAAGACGTTCCCTTGACATGGTCACCCACACAAGGAGTGTCCCCAAGGAGCACTCATGGGCCTGTGGGTTGCAGAGCTCCTCCTTGGACGTAGAACAATATGGGTGAAAGGACACTCGGCTGGTAGAGGTGGCCCTGGGCTCTCAGGGTGGGACTGGCCAGCCCTGAGGTGGGCACAGCGGCAGGGAGCCAGCTCACCCCACAGCATCGGCTCCCCTGAGAAACAAAGCAGGGGATGCCCTTCCCAGGAGTGGGCAGTGGAGGCAGAAGGCCCAGCCATGCCCCCAGAGTGAAGGGACGTACACAGGTCCTGTGGGACAGTCCTCGCAGAGCGCTGACCAGCAGCCAGAATGGGTTTCCCAGCAGGGGTGCCTGGAGGACAGCTCTCAGGGACCGTGTTAGTTTCCTGTGGCTGCTATAACAAAGTACCATAAACTGGGTGGTGTAAAACAAGACGCTTTATTTTCTCACAGTTCTAGAAGTCCAAAATCAAGGTGTGGCCAAGGCTGGTTCCTTCTGAGGCTCTGAGGATCTGTCCAGCTTCTGGTGGTGGTTGGCAACCCTCGGCCTTCGGTGGCCAGTAGATACGTCGCCCCATCTCTGCCTCCGTCCTCAAGTGGCTCTCCCTGTGTGTGCTCATGTGGCCTCTCCTCATAAGGACACAGCCCATCCTACTCCCTGTGACCTCGTCTCGACTACATCTGCAAAGATCCTGTTTCCAAATAAGGTCCCATTCTGAGGTTCCGGGCACAAGTGAATTTTAGGACCGATGCTCTTCAGCCTCCTGCAGGGGCCACGGTCAGCTCTAGGAAAGGCCTTATGTTGGATTGAGGATGGCAGACACTGCTGGATTTGGCCCTGGGATCTGACCTGGCCCAGGGGTCAACCAAGGGCAATGGTCAGAGACACCCCATCCCCCCCCCGGAAACCCCCAGGACCAGAACCATCACCCTCACCCTGCACCCCCATCTCCATGCCCGTGTGCAGCCCCCAGCAAGGGCTGCTCGGAGGGCAGAGTAGGGAGGCAAAGCAAAGGGAAGGGAAGGAGACCTCAAGGCAGTGGCCCCAGATGGGCAGTGGCTCCCCAGCCTTTGACAGTCGTCCCTCCTGGGCCACATGGGCCTGATAGCAGGGAGGCTGCTTTGTCTCAGGGCTGGGGCAAGAGAAGGTGGTCTCCAGCCCCTGCCGGGTCACACTCGGCCTCGCCGAGCACAATGTCCCCTCTGTCTCAGAGGGAAAATCACTCCAGACAGGAATCAGCTTTCAGGCCCCTCCAGGCTGTGAGGGCCCCAGACAACCTGCTCTGGGAGGAGCCCGAGGACAGCGCTGGGTACGGGGCTGAGTGCCCTCACCTCCAACCCCTCTGGGAGTCCAGCAGGAAGGCCCAGCCTTCAGGGTGACTCTCTTCAAAACTAAAATTTGAAATTTGACACATTTTTTGTGTCTACATCGTCATCCTTTGTTTTCTGAATTGTCACTTGGCAGGAGTTCCCTCGAGGCCATCGCTGGCGGCCTCAGGTAGACTTTAGGGACAAAATATTCAAATTCAGGGTGACTGCACCCCACACAGGACTCTGCCTTTAAGATCTTTGCTTATGGAGGAGGCAACGCCGCAGGCCGGCTGGAGAGGCCATTTCCAAGGAAAACCCTGGAGTTGTGGGGGCAGCAGCCCTGGGTGGGGTCCTTCTGCCCCCTCTGCCCCAGTCCCTGTGGACAGTCATTCCTGCCGACCCCCAGCCCTCACCCCCTCCCCCGTCACACACACAGGAGTCATCTTTCAAGGCTCCATCCCAAGGGCAGCACCAACAACGGTGGCGGGTCCCAGGCAGGGATTCTGTTATCCGACAGCAAGTTATTTGACCCCAGCGCTGATCCGGTTACTGATGTGACGAGCATATCAGCCTCTGCACATGGCTGCCACCCGCAGACACCTGTGCCAGAAGCTGAGCCTCTTTCTGGAGGGTGAGGTCAGAGGGGCAGGGAGGGGGCACAGCAGGACAGACACACAGGTGCCCAGATGGTGCCAAGGCCCCCTGGATGTGCTACCTTGGCATCATGACCTGCCTGCCCTGTGTGGGTGGGTGGGACGGCAGTGAGAGATTCAGGGTAACCCCACGTAGGGTTTCAGCCTAAAGAGAGAGCTCCACCTCTCAGCAGACCTCCGCCTTCCCCCAAATACTGACCAGTGCTGGTAGAGCCCTGGGAAGCAGGTGCCAGTGTCCCCTTGGGATGTTCTGTGATGCCCTGTCCCCAAGCTGCCCTGTGCACTGCCCCCTGCTGCTGGCCCTGGGACTCTGTTTCCTGGTCAGAGTTTCTCAACCTCAAAACTGCTGACATTTGAGGTCAGACAATTCTGTTGTGGGGAGTTGTCCTGTACAGTGTAGGATGTGTACAGCATCCCTGGACTCTACCCAGTACAGTGCCAACCAGAGCTGTGTCCCCAGGTTGAGGGCCACTGGCTTGAGTGACAGGGCCCTGCTTGTGTCAGCCCTGCCTTCCTTGGGGGAGGGCCAGCAGTGTGCCCGGGACTTACATCATTCCCCCGGCGGGGGCTCTTACGAAGGCAGGCAGAAAACACACAGAGACCCTCTTCGCTTGAAGGGCCCCTGTCCCTGCAGGCTGAGATCCTGTCTGGGGTGGACATGGTGGACCCAGCTCCCCTGTCAGATAGGCCAGCCCTGTCCTCCAGGACACAGGGCGTGGGGAGTCTGTTTTATCAGACCCTGAAATGAGCCCCCCACCGACCCCAGAGAACCAGGCTCAGGCTGGGGCGTCGGTGCCCAGCAAGGACTCTGGAGCACAGCAACTGGTTAGTACTCTGGCTGTGTAGCCAGGCAGGGTCTTGGGCCCATTACCTGACCCCTCCATGCCTCAGTTTCCTTGCCGTGAAAAGACGAGAAACATGGAGCTACCCCACCCCCAGGCTTCCCACTCAGGTCAGTGAGATGGTGAGGTCTGGCACCTTCAGGCCCTGCTCAGGGTAAGCACCAACACCAGCAGGTGTCAGAACTCCCCAGCCCCTCCTAGGCTGGAGGAGAATGATTTCCCAGACAAACCCCTTTCTCCAAGGTGCCAAAAGGGCACCTTCTCCCTGGGCCTGTTTTAGGACGAGTCTGCAGCCCCCACCCCTCCTCTGCTCACCAGGTCTGCCCCCAGAGGGCCTCCCAGATGGGCAGCAACATGCATTCTGTTCCAGCCAGCTGTGGGTGCCAGCAGCCTCAGGCAGGGCCAGGGCCTATGGGACCCCTGGGAAGACAGGGTGGCCTCCCAGGGACAGGCAGACACGCCTGAGCTGGGGGAAGGGGGCTTTCCTCTCACTTCTTCACATGAAGAGTTAAGCATCTGAGTAGGCCCCTCTGACCCCCAGCCCCTCCCCACTGATTGTGTCTCTCTGTCCAGATTTGGTGTCCAGTTTTGAAGGAGTGGGATCAGTAGGATCCCTGGACAGTGAGCCGGGGGGTGCGAGGCCTGGGCTGTCTTGTTTAGGGGCAGAGGGAGTTCACCATCAACACCGGATAGCGCTGGGGCAGAGGTTCCAGACACGCTCACTGGCACTGTCCTGACTTCATCGTAAAAGGAACACTGGGTGGAGGAAGGGGCCGTGGGCTCCGTCGGAGGTGGCCCTTGCAGGTGCCCAGCTTGCCAGACTCTGCTAGTCTCAGGAGGCTCCCAGGGGTGCCACCAGCCCAGCCCCTGCAACTTTGAGGTGAGCGCAGAAGGCAGAGCAGGAAGGTTCTTGGATCGCTGTCCCTTTAAGAATGCGAGTCGTCCTGCCCGCCCTCGGAGCCCTATCACAAGTGATGATGGCAGAGTCTGTCCAGAGAACAACAGCTAGAACTCCCAGCCAAGAGGGGTTAAGGATGCCTTTGAGATGCTGGTCACCCACTTCACCTTGGACTTCCAATCAAACAGCAGTTTTAACCCCTGCCTGGCCAGGGCTGAGAGCAGAGCTGGAGGTCTGCAGGCTTGAATAACCTGAGTGCCAGGGCAGTGACCTTGAGCGGAGAGCAGAGGCCCTGGGCTCATCCTGTCCTCACGGGCTTCTCTGCCTTCTCAGTCTCACCTGCCTCCTGCTCCCCACGCCGCCCCCACCCGCTTCAACTGCGAGGGCGGCTGCCTGGCCGCTCCGGCCTTTCTGTCCCCACTTTCCCACAAGTCCGGGACCCACTTGCCCAGTCCGATTAGAGAAAACAAACATCCGGGGTGAGGGAGGGTGGGATTTTTGAGAACCTCTTGCGATGCTAAAGACGGAGCCTCAGAAGTGAGGAGCAGTCACACCCAGGGAGGCCCTTGGATCTTTGGCCAGAGTAGAGGAGCCCTGGCTTGTGGGGCAGCCTCCAGGCTCTCCGCTCCACAGGCTTTCTCACCTGCTGCTCTGGGGCAGAAATTAGAGCTGCCTGGGGTGTGTCCGCCAGGGTCAGGGGGTGAGGAGATAAGGACAGGCCATTGTGTCCCCGAGCTTGGCTTTCAGCTGGCAGGAAACAGCCTGAATGCACAGAATAGCAGCCGATTCCCTCTGATAAGGCCCCTAAATCCCACACTGACAGGCCCCACGCCCAGAGGCTCCAGGGCCATGGGGGGCAGGGAGAGACCGGCCAGCCCCACCCCGCTCTTCCAGGCGCTCCTTCCTGCCCTGCATCCTGCATCCTGGGTCGCTGGCTCGGGGACCCTTCCCCGGGGACAGGGCCTTCCCCTGCCTTGGCCTCCTCTTCCCCATCCCTGGGGGGCTTTGGCCCCATGTGGGCTGCAGAGGGCAGCTGGGCACCTCCCTGTTGCCCCTCCCTGCGTGAGCCTGACGGGGCACATTGCAGGGAGTCGCCTGGGTCTGGGGAGCAAGGCTGCTTCTCTCCGGGCGCGGAAGGGGCCTCGGGGGCTGTCCCAACACCCGCTACCTCCCGGGTCCATCGACTAACATGCATGGCCAGTTCCTCAGAGAACATGGCCTGTGGGAGAAGGCGCCCCAGGAGGCCCCAGGCCGTCGGAGGGGTGGGGCTCAAAATGTGTTTGTTGAGTGAATGAAGGAGAGGAGCGGTTGCATGTGTCAGCGAGTGTTCCAGGCTCTGTCTCCAGGCCCAGAAACTGCTAAAAAGCGACACAAATTGGGGTACAAGGGGGGGTTTCTCTGAGCCTTGTTCTTTAGGAAAGCAAATCCTGGAGAAAAAACACATTTGTGCAAATCCCCTAATTAGCTGCCGATTGGAATCCGGGTGCTGGGGCCACCGAGCCCCTTCGGTGGGGCGGGCGGGACAGCCTTTCTCCCTGTTGCCCGGCACCCTGGGCCGTCACCCGGCTCCCCACCCTGGGCTCCTGGGCTCTGGGCTGATCAGCCTTGTTGGCGGCCCCACTGTGGGTGGAACAGCTGTGAGCTGTGGCCCTGGGGGCTCCCCAAGTCTCAGAGGAGGGGGGCGCCCCCATGCCCAAGCAGTGTCTCCACCATATCCCTAAAACACAGAGCCTGGCCCTAGGTGTAGGTGGGCATTCCCGGACAGGAGACAGGCTTGGGGGGTCCCGCCCCACCAGGGCTCTGTCTTCCGCAGACGCACCTGCTCAAGAACACTGTCGCCCCCACCCCTCCGTCCTGCCATGGCCACCCCCAGTGGCTTCAGCCCCATCTATAGGCTTAGGTGTTTTATGCTTTCCTGGCAGAATGCGCTCACCTCTTTCCCAAAGCCAGCCTGACCCGGGGAGGTGTGAGCACTTGCAAGTGTGAGGAGATTCTGCCACACGTTGTGTACTGGCTCCGAGAAAATCATCTATTAATTGATTCCAATGACTCCTAATTGTTTCTCATACATTTCAATGAGGCGGCCCTGTTGTTACAGCAGGAGCCGGATTAGAGGAGGGGTCCCCAGGCCTCTCATCGCAGGCAGGGATGGGGGTGGGGGCACGGCCGGCTGGGGAGGGGCACAGGGGAGGGGGCATGGCCAAGACCAGCCCCCAGGGTGTTTTTGGTTTTTGTCTTGTTTTCACTTTTCGTTTTTGTTGTTTTGGTTTTTTCCATTCTAAATGAGTCTTAAGTTTCAAGGGTTGATTTTTTTTAAATTTTGGTAAAATACATATAACATAAATTTGCCATTTTATCCATTTTAAAGTGTACAATCTAGTGACATTTAGTACCTCCACTATGTTGTGCAACCACCACCTCTATCTGGTTCCAAAACGCTTTCATCACCCCAGAAGAAAGTTCGTCCCTTTAGGAGTCACTCCCTATTGTCACCTCCCCCAGACCCTGCAACGACTAATCCACCTCTGTCTCCATGGATTTGCGCACTCTGGACATGTCGTGTTGATAGAATCACACACCACTGTCCTTCGGTGCCTGGCTTCTCTCACTGAATGTCGTGTTTTCAAGTTTCATCTACGTCGTAGTGTGCGTCAGTGTTTCGCCCCTTCCCCTGGACCACACTGTGTTTATCTGTTCATCCGCTGAGGGACACGGCTGGTTTCTACCTCTTGGCCATTGTGAATAGTGCCGCAGTGAACACGGGCATTCGAGTTGTTGTTTGAACACCTACTTTCGGTTCTTCTGAGTCTGTAGCTAGGCGAGGAATTGCAGGCCACATGGCCTACATACTAGTCTTACAGCGTCAGAGTGTAAGCGATTTGGCCACAGGCTTGGTGGGAGGAGGACAGGTGTCCTGGGGAAGGGGGTGCCTGTCCCTCTGAGTCAGACACAAGGAGACCCTTGGGGGGTGGGGGAGGCTGGAGCAGATGAGGCAGAGCAGCAGGGACCCCTTGGCTGGGCTGGGGTTTGGCTCAGAGAGCCCAGGGCCCTGTGTGCGGGAGGAGGGGCCGGGAGATTCGGATCTCAGGGTCCTGGGGCACTCCTGAGCCCATGGCCGCTGCAACCCTGACTCTGGAAAATTCTCCATCTTCTTGAGCTCATTTTGTGATTGTGGGAATGGGGGCTTCAGACCTGGAGTGATAGGATTAGGGAAGAAAGGCCCACCTCTTCAGTGAACAAAGGCTTCTGGAATCTTCTCTTTGCCAAAAGCCGTGGTGGTTAAGGTCACAGATGTGGAGTCCAAAGGACCTGGCACACATTTTATTTATAGGCTGTGTGGGGTAGGGCGGATCCTGTGATAGTCTGAGCGTGCACTTCCTTGGTTGTCAGATGGAGTCTGGCTCACAAAATAACCCTAACCCCGAGGACAAGACTTTACAAGGCCCCACGCCTGACGGGAGGCAAGCCTTCAGGAAACAGCAAAGACGGAGCAAACACGGAAGCTCCCAGGTGAGGAGCCACAGGCCTGGACCCCAGCCCAGCTGAGGTTGGGTGAAGCATTGCCACAAGTCCTGCGGCGCCCACACCTGGGGTCAGGGTAGTCCATCAGGGAGGACACGAAGGCCCGACAGAGATGGCACAGGTGGCGGGGGTGACCCAAACCTGGCCCTCCCATGCTCTGAAGGGAGCCCTAGAAGTCACTGGGATCGTTTCCCTAGTCGGGTTCTCAAGTTCTGGTCCCCACATGGTCTCTGATGTTCCCAGCTTGGCAACGACAAACAGCAGCCTGTCAGTCCTCACCCTCCTGCCCACTGGAGCTGCCCATCACCTCTGCTTGTGGAGAAAGGAAGCAGGACACGGAACCAGCCCACAGTGGCCACAGCAGCCGCGATGCCTGTGGTGTGGAGGCCGTGCCCAGCTGCAGGAGATGCCCACAGCCCAGGCCCGGGTGTCCCCCTGGACACCTCCTGGGCTCAGTTCCCCTGACGCTTCCGTGGGGGTCTCTGCCACCTCCAGACTCTTGCAATCCCCCCTAATTCACTCCCAGCTCTGCCCGATCACTGTAATCACTGTGTGCCTACCAGGATTGGAGGTGAACGCCAACAAACATCCTTCACGGCAAGTGTTAGCCCCCTTTGCAGATGTGGAAGGGAGGTTTCTGAGGTTCATCCACTGGGATCGATGGGGGCCCGTGCCCTCCACCCAGTGCCCTCCGTGCCCCCAACCTCATAAGATGTGTCTGCATGAACAGCAAAGACATTGTGCCCTGTGCTCAGGGCCAGGGGCTCCAGCCCCGCGTGACAAGGGCACAGCCGGAGGGGAGGGGGTGGCACGGAGACCTGGCCGCAGGGAGGCAGGCACCCTGAGAGAGCCAGCGCAGTGTGTCCAGCCGCACTGTGAGTCCCCAGCCTTCTTCTCTGAGCCCGAGCTGAGGCGCCTTTCGGGAGGCTGTGTCTTGATGCAAACGGAGGCCAAGTCCCTACGCCAGGGAGAGCACCTCGAAGGAGCCTTTCACAGGCCTTCCACTTCAGAAAGCTAATGAAAGGACATTATTGACTGAGGGCAGGGGCCGGTGTGGAAATAGCAGGACAGTGAGGCCCTTGGAGGACACGGAACAGTTCCTCCCCCCGGGCATCTGCAGAGAGCACGTCCTTGGCCCAGTTGCAGTTAGTGCGCCGCGTGTCTGAAAGTGCGCCGAACAAGATCCTACATGGAGCAGAGTTTATTTCCTTTAATTTTGCCTGGCCAATCCAAACAAACAAACAGACTTCAAACAGAGTCGGCCGGAGGGTATCTGAAATCTAACCTCTGGCTGAGGTTTTTTAAAAAAAAAAACACACCCTTGGACATAAATCTGCAAATAAACTTTCCAAAGAAAAACATTTACTTCTTTCAAAATCCACCCTTCTTCCACATTCTGTCCAGCGTCCTGGTAGAAGGTGCCACTTGGCACAGGAGAGGAGGGCTCGAGAGCTGCCGGGGCCCACCTGCCCGCTCCTCGCCCAGCCAGCGCCCCTGCAGCCACCTCCTGGTGCACAGGGCTGTCTGGGGCCGCAGGGGCTGGGCTGCAGTGCGCTCAGGCGGCTCCTGCAGGGAAGCATGGGGGAGGTCCTGGGTGGTCCATGACCCGGTCCCAGTCTTCTGGTCCTCAGAACCCGGCGTCACCATGAATCCCCTCACTAAAGCCAGCTGCGGGTCCGTTGGGCCGCTGACAGAGCAGGCTGCGGTGTCTCTGATGCACACCCCGAATATTACCAAACCTGCTGAGCCCAGGACCGGCAGCTGCGCCTGGGAGCAGTGGAGCAGCTTGGGGTCTGGTTGCTGCACCCAACCCTTGCACCCAGGCTTGCAGACATGCCACGATGGTGGGGAGATGTGCACATGTGTCTGTACATCTTCTGTACACATGAATGCACATGTGTATATGTGTACGTTGGTGTCTGTTGTGCATGTGTGTAGGTGTGGGCCTGTGCATCTGTGGGTATTGCGTGTATGTATGTGGTTGTGTACATATGTGTGTACATGTGTGCATGTGTATGAGTACCTGTATAAGCATGCACATGTGTGTTGGTGTGTGTTTGTGTGTGTGTGCACACCCCGCTGTGCAAGTCTAATTCAGGAGAGAGGAGAGGGCATCCCTGTGTGGGAGTGGGCATGTTTTTCTCCCCAATGCTTTGAGCATCCCAGATGCCTCCTGCCTTGAGAGCATCAACTGCTGCCTCTCTGAGGCTGCATCCACCCGTTTGTCTAGGAGAACAGGCCTCATTTGGGGTTCTGGGAGGAGCCTGATTTCTGAGCTGGAGTCTCGTGGGTTGGGGTGGGGCAGTGTTAGGCTACCAAGGCATCACTGAAGGAGAGTGATTTCTGTGTGCAGGGACCTCTTTGCCAGAGGCCCCAGTGGTGGGGCCACCAGCTGAGGGGCACGCACCAGTGTGGGATGGAAGGCGGCTTGGCCAGGCTTCCCTCCTGGGCCTGAATGTTGCTGGGCCAGCCCCCAGCAGGGGTGTGGGTGCACCCCACGCAGCCGCCTCCTGTGCGGGGTGGCCATTTTCCATCTGCGCTCTCTGCCTGGGGACGCCCCGGGAGCACAGGCAGTACAGACCCTCATCAACTTGCATTTCCTCCCCTCACCCTGGTGACCCAGAGCCTGGCGGCCTGAGCTTTGGTGTTGGAAGGAAGGATGGAGGGGCAAGAAGCAAAACTCACACGCACAGGCTCATGTGTACACATAGACAGGCACACACATGCACAGACACATGTGCACACATGTGCATATACACGGATAGATGTGCACACACAGAGACACACATATGCACACACAGACTTGCACAGGTACACACAGATATGTACACACACAGACACATGTGCACATGCACACAGAGACACACATGTGAACACACATGCAGGCACACAGACCCCTGTGCACACAGAAACACCCAGTCCATGAGGGTCCAGCCTCGGCTGTCATTTTATTCAAGTCTCATCCTTCTAGAGAAATAAGCAGCACCAATTCCCTTTGGGGGCTGCCGGCAACCCTGTGTGAGGCATTTCCAGGGAGAGCCCTTGGGGAGGGAGGGAGGAATCTCACAGTAAGGGAGCAGGATGTGCTCACCCACACCGCAACAGGGGCCAGGACCTCCAGGCCCCTCAGGTGAGACGTGCCGTCAGGAACCAGATGCCCCCTTGCCCCTCTAGAAGTGTAGGAGAGGCCCACGCCAAGGCTCCCTGGACACTGGGCCTCTGCCTGTCACAGACACACTGCCCAAGCACCAGGTGCTCTGTTCACCCCCCTCCCCCTGGTTATCTGAGTGATGAACTACAAGTGAGGACCTAAGAGGCCTCCAGCTCCAGGCCCAACTTCCGGATTCAGAGGCTCCTTGCAAAGTGGGAAAGGTGCCGGAGGGCTGCCCGGGTGGCAGCTGATGCGTCCCTCCCCAGGGCTGGCCTCTAGCCTGACAACCTGGCATGCCAGCGCCTGGGACCTGAGGGGTCGTGGCTGCCATTCCCTCCTGAGGGCCCAGAGGCAACCAGGACAGAAAGTCTCTGAGCACGGCCCAGGCCAGGGCCCTCTGTGGGCCGGACACACCACGGACACACAGGCCCTGTCCTGCTTCCTGTGGGGCCGACTGCACAGCCAGAGCCCGTAAGGGTCAGTGCAGAGGGAGCGCTGTCTGATGTCAGTGACTGGACCTCATCTGCCCTTCTCGTGGGGCTGTGCTGAGGTCCCCAAGGCCCAGTGAGCAGGAAAGACCCCATTCTGAGGGTGACAAGCAGCCCCCGACAGCTAACATTCAGGTCTCTCTTTCTTTGGGGAGATGTGCAGCTTCAAGGCTGTTACCAGGGAGCTTCTGAGCCGCTCACCCCACTCTGTCCTTCCCATGTCCCACCTTTCCAGGCGCTCCAAGTTGTCCCCGATCTCTCGCACCCTGAAATGCAGTTTCCTGGCCACACTCTCCTCCAGCCACTGATGGCCTCAACACGTTTTGTGGGATACTGTCCCCAGTAGAAACGGCCCACCCACCCACCACGGCACCCTCAGGGACAGAGGTAGTGCCAGTCTTGGCATCCCTGGCCCCTGCCCAGGGCGAGGCACAGGACAGGCTAAGGTGCATCAGTGCCTGGAAGAAGGACGGGTGGATGGTGATGACAATCCTGGGTGCTCAGCAAGGCCCTGGAAAGTGCTAAGAGCAGAGAGGAAAGGGCATGTACCTCCACCCAGTGAATCTGAGGGGGCTTCCTAGAGAAAGCACTGCTTAGGCTGGGACTTAGTAGTGAGACTTTTTTCCCAGCCAAGGGACTTGGACAGTAAGGCCAGAGTATGGGAGGGGGCTTCAGAGAGACCATCACCTTGGTCTCACCTGACCTCACACCCCCTGAGTCAACAACGAAGGTGACAGCCTTACTGCAGACCCCTGTCTGCGGAGGAGATCTGCCCCAGCCCTCCCAAGAACCATGCGAGATGGGGCCAAACTCCCCTCCCCCTGCCCCACCAGGTCCCTCCAGCTGCCAGAATCGACAGTGGGCCCTTCTGGCTCGGAGGGAGGAAAGAACCCACCCCAGCTCGGGGCTGGATGATGAGAGTGGCCAGTCTCTGTCCCACAGGAACATGAGGTTCTGGGCAGGAGCTGAAGTTGGAAGAGCCATCCCCCAGGCATTCCTCCCTTCTGGGACCTTTGTGGAGTTTCTTTCCACTGCTTCCGTCAATGGCAGACACTCAGTGCTGCATACGGACGTGTTCATTGCCTGAATTTGGCAGGTCCACCGTCTGGAATTTGCGGTCAAATGACTTCATAGGTAGAGCGTGACCCTGTCTTCTTCTGGTAAAATACCTGTGGGGGCTTCCAGGTCTGGGTCTTCCTTGGGGTCACTGGTGCCAGCTGAGCTCTCATTGGGTCTTGCCCATGCTGTATTCTCTAAGCCACTGCACAGACCCGACAGCCCCAGCCCTCTGCAGCAAGTCCCGAGCACCTGCCCCTACAAAGGCCAGCAGAAGGGAGGTTCAGGGGGTTGCCTCTCCCTCCCTTGGCTGTCCTCCCAAACAGTTTGGGGATAGATGCAGCATAATGAGGCAGGAGCATTTACCTGATAAACATCTCAGGAGGGTGCAGCAAAATGCCGATAAATGCCAAACTCCCACTCCTGGATGGCTAGTGTTATGGATCAGTGCATCCAGGGGTGTCTGGAACATTCCCAGGAAAAACAAAACAATTATTTTTGACAACTTGCATCAATATGATCTACTCTTTTTTCCCTTTGCACAGTGCTCCCCTCCCCCACTCCAAGGCTGTCCCTTCTCCCTCATCTGTGTCTTCAGGAAATAGAGCCGGGAAACTCAATAAGCCAATTGTTAGCTCCATCGATCTTACTTGGGGGCCTGAAAATTCAGCAGACAGCACAGTGTTAAATTATTAACTAAATGTTTCCACTCGCTGGGGACATGCTTTGTAAAGACTATCTAGACGAACAACAGCCTCTTTATGAAATTATCATCCAAAAGGGTAGGCAGGATGGCGGGAGGTGGGGGGGCAGGCAGGAGTCATGGAGTGGCCGAAGGAAGGCCCCTCTGCACCCCCAGGCTAGGGGGCAAAGCTGAACAGTGGGAGCTGTGCTGCAGCAGGGCAGAGCTGCTGGGGGTCCCCTGAGGGAGTGGAGTAGGTGCCCCACAAGCCTCGCCGCACGCACCTTCCCTCGGGGCAGTGTGGCGGCCAAGGCTCCAGGCTGGGAAGTGGGACCGGCCAATCAATATCGTATCCTTGTCAGCCAACTTGCTGCCTCTCTGAGCCTTCACTTCTCCTTGGCTGTGATGGGATAAGCATCAAGGCTGCAGAAGGATGTGGCAAGAACTGAACAAGCTCATTAGTGCAAAGCCCACCCAGCCACTGCAGCCTGGGGGAGTTTGACAGATGGCGATGGTCTTACCCCAGGCAGGCTTCTGCCCCCATTGTCAAGGGGGTCTCAGAGGTAGTGACCGGGGCTCACTCAGCTGGCCTTTACACCCAGCAGGGGCCAGGCTGCGGCCTCAGGGAGCTTGCAGTCCGGAGAGGAAGACAGAGGATGCAAACTGGCAAGTGAGCTGTGTGCTTGGGAAATGGCTCCAGAATGGAATAAACAGACCACGGTCAACCTGTCAGGGAGCCTGGCCAGTGTGGCCACCATGAGGAACAGACAAAAGTGAAGAAAGCAGGGTATCAGAAATCACACATGCCGAGGATCCCTGACTTACAATGGTTCAACTTATGATTTTTCAACTTTGAGATGGTGCCAAAGTGATACGTATTCAATAGAAATTGTACTTCAAATTTTGAAATTTGATCTTTTCCGAGGTTAGCAATATGCAGTACAATGCTCTCTTGATGCTGGGTGGTGGCAGCCAGCCGCAGCTCCCAGTCGGCCACACAGTCATGAGGGTAAACAACTGACACTCTACAGTGCACTGTGTTGCCAGGTGATTTTGTCCACTTGCAGGCTAAGGGAAGCGTTCTAAGCATGTGTAAGGTAGGTGAGGCTAAGCTGTGGTGGTCGGTAGATTAGGTGTATTAAATGCATCTTCGACTTGAGATATTTACGACTTTTGATATGTTTATCAGGTGGTAACCCCATCTGAAGTTGAGGAGCATCTGCAGTTTCTAAATTTAAAGATCAGAAATATCACAATTGAGGTTGCAGGTTTACGGTATTTTTTCAGCCCTGCCTTGCTCTGCCTTAACGAGGCAGCTGGGAAAACCCACAACACGATGGCCACTGGGAAGGCAGCTTCATGCCAGTGTGGTTCACCCATACCACTGACAACCTCCCCACCAAACCCCAGAGACAACCTCCACAGTTCCATAGCAGGTCCTTGGGGGAGTACATGAACATTTCCAAAGAGAATTCCCTTCCCACCCTCCAAAAATGTCGAGTTCTTTGTGGGAAGTTCCAGGAGAAAGAAATTGACTACGCATACCTGGGAAGCCCTCAGGGCAGGTGGGAGCAGCCAGGCCACCCACTAATTCAGTGGCACCCTCTGCCACATTGCCTGTCTGCCTGCAGGGAGGCAACTTGCTGAAGCAAGCGTCCACATTTTGTGAATAGAGTAGCAAGTGATAGAGCTGTCTCAAACTCAGGCAGCCTGGCCTGGAGCCCCCATGCATGTACAATACGTGATATATATGACAAAATGCATGATCACAAGTATATACTTGGATGACTTTGACAAATGTAGCCCCCACTAGAATCAAGATAGAAGGTATTTCCATTACTTCTGGCCTCTTCCAGTCATATCCCCCAGGGGCAAAAGAACATCCACTGTTCTGACGTCTATCACCTTAGATTAGTTTTCTCTATCTTTGAACTTCATGCGAAGAGATTCATACAGTGTGTTCTCTTTTGCGTCTGGTTTCTTTTGCTCCACGTAATGATGTTTGAGATTCGATCATGTCGCTGCATTTATCAGTAGTTTATTTTCTTTTATTGTGCAGTGTAGTATCCCGCGTTGCGAATGCATCTCAGGTGGTTCAGCATTATCCTGCAGATGGGCGCTTTTGATTGTTCCTGCATGTGAGCTGTTATGGGTGAAGGTGCCATGAACATTCGCGCACAGTAGTTTTGTGGACCTAAGTCTTTGTTCCATTTCGTTTCAGTGTAGGTCACCTGGGAATAAAACTGTTAGCTCGTAGGGTAAGCTTATGTCTAAATTTATAAGACACCACCAAATTGCTTTCCAAAGTGCTGTGCTATTTTGCGTTCCCACCAGGAGTGGGAATTCTAGTTGTTGGCTGAAAGTGGAGTTAAGGGTTCCAGCTGCTCCTGCCTTCACTGACATCGAGTGTTGTCAATTCGTCTTTTACATTTTAACCACTTTGGTGTGTGTGAAATAATATCTCGTTGTGGGCTGAGCATGCTTTTCCCTGATGACGACTGATATTTTCATGTGCTTGTTCATCTTGGCTGTCACTGATTTTGTGAAGTGTTTGCTCAAGTCTTTTGTTCACTTTTTAACTGGATTGTCTTTTTATTGATTGATCTTTAGTAGATCTTTATATATTCTAGACACACGTCCTTAGCATTGATACGTATTGCAAATACCTTCTCCCAGCGTGTGGCTTGGCTTTTCATTTCTTTAACTGAGTCTTTTGGTTAGTGAATGTTTTCAATATTGTTATGTTTAGTCCTTTTTCAGTTTTTCCCTCTTTCTCTCTTGTCTTTTCTGCTCTACTTCCTATCTCTTCTCCCCTTCTGGGATGCCAGTTATGCATAAATCAGATTTGCCCTACAGGTTGCTGAGATTCTGCTCATTTTGTTCAATATTTTTTCTGTTCTTTAGATTGAATAATTTCTATGAATCTGTCTTTCAAGTTCACTTACCCTTTCTTCTGCCATCTCCAAATTGCTGTTCAAAGCCTATCCAGGAACTTGTTTATTTCATGCACTGTACTTTTCAGTTCTAGAATTTCCCTTTGGTTCTTAATCTCTCTGCTGTCATTCCCCATCTGTTTGTTCATTGTGATCACCTTTTCCTTTAAGTCTTTGGACATATTTATAATAGCTATTTTAAAATCTGCTGATTCCAATGTCTGAGTCATATCATATTTGGTTTGCATTGACTAAATTTTTTCTAGACTGTGGGTCACATTTTCCTGTTTATGTGCACATTTAATAATTTTTCTTATTGTATTGGACATTGTAGATGGTTTATTATAGAAAGTCTGGATTCTGTTGTATTCCTCTGAAGAGTTTTGGTTTTTGTTTTAGCAGGCATTTCAATCACTAGTGCTCACCCTGAATTTGCAGAAGCTTGGCTATACATTTTGTTAGAGTGGGTCTGCTTCAGTTTTGTCCTTAGACTTAGGCTATAGTCTTCGTTCTTAAGGCAAAACCCTTCTGAGGTTTTAGTGGAAAGCCAAAGATGATGATCAGGCTCATCTAAATTGACAGGACTCAAATTCCAAACCCCTGCTGTGATGATTTGCTTAGCTCTTTCTGCCTTTTCTACTGGGCTGCTTGCAGTCTCTTTCAGGCATGGGCAATTTGACAGTAAGCCCAAGATTTGAGGGAATTTATATGCACATTGGGGAATCATCTGTCTGTGGCTCCTTCCTGTCAAGGATTTCTCGCCTCAATTTACAGAAGCTCTGGCAACCTCTAATTCTGTCCTCTGACACATCAGTCTCACAAGACTGCAGCTTTCTGTTCGAGTTCTAGCTGCCCTGCTGGAGCCAGGTGGGCTGGGCAGTGGTCTCGAGGGAAAATCTAGATAACTGTGGACCACACGGTGCAGTTCCTTCTTCCAAAGGTTGAACCCCGCCAGTTTCTAACTGCTTCTTGTTACTCTACAGGGCCTTCAAATCTTTTGTTTTTTAAATTATTTTGTTCAAAGTGTATACTTATCTGCGGGAGGGTGTGTGCGATCGAAGCGACTCTGCCATCTCTAGAACCGGAAACTCCAGAACCCCCGCTCTTTATTATTCCACGTGCACATCCATTTTAAGCAGACAGTTACACGCACTTCTACCGTGAGTTCTGCGTCCTCATTCCATCGTCCTCGCCGCAGCCCCAGGAAGTGGTTAGCATGGGCACCATCCCATTTTACAGGTAGCAACAACAAGGTCCAAACTTGTCAGGTGCTTCACCTAAGGACACTAAACCAGCAGGAAAAGGACTTGGGTCTTGAGTCCCGAGGTGCTGATTGCAAATGCCATGCTCTTGAGCTGTTGGTTCCGAACGTGTCCCATGGACACTGCAGGACCCCTTCCGCTGTCCAGGCCACCCCTCAGATCCTCCCGTGCCTCCTTCTGTAGCCCAGAGTTTTTCTTGGCAGTCTTCTCACTCCACCCAGGGCTGCTCAGTCCCCCCACCCAGGGCTCCTGGGAGCCAACAAGGGCCCCAAAGAGGCCGTGTGGCTGTGGGCCAGGGTCTCTACCGTGTGGGGCGGTCTGAGGGGCTGCCTGTGAGCATGGTTATAAAAGGGGGCATTGAGGGGCGGGCTCCGAGGAGACTCTGTCTCCGTCAGCACCCCACAATGTGGGCTTTGTGAGACCTGGCAGGGCAGCTGAGTGGGAACTTTCCTTTTTCTCCTAGGGAGAGATTATTTAATTTAAAAATAATTGAATGTGGAAAATGTTGGATATGGAAACTGTTTATCAGGTTTCCTTTTTTGTTTCTCCTGTTGGCTTTGCCCTGTGGTGGTGAGCTCTCCCCCGTGCATCAGCAGAGGCGTTTGTGCTTTGGGTTCTGCAGTGTGAGGGCAGAGGGACCTGGGGTCCCAGGGTAGTGCCTGAGGCTGCTAATGTGGCTGCTGTGGCCACGGAGGCCTCAGAGTCAGGGGTCTTGGGTGGAGCGCCGGGGCTAGGGGTGGTAGCCCTCCAAACGCACAAGTTTGGACAGTCTGGGGACATCCTTGACCCACAATTCCTCTTCAGGAGCCCGGTGCTCCAGCTGGGACACTGAGGCACCCACAACCCTCTGCTACCTCTGTTCTCGCCCTGCTGTCTCCTTTTTCTCACCTCCACCTGCCCCTGTCTCATCAAGGCCATGTCAACAGCTGGTGGCCAGCCAGGGCCACTGTTCCCATCCTCTGAGCAGGCTCGAGTCAGGGTCTGCCACCCTTCTGGATGTGCACATGGATGTGTCTTCTCACCCCAGCTGCGCTGAGGCCAGGGATTACTTCTGGTGACACTTTGAGGTGTCGGTTGGTGGCCCTGTGAGGGAAGGGGCCACTCCACACACACGGCCCCTCCCTAGTGCTCTGCCAGTGACCAGAATGTATTTGTTGACTGGTCACACAGACTGCATGAGTAACCCAGCAAATGAGCTGGCTCTTGATCAAGCCCTGCCACCCCTTTACCTGTGGCTTTGCCGCTCCCTCTTCCGTGTTTTCATCTGTAAAATGAGGGACACAAATGAGGGGCCAGTGACACCTAAGTCTCAGGGCTGGCTTTGCAACCTGACCCTCTCCGGAAGTATTCAGCACTGGCAACACACTGGTCCTGACTTGGGGACGCCGGGGAAATACCTCACTGTGAGCTCCCTGAGGACCTCAGAAGGTGCTTGGGAGACCCAGCTCCAAGTCCTCTGGGCAGGGTTGGAGGGCTCCAAGAGGCTGTGCAGCCCCAGAATAGGAATGTGGGAAGAGATTGGGGACCACGCCTCCCAGGCTGCTTACCTTTGGATGACGATTTTTCCATGAGGTTCCGTAGCAGGCAGACAGGCAGACAGGCACAGTGCAGGCAAGAGCAAGCCCAGGTGCCTAAAGAGGCCTTAGCCCCACTCCAAGTGGGAAACCAGGCCCAGCGAGGGTGAGCCCCTCAGAGCCTCCAGGCACTCTGACCACAGCCACTGGTTCCCTGGCATTAGCCCGGGAAGGAGTCCGCAGCACCCTGGACCTGGCCACAGGGTGACATAGGTCCCACTGGTGAGCGCTGTCCATCTGCTTCAGGAAGGCGCACCCCTGCCCTTCTGGTCCCAGCCAGAGCTCTGCATACAGTGGGTACTAATGTGTGCCTATGGAATTATGGAATGAATGCAAGAGGCAGTTGGAGCTGTGGGGATGGAGGCAGAGTTCTCTCTCACTGCTGGGCAGGGTCAGTTCTCAGAAGACCCTGACCACCTGCCACCCCCGGTGCAGATTTGGTGTGATTGACACTTAATCTGGGGTGTGCTTGAGGTAAACAGCCAGGTCCTGGGCTAAGGAGCCAAAACCCAAGCCTGGGCCACAGTGAGAGTGCACCACAGGCATCCCCAATCTGGACCTGGCCCTGGTCCCTGCTCCAAATCCTCTGAGGGCTCTGGGCTGGGGCAAGAAGAGGAAGGGCAGGCACCGGGCCATGTGGTCAGAAGAAAGGGGCTTGTCCTGCACAGTGGCCACTCCAGGCCCATCCCCCAGGCTCTGGGTCCTGGAGCTACCTCTAGGCATCCCCAGGGCTGGCCTCGGGCTCCGGGTTCCTGTGAGCCTCTGGACACGTGACTTAGGCTGCTCCTGCCGAGGCCAGAACCGAGCTAGAAGTCAGGCTGCCCAGGCCTCTGGCAGGACAGAGGTGGCAGGAAGCAGAGCTCTGCTGGGGGCATAGAGGGGGTGCCCGTCTCCCCAAGCCCAGGCCCCAGCACAGCAGCTCTGGTCCAGCCGCAGTCCTGAGCATTTCTGTGCTGATTTGGCTGTGAGGACAAGGCTCACTGGCCCAGCCCAGGATCTGGCCCCTATTGCCCTGCAAAGCTGGGCTCTGGGCCCCAAGCTTTCTGGAGCAAACACTTGGCTGCCTGGCCAGACTGCTTTTTAGTATTCGTGTGTGAGGCCCTGGGAGAAGCAGAGAGTGGGCAGAGGCCAGCATAGGGGCAGCTATTCAGTACCATCCCCAAAATCTGTGGGCCAAGGACATTTGGACAAAGAGCCGTCTTCATTCAGAGAAGTGGGCTCGGCTTCTGCTGCTCACAAAGGCGGCTTGAATGTGCAGGGCCGGTGGGGAGGGGCACGAACAGGCCTCCTAAAGGGACTCTCCTTCAGGGGGCCTCCCAGAGTCTTTGAACTCAAGAAGCCCCTCTTGGGGAGTGACCTTGAATGTCAGGTGCCACCAAGCCCTGTCCCCACCTCCTGACACCAGTTCTTCAGTCTGTCTTCCCCTCCACCCACGGGACCAGGGCCACAGTGAGCTCAGGGTGGGAGCTCAGGCCCCAAATGAGGGAGTGGCCTGTGTCCTGGAGCCCATGCTGGGGAGAGGCCCGTGATGGGGCACCCCACTTTGAGAGACTTAGAAGAGCCAGTTAGGAAAAGGGCCGGCCTGGGAAGAGCCTTTGGCGGCTGGTGGGGGTGGGGCACAGTGCGGCCGCAGAGGCTGCAGGCTTTGCACACATAATCACCGTAACGATTATTGAATTTTAAAAGCCAGGAGTCAATGCATTTCTGCACCATTTTGTCAGCAAGAAACCAGTCTGGCCCTGCCCCTCCTCCACCCGTGTCAGCGGCTGGTGGCCAGGCTGTCTGGGCGCAGCATTCCTGGACCTGCTCTCCGGCTCCCAGCGAGGGTCCCCACCCTGCGGGAGATAAGATAGAGCCGGTGTCGGGGAGGAGGTGTGGACGGGGCGCACTGGCACGCTGGGAGTGATAAAAGGAGCTTCGGAAAGGTGCTGACGTGGCACCTTGCTTAATGAGGTCATCGCCGAAGCTGCTGCCCCGATAACCTGGAGGTCAGGCTCCCGGCAAGTGGCAGCGGCGGGAAGCAGGGGAAGGGGGACTGTCAGCCACTGCCTCTCAGCACCCAGCACCCGAGGGCAGCAGCACCCCTGGTGCCCACTAAGCTCGGACCTGAGCTCATTTCAAGGTTGTCATCCTAAACCCAGGGGGTGTCCTTATCCCGGGACAGCCAGGATCCTTCCCCCTCCCTTGGCTGGTGTGCAGTGAAGCCCAGAACAGCTCTTGGCCAGGGCAGAGCTCTGGCGACCCGTCGAAGCTGGCACCTTCCCCTCCCCACTACTCGAGTGTCAGCTCCCGTATCCTACGCTTTGGGCTTCTGTGAAGCTCCCCTGCTGAGCTGCCTGCGGGGTCTCCCTTGCTCTGGACATTCACAGAGGCCTGGGCTCTTGCCAGCTGCTGTGCTGGGCCTGGGGACCTCGGAGCTGCAGCGCAGGGCCCACCCGGGGCGGGCTTGCTCAGGCGCCCTCTGCCGTGGACTTGCAGCTCCGCTGCCTCCAGCCCATCAGAAGCAGCAGTCTTCTCTGCCGCAGGCCTGCAGCCCTGGGGCGGGCGGGGAGGAGAGTGCAGAAAAGAGCTGGGAGGCGGGAAGGGAGCCCGGGTCTGCCACCCTCGAGCTGGGGGTCCCCGCCCCTGTCTGGTCTCCATTGCCCCATCTATGTGTCCAGGGGCTGCAGTCAGGGTCCGGCTTGGTGACCCTCGGATCCAGGAGCTGTGCATTAAGATAAAGGGCTGGGGACCGGCACGGCCTTCGGGGAAGGGGGTGGTGGTGGGAGGGGTGGAAGGCGCATTGGGCAGCCAGCCCAGCCCCCCAGGCAGGTCTTGGGCATAGCTTGGCTTCGTCCACAGCGCTGGGCTGCCCAGAAGGCAGGGCCTTGTTGTGACGCGGCTGGGCCAGGCTCGGTTCTCCCTGCCCTGACCAGAGCTTCGTATCCGCCGGCTTTTTCTCAATGCAACATCTGGCATTTTCCTCTTTCCAGGCCTCAGACTCTTCCTGTGTGCCCAGGGGCGTGGGGCTCAGCCAATGTCAGGCACTTCTGGGGTCCACAACCCCCAACCCACTCTGAAAGGGGTTTAGGGCTTCACTTCAGCTCTCTCTTTATTGGAGCCATTTCCACAAATAGCCAGCGGAGAGTGGGCGCTGTCTGTGTAGTGGCTGGTGGGCAGCCCACTGGGGGGGCATGGCTGGCCAGATGAGCCTTATGTCCGGGGAATGGCCATTGGCTCACCGGGCCAGGCTTTTGGGGGCATGTCCACCAGGTTGTGGGTCTCTGAGCAGAAGCACCTGCTTCCCACAGAGTCCACGGGGACCCTAAACACTGCCAGCTTTCATCCCTGCCAGGCCCTCAGACGCTCAGAGGGACCCTTGTCAGGGCTCAGCCACAGTGTGTCCTTTTGGTCCTTCCAGGTAGAAAACACCCTGCTTGATGCAGGTGTTCTGAAGATCCATAACAAAGTCCTGAGTTGGGAATACCTGTTTGCCTGGGCTGTGTTTAGGGAGAAAGCTCTTTCCAGGTCCACTTGGGAAGCCATCTCTATAGGAACGTGGAGGGGACGATGCCAGGCATGGGGCAGTAGGACTCCCTAAAGGAGTCTTCGCCCCACCAGAGCAGCCTACCCCTCCCTGGTCCTGAAGCAGGTGCCCAGGGCTGTCGGCACATGATGTCACAGACCAAGCAGCACTTTGACATCTGTTCCTGACAGGCTGGGTGATCTTTGTGGGAAAATTCAGAGGAATGTTTTTGTCTTTGATTAATTTTTTTCACAACTTCATAATAGCAGCTGCATTGGCCCTGGTGGGTCTGGGCACTGTGAAACCCCCTCTACAGAGGAGGAGGTGGGGCTTGGGAAGGTCAGGTGGAACCCGCTTGCTCCAAAGCCTGTTTTTCCCCTACATCAAGCTGCTTCCTCCCAAACTTTCCCACAAAATTGAGCCTCCCTCCCCACCAAAGTTTACATTTCCAATCAGGAATGGTTTCTTCCTGAGAGGGGAAGCCCGCAGGGTCCCTCAGCTCTGCCAGTGCCTCCAGAGCACAGCACAGTCCTCAGGACACAGCTGCCCATGGCACAGGTGCCAGGCGCCAGGAGGGCAGCACAGTGGAGCCACCCCCACCCCTGTGCCACCCTTGCATTGCACCTCACCTGCACCACACTTCACCTGCACTGCACTGCACCTGCACCGCACTGCACCTCACCTGTACCACACCTCACCTGCACCGCACTGCACCTCACCTGTACCACACCTCACCTGCACCCACCACCTCACCTGCACTGCACTGCACTTGCACCACACCTGCACCGCACCACACCTGCACTGCACCTCACCTGCACCGCACCACACCTGCACCACACCTGCACTGCACCACACCTGCACTGCACCTGCACCACACCTGCACCGCACCTCACCTGCACTGCACTTGCACCACACCTGCACTGCACCTCAGTCTGACTTTGCCATATTGCTCCATGTTTGAGCCACTTTCTCTCTCCTCCTCCCTCTTACCCTACCACACCCTATCCCCCCAGCAGTCCCCCCGCTCAGCCCCCATCTCTCACTTCTCTCATCATATCCTCCTCCCCACCGTCCAGCTCATTTTGGGGGTTCTGACCCCTGTGAGAACTCACACACCATCTCTGGGAGGCACCACAGTGCTGAGACCTGGCTTGTGTCGGGAGGGGCCGACACCCGAGGGTGGCCATGCCATTGCCACCCCAACCAGGTCCCTCCCACCCCAGGCCCCAGGACCTCCCCAGAAGGCAGAGTGACCACATGGGGGGACACCCTTGGGAGGGAGCAGGGAATGTGCCGTGAACAATGCCCCCAACAGCAGGACAAACACCACAGCCCCTGCAAACAGGCAGGTGGCCATTCTTCCAGGGGCCACCAGCATTTCAGGGTGGGGGCTCTTCTCCTCTGATCCCCACAAGGCCCTTTGCCCCTACAGGCCGTCTCCTCCACTCCTCCAGAGGTCCCCACATGCCCTGCGGGCCTAGGCTCAGCTCCCCTCTGCCCCGCCAGGCTGCCCCTGCCCGTGGGCTGATTTATTTCTGCCTCTCCCCCAGCCACACCCACCCTCACGACACTTCCCGCGGCAGGGCAGCTGTGGTCCCGAGGCTGGCTGCAGTTTTTAATTGTTTTTCTGCCCCCAAATGCTCTCTGCCGTCTCTCTTTCCCCTCCAATGCCTGGGCTGGGGGGGGGGCAGGGATTCCAGTAGCTTTTCTGCCTCTCTGCTCTATCATTTTATTTGCCTCCTTTCCTTTCCCTTTCTCCCTCCATGGGCCCAGCCTCTGTGATTAAGCCTCAAGGCCTCCTGCTGCTTTTAATAGGCCTGCGGGTTTGACCATCTGATGAGAGCTGCTCTGCACAGCTTGTTCCTGAATACTTGCGCTGGAATCTCCTAATGCACGGTATTAATCATCACTGTCAGGCCGTTCAGGCCCTAAATACATCCACCCAGTATAAAATTATACAAAACAGAAAAAAAGAGGCTGTGATTGGCCGCATATTGAAAACAGACATTAGACAGCCCCCACCCCCAATGTGTCCCCCCCCTAAATTTCAGGGCCCCCTCCAAGGCCTCTGCCCAGTTTAATGAACAATAGACAGCTCAGGGTGGAGGTCGGGCCACATTTGGTACTCATAAAAGTTTCGCGTCATGTGCACAAGTGACAGAGGGATGGGGAGGGGGCGTTCCGTCCTCTGCAGCCAGGCCTGGGGGCCACCCTGCAGCTTGCCCCAGGGGAGTGCCCGGGGGGCCTTTGGGGGCTCATGGACAGCCTGGGCAGAAGGATCCCCAGTTGGGCTGAGGGCCATTTCCGGGAGTGCCCCGAGGTGGACCAGGAAGGGGGGAAGAGAAGGCATCCTGAGAGCTCGAAAATTGGCCCAGCCTGGATGCCGTGTGCCCGGGCTTGTGTCTGCTCCTTCCCTTGCAAATGCCCTCCCGTAGTAAAAGTTAACCGGGTGTGAAGAGCAGGTTGCCTGATGTGGTAAAAGTCTATGAGAGCAGGGCAGATCCTGGGTCCCTGCAGACCTCCTGGCCTGGGGAGAGAGAAGGCCCTGAGATACTTCTTGTCACATCTTGGAGGGGACCTGGCCCAGAATGCCTGCAGGGTAACCATCCACAGCCTCTGTGTTTGTCCTCGGGGTCATCCAAAAATGCGCCGTTAAGGAGTCTCAGCTCTGCCCTGGCTTCCAGCAGGCTCCTGTGCCCCAAGGGGCCTGGGCTCCTCCTGCCGGCCACCCACTTATACTCCTTCTAAGAGTCGAGTGCCCACAGGCCAAGGCTGCCATCCACAGGGGTGATCCAGACCCCTCGGTGGGACCCCACAGTTGACAAAGCCCTGACTCATTTCATTCTTACTGTGTCCCGTGGGCTTGGCAGAGAGAGCTAGACAACCATAGCTCGGGTTGGTGGGTTTGGGTATCGCCCAAGATAACAAAAATAGAGGCAGTGCTCACTCCACGGCGGGCATCCCTCTAAGCCAGCTGCACACAACCACTCCTGGGACCCTCACCATCTCCCCACCCAGTGGGGACCCTCAGCACCTCTCAGACCACACAGATGGGAAACTAGAGCCAGGGAAAGCTCAGCTGCCACCTTGTGTCAGGGGCAAAGCCGCCAAGTCCTGACCACTAAGACACCTGTCCCTCATGCCACACAGTGTCTCTGAAAATCAGGGCACCCTGCAGGTCCCAGACCGTTCCTCCCCCAGGCAACCCTGGCCGAAGACCCGAGATGGATGTGGGCAAAGACACTTAGCACCAGCTCCTCTGGGCACTCCTGACAAGAACCAGTGGCCTGTCGGTGACAAGCTGACAGACTCACCTCCTGCACCTTGAATCTAGTGCAGTTTTAGGGGCCCAAGACCCTCCGTGTCCTTCTGGAAACTGTGCTGTTTGCTTTTCCCACAACTCCCACAATGGTCTTAGCAAAACCTCCCTAATCTTAAGCAAATAACGTCCTTGCCCACATCACTATGTGGGCGCGAAGATCAACCCCTGCAGCAGGCTCAAGCAGGCCCAACGTGTCTGGCATTAGTGGACTTGTTCCACGGGCCTTGCCCCTCTGGGCTGAGCCATGGCCTCTCGGCAGAGAAGGCAAGGTCAGAGTGCCTGGCTGGTCACAGCAGCCGCTGTGGCCAGACGGAGCAGCCGTGAGCATTACGACCGCAGCCGCTGTCCGACCAGCTGGAGGGAGGCCCAACACCCGTGTGTGCACCCGCCCCACCCCCCGGGATGGGAGGAGGGGGAGACGGTGTTTGAAACCCTCCCTTTCTAGCAGAGAAACACTGTTGGGAGAGTTGCAGAGGAAGAATGCCCCACCACCTCTGGTTTTCTTTGCCTGTTTGCAGAGCATTTAAAAATAAAATCTGCAGCTGCCTAGCCAGCCTTGAGGGTTTGCTTCCATGTGTGATCTTGGTTCTGCCTGATCACATGTGGGTTAATTGTTGTTAAACCCATTTTACAGACCAACAAGCTGAGGCAGGAGAAGTGAAGTCGCTGGACAGGGCAGGCCACCCACCTGGCCCCAAACCCTGCACTGCCCTGGCTGCAGGGCAGGCCCAGCTCAGAGGTGAGGGCTCTGGAGACCTGGCCAGTGTAGCAGTTCCCTATCTCCAGCAGAGAAGTCCCCAAACTGCAGGGATGCTCGGGACTGGGGGCCATTGCGGCCACCCTTGTCCTGGGCAGCTGGAAGGCCAAATCTCTTGACGGTGGAGTGATTTTCTTCCCACTCCACAGACCTAGGAGCAAACGTACCAGCCTGCACTTTGTCCAGAGGTGGAGCCTGCAACTTGGTGGCAACTTGCTCACAGCAACCTCGAGTGGGGACCCCGAGAGCTGCCACCATCCTCAGCCTGGTGCAGACAAGGGGCTTCTGCTGCATAAACAGCCCCAAGCCCAGGAGGTATGTTGAGGCCTGGCGCATCTCTACCACCTGAGGCCAGGCCCTGGGCTGCCCAAGTGGCCGGTCCCCCTGGCGGGCAGACTGGTTCGTGGCCTCCAGAGTCTGCGTGCCCCCACCTGGGCCATGAACAGGGACCCTATTATCAGGCCCTGCTGCGGCTGCATTGAAAAAGGAGGGACTGCTCCCCCGGAGCCCTGCTATGTTCACGACTGCACTTACTGCATGAATGACACACTTCTTCACAGGACCCGTGATGGCTGGATACACCTGGCAGGAAGCCGTCTCTTCCTAAATGCCAGCCAGCCATGCTGAGCTGGAGAACCTTCTGCAGCCTTCTTCCTCTCCTGGGTTTCTGGCTCCAGCTGAGGAAAATGTAGCACAGTAGGTTTGGCAGGAGGGCCCCCTCTATGCGGCTCTTGCACAGGGCTCACAGTCAGAGTTTTCTAGAGCCTTGGGCATCACCTCTGCTCCCTGCCCCTTCCCTGGATCCAGGAAGCACTGGCCATTTTCCCTACAGGTCCCTAGCCAGTGCCGAGGGGAGAGGTGCAGACACCTTTCCTGGGGACGTCTTCCCCAGGTGCCGCTCCGGTGATTAACCTGCCTCTCTTCCTGCCCACGCGTATGCACCCACACTCTGGTAACCACGGTCATGAGAGCGTCTTCTACCTCCAAAGCATTGGCCTTTGACCTGCAATTCTCAGACGGAGGCCACTCTGCATCCCAGGGAACATTGGCAACACCGGAGATGGTTGTGGGGTTGCCACGGGGGTGCCATTGCATCTGGCGGTTACAACCTGGGAGCCTGCTCAACACCTGCCATGCCCAGAACAGGCCCCCCAGGGCAGAAAACGACCCGGAGTCAGATGTCCACAGTGGAGAGGTGGAAAAACCCCGTCACACACCATGGTCTTAATATAATGAACCAGTTGATGTGCATTAACAGTGTGGCAAAGTGTCCCAATGAGTAAATCTCACTGTGCTCTTGGGATGATGCCGAGATTTGAGCGTGAAGAGACCACTGGAGGAAGACACGCATGGTCCATCCCAGCAGGGTGGTCTGGTCACGGCCCCCTCTCACAGTCAACGTGGAAAACACAGACATGGTGCATTGGGCCGTTTTCTGGTCTTGGAGGGAAGTTTATCCCTTGTCCCTGTACATAGATAAAAGTCACCATAAAACTCCTGGTTTCCCCTCTCCAGGGCTCAGCCTACCTGCCAGGGAAACTTAGTTAAGTATATCCTGAAAGGGGTTTTCTCTAGATGCAAGACCTTCACCCCCCACGCTAAGAGGGTTGAGACCTGGGCAGTGGGTGGCATCCAGGGAGGACAAAAGACCCTGGTGGCCACAGAAAGTTGCCTGCAGCGAACGTGCCTTCACACGAACAGCAGCCCCTTCTCGGGAGCCAGGCTGCCCTGCCCCAAACACCTACCTCGGCCGCAAATGCAGCTGGAACAGGGGCTGAGCCTTCCCTTCCCCATCTCCACGCAGAGCCCAGGATTCTCCAAGGGGCCGGAAGGGTCAGGTTGTCCAGCCCCTTCCTCGGCCCCAACCCTTGCTGAAAAGGTCTGGAACATCTTGAGCAATGTGACCCCGAGGCAGGCGATCTTCCCAGAGCGCCAGACCGGCTGGAGCTCCTGAGAAGGAAAATTGCTGCCTTTGTAGGAGCAGTGTTGAAGATGACCTGACCTCACAACAGGACGTTGTGCGTGGCTTCCACCTTATTCAGGTCTCCACAGCATCGCCGTGTGTGATGGTTCCTGCCCAGGGAGCAGGTGTGCTCCCTCCCAGTTCAAGGTATTTTGAGGAGGATGACACTTCTGGGTGCACCAAGGTGGGTAGGGAGCTGCAAGGACTTGCATGATGGCCAGTGCCCCCAAGGGTGGCCACGGAAGCTAATGTCGCCATCTTGGGCTGTCTTGCAGCTGGTTGACTTATAGGGTCTCCACTGGCTGGCTGGAGTCTTCAAATATACACACGTGCATATATATACATATATATATTTTTAAATGCAGACTTGTTTTCTAAGTTCAGAAAAGTGAGGGCACAAATTAACCCCCTGGCACCCAGCTCAGGCCTGCCAGCGCTCCTGGCACAAGGCGACTCCCTTTGTCCCAGGTATTAATGTCTGTGAGAACAGCCGTTTCTGAGCTCCTGTGGCAAACTCATCAGGGCCTCCCCTCCCACCAGACCTGAGGAGAAGCTTCTGGGAAAAGACCCAAGGGCCCCCGTCAGAAGTGACGCTGGCACAGCCTTCTCGGCATGAGCCTGTCCCCGCCATCTGCAAGGGATCTCTGTTTGCAGTTACTCTGGCGCTCGAATTCTGGCCCCCACCGCACACCTGTCATTGTTGTTTGTCCTCGTCAGCACTCACAGATCCATCTCGGGCCTTCTCGTAAAGGGTCTTTAGAAAACTTTCGGCAACCTTAACCTATTTCCCTCTAGGAAAAAAGTGTCCCCTGTGTGGCTAAAGAGAATATACTGGGTTTATCTGTCAGCAGCAGCCAGAACTCAGAGGCATGGAAAACGAGCCCAGGTCAGAAACAGACCGGCACTCAGAGGGATGTTTATTTAGAAGCCGGCTTCAAACAAGGGCTTCAAATGTGTTTAATGTGTAAGTCTCTTGGGAAACAGATGCTGCGTGAATATGCTGGTGCCTGGCTTAGCAGGCCACAGTCCCTTGTCCCTAATGGCCACTGGTCTGAAAGCTCTGGCAAATGAATCAAACACTTCTTTTATCTTGTCATCCAGGACGTGGCGCTTTAGTGATGAACACACATGCAAAGCTTGTGTGTTATTGATCAGGGGCGTCAAGCCAGGGAGAGGTTTTCTGCTGCGGCCAGAATGTGGTTGAGGGCAAGAGAGGCCAACCAGCTTTGGGAGCAGCAGATTCTTCCAGAGCCTGTGCTGGCTCTGCCGGGATGGAGGTCCTCCTGTTCTGCAATGGGCGTGCGCCCCTCTGTGGGGCCACAGGTCCCCGACCAGACGTGGAGGCCAAGAACAGCACTGATGGCCTGGGCTTGTCCCATCGCAGGTGTACACCACCTGCACATTGTCCTTGGGCACTGGGACTGCCAATAAGCCACCAGCAGAGGCCGGGCCAAGCACAAGTGTGGACTGTGGTGTGAACGCTGCAGGGAGAGGCCCTTACATTCCATGTAGGAAAGACCCTGTGCAGGAGGAGGGAGGGAGCTGTCTGAGCTGGATGCCATTCTGATTTCCTCCCTGGGCTCTGTGGGAAGGAGAGAAGGCCATGTGAACAGACCTCAGCAGCAGCGCCCAGCAGAGCCATCAGGACAGGGGTCTAACTGACCACGTGCTAAGGCCACAGTACCCACAGGTGACAGCAGGAACTGGTGAGCTGTCCTGCCCATCTCCTGGCAGGACCGTTCTCCTATTTGGACAAGGCTACTCAATTTTTCCAAAATGGAACATCCCTGGAAAGTCATAAAAATGGTGCCAGGTGTGTGGGTGCCGTCCCACGGCAGGAAGGAGGGTGGTGGCTGTGGGCAGGGGGTTCTGTGCACTTTCATTTTCTCCAGTGAAGCCACTTGTGTGTGATCGAGCGAAGACACTGCTAGAACAGTCGTGGCAGTGTCTGCGAAACAGTGTTCCATTGAGTGGCTTGAAAGCCTGTTTGAAGTAGGGGACGGTTTTAAGAGGCAGCATTCCTCACTCCGTGTTTTGGCTCTGGGGGGCAGATGGATGGTGCCATAGACACCCTTTGAGAGGCCCCGTCTGCCTTTGAACGACACATCTGCTTTCACCAGCTCAGCTGGCAGGGCCTCCCCTCTGACCACCTCAGCCTTGGGGCGTCACCTGCACCCAGTGCCCGGGAGGAGCTGGAGTCGGGGTCTCTCAGGACCCAGAGCCAACACTGCATGTTAATGACCTAGAACCTCCTCCCGTGTCTGGGAAGTTAGGGGCCCCCTACTTCACCATGACCATGCAGAACAGCCCCCTCAAGGCTGTGTGCAGTCCAAGGTAGTTGTTTTGCCAAGGAAAGAAGAAGGCAGAGAGGGTATTTGTGGAACAAGGCCCACCTCCAAGTCTTACCCCACTGTAACCCAAGCTCAGTTGGGGCGTTACACCGGTCAAGCCCGGCCTTCTCGGAGTGGGGAACAGATGGGGAATAGGAAGGAGTGCGTCCTGGGGCCTTTGGGAGAAGAACGGAAAAGAAGGCGATGGGGCCAGGGCAGCCCGACTGGCCTCAGCCTTGGCGGGTGGCTGCTGGTGGCCAGGGGACGTCCCTCTGGCAGGGGAAGGAAGGTGCCCCACGTGGCTCAGTCCTACCCCAGGCAGACGTCTCTCCAGGGAGCGTGGCACGGCCTTGGACCCCCCACACCACCTTTGTCTTCATTTTAGCCCTGGTGCCCCCACCAGCATTGAGTGCAAACACTGAGCTTGATTGAAAACTCTGCCGCCAGTGGGCACTAGTGACATGCGCTCACCCAGCCCCGGGAGTCCTCCTCCGAGGACCAGGCTGTTAAAGCAGAGAGCCACGGGCTGCACAGGACAGTCATGGTTCCAGCAAGAAGAGCTCAGGAATTAAAACAGAGACGTCTCCACTCACAGGGAGGCCACGGAGGCTCCCAGGAGAGGGCAGGTGGAGACAGGTCAGGAAAGGCTGGGACAGGACAGCAGGACGGGTGCTCGGAGGGGCAGCAAGAGGGCCAGCCCATGCTGGGGGAACAGCAGAAAACAGGGTTGAGAAAACAACCTCGACGTCAGTTGCTGAGGGCACTGAAGTTGTTTATACTCCTTTCTAAAGAGCAGGAGTATGTCTCATCAGAACTCTCTGGAAGCAGGTACCATGGATTCTGCAGTGGGGAGAATCTTCCAAAGGATAAGGTCCACCTCAAACCCCACACAGAGCAGGCTGGGTGTCCTGGCAGCTCTTAACACTCACCCGTGGGACCGCTTCCTTCTGATGCGAGGCAGGGAGCCCATGGCCGACACAGCTGTCCCTGTGTGCTGCTCTGGGCTGGCTCCTGGGGTGACCAGGGGTTTGCACAGAGATGAGCTCTCCCTCAAGCTCTCCCTGGAGCAAAATGTTGACTTGGGATTTGAAGACACCACAACTTTTAGAGCATGATTATTTAGGGGCCAGCAAATTGTCCTTTTGTGACTGCTGTCCAAGAGCAGAGAGAGGGACCCTGGAATCTAGGAGGCTGCTACCCCACCCTGTTGGAGTGGGGGCCCTTTCTGACTGGGCAAGTCCAAGTCCGTGCGGAGACGACCTCCACCAGGGGCCACATGCCGAAGGCAGGCGCCCAGAGACCTCCAGCCTCGGGGTTGGGGGTGAGAGGTTGCCATCCTCTCCTAACTACGTCTCAACACCCCTGACAGTGTCACAAGGGCTGTCCAACCCTTGGGACTGGTGTCCCGTTAATTGCTGTCAGTCCACTGTAATTTTCCTTTGACAACTTGTTGAACACAGCAATGCCCCACGTGGAACAGACATGCTTGCGTTGTCCTTGATTAAACATTCCATGGGAAGATATTCGTTTCTGGGAAATGCCTCCCAGCATGGAGGAAGTCACTGGGCTGAGGGGCCCCAGAGTGCTCAGGGCTGGAGGAACCCAGCCAGCCCAGGGTAGCTGGGCATGGAAGCCCTGCACCGAGCCCATCACAGGCTCCTGTGTCCATAGTCAGATGGTTTGATTTTCTCAGGCTGCCCCGAGTGTCATTCATAGATGTTGTCCTCTCAGAGACTCTGATCAGCCTGGATTTCATAGGTATGAATTTGGAGTGAGCTCCCCTTGCTCCCTGATAAGGCCCCTTCCAAACAAGCCCCCTCAGCAACCTCTGGGCAGGGGCACAGCTCAAAATCAGCTGTGGAGCTCAGCCACGCGGCCACCGCCTGATGGTCGTTTTCCACAGTAGTTACATCCACCAGCAAGGAAATACTCAGGAAGCTGAGATGTTAGGACCAAAATCCATGCAAAGAAGGAGGAGGAGGAAGGAGAAGGCAGAAAACTCAAAACAAAGCAATGCAGATCTGCCTGGAGCCCACCTCCAGTGAAACAGTTCCCTGAAAGCAGGTGCCTGCAGGGTCAGGGACCAGAAGAGCCCAAACTAGCAGCCTCTACTGACTCCCCCGCAAGGAAGTTCATTTGTCTTTTCTACCGGGGACACGGTTTACAGGCCTACCCGCCTCATCTTGCTGCATGTGGCCTCAGGCATGGAAACTTCCAGACAAGACGCAAAGTGCTGCTCTACGGCCTCGGTCCTCTGAGAGCTTCAGATGGGTTTCTGGAAGTGTCAGACCAACCCCAAACCCACCCCAGTGTCACTGTGCGTGATGGTTAATACGCTTAAGAAAATGAGCCAGGAGCAGCCTTTTCCTCCCGGGGTGAGGTCTGGGGTGTAGTCTGTGTTGTAGGGGGCTTAATGGTTCTTGGGCAGCCCTGATTTTGCCATGAAGTGGACCACAAATGGCCCTGTGCAGCAGCCTCACTTTGACCTCATGACTTACGAACCCTAAAGTGAGCAGCTGCAGCCTCTTGAAGTGCCTGGCAGTTGACAGAGTGACACTGCCCCCATCCAGCGCGCTTTCTGGATAAGCCCGGTTGACATCTCCTTTTCTATGAATTCAGCCCAGGCCTTAATGGAGCCGTCCACATCCAGAATTTCCACTGCCCTCCGTGCTCACCCCCAGCAACAGCCTAGTAATGACCCTGAGCTCCTGCATGTGGCCCCCGGTGCAAGGGCAAAATTAAACCAGACTGGATGGCAACATGGTTATTTGCTGCTGGGCAATGACTTCCTCCCCCACTCAGCTGCCCAGGCAGACAGGTGGGCCTTATAGAAACCAGAGCCACAGCACAGTTTTAATTATCACAGTCGGGCCTGGAGGACCAGAGGCCTGACACGTGGGCCTGCCCGTTGCCAGCTGAGCAGGACGTGCTATTGCTTGGTGAGGAAGTGGTGTGTTTAGGGCGGCCAGATTGGTTATGGGTACCATTCTGCCCACGCCAGCCAATGCTGCCTCCAAGTGGCCAGGGCTTCATGAGCTCACTGTCCCTTTTTCCTTCCCCCTGGTCTGGGGAAGGCTTGGCCGGTCTGGGTCACCTAATTTCTCTCTGGGAGATACAAAAGGGGGAAAGTGCCAGGGATCCCCAGAAAAGAACAGGTTCAACTGAACCCAGGAGCCCCTTGGCAGAATCAGAGAGCTGTGGGTTCAGTCTTGTCTGTTCAGGAGAGAGTAGAGGTGCGTGGTCCTCCAGGGCTCAGCGGTGACCAGAGGACGGCGGGGGGAGCTCAGGAGGGCACCAGCTGGGGGCTCCCTGGACCGGCCCTGCACAGCCGCTCCTCCTAGCTCCTGCAAACTCAGCCTGTCACGGAGCCAACAAGCATCCACCAAGCACCTACTGTGCGTGGCACTGGGGGTCACAGATGGATCCGATGCAGCCCCCACCCTTGGGGGTCAGGGAGAGGAAAGGGCGTGCAGCCGGGTTGGGGGAGGAAGGGGAGGCAGTGAGGAGGTGACTTCCTGGCCAATACGAGGGCTCCCTCCAGCTTCCTCCTCGAGTTTGGGGCAGGCTGCCCACCCCCAAACCCACCCCTATCTGCCATCGGACCTGGAAGCAGCTGCTTTTCCAAGCTGAGGGTAAGGAGGGACCCGTGGGGCTCATGGCGCCCCTGAAGTCAGACAAGGAGGAGGAATGCCGGGGGCTCTGTGCTGGGCAGCCGTTAGCCCCAAGTGTCAGCTGCAGGCCCGAGGTGTCAGGGCCAGGGCTGCCACTACACACACAGGTCATAAATACCGCCTAAGTGGCTCCTGTCACTCCACCGAAGCCTTGTTTCCATCTGCAGTGGCCGAAGGTGATTAATGGGAATTATCATTAGCGCTAATCAGAGCCGTTTGGAGGAGGCTGGGGGGAAGGAAATGCCCTTTGTGGGGCTGCAGAGACCTCTTTGAAGGGTGTCAGTTGCATGTGTGTATAAGCACCAGGATGCACATGCACACGTGCATGCCCACGCACACAGGACCGGCCGGTGGGCTAGCTCACCCGGGGAGGGCCTCGGAAGATGGGGGGGTGATGCCGAGAAGTAACCCTTGTCCAGGGGTTAAAGGTGGACTCTAGTGAGGCTGCTGGCTGCCCTGGCGTGCCGACAGCCCGAGAACACAGGCTTCGCACAGTTTGGCCCGGCTGGAATGAATTCTTTCCTGCCGCTGAGCACGGTCGTGACTTAGTGCGTTTGGCTGCTGCTCGCACACTAGACAGGCTTGGCCAAAATTAGACCCGAGGCAGGAGGACATGGGGCTGTGGCTGATGTCCTGACGGAGGGTGGGCATTCTCTGTGGGTTCCGTTTCCTCCCCCCTCGAGCTCACATCCACGACTGCACCCCTAGACCCCCTTTCCACCCTGTCACATGGTGCCACGGACGCTGTCTGCCCGCCGTCTCCAAGGCGGTGGCAGCCCAGGGCTGTGCACAGGCTTCCCGGCCTCCGCAGCCTCGCTCGGGGGGGCCCAGTGTGGCTCAAAGATACAAAGTGTCCTTTTATTGGAAATATCAATTCAGAAAGGGGCTAGTAGTAAGCTGAGAATATTTGGATAAACTTGACAGCCCTGAGGACTAAAAAAGACCTTTTGTTCCCAACGAGAAAAAGGCTGTCGTACCACCCTGGGCTCGCTGGAGCAGTTCCAGAAAAAACTGAGGTCGGAGCAGAAAAATGATTAGGGTGTCTCGTGAAAGATCTTTACTCTAGGTCAAATGTTTATTATTATTTATTTTATTTTTTTATTAGAATGTGTGGTTAACATCCTATTGCATAATATCAGGCTGTAACCACGTCTGCGAACACCGGCCGTCTACCCTGTCTACTGGGCACAAAGAGAACTTTGTAACATTTTGGGGGGCACTGGGGGCTGCACGTGTGCGCTTTATTTTGCTCAGCTTTCTTTTCAAGATGTTGACGAAGGAGCAAGCATCTTTTAGCATTTGCACCCCCACAAGTAGAGGGGCCTCTGCAGCTTAGATCTAGCTGTTGGGGGGTGGGGGTCACCTCTTCATTTTGAACGACAGGAAGTTGTGCACACGCGTTGCATGGAAGGCATGACCTGGAGGGGTCTCACTGGCAGAGAGGCAAGTTGAGTGCAAGCTCTTTGCTGTGGCTGAGGGGAGTGGGGACATCTTTCAGCTGACCCAAGCCCAGTGCGCCAAGGGCCAAGTGTCTTTGGGGATAGCCTGGGATGTTTAAGGGCTGCCAGCCTAACACCTCCTGAAAGAGGTGGGCTCAAGTGTCTGTTGTCTAAAAACACACAAGCACACATGCAGTCCTTGGTTCCCCAATTTCATGAGAATTTCTGCTTCCGCTATAGAACATAGACATAAACATAACATATTGACAAAAGTGGAAGTAGTGTATTTTAAAGTAATTACACTTCTGAGTTTATTTTTAATATCGATAAGACTTAAATGAATTACTGGAGGGGGTAGTGAGCGTAGTGATTTTAAATATTATGATTCTGTTATATTTTTCATTAAGTTTTTAAAAATTAAATTGGCTACTAAATTGAAAAACCACACTCATCTTCAAAACAAGGCACTAGGGGAAGAATCAAAGTGATTCTTTTTACTTAAAAAAATCATTTAAAAATAGTCGTTGTTGGCCAGGTGCAGTGGCTCACGCCTGTAATCCCAGCACTCTAGGAGGCTGAGGCGGGAGGATCCCTTGAGCTCAGGAGTTGGAGACCAGCCTGAGCAAGAGTGAGACCCCGTCTCTACAAAAAATAGAAAAATTAGCCGGGCGTTACGGCACCCATGTGTAGTCCCAGCTACTTGGGAGGCTGAGACAGGAGGATGCTTGAGCCCAGGAGTTGGAGGTTGCTGTGAGCTAGGATGATGCCGCTGCACTCTACCCAGGGCGACGGATCGAGACTCTGTCTCAAAAAAGAAAAAAAGTCATTGTTTAGAGAGGAAGACTAAACAGAAGTCATTTAAAATAAAAGTAAAGTAATATATATGGAGAGAGTGAGGAAGTCTGGGAGACGTGGTTTGGGGGACATCCTGCATCTGACGGGCCAGAGGGCCGAATCTCCTCAAAGAGTCAGAGAACCTTCTGAAAAACTGTCCATCCATCCCCCAACAGAGGTGAGGAGATGTAGGCAACTTATTGAAACCTCCTGTTTGATGAACATTCCCAACCTTTCAAGGATTGCCAAGGGCCCACTTGTCCTTCGAGAACCACCCCAACTATTGTAGACACAGGGCTGGACAGTTCGGAGGATGGGACAGCATGGCACGTGGTCTCTGACAGACTTCCCAGCTCAGAAGCCACACTAAGGACCAGGTCTCCAGCACCTCTGTCCGGAGGGCAGTGTGGGGGGTCTCGGCCACCAGAAAAGGCCACATGATCAAGCCCTGGGTAGCCAACCACTGGCTTTGGCTGGGCCCCAGGCAGGAGGATGTCAAAGGAGACTCTTCTGTATCCCTGGCTGCTCTGGCCATCTGTGAAGGGTCCAGAGATCCAGAAAGTCCAAAGTTGAGTGAAATCACTAACCATGCCTTGCCCCAAAGAGAGAGTCTCCCCTGACCCCAGCCGCTCCCACTCTGAGGGGGGAGGAACCACCTTTACATAGGACCCCTCCAACCCGATCCCTGGGGAAGTGGCCCAGCTCACAGTGGGCAGGAACTGCCCTAAACCACAGCGTGCTGCTGTAATTTGGCAGGTTTTTTCCTCTTCCTGTGAGCTTTCATTCGGTCCTGATAGCATCAATAGAAATAGATCTGCCAGAATAAGTCATCTCTGCAGCTCCCTCGAGGGAAGAAAGGCAACGTGTCCTCCCATCTTTGTCTTTTTCAATGGAAAAAAATACAATAGCAGAATCCACAAAGAAAGATCAAGATTAAAATGTTCCGTGGCTCCTAAACACCCCCGTTTCAATTCCGGGTAATCGGCTACATTATGCTTTCCCTTGGAGAGGATGTGGGGTTGGCGGATACAGCTCGGAATCATTTGTGTAATTTAAATGCTTGTGATTAGATTTTTAATAAACCCTTTTGATTCTATTTCCTGGGTTTGAATGGCTGTTTGAATGTGGCTGGTGGGGACTGAAAGATATCCAGGTAATATCCTTGTGGGGGACAAACTTTTAATTCCTTTGATATAGTTTGGCAAAGGTGACTAGCTGTAGGTACTGGCAAAGAAAGGTACTAGCTGAACCCGGGCAAACAGAGAGAGCTATTGCATTTAATTTGTTTCATTTGTCATTCAAGACTGACTTTGCCGCACCTCTGTCTATGAATCACTCCCAAATTTGCCGATCTGACCCATTGTACCCATAGTTTGGGAAGGAAGCTGGCTTTGGATTCTAAGCCTGAGCCCACATCCAAGGGTGGGCTTAGCATATGGCTCTAAGTCCATCACCAACTTGGGTGGTCTCTGGCTGGGATGATACCGCCTGAGAAGCTGATAATCCAGGAAGGAGCCTGTGTGCAGAAATCCAGCATCGCCATTGCTAATGTCTAAGTTGTGCCACATCTGATGCCAGAATGGTGCAAGGAGAAAGGAGGGTTCAGTTGCATCACAGTTAGCAGACCCTGGGGCCCTTCTCCACGCAAACAACCAGACTATGGCTGAGCTCCAGAAATCCCGGGAAGTAGAGTCATTACAAAAAACCATTTGGAGGAAAAGCACACTCTTCTCTCAATAAAGCCAAAATGAAGGCCCGGACCCAGGCCAGCATCTTTTTATGCACACATACCTGGGCCTACTCCTGGAAGAAACCAGAGTTGGCCATTTGCAAGGCATCCAAAGACAACATCGTCTGCACCAAGAATCCTTTGCCAATGACCATTTTTGTCTGTCAAAGAGCAGCAAGAATTGTTCTTTATGGGGATTGGCGAGGTGTTTGCTTAGACTTGGCCTGTTGAGATTTGAGCTATTTGCAAGAGCTGATCTTGCAGGCCAGATACAGAAGGTGGTGAGCCACCGAGCTCCTCTAACCTGACGTGTCCCAGGTAGAAGGAAGAGGATGGGCTCAGAAAGTCTGAGTCAGCGGCAGGGAAGGCGTGAAGCATAAGCTGGCTGGATCTGTCCCAGCCGTTCACCAGACTTTTGCTAAGCACCTAATGTGTATCAGGCCCCACAGGGCACTGAGATGAACAAGCCCACTGTGGCCTCTGCTCAGGGGAAATTGGCTGCTGTCACATGGTGTGGGGAAAATTACAACCGTAACACTGTACACAGGACAATGACTCTGTAATATTGAACCTGGAAAAAAATGGCATCTGTGATTTCCAGAGAGGCAGAGTAACTGGGGGGGGGGGGCGGTTGCACATCCTTCAGCAGAACCCATGGAGGGATGAGAAGGGTCCGGATGTGCAGCAGGGAGATGAGGAAAGAAAGGCCACAGGGCAAAGGAAGGCATAGGGAATATTAGGAGACATTCTCGGTTGTCTTGAGGTGCCTTCATTCATTCATCTGTTCCCCAAACATGCATTAAGCACCCACTGTCTGCCTGGCTCTGGGAGTCAGCCAGATGAAACCCACAGTGCCATCCATGAGAGGGAGACAATGACCTGGGACGTGATAGTTGTGGCCCAGTATAATCCATACTGTGACAGGCAGGCACTGTGAGAGTCCCTTGCCTAAGAGAGGGACTTAGGAGAGGTGCCCTGTCCTCCGCCACCTTGACAGCTCCTGGCAGTGTATTCCTTTATATCTCATCGTGGGAAGCTGGGGAAGCCAGAAGTGTCTGGGCAGGTGGGAGGGGGGCTCAGTTCCTCACACCCCCTCATCCATCCATCCACCCCCCCCACCCCCCCACCCATCCATCCATCCATCTATCCATCCACCCATCCACGCACTCACCCACCCACTCACGGAGACATTCAATGAGTCCCAGCTGAAGCCTTGTCCTGGGTGAGGCTCTGGGGAAGCTCCAGTCGCTGTTGGCTGCCATCCTCAAGTAGAAGAAAGGTGAGCAAGGCAGGGCAGGCCAGGATGCATGTCACTGCTCCCAACAGAGCATGCAAGGAGCCAGATGGGCAGCCGGTGCCTGCTGCCCAGCCCATCTGCCCCTTTCTAGCTGCACAATCTTGGGCCAATTTCTCATCTCTTCTGTGCCTCAGTTGCCTCATCTGCAAATGTGGATATGATAGTGGTTGCCTCGGGGGAGAAGTCAGCACCCCATGACTCCACGGTGTATCTCAGCAACCTCGGTCAGCTAAAGCAGTGGTGACTGCAGCATCCACAGCCTGTGGGGCAGTGGTGGCCAGAGGAGGTGGCCACTTTGCCTCCTGCTGCCCAGTGGTGAGGCAGGAAGAGCCCCAGGGGCGGCTCTGTGGGCTCGGTTCTGCACATCACTGACCTCTCTAGAGAACACTGTGAGCCACTCCCAGCTCACCTGTGTTGGTTCTGAATGTCCATCTGGAAGTTGCTCCCCCGGCACAGCCTGCAGTGGTTGTTGACAACAGTGACCGACACACGTGAGAGGGTCTGAGGGTAACCAGGCCCTGAGCAGTTCCCGGGGAAGCACATGTCCCACTGGGACCAGCCGGCGGGGAGAGGGGCTGAGGAAGCCAGGCACCCGTGGGCTCCTGGGCCTGGCATCCAGCTTCCACACTTGGGGGCTTTTGTGTAACAAAGGAAAGGTCTGGGCTTAGCTCAGGGCCCTGCCTCCCACGTGCCAGCTATTTTTGGAACCCCTACCCACCCACTGTATCAGCGTAGCCGCTGATGGGGAGTTCTTCCCGCATCCGCCATGGGGGTGCCACGTTCACAAGCTCTGCAGCTTGTCACCATCGAAGTGGCCAGAGAAAGGTTATGAATGTGACACTTGCCCGGGGCCTCACATCGACTCGCAGGGAAACCGCTTCCTGTGGGCGGACGGGGCTCCCGCTTCACCCGGGCAAGGGTGCTGCCACGGGCATTTGGTCTGGGGTTGTTGGGCTGTTTTATCAATCTTTTCTATGCTCAAAAACCAAAACAAAACAAAAGTATCTCACTTCAGAATGTCACCACTGAGTCTGTGGTAACGTGCGACCTTCAGGCCCAGAGACTCCTGCTTTTGACTCAACTTACATCAAATTCAGGTTTGAGAAAACATTTGGGCTGTTAGTGTTTGAACCGCTCTACCTGCTCTGGGTGGGTGGGAGAAGCTGCAACTCCTGCCCTGAGGCCTGCTTTGGGGGAGTGGCGGTGGCCCTGGTGTAAAACCTGGACACTGGGAGACACCTTACAAGCCAGCAGGTGTTTGGGTGACTTTGCACCAATAGACTTTACCAGTACAAATTGCCCCAGATGTTGTAACATGGGTGGCTTTGGCATCGAACTCCCCGGTCAGCCAGCAGTGGCAGGACCAGTTGTGGGTGCTCCCTGCCTGTAAGGAGCAGGATGCCCAGTGGGGCAGGGCTGAGCTCGGGCATATGCAGGAGGCAGTGCCGTGCTGGTGTTTGTTGGGAGGGTTGGCAGGACCGTACTTCTGCGTGTGGCACCCACGACACAGGTCTCGTGGTTCTCTCTCTGCAATGTCAGCCTGGGGGACACACAGACGGGAAGAGCATTTATACCCAGAATCTCCTTAGAGTGCCGGGATTGTTTGAGGTCAGAAATAGAAATCCACTGGAGAGACAGCAAGGGCCCCAACCCAGCAGGCCTCTGCAGGGACCCACTTCAGGGCACGCATTCTTAAATCCCTGCCACAGAAACTCAGCTCACAGACATCTTTCCAGGGGCAAAACGTCTTACACCATAACCTGCTCCTAGCAGCTGTGGCTGAGGCCGGGTCTCCCTGGGCACATTCACCCTTTAGGCCACCAGCTGCAACAGCCTCATACCCCACAGAAGGAGGGTCCCCAGAAGAAGGCCCAGGGAAACCCACCCGCCCAGTAGCTGGCCTGGGTCTGTGAGGATGGCCCAGAGGCCCTGCACAGGGCTCTCTGCAGTAACCGTGAGTTTTCTCCTTGGGGGACTTGTGCACATCCCAAGACCTTCTGTACGAAACAGGGAGACCCCACAGGGGAGGCAGAGGCATTCTGTAAGGGAGCACGGGATGGAGCCTGTTTGGGCACCCCATTCTCCTTCTCACTACAAGGGATGGCTTGTCCCTTTGGGGGTCCTGAGGCACCTGTTGAAGGATTCCAGAGGGCCAGAGGTGCTGGTACTTCTTGCTTATCCACAAGACCCAGGAAAGGGTCAGCTTCTGACCATCCCATGCTAGGCATGGCCCTAAAGAGCAGATGAGCAGGTGTAGCCAGCTGGGCACGAGGCAGGCACCCACAGCCATCAGCGGCCAGAAATGTCTGCAGGACACACACAGTCAAGCACCCTCAGGGTCCAGGCAGAGCTGGGCACATGTGGCTCAATCTGAACGTCTGCAACAGGCTGCCAAGGGCAAACCAGTGTTCCTTAGCGCTCACCGTGGGCGTGTAACCACGGGCCTCTGAGAAGCCAGAAAGAAGAGGGCTTCTAGTTCCATGGGGAACACTGAGGCAGGACCCCAGACGACCCCCACATTGTCAAGTTGAGAATGATGGGAGTTTGGGGCTAGAAAGACATGTGCGATTCAGATGCAGTGTGCCCTGGAGGGAGGGACAGCCACCAAGACCTGCTTGTACTCCTGCAGGGATGGAGTGCTCACCACTTCGTCCACCCCATGGGCAGCCGGTCCTAAGGTTTTGACAACCCCTCTTCTTCTCACTCACTGCTGACCCCCCCAAGGGGTTTCTGTGTTTGCACGAGTCTGTGTTTCATTCCTTTATTTTGCTATAGACATATAAGAGTGCGAGTTTGAATCACTAATTAGCCCATTTACTTCTGAGGGGTCAGGGCTGCAGCCCGTGGCTGATGAGACAAACTGCAGACTTGCCGTGACAGACCAGCAGTGCGCTGCGGAGGAGCCCAGCCCCCAAACACCACACTCGGGCCACAGAGGGAGCAGTGGCAGGGCAGGGTTTGGGGACACGCCTGGGGTGTACGTGTGGAGGTTATGGGAAGGGCCGGCATGGACCCTGCAGTGGGTAGTGCAGAGTAGCCGGGAGGCCCCAGGCCCACTGAGGCCGCCCTGCTCCCCTGTCTGCTGCCGACGTGGGATAGGGCATGAAAGTCCCCCCCAAGCCCCGCCGGGACCCTGAGAGGCCTGTGTGATGTGCAGAGTGCGACCGGCACTCGTCTGCACCACCCGCTTGCCTTCTGGTTTCTGCGACGTTCGTAGATGCTGCTGGGAGAGTCCCTCCCCACGTGCAGTCCCCAGCCCAGGAGGAAAAGGTAATAAGGAAAGGATGGGAGGGGAGGAGGGAACAGAGAAGGAGGGAGAGAAGTAAGGAAACCGGCAGTAAGGAGAGCAGAGCTCTGTGCCGGGCTCTGGGCTGGCTGCGGAGGGCGTGCGCGCCTGTGAGCCCCATGGCATCGGGTGTCTGGGTATCCTCGGGGAGACGGGCTGTGCTCCCCAGGGAGCTCCATAGCGTCCGGGTGCCTGGGGACTTGGGGGGAGATGACCTGTGAACCTTGAGATGTCTGCACAGCGTCTGGGTGTCGGAGTATTTTCAGAGAGACAGTCTGCACCCCGAGGAGTTCCGTGCAATCCGAGTATCTGGATGTTTTGGAGGGAGAGGGTCTAAGAACCCCTGGGCGAGCACATGGCATTTGGGTGTCTGAGTGATGTCCGGTCTGTGGCTTTCATCAGGTCTCCTAAGGTGTCTATGGCCCCAAACGCTATGAGGCGTGAAATTTGGTGACTCCTTTTCCAACATGCTGTTTCTCAGCCTGGCTGTGAGCCAAGAGGATATGACTGTCACCGACACAGGAGCAAAGTCCTCCAGGCATGGACTTAAGGTGTCCCCAGCACCTTCCTCTGCCATCAGAGCCACGTCAGCCTGTGCCCTTGGGTCTCTCTGAGACCTGGGACCCTGGCCCTTGTCTCTCCCCAACACTCAGCACCGCCCTGATTACTGTCCAGTGGAGTCCACACTCGGCTGCAGGGAGCTAAGAGCCCCTCAGCTTCTTCCAGGGACAAGCCCCAGGAAGCCCGCTGTCACTCTCTGTCCCCCTACGAGCTCAGGAGACAGCTGCCTCCATCCTGAAGGGCGGGCTTCCATGAGTTGCTTGTTTTTCCCAGAAGCAGCCTCCCTCCCTCCCTCCCTCTCTCCTCCCCGTCCCGTCCCTCCTCTCCTCCTTCCCCCATGTCCCTCTCAGCCTAAGCAGGTGGGCCCCAGGCCTGCTGACCCACTGGCCGGGACTCCCGTCTTCTCGGCAGTGGCATGTCACCATCCCACCAGCCACGTGTCTCATTAACGCTTGGTCATCTCCCCACCCAGCCCCGTAGCGAGCATCAGGACAGGGGTTACCAGGTCCTCCAGGCTCCATGTTCACACTGGGCAGAGGTGTTTGCAGAATGCCTTCCCCCACCTCCTCCCATTGTAAGAATGGACTTTCTGTTTCACTACTCGTGGACGCCATAAATCATAACCATTGTATGTGTGTGCATGTGCCTTCATGTGCGTGTGCCTAGAGACAGACAAGAGACCCACACAGCTTCACAGCTGAAGCTCCTTGCTCTGAATGAGCTCATGGGTCCTTAAAAAAGGGTGTTGGGGTGAGGAGAACCTTGCCTGGCTCCTGCCAGCTCCTGGCTGTCAGGTGGATGCCGGCCCCGGGCTTCTGGGGGCTGCATTACAGCAGCAGCCCTCGGGGACCAGAGGACAGCCGCCCAGGGCTCTGCTCCTTCCCACACGCTGGGAATCCATTAGGCCAGCCGACGACAGATACCTTGGCCCTCCCACCTGTGCATACGCCTTGGATAGGGCCAGCTGCTGGCCGTGCCCATTAAATGTGAAAGAGCCAGCCCAGCAGAGAGCCTGCAAATTAGAAGTGTAGGAAACCTCAAATGATGTGCAAAAAAATTGTCAAGGTTAGGAGAATTTTCCCATCACTTTGCTTCATAACTCGGCATTTCTGATGGGGGTGATTTATGAACTGGGGGTGCCGAGGGGGCTGAGGGGTGGGAAGAGTGGGCAGGAGGGCAGGTTCCTTTGAAGGTTCCGTGATTCCCAGGGCTCAGCCCAACACAGCCCTGGAGCCAGGCCTTCGAGGGCCCGGCAGCGGGGAGCCGCATCCCAGATCTGGAGGGAAACCTTGCTCTGTCCTTGTGGTTGCTGGCAAGTCTCACTCCAAAGGAGGCAAGGACAGAGACCTGTGACCTTCCGGATTCCAGGGCAGGGCACAGAGACCCTCCCTCTGGTCCGGAGAGTATGCAGGGAGGTGGCCGACACAGCTCTGGACTTGGGCAACCTGGGCTGCGAGCTGGCCCTGCTCCTGGGGCAGCTGCGTGTCTGGGGCCTCCATCTCCTCCTCTACAAAATGGGGCAACAACATGTCCTTATAGATCTGTGGGGGTGAGTAAGGGGTCTCATCGGCACAGAGTACCCAGAAAAGCCTCAGACCACTTGGCTTTGTCGTGTGTTTCCCAAAGGCCCCAGCTGGGCCACCGAGAGACCCTAGGAGGAAGGTGCAGAGAGGAAAGGGAAGAAGGCAAGAGGAGACGGCAGCCTGCAGCCTGTCCTGCTCTTTCTGGAATCAGAGACGGCACAGACCCCTCCACACCCCAAACAAGAAGCCAGGCTGCAGCATCCCGCCCACCTGGCTGAAACACAGGCACTAGGTGGCCTCGGGAGCATTTCCCTGGCCTGAGGCAGGAAAGCAGCAGCTTCCAGGGCTCTGCTCAAGTTCCGCGCCCCCCTGCTCCATCATTCCGGAGACCCCAGGTGGGCCCTCCAAGCCAACACAGGGAGCAAGACATGGTCTGGCACCTTCGGTGAGGCCTCGCTGCCTGACCAGGATGAGAGGCACAAGCCTGGCGCCCCAGTGCCTCCACTGCCAGCTCAGGACTGCAACACCAGAGCTTCCCCTGGCTTCCCTGGAGGCAGGGGCAGTGGCTTACCTGGCACCCTCCAAGGCGGGGAATCCTAATCTCTGTAGAAGGAGGGAGTTAGCCAAGACCTCCTCTGTCACCCAGAAGGCCAGCCAGGGTACCCAACAGGGAGAAGGGAAGTTCCTTGAATCTTTAGAGGCCACCAGGAATACATCCCACCTGTGACTGTCCACATGGCCAGGGGTTGAGGACCAGGTCTTCTGGGGCTGAGGAGGAGGGGCCTGGAAACAGGAGTAACTAAGAAGGAGAGCTGCCAGGGCAGGAAAGGGTGGGCAAGGATTCAGGGCCAGAGGATTTGTTGCCTCTGGGCTCCAGGCCTCTGCACCCTGAGAGGCACAGGGACATACCAGAGGCTCCAGAACAATGTCCCCTGTGGATGAGAAACCAGCCATGTCCCTGTCCAGACATACTAGAGAGAGCTGGACAGGAGGTTTACCCTGGCACAAGGAGGGCTAGGACACGGGCCACATTCAAATACCTGCAGAGTCATGATGTCTTCTTCCAAAACACACGCACTGCATCCGCAAGCCCTGAGTGGCACCTCTGACACCCCCATGCATACACACACACACGCGTGTACATGCCCACATGCACACACACCTGCACAGTGCACACATGTGTGCACACACATACTCACATGCACACACGACAATCTACATACATGCACATGGGTATACATATGCACAAGTCTACAGACGCACACGTGCGTGCATACATGCACACACTCACATATGTGCACAAAGTGGATGGCAAGGAGCTTTCAAGCACTTAAAATCGTTGTTAGTCAGCTAGTTAGTGACATGGATTGTTCTTCCAGAGACTTCCTGGGGAGACAGGCACCAAGCCCTGGAAGTCAAGGTGAGGCCAACACCCTTGTGACAACAACTAGCCCCCAGGAGAGGCCTGGGTGGCAGAGCCCACGTGATGGCTGTGACAGGTCACAGCATCATTTGCCATCTGCCCCAGGCCATGGATGGGGACAGAGAGAGACTGAGAGACGCAGGCGGAGAGGGAGAGACAGAGAAAGACAGAGAGAAATGGAGCAAGGCAGGGAGGCAAGACAGAGAGACAGGCACCCCGGGCCCCCACCTACACAGGTGCTGTGGGACTATCAGGGCAGGGTGGGTTGGGGCGGGGGCCTAAAGGTCTCAGTCAGGCCAGCCTCTCTCCCCCCGTGACAGAGGAAGGTGGCCGGGTGGCCTCAGCAGGCTGAGGTGGCACTAACCACAGGTTTTCTTGGTGGGTCTCTTCAGCGGTTTCCTGCAGCGCGGCAGCAGTGGGGAAGAAGGTGGAGGGCCGTGAGAGGCCTTAGGTCTTGGGGAGGGGCCTCTCTCACGTGGGGCTGGTGGCCCTGGGACCACTTCTGGAGGACAAGAGAGCCTGCCCCCATGCTGGCCAGCCCCCTGCAGCCTCCTCCCTCTGAGGCCACACCCCCTGCACCCCTGTTCTGACCAGAGGTGGAGTGTGGCAAGGCAGGGGGTGCAGGGAGGCTGCGAGTGGTCTCTGGGGCTTGGGCATGGCAGGCAGGGACCTCCCCAGACAGTGTGAGGACCCTGGGAAGGCTTCACACAACCCCTTTAGCGGCCAGGACCTCAAATGTCAAGGGGGGGTTGCCATCCTGCCCAGGGCACAGTGGTTTCCATAGAATCTGGTCACACAGAGGAGGTCTCCCTGGGCCCCCCACCCTGAGTCCTGAACACAAGGGTAGTGACAGGCCCCACCAGGGCAAGACCCAAGACAGCAGGAAGATGCCCGCCGAGCCTGTGTCTTGGGTGCATTTGGAGTTGAGGGTCTTGCCTGCCAGGAAGCAGCCTGACCCTGGCCTGGTCCCTGGGCTCAGTTCAGGAGCACATGGCCACACCAACAGGATGCGCCAACCCGGGTGCTTCAGTTTTGAGCGTGAAAGTCTGGATCCCAGGCTGGAGGGCGCTGCCCGCCCTGGTGGGTCTCCTTCAGCCTTGCTCACAGGCGCCACGTACAGTGTGTTGTGGTCAGCAGGCCCTGATAGAGAAGGAGACCCACAGCCTGGGGACGGGAGGGAGGGCACGCTGCCCACCCTATCACAGCTGTGCTCCTGCAAGCCCTGTCACTTGCATGTGAGCACCCCCCACCGTCTCCGCTCTCCTTGGGAGCCTCAACCCTGGACCTGCCTCCTCCCTGGACCACAGGCTCAGCACAGCCAGCCCAGCATGGACAGGACTCACAGCCGACCACGGGCTGAGAGGGACAATGTAGAGAGGGGCTGTGTGGTTTGGTCAGAGTCACTTGATGGATGGTGCACAACAGCCGCAGCTCGAGAGGGTGGGCAGCACCTGGTGAACCCCCAGCCCTGGGAGCATGCACGGCCCTGTGGGACTGGGAGCTCAGGGACCCCGGGAGTGTGCCCCTCTCTTGCAGGCAACTGCCCGCCCTGTGCCCCGAATGTCCCTTGCCCGCCGCTTCTGGGCCTTCATTGCTCACCCGTAGGCGGGAGTTCCAGGATTGGGGCTGATGTCAGCAGGGACACGGAGAGAGCAAGCCGCGTGGGAAAGAGACCCAGATCCTTGCCCCAGCTCTGCTGTGCTCAGGGTCCCACGTTCTGTCCAAGTCTCTGGGGAAGATGGCACAGCCATGTGCAGAGGCAGGGCATGTAGACCACGTGATTCCTCGCTGCTTTGCCTGACATTGAGCTTGTCAAAAGAAGAATTCCAGTGCCAGGCCTGAGATGGCTCAAGAATCCAGGAAGGCGTGTGCTAAGCATTTGCGTGCTGGGTGCTGGGTTGTGGAGGCCTGTGCGCGTGGGGATGCTCTGCACCGGTGGTCAGGCCCATGGCTCCTGCAGTGCTGGATGCTGCTGCTGAGGGCCGGAGGCTGGGCAGAGAGCTGGGCAGGCTGGCCCCAGCCATCTCCCTCTCCCTTCCCTCCCTACCCATGCCTCTGCCTCCCCCTTGCCAGGCCCTGTCCGGCTCTCTGCTCTGTCTCCCGCTGCTTTCAGAATTAGGCCCATTTTATTTTGCTCTTGGTGTGGATAATCAAGCCCTGAGAAGCAGAGAAGTCTCAGAACTGAGGTCTTTCAGCTCACAGCCCCTTTCTGGATCAGCCTCCAAGGTGTCTGACAAAGCTGGGACCAAGCGTATCTGCTCAGAGACTGTCTTTTATAGGACGGGGCTGCCACGGTGGCTCCACATGGGCTCCAGGAGGGGCCATGGTTTCAGGGTGTGATGGGGTATGGAGGCACAAACTCCACAGCAGCTTCTGTGTACCCCGGGGCACAGCAGGCACCCCCAAACCCCTGTTTCCTCACTGACTCTGAGGCCAGGTGGGCCCTTGGTCATGTAGGAAGTGTCTGTGGATGACTGGGGAGCACCTGAACTGTTTACAAAGCACTCAACTGTCTGGCCAGAAGTGGGAGGCTCCCAGGCCTCAGGTGGGCAGCCTCCTTCCTCTCCGCCAGGTCCTGTTGTTTATGAAAGAGCACTCGGGAGAACTCCAGGGCATGAGACCCATGGTGCCCAGACTCTGCCTCTGGTTTTCACTTGGACAGGTCACTACCCCCTTGCCCTGACTTCACCAGGTCCTTCTGACTCGCTGCTTCCGTCACCTCTGCCCACCTGGGTGCATTGCCCACAAGAACACACCTGCCCACCCGGACACACCTGCCCACTAGGACACACCTGCCCATCTGGACATCCCTGCCCACCTGGATACACCTGCCCACCAGGACACACCTGCCCATCTGGATATACCTGCCCACCTGGACATACCTGGCTACCCTGACATACCTGCCCGAGGATACACCTGCCCACCTAACATACCTGCCTAAAGGCATACCTGCCCGAGAACACACCTGCCCGTCTGGACACAGCCTTTCTGCTTTCAGGATCTCAGTGTAGGCATGTCCTCAGCCCCTGCCCACTGCCCTCCTCCCACCCTTCCACCATCTCTGGGCTGGGGCTGGGCTGCCCAAGAAGCTCGCCAAAGATGCTGCTGGCTTCAGTGGCTTTGGATTCAGGACCCAAAGTAGGCACTGAACAGAGCAGGTGGCTCCTGGGAGGCTGGACGCCACCAGCAGCCACCACCCATGGTTCAGCAGTCCTAGGGGACACCCTCTCTTGGCTGTAGACAGCAGGTCAGGTCTTCTCATAAACGATCCTCTCAGAGGTGCAGGGGTGACGGCAGATAAGAAAAACAAGCCTCAGAAGCTGCCGCTGTGCCTGTCAGAAGCAGCATTCAAAGACAACAGCAAGGACAGAGTAAAGCAAAATCAGAGCACGTGACTCTGAGGGCGTGGTGAGAACAGCTCAACACTTGCATGGGTGTCAAACTGAAACTTTCCAGTTTTAAGGAAACTAAAAGCTTTTCTTACTTTCAGGATGATGTACAAGCTGACGTGAGCATGCACACACACATGCACAAGCACGTACACGCACACCCAGTCGCACATGCAGCCGCACACCCCAGCAACACCTTTACCTTCAAACACATTTTTCTCTAGCCCAATGCCGCAACTTTGCCTAGCAGAGGGCTCTGTTCTTAGACACAGTGGCCTCTGCTTCTCACACGTGGTGCAGCTTTGTTGGGGGGGTTTGCAACACTAGAGGCTCATTTTATTGCCTGGCCAGAGCAGCAATCTGCTCGGTGAGAAAAGAAAAGGCCATCCCCTACCTTCTGTCGGGATCCCAGAGGCTCTGGGCACGGGAGGGCTGGGGGGCCAAGGGCCTGGCTGATGCCTGGGGGATGGGGGGGCTGTGATCCAGATGCTGACTGGCCTTCCTATCCAAGCCCAAACTGCCAGGTTTTTGGTTGGGCAAATGCAGTGTGTAGACTCTAGCACACAGAGCACCTCTGACCCTTGGTTTTCTTTCTGTCTGGGCAGATCTCTGAAGACCTGAGCAGTGAGAAGTTCTGCGTGGATGCTAATCAGGTGGGGGCCGGCAGCTGGCTCAAGTACATCCGAGTGGCATGCTCCTGTGATGACCAAAACCTCACCATGTGTCAGATCAATGAGCAGGTAGGTCCAAGCCTATGCACAGGGGGTTTCCACCCCTCGGAATTGTCTTTGTGGACGCAGCACCAACATCGATGGGGGTGCTGAGGTGAGAGGTGGCCAAGCCTCTGCCAGGGACGCCGGCTAAGCCTCATCCTGCCGTGGGGAGGCTGTTTGATACTTGGCCAGCACTGGCTTTCTGGGGAGCTCACCTATCCCATGAATACTCCATCGGAGCCTTTGGTCAGCAGCCCTTGCAGAGGCTGATGCTGCATGAGAGCCAAAAAATGGTGGTTTGGGTGAAGCAGGGCAGGCAGCGTGGGCAGAATCCCAACCCACAGGGGTCCACATCCCCGGCAAATGCCACCGCTGATCCGACACAAGAGCAACAGAGAGCAGAAACTACCAATGCCAGAATCACATCTAAATGGCACTGCTTAACCAAGTTCTCCAGAAGGGTCAGTGCTGGCCAACAGGAAGCTGCTCAGGTGCCTCCATGGCCAGGTTGGGCTGAGGCAAGGCCCCCACCGCCCAGAGCCCCTGGGAGTTGCTGCCACGGCCTGACCAGCCTGCTAAGGGCACTGGTCTTTTTTTTGGCAAAAAGCCCAAACTGACAATGTTCCTGAGCTGTGTGGTCCTGTCTTTGGCCCCAGCCCCACCAGGGCCGAGGGACACCTTCGATTTGTTCCCAGCCACCTCTGGGGCCAAGGACCCCCTTAAGCTGACTGGATTGGACTCTTGAGCTCTGTGGCTTGTCCTCCTCACCCCTGGACAGATATCCAGACCCACAGGCAGATCAGGAGAGAAGGTGCGGAGTTTCTTCTGACTCCAGAAGGCAATGTGTCCCTGGTGCTGGTTGCTGCTTAGTCAATTTCCTTAATTACAAGTTTGCAAGTGGCCCCTGGAAACTCTCTCTGCTCTGGAGCCTCCCAGGTGGACAGTTTTCACCCCAGGTTCCCAGAGCACTGCATTCCTCTGAGGTGCCTACAGCCCCCAGCCCCTTCCATCAGAGCAGTTTGCTTTTGACTATAATATCTAGGGGTTACACGTGGGATTTCATTTGCAAGAAAAGGGATTCCATTGCTTTAAAAATGTTTGTGAAGACCACATGACAAAGGGCACATTCTGGCATAGCCTGTGCAAACTGTTACAAGTGGTTCAAGGCTCTTGACTTCAGAGAAACAATTTTGCATTAAGAAATGCAGAGAGCAAACGCCAGGGAGGGCCCGCGCCCAGAGTCCCAGGCGCTCTCTCATCCACTCCCTTGCTCAGTCTTTCTGGCTGTGGGGCTGAGCCCCGACCAAGCCGTCACTCCACGGGACACAGCTGGTTCCAGATGGGGGGCATGAACTGGCTCTGCTACCAGGACTTGGATGCCTTTCAGCTAGAACAAAAGATTTTGAAAATAACTTTTTCTGATTGCAAAAAAAAAGAAAGAAAAGAAAAAGAAAGCAAAAGAATCGTCATAAACATTAGAACGGAACTTTAAAAAAAAACCTTTCCTTTCTTTCAGATGAAAGTGAAATTTGAGTGAAGGAGAACTAGATTTAAGGCACACAGAAAGATGGTCCTCCATGCCCGTCCTGGAGGTCTGAGTTGCAGTGAGCCCGTGTCCTCGTGACCTGCTCCAGGGAGCCCGGGGCCAGGGCACCCCAGGGCTGGGGCCAGGACTGTGCTTTTTCAAGATGCAGACTAGAGTAATGAAGAATCCAGGTTTTTTTAAATTTAAGAAATAAATGTTTATTAGAACATCTGAACTAAACTTAAGCAGTAAAGTAGGTGTCTTTTTGTGTCTAGCTTTTTAAAAAACAAACAGATGTGTAATCTTCTCAAAGAGATGCCTGTCTTTTAAAAATCTTCATTTTATTATTAATATTTCAGGGAAGGTTTTCTCTTAGCTACACATGAGGTCCAAATGGAATCAACTGCCTTACTGCTGACTATTTTTCCACCGTCAGGACCAGGGGGCAGGAATACTTTCTGCCAGGACAGAATAATAATCCTTAACCTTTATCAATTCCCTCGAATTTAATCGCACCATGACTCATTCTGAAGCTCCATCCTAGAGTCCAGAACGTACTTGGCTCTATTACCTAATCCTGGGATACCTCCTCACCTGCTAGATGTTTCTCTCCAGCACTGCCTCACGGGATTAATTCTCCCTGTGTTAGGCCTGCAGGCTGAATTAAAGCCACAAACTCAGGGAATTTGGAATGCACATTTAAGCAAATGCAACACCCAAATGGCCCAAAGCAGAGAAAAATTCCTCCACTTGGTGGTGGGCTTCTAGCCCCCTCAACCCACGTGTTAGGACCCTTCCCCTCTGAGGGAGAGGAGCCCTCTGCCCCCCAGATAACCCTCATACCATAGTGGGTGACAACAGGTGTTACAGGGCAACCAACATTCCTGCCAATGTCCCCCCAAGGGTGTGCCTCTGAACTTGATAATCCACGTGGCAGTGGCCACCAAAATGCCCAGGAAGGCAGGAGCCAGCCAGAGGCTGGAGGAAACTGGCCACTTAGGCACAGGGAGGACAGCTGCAGAAAAGGTGTCAGCACCTAGCATCTTGTCCTAAAACCTCAACTTTGAATTTCAGTTATCAAAGGAAAATGAACGATTTGTGGAATGTGTTTTCCTTTGAATAATAAGATTTAAATACTAATAATAATATGAAAAAACTGCTTTCAGAAAGCCATAGACTCTCAATAAATACTTGTTGGTTAAATGAAATGACTTTTAGAAATACTTTTTTGAAAGACATAAAATAGACTTCAAACTACTTTTTAAATGCTCTCTCTCAGTGGGATGGCCACACAGCCTCAGCAGAGTATTTCTAGTCCCCGGTCCTGACCATGGAAACATGGGTTCTTGCAAACCAACCTATTTTGACCCTATGTGGAGCTAAAATTAAAATTTCCCTGAAATATTAATAATAAAACAAAGATTTTTGAAGACAGGCTTCTCTTTGAGAAGGAAACATTAGATGATGTTAATGGGGTTTCTAAGAGTTCCATCATCCCAAGAGTTTCTTCCAGGATTTCCTGGTACTTACAAACACAGACATGCATGCGTAAGCAACCTCTCTTTCTCTGTCACCCGAGTGCACACACACACCCCCACCTCCAATACAGCACATACACTGAAGGGGAGGAAACCGTATCTGAATATCCATAAAACGATGTCGAGTTTGCCAAATGGTATTCAGTAGGGAAAGCACTTGGGTCAGAAAAGCATGAACATTGTTTGGAAGTTCAAGACACATGAGCTTAACCATGATTTTCAGAAGAGAGAAGAGACGGGCAGAAGAGGTCTCAGCATCATAAAGAGAAAGTTCTGGAAGCCACAGCCTCACAGAGGAGATGAGTCCCGCTAATGGGCGGAAGGGAGAGGCAGCTCTGAACTGAGAACTCAGGCCAGCGTGGGGACTGAGGACCCAGGCTGGGGTTCGTCCACCTCAACCTTACCCTCGTGGTGGTCAAGACTTGTGCAAACTTGGGAGCCTCCTGGATGTGCCTGTGTCCTTGGAAGAGACCCACACTTTGGGGCACGTAGGAGGTCGGGGGAGTTGCCTCTCCCGCAGCCCCACCCAGGCCCCTCCTGGCCTTTGCTGCCTTCAGGGTGTCATGCATTCCAACAGGCTCTGGGAGCAGATGCCACCCCCACGTCCCTCGTGGTTCCATGCAGCTAAGGGCCCTCCAGCTCATGCCTTGGGGCGTTCTGGGGGGCCCACCAAGCTGAGCAGTGCAGCACCCGCAGGTCTAACTTGGACCATCTGGCCAGGGCTTGCTCTCCTCTGGAGCCCACTCAGACCCCTCTGCCCAGCCTCCCCTGACATGCCTGAGACACCTGCCTTGGTACAGAAGGTCAGCTTATATGCTCCTGTGTGGCGACTTGGGGTGGACTGGGGGGAGAGTGACATGCGAAAAAGTGAGCCCCGGGGCTTGAAAAGCCTCCACAACTGTCCCACATTTCCCCCGAGGACTCCCTCCAGCAAGCCAGCGCCTCCTCGTGCCTTGCCCTTGGGATGCAGGGTGGCTGGGAGAGGCCCTAGCGCCCTCCCTCCTGGCAGTGCTGGCCTAGGTTCCTACCCCTCCCCGTGGACCTGAGCCATCTTCTCACAGATTTGTGCAGCCCACATGGCCGTGGGGCTGCAGAGACGTGCTCACTGGTCACCTCCACGTCCTCACTGGTCACCTCCACGTCCTCATCTAGGTGACAAGACTCCCCCTTCTGGAGCCCTATGGCTCTGAGAGGCCCCGGCCCCAGGGAGCCTCATGAGAAGTGACTGGCCCCATCACTCGGCCCTTGGTCCTCGGAGGCTCGCCTCTGCCCTCCTCCTTGCGGCTCTGGATTGGGGAGCCCAGCAGCAGCTAAGGCCACATGGGGCCCTGAGTTTCCTCTTGGGCCCAGCCCTGTGGCCTAAAAGGTGACTTGTGGTTTTTCTGTATGCACAGAGGCCACAGACATGGCCAAGGGCATGCCGGACTTTGGGGCGGCCAGGCTGACAGAAACTAAACCTCCATGGCAGTCAGCTGGGGAGACCGAGACCGCACCTTTCTCCTAGGATGTCGGGGGTGGTCACCTTTCTCCTAGGATGTCGGGGGTGGTCCAATCGCAGCCCCAGAGCCTCATTTGAAAGCCGAGCATGTCCATGTCATCGCAGGGTGCCTTCATTTACTTTCTCATCTTGGCACGAACCAGAAGGCAAAGAAGTGCCCACAGGTATCTCAATGCACTTTGGGCGCATGGCCCCTCCCTGCCCTCTCCCACCACCCTGCAACTCCTACTTTCGTTTTGGGAAAACTCAAGACATTCAGATCGCCCCTGGGTGGTTCTTTCTCCTGCAATTATGAGCAAATGAGTTAGTCTGAAATGTTTCAGGAGACACAGACAGGCTCTGTTCCTGAATTTGTTTTAATGTTAAGAAAGAAAACAAGAACTTGGAAATGAAGTGCCCACAGGAGGAAGCAGGAGGTGGGAGAGGCCTGTTCACAGCACAGCCTTTTTTCTTTTTCTCACGTTGCCTCAATAGGGCAAGAATGTTGGTGGCAGTATGTCAACAGGCTGGCGGGGCTGAAGATGGTAGGAGGGGCTGAGGTCACAGGCATACTGCGGAGCACAACTCAGGGGCCTCAGACCCCCCAATGCCCCTCGGAAAGGCTCTTTGACTACTGGCAGCACCCATAGTCCAGAAAAGCAGCCCACTCTATCCTGCCTGTACCGCACCCTAGGGCTGGCTGGGTGTCAGGGAAAGCCCGGCACCCCCAGCACATTCCTCGGGCAGAGCAGAGGGGCCGGGGCGCCAGGTCGGGCCTGTCGGCCAGAAAGCTGCTGCCAAGCACGAGGGGCTGAGCCACCCCAAGCGGAGCAGGGTAGCCCCCTCCTCAGAGCGTGTTCAGCGAAGGCGTTTTGTTAGCAGATTAGCTGACCGATAGCCAGGCAGCACCGCGTCAAGGAGAGCCAGCACTCTTGTTTTTAATGAAAACCTGGTGCTTCCCAGACCAAAGCACAGCCTGCCGGCAAGGGGCATTCTTCTTTTGCTTTTGTCTCCTGGGCTCCGACCTGAGTCCCACGTTTCCGTCAGGGCATGTGACCTGCCAGGTTGGAATTCTAAACAGAGGGCATCCAGCATCCATCATCCTGCTCAGCCCCCCACCCGACATTTCCTTATTCCCTTTGCTTTTATCTCCTACAATTTTTTTAATTAAAAATCATAAATTTTTAATTTGGTCAGTTCAAATGGTGGCCTCCAACAATTAGGTACAATTTTCCCTTTGACAATGGGAAGGGTGAGGGCAGGAGATCCAGGGTAGCATTTCTAAATCAGTTTACAAAAGACTTCCAAAATATATCCGATTTGTTTTGATTCAGAAAACTGTCACATCTCACAGGGCTCTCTTTGGAGCCAACTGGTCCTCTTTTTGGCGAGGAACAAAGGTTAAATTCAACTGCACCAACGTAACACCTGTGCTAATCGTTGGTCAGAATCTATATTATTTTCCTTCTTAATCAAATGCAACACCTTACGAGAAGAGGCCATTTAAGAATGATGAAGGTGATTTAAGTGTAGACTAAGAATTTATATTTTTATAATACCGATCCAAACTGTACAACTAAGAGAGAGACAAACGTATAGAGTTTTGTTTTATTTTGTTTTGTTTTTAATGTTTGAGCTGCTGGAAAGGTAACAATACTAGCAACAAAATAATAAAGACCAAGGCACAAATGAAACGGCTTCAGCAATCCGTGGGAAGACAGGAACGTGGCACAGTCCAGGACTCCAGCGTGTCTTTTCCTCTCTCCACCGGAGGAAGGGATTGTCTGCGTGTCCCTGGAGCCTGCCCGGGGTGCTGAGCCCAGAACTGCTGTTCTTGCTCCTGCTCAGAGCTGGGAAAGCAGCCAGGACGGCCAGAGGCAGGCTCCAGAAACGAGGCAGGCGCAAGGGCGAGGAGAACGGGGACCTCTGCCCGAGTCCTGGGTGCTGCCAGTGCTGTCCCTGCTGGCTCTTGGGTCACCGTCCAGGGTTGTTTATTAAACACCAAATGCTCAGCCCCTCAGCCCAGGGCTCTGTGTGTCAACAGTCCTTTCCTAGAGGGACATGACTCGGACTCTGGGGGCAGCAAGAAGTTAAGCTACTCCGTGAGGCCAAAGTCCTTGATACCACGAGACAGCAATGAGACCTGGCTGCTTCTTTGGAGGCCTTGAGAGACAAATACAAAAATGCCCAGGGACCCTCAGTGTAGCATCCTGTCCCAGAAGGACAGGTGAAGGGCAGACAGGGTCACTAGGTGAATTTGCTTTTCAGAAACAATTTTAAAGGAATTCAAATTCCACTCGCTGCTTGCAAGCCTTTTGTGAGAAAAGCCTCTCACACACCACACCAGAGACTTGACAAATTCAAGCACGGTTGAATTCTGAAATCCAGGATGGTGAGAGATTGAATTTTTTTTAAAGATAAACACACTGAAAGAGATTTCACCTCTTTTATTCAAAGTTCCTTTAAAAGTTTCTTATACTAGTCAAAGAAAAGAAAAGAAAAAGCAGCCCAGAAGTTCACTTAATTGAAAAAGAATTATTTATTCCAGGGAGGAGAGAACAGTATCTGCAGCTTGTATTCAATCCACTGACTTTTAGTCTGCAATTTAGTAATTTCTACCTGGTGTAATTTGGATGGAGTTTTTCATCTATTTAAATTTTTAAATTTTAAGATTAAGTAGGACTGAAAATTGTGGAATTTAAGTCTTCATATTCAAAAGTAATATCTTTCCTTTGAATTGATTTGATATTTTAAAAGATACCTAAGAAACTGTAAGGAGACAGTATCCAAAAGCTAACAGCCATTGTAAACGTGAAATATTGCTTTGTCTTAGAGAATATTGTCGAGGGAAAATGATATTAATTTTCATAAAAGGCTTGGTCTAAATGAATGTGGCCTGTGCTAACTCCAACTTTTCTCAAGTGATCTCTCTGCCTGTTGTTGAGAACGTGGCCATTCATTCCTCCCAGAGCTCCGTTTACCTACAAGGAGCCGCCTCTTTGTGTCTGGAAAGTGATAAAAGGAGAAGAAAATAGGCAGGGTCACACTAAATACAGTTATAATTTTGAGGACCTGTTTTTGGCGTTGTTCACCCGTGTTCAATAAAGTCATTGTTGTTACAAAGAGAACCTGAGGTGTTGAAACAAGGACTTAACTTCAGATCAAGTCTGTTTGGCATCATTATTTTTTAAAGCTGTTTAGAGCAGACATTTATTGGCGCTAGTAAACTCAGCTGTTGTTAAGAGGGTTCCCCACCCTCAGCTCCTTAAACCAAAGAGAAAATTCCAGCCTTGCCATGCAACACGACCCAAGAACTCAGACATGCCTTAAATGGTGTAGCGGATGCAACTGCTTAGAAAAAGGCATAGATACTCAGATGCTGTCACTTAAATATACGGTTCTTTTTCCTTTCCCGCGGCCACTCGCCCTCCCCAAAGCAGCTGTTGGGGGCTGGAGGGTCTGGAGACTCCAGGGTTTGCTTTTCCTCCAACAAGCTTCCCTCCCCTCTTGTGAAAACGCTCGGCCTCAGTCTGTCCGCGCAGCCAGCTTGGCCCGCGGGTCTGCGCGTGAGCCACTGAGGGTCGCACAATGAAAGGAGGATTATAAACAGACTGCAGGAATTTTTAGGGGGCTGCAATAACAGCACATTACAGGCCCTGTGCGGAAGGGCCCCCAGGACAGTAAACGCGCAATTTGTAACGCCCCAGAGCGCGGGCGGCCGCGCAGTCCGCAGACGCCGGTTCCACCAGGCCGGCCTTTGTCCCGGGAAGTCGCCGGACCCGCGGACCAGGAACCGCGGCTGTCTCTCGCGTCTGGCTGATAAGGCCTTTTGTGCCACTTGGGACAGGTTGTAAACACGCGGGCAGCTTTTGTGTGCGCCTCCGCGCCGTCGGCAGAGGCGGGGCCCGCCGGGTTTGGGGACGTTCGCGCCGGTTCCTGTTCACCTCGGTCCCGATCCAGATGGAGGCAGGTCGGGGACCCCCGACCCCGCCCCGGCCCCGCGATTAGCACTAATAGCGATTAATTGCGCCTGCGGCTCAAAGTCCCAGCGGCCACGGCGGCCCGGCCGCCGCCCTGTGTCCTGGGCGCGCCCCGCCCGGCGCCCTCCTTCTGGGGGTCCCGGGCCGGGGAGGGGGTGCCCGCGGCTGAGCGCGCTGCGCCCTCCCGCCGCCTCTCCAGGATGCGAGCCGCGCGGAGGGAAGGGCCCCCCCGGGTGCCCTCGGAGCCGGGGCAGGCGGTCCGGGTCGGGCTGCCCTCGGAGAGGGGAAGACAAGGGGTGAGGACTGTCCCGATTCCCCGCGGCCCTCCGAGGCGGTCGGAGGAGGGGGGCTGGGCGCCCTCCGAGCCCGGGTGGGTGTCCCGGGTGGCCCTGGAGAGCCCAGGAGCAGAGCTGTGGGCGCGTGGGGTCCTGGGGGTCCCGGCGGCCCTAGAGGAGGGCGCCCCGGAGGCTGGGTGCCCCTAGGAGCGGGTGGGGGACCCAGGAGGTCCGGCTGCCCTGGAGGGGGTGGGGGAAGGGAGCAGGTGTCCTCCATTGGAGTGGACGGGGCGGCCCTCGGATGGGGACAGGCGGAGCATGGAGGTGGCCGCGCCCACCCCCACCCCTCACCCCTGCCCGGAGGGAGCTGGGCAGCGGGGCAGGAGGATGCGCCACCAGCCAGGGTGGGAGCAGGCTGGCCTCGAGTCCTGGGCAGTTGACGTGGGGGCGTGGCCGGGCCCACCAGTGCCCCTCACTGGGACCCTCAAGGAGCTGCTGCTGCTGCTGCGCCCACTGGCCAGGCCACCTACCTCTACGCTGGCCCCAGGGACGTCAGCCAGGCTGCACATTAAGCATGCACTTGCTGCCTGCACTCGTTTGTTGCCCAGAGGAAAGTGGGTTTGTTGCTGGTTTATTGATGACTCAGAGGGTCACCTGGGCTTTGTCCCAGCCTGGCTGCTTCTCCCCATCCAGCACTTAGGGTCCGGTTTCGAAATTCAGTGACTAAGGTCTGATTTTCTTTTTAAAGAAACAATTATTCAGCCACTGTGTGACTTTTTAGATATGATGGTACAAAACTGGGATCTTAATAACAATTGGTTTAGTTAGAGATGTTAACACGGTCATTGTTACTCTCCATTTTTAAATCTCCTCATTATTTTAGCAGCTTACTTGGGAATAATTGCCAAATAAAATGACTACTACTGACCACCTTGTAAAGGCACTTCCCTCATCAGCAGATACCTAGTGCGCGTGTATTTCCATGTCATGCTGTCCTGCTGTCGGGGGGTCCTGGGATAGCAGCCAGTGGGGATGGGGGTGTGGCGTGGCTTCTGTGTGTCCTTTTGGGGGTTCTGTGGTGCCGTCCTGTCCTGGAGTTAGTCATCCTGTGGCAGTTTGCAATGGAGTCCACAGCTGTGGGGGAGGGGAAGGCACTGTGCTGAGCTCCATCTCAGGAGAGCCAGGGCCGGCCGCTGGGGATGGGAGTGGCGCCCACAGCAAGCACAGCCATCTCCCCTCAGTTCCTGGGGACCCTTTTCTTTCTGAGTCTAGACCAGCCCCTTTTCTTGGAGGAGCCCAAGCTCCAGGTCTCCCAGGGGCAGGTGCATTCCTCCTGGGCCTCTCTCCGGCCTCCCAGCCAGTCCTCTGGCCAGGCCTGTGGGTTCCTGGAAGCTCTGTGGTCACCGTTATCAGAATATAGTCTCAAACACCCACGTGCTGGGAGTAGGTAGTGGATTGCCCTGAAGGACATGCACCCACTGTCCAGTACCTCCAGACTTAAGATGCCCACTCTGGACGCTCCCCTTTCTAAATCCTCCCAGCTTGCCTGGCTTCCCCTTCCTGAATTGCCATTTTCTTCGTCTTGACACCACTTCAACACCCCCAAGATGACTTTCTTTTTTCAGGAGACACATTGGCAAGCTACAGCTGACGTGGTTCAGAACAGCACTGCTCAGAGCTGGATGTCCCAAATTTAGTTCCCTTCGGCCCCAGGGCTTATTCCAGACTGAAGGATGTACCCTGAGCCCGCCCCATTCTCAGGGGTTTCTCCCATCTCAGACCCTTGCCTGAGGGGCCAGCCGCTGGGCAGCAAGCTTGCAGCAGGCACAGGCCTCTGCCCCCAGACTCTCCTGCTCATGGCTCCCGGGAGAATCACAGCCCTGTGTCCTGACCCACTGGCCAGGGCCCAGCTCTGTCCACTTTCGGAAACAACCAAATCCACTCTGCAGCCCAAGGTCCCCCCATCCCACCCCACCCCTCAGCAGCAGAGAGTGTGTCACTTCCACACACGAACTTTAACGAAAGAACTTGAGAACAGACCCTGGCTGCGCTCCTGGTGAGAGAGCAGCTCTAGCAGAACTTCCCCTAGTTGGGAACTTTGATCGTGACCCCTCACCTATTTAATTTTGCACCCCCTTTATCAAATCCCAAAACTGGATAAAATAAATTTAAAAGGGACTCAATTCCTTTTGAGCATATTCTGCAAAAGTTCCAGAGGGGACTCTCTTAGCGGCAATTAGAAGACAGGCCAGGTGGCAGGCAGGCCGGCCCCCCCACGGGCAGTGTCCCGGGCACGTGGGGCTGAGTGTGCACAAGGAGGTTTTCCAGACACCAAAAACAGCAACACTCACTCTCTCTGGTCTCTCCCCCTAGATTTACTATAAAGTCATTAAGGACGTTGAGCCGGGTGAGGAGCTGCTGGTGCACGTGAAGGAAGGCGTCTACCCCCTGGGCACAGTGCCGCCCGGTCTAGACGGTAAGACCCTCCTGGGCTGCGGCCCTGGGAGCCCCCGCCGCACCCGGAATAGGGGCAGACACCTGGGAGGACCCAGGGGCTCTCACCTCTTTGGGGCCAGGCAGCCCCCCTGCATCAGGGATTTGCAGCAGGAAAAGCACCTCTGGGCACCTCCACATACAGGCTTCCTTTTTCCTGCCTTGGGGCGTAGGAGTTGCACCCTGAATTTAAGAACGGTTTTAGGCAATGCAGGTGAAGTGCTATCATGTTGAATGACACCTCTGCAGTGTTAGAATCCTAGGTGATTTTTTTAAAACTGTATTATTATTACCAGCAGCAATAGCAGCATCCTTTGCTTTTCCTAGGACTTAAGCAAGCAAACAAACAAAAGACACCAAAACAGTTTTGTAGCGTGGAAGCATTTTCGGCCGCCCTGGAACTCTCTGTGGTGTGAGAAGTTTCAGTCTTATTTAAAAGGAAGGTGATGGTGTGTATATATATATATATATATATATATATATATATATCTTTAAAAGGGATGTGCATCTGAAGATGAAAGTCCGGGAGAAATGTTGGAAGTTTATTTGGCAGGAGGGAAAATTAGCATCCGGGTGGGTCTCATCATGGTGCGATGGTCACCCAGCTCTTCCGAACAGGCTGCAGAGAGCCTTCTGAATGTGCTTCCTCTCGGTCTCTCTCGGAGTCTGTCGAGTAGGGGGTGGCAAGTGGGTTTCTCTTCCTCCTTCATCCACACCCAAGTACACCTGAGAGGGTGTGGAGAACATTCCAGTCTCACACAGCTTTTCTGAGACACAGACTTATTTTCCTGCCTTCACACTGTTAAGCTGTGTGTCGTCCCCTGTGGGGCCGGGAACACTCAGCTGGGGAAAGGCTCTGTGGGCAGTGGAGCCACCAGCCCCGCTGAGCAGATGGCTCCAGGGTTCACACCTAACTTCTTTTCCTTGGATGAGCCCCCACATGTGAACTAAGTGGGAGCCTCCCCTTCAAGCCGTTTCCGGAGCCAGCGATTCCTGCTCTTGCTAGAGAAAGGCAGGAGGCTGGAGTTTTCCTTCTTGCTTTCTCCCCATGCTCTCCAAACACACCAAGGCCTCACGATTAATGTCATTCACTGCACGTCCCTCTAAGGATCCACTCTAATTTCGCTGTGAAGGAGCAGCATTGCCTCAGCCAGGAAGCTGGCCCTGGAATTAGCAGGAAGGCTCCAAGACCAGACACAGAGAGCTTGGCCTTCATTGACCCTCTTGGTTGCCGAGTGTGGCCCAGAATCGGGTTTCTTCCTTTATGCAACAGCACGTCACGTCCCTGAGTTGTCCGCAAGGAAATCGCCACGGAAAGACAGTTTTATGAGCCGGATCCTATCTGTACTCTCTTCTAAAGTTTGGTTTTAATTAGGCTGTTGAGAAAAGAAAAATAAATTGCTGAGATCTGGGTAGCAGGGGGGCGAGGCCTCATTTTCCTTAAAATAATTGTTGAAAAGACCTGTGAGTCTTAGATAACACAGGAGAGCACCAAAAGGCAAATCTGCGTGACGTACGGGGAGTGCTTGACCATGGAATTTCGTTTGTGTAATGAAATTTCTTTCTTCCAAAAGATTTTTTTTAAAAACCTCAATTCTTGCTCTCCACCCCCCAACCCCGATATTAAATAACCTTAAGTCTACATTTTCCTAATAATGTATCAGACATTTGTGGGCTAATTGCTTTCTACACATAATAGTCCAACATCAAATATTTGACTTTTCCTGCCCTTTCCTGTCAAGATCATGCCTCCACAGCAGCCCCCTCCCCCCCAGTTAAACTCTGAATCGCTCAGAAAGAAAATGCAAAAATGTTCCTCACTAAGATAATTATCATAAAAATCTTTTATCCAGACCCCAGCTAAATGGAGCCGGCCCCTTATCACTGCAGGAATTTGGAGTAGGCTCTTGGGCTCTTTTGAGCCTCGAGTCTGGAAGATTAGCATGTAGATGCCACATAATTGTGAACCCCTCAGCTCTCTGAAGCCATTAGGCACTGATTTATTTTTCTGTTACATTCCTGCTCTGCCATGAAAGTTGCTGATGGAACTTGAAACAGACAAGCGAGGCGCCGATTTGACAAACGAGATGTCAAGTTGCCATGGCGTTGCTGGAGTTAGTCGTAGGGAGAAGGTAGAGCGTGGACCCCAGCCCACGCCCCGACCAGATTCAGGTGCAGCGCGTTCGTTTCCAGTCACTATTTTTTGTGCTTTGCTGGGCACCATGCTCAGGTATTGAGGAAGACACGGAGAGCCTGGTTTGCCAGCTGCGGGGGAGAACAGAACATCTGCCCCTGCAGTCCCAGGGCTGGAAACGTTCCTTCAGAGCCACAGCTTTGTAAAGAAACACAATGCTGCTTTTCCCCCGAGTGATCCAGACCAGAGGGAAGCCACGTTCACATTCACTCGTTCTGGTGACTTATTTTTTTGTTTTTACACTTACAGTGGATGGGGGAAGAGTTCTCTTTTGTGAGAACTTCTCACTCTTGGGAGAAAATAAAGAAAATTATTTCCATTCAAATATGCTTTTCCTTTTAGAAACGTTCCTAATAATTTGCTTTTCCCCTCTCCAAAGAAGGTCAAGAGGATGCAGTGTATTCTGTACAGAGCACGTGACACAGAGAGATAAAAAGCTAGGATGTCATACGATGCTGGAATAGAACATATTCTTTAGTATTCCTTTAAAACAGAAATTTCCTGTGCCCCGGGGTGTATTCAGGGCCAGCCTTACCTGCCCGGAAGACAACTAGGAGGCTTGTCCACACCGCTCAGCACGGTCTGGCGAGGCTCAGACATGTCCTGTCCTGGGCTCTGTCCTTTGATGGGGGCAAACTTGAGTCCATGGAGTGATGGGACAGAGGAGGAGGGGGCCACGTTTGTCAGCAAGGTGGGTTCCATCACCTCCAGGGCACCCTCACATGCCATCAGAGTAAGAATCTCAGACTGAATTCTCATTTGAAATCCAAAAATTTTCATTTTAAATCCAAATTCTGAATGAGAACTGGAAACATAAGTTGGTCAGTCAGTCGTACATGTGGGTGGAGGTGGCACTTTTTCTTGTCTTTGTTTTCAAATTTCAACTTCTGCGATTGTTCTTCGTTGGGTCCAGAAAGAGTAAAATAACAATCGGCATTTCTAACTTAACCACGATGCTGGTGGGAGGCCCCATCTCAGCCTCCTTCCAGCCCAGGGAGTTGGAATGAACCCACAGGTGGCTTTAAGGGGTCGTGGTTGGCTCCGTCCTGAGATAGTGTTCTCGGCGCTTGGACACTCGGGACTCGCTCCCTGGTGAAAACCTGAATCTCTAAAGACAAGGAAGTCCTGTGGAGGGGCTGATGATGAGCACCCCCAAATGCTCCCTCGCGTTGCTTTTATCGTTGCCCTCAGTGGGAAATTGGGGCCCTGAACGGCGGGGACTCCGGTCTCACTGTCCCACCTCTTCCTCGTGCAAATTCATCACTCTCTCCCAGCCTCAGTTTACCTGTTCTGAGGCAGCATACAAACACTGTAGCGCCTACCTGGGTGCCCCCAGATATATGCAATGCTTACGTGGATGAACCCCACTAAGCCTCAGGTGTTAGCATTGCTGCTCCCATGTTTTCACAGTAGACTCTCGTCCTGAGAAGCATTTGAAGCTTGCATTGTATTTCAAGGGCAGCGTTTTATAGACTTGCAGGGTGTTTATTTATTGCCGGCCTCCTCCCCACTACGAGGTTCCCCCCTGGCACCGAAGGGTGAGTCCAGCCCAGAAGGGTTTGGTTTGCTCAGCAGGTGTCTGGGAAGCTCCTCCTGGCAACCTTCCCTGGAGACGTCTGGGATGGGGCCTTCCAAGCCGAGAGGCCAGGGCCGAGGTGTGGAGTCCACAGGTTCTGGGCATCCTGCGGCTTTGCTCCCTTCAGGGTCTTGTTTTCCCCCAAACAAGTGCTTTCCTGAGGCTTGGGCGGGTAAGCAGGGCCAGGGCACCTGGACTTGGGCTGATAGTTAGATCGCAGTGTTTGGTGTGTCTTGACCAGCAGTGGTGCCTACCCAGTCGGCCCCAAACACCCATGTGCCCAGGGCTCCTCTCCACCTGGCAGCCCTTGCAGATATTTACCCCCATCCAAAAACATGACCGAGAGTCACATCTGGCTGGCATTCGGGTATTGGAGTGGCATCATCCTGTGTGCTTGGCTGTGGCATCTCAGAGCCAGGGCCCCACGGGAGTCTCCTCCGCCTTGGGCATCTGCAACTCGGGCTGTGAGTACCCACCATCAGACGAGCTGGATGTGGCTCAGGCCAGATGCAGAGAACAGCTCTTAGGCTCAGGGAAGCTTCCAGCCAGCAAGGAGATGACACTTCCTGGTAACCCCTACACTGCCCAGGCTGCAAAGTTGCTCACCCTCTCCTTAGGACTCTGAAGTGGCCAATGGTTGTGGTGGTTTCTCTAACACGGGGAGAGGGACAGCAGGTGACACCCTCTGACTCCCCCCACCCCTGCCTCCTTGCCTCTACACCCCTTGGGTTCAGGCCTTTTCAGCCAATGTTCAGGCCAAGTTAAGCAAGGCTCTGCTCCATGCTGGGCACCAGGCCAGTCCTTGTGCATGTGTACACACACCCAAACACACATTCACACGTGCATACAAATGCACACGAACACACACATTCACACAGAAACATACACATCACCACATGCACAGATACAATCCCGCAACACATGCACATTCACACACAAACGTGCTCGCATATTCACATGTGCACAACTGCACACACATTGGCACATACAAACACATGTGCATGCAGTGTGCACATTCACACACATATATTCACATGCACAGATGTGCACATAAAAACAGTCACCCATTCATACAAACATAAATACATAGCATGCACACATGCATACATAACATACAAATGTACACACATGCACACAGAAACACATGCACATTCACACGTACAAACTATACACATACATGAACACACAACTGTGCGTATACCCAAACATTCAGGCACACTTGCACACATGCACACACAAACCACACATGTGTGCAGGTGTAAAAAATGCTAATGCATACAAATATTCGGACATGAAGGCACATACAGAAACACATGCACATGAGTCCATATGCACACTCACACAAATATGGGTATAAATGCACAGATACACATACACATTCACACAGAGATGCACAAACATGGATGCAGATATGCTGGAATATTCACACTCGTGCACATACATTTGCATGTGCACACAGCTGCACACTCATACACAAGATGCACACATGTATTTACACACTGGTGCACATGCCCACACATATAAACAAGCACATCATGCATGTTCACTTCATTTGGGCAAGAGCTCAGTGAAGCTTTTCCCTTTCCAGACTGGGGTGAGATACAGGGTCTTGTGGGGGGGGCCCACTCTAGGTGGGAAGCTGCTATTCAGTGGCTGCAGGCGGGGGGCCTGGGATGGGCCCAGAGGCCCCCCCCCGCCAGGATGACAGCTCCAGGCCGATTGTTTGGCTTGGCACCGTGGTCAGGATGCTGCCTCGTAAACTTAATAATAGCTGCCCCCCTTTTAATTTGTTTGATCTTGATGACAATAATTTATTATATGCATTGGAGCTCTGTCATCTTTTTTCTCCTAATTCGTAAACAAAGCACTTGGCCTGGCTTCCTTCTACACTCCCGAGTGTGGGGCCTCCTCCAGCGCACTGTGGCCGCCTGAGACAACGGCAGGGGCCCGGATGTAGCTCAGCGTCCCTGCGAGGCACAGATCAGGGTCCTTGGGCACTGCGGGGCTCGTCCCTGCGGTCGACACGGCCCAGGGCAGCCTTGGGGGCGGCCAGCACAGGCCTCAGCTCACCCCACCTCCTCGTCCTCTCTCTGCAGAGGAGCCCACGTTCCGCTGTGGCAAGTGTGATGAGCTCTTCCAGGCCAAGGTGGACCTACGGCGCCACAAGAAGTATGCATGCGGCGCAGTGGGAGCCGCAATCTATGAGGGCCTGGCGCAGGAGCTCAAGCCCGAGGGCCTCAGCAGTGGGGGCGGCGGCCAGTCCCACGAGTGCAAGGACTGTGAGCGGATGTTCCCCAACAAGTACAGGTGCCGCCCCGCCGGGTCCCCTCGCCCTCCTCGTCCCCTCCCTCCTCCCCAGCCCCGCCCATCCTGACAGGCAGGGCTCCAGGAACAGGTGGAGACAGGCCTGGGGGCGTGTGCCAGGCCACTCAGCAGGTGTCCCCTGGCCCGCTGGCCCTGTGGTCCTGCATAGTCAGAGCTGCATTGTGGAGACAACTAGAAAGGAGTAAAAACACAGGCCAGACCCTGAGATATGCAGCTGCCAAGCCCAGGGCTGCTTCTGGAATAAGGTCCCAGACCAGGGTGGAGGCGGCAGTGCCCACCACCAGCAGTGCCCTCCAGGGATTCCTGGAGGCCTCACTGGACACACGATCAACCCTTCTCAGGTAGTGGGCAGGAGTGGGAAGGGGTCACAGCATGGCAGCTGCCTGTCCCAGGAGGGACTTCATAGATGGGAGCAGGCCCACCTGGCCCTTCCCACCCCAAGGCCAGGTAGGAGTGTGGACCTGGGGCCTGGAGGGCTTGGGCACCTGTGCGGTCCCCTGGGAGAGATGGGCTCCTGGGCTCTGAGGGGGGAAAGCCGGGACGTGCAGTCCGGAGCTCCAGAGCCATGGAAACCTTTCCAACTTGGGTCCCTCCTCCCACCTTTGAGAGTTTCCTCCAGGACAGCCTTGCACAGTCAGAGCGAACCCCCATCAGGCCCCTAACCGGCTGTGTGATTGCTGGGGACTTACTGCCATCCCTCTGCAGCCTCCCTGGGGATGGCAAACCCTCCACCCTGAACACATGACTGAGAAAATAAGTATTTGGGCAAATCCCAACTGAGGTCCTTTGCAGTAAGCACTGCTCAAGAGGGTCCGTGTTTTCTTTGCATAAACACATAAATCACAATTAACAACAGGGAAAAAGATACAATCTCCTGATGCTTGAGAACCAGGCGTTTCTGATCTAAATGGATGGCTGGGCCCCGTAATTAACGGGCTGTGATGTATTACTGCTTTGCTCATGAAGATTAACAGTCATCCCTGGGACGGGAGGAGAAGGAGGGTGTCCCCAGAGAGGAGGGGATTAGAAGCTGCTCACTCACCCAAGTGGAGCAGCCCCGAGCAGCTGTGCTCCACACCTTCCCACCGCTCGTTGGGAGGCCCCCTCGCGACTCCTGGCCTGCCGCCTCTGCGTTTGCCTGGCTCAGCTGGCCATGGGTTTCCCGGGGCTCACCTGCACGGTGGGGCTCGTGAAAATGTCGAAGCCTCTGGACCCCTTTTTCTTGGGCCCACGCTTAGCCTCAGCTCAGGAGCAACCTGAGGGGCAGCCAGGGGCTGGGGGCTGGGGGCCAGTGCTGCCACCAGGGTGGTCTAGGCTGAGGGATCTGGCTCTGTCCAGGTTAGATGCCCCTGAGGTCACTCAGATCGTTTTAGTGGAAAGGAAAGGCTCCCTCATCTGGTATGGGAAGGCTTCTCTGTCCCTCATACGCACTGGCCAGTCCAGAGAGGAGGTGGACAGAAGAGATGCTGGCAGGTGCCCTGACCCCCCAGCAGTGTGGTGGGGGCTCCCAGGGGCCACTGAGAACAAGCAGCATAGGGCTGGGCCCCCCTTGGGCAGAGGGTAGGCAGTCGGGCCCCAGAGTGACCCCTGTCCTCTGTGCACAGCTTGGAGCAGCACATGATCATCCACACAGAGGAGCGTGAGTACAAGTGTGACCAGTGTCCCAAGGCCTTTAACTGGAAGTCCAACCTCATCCGCCACCAGATGTCCCATGACAGCGGCAAGCGCTTCGAATGTGAAAACTGTGTGAAGGTAAATGCACGTGTACGCCTGCTGCTCCCATGTGCACCCTGCCCCAGGAGCTCTGGCTCAGCCTGGACACAGTGGGAGGCTGCAGACAGGTGCACGATGCCGTCTTTCCTATACCCCTGCTGTGAAAATTCGGATTAAGCGTGGCAGAATGGGTTAGATGCCCCTGAGGTCACTCTGGTCTTTCCGTTTACTGGGAATGGAAGGAAGTCTCAGGGAAGATTGTGTCACACAGCTCGGAAGGATCAGGGCCAAGACCAGAACCCAGGCCCTCTCCAGGGCAGGGGCCTGTCCTCCTGCCGACGTGGAAGGAGAAGGCCAGCAGGGGTGAGCTTCCCCAGCCCAGCCCTCATGGGTTGTAGCCGGTCAGCCAAAAAGTGCTTTCTGCATCCTTGTCATGGACAGCCTCATGGCCGGTTTTCTGAGGACTTGTGGACGAGCCCAGGGTTGGGGGAATCTCGGTGGTTCACCTGAGACCTCAGCAGGTCATTGCCACAGCAGAGACCTGTCCCCCCCAGCCGGTGCAGAAGGCAGAGTGTCCAGTGGAATAGGCAGGGCCCTGCCGTCACAGCCTTCAGTCCAGTGGCCAGAACCAGGCCAACAGGGGTTGTCCAGTCAGGGCTTGAGCCAATGGTGTCTGCCCCTCCCCAGGTGTTCACGGACCCCAGCAACCTGCAGCGGCACATTCGCTCGCAGCACGTCGGTGCACGGGCTCACGCCTGCCCAGATTGCGGGAAGACCTTCGCCACGTCCTCTGGCCTGAAGCAGCACAAGCACATCCACAGCACGGTCAAACCTTTCATATGTAAGTTGTTCCCCAGCCTGGCCACCCACCACAGGCCCTTTGATGTGTGGGTGCTGTGGCAGTCAGGCTGAGATGTGGCGGCCCAGGTTCGCCCTCCATCCAGGGGGCCCATGTGTTCAGAAAACACCGTGGCAGGTTCTGATGCTTCTGCCACATGCAGCCTGGCCCCCGGCAGCTCTTCCAGTGCCACCCTCCTGGCTGGCACCCGGAGTGTGTGGATCTGTCTCTCTGCCCTCACTTCCCACCCTGCCACCCTCTGCTGCTCCCTCCCCTGGCTTTTCCTTCCAGTGGCTGGAGGAGGGAGTGGGTGGTAGGAGGGACCACTCCAGCAGTCAAGGTCCTGCCAGAGGAGCTGGCAGCCCCTCCCCGGGGACCCCCGCCACCGCTGTTCACACCCCACCCTAGCTAAGCTCCATGAGGGTGTCCGTCTGTGCTGCCCCACTCTTGACCATCGCAGCGGGTGCTCACGAAGTACAGTGTCTCCTGGGGGCCCCTGGGTGTGCCCAGCGCTGTTCCAGGCAGCTGGGGTCAGCCCAAAAGAAACAAGCCCCTGTGCTCATGGGAGGAGACAGACAAGCTATGTAAACAAGGTGACAGGTACTTCTGCCCAGGGGCAGCAGTGCAGGTTAGAGCTGGGGCAGGCGCTGTGCCTGCATGTTCAACCAGAGGCCTAAGAGAGCAAGCCCTGGTGTGAGCCCGAGGGTGGCTGTGGAGGAGGCTCAGGGTGGAGCAGTGAACACAGAGGCCTTGGGGCCAGGGTGTGTTTAGGGAGTGAGTGAGGGGGTAGTAAGAGAGTGGTCAGAGGTCACCAGGGTCACTGGGCCAGTGCAGGGACTTGGACTCTGATCCTCAGTGGGTCCCGTGTGCGGAGCACTTGACTCCCACGAGTTATCGCACAGCCTCGTGCAAAAATCCTACAAGCGGGGCCCTCTGTCTCCAGCTGGCAGAGAAGGACATTGACGTTAAGTGACCAGGTGCCCAAGGCTGCACCACAGAGCCCGGGTGTTAGCTGGAGGGGCCTGGCTCTGCCCTCACACCTCTCAGGCTCCCTCAGTGTGGGGAGGGCTGATCCTGGGAGTTAAGGGACTTGGGGTCAAGTGTCCCCCCAGCATGGGCGCCGCTCAGGCACTGACCACCTGCCCGGAGGGGAGATACCGCTGTCAGGCACCCACCGCCCTGAGCCCACCTTGCTAGAGGTAACTCAGAGCCTACGAGGCTCATTGTTTGCCCCAGCCGAGGAACAAAAGGGAGAAAGCTCTGCTGATTGACCCTTCCACACATTTTTTTCTCCGTTTATCAACCCCATCCATCACTCCAGGCCCCAGAGAGAGTGCGTCAGGGTGGTGGTGACCAGTTTTGATGCCCTCCCGGGCAGCGTCCATTCCTTCTAGGAGGGGCCAGCCCGAGGGGAGCAGGGCAAGAGCAGGGAGGGCTGCGCTCTGCCCTACGTGCACCCCAGTGCCTCCTGCTGTGGGAGGGGCACGTGTTAGCGCACTAAATAGTGGCTTGGAGTTGTAAAGCAAGCTTGGAAACAAGAAAATCATATGTGGGTTTAAAAGTCATTGCCTTTCTGGGCTTGCAAACAAGCTTTTTAAAGTCCCATTGGGTCATATTAGTAACACGAGCTCGGGAACCGCAGCACTCGGGACAGCCCGTGCCCCCCGTTCCTGCTGCGCCTCATGGACTCCTGCTTGGATGGGCAGCCCACGGAGAAGCCCCTCGGCCCCACCTGGCATCAGCGGCCCTTGCACCTCTTGTCTGTGCTCCAGGCCCTCCTTTGTGCCTGGGCTTTTGGCTAAGGGGATAAAGCTAAAAGAAAATCCTGAACATGGCCAGATTGGGTTTATGAACATTCATTCAGTTAGAAAGAGATTAGGTGGGTGAAATACAGCCACATGCATCCTCCAAAGCTCAGATAGCATCCTTTGATCCCCTGGCATCAGCCAGAGGGGCTGTGTTCAGGCTGGGAGAGGAAACTTTGCAAACAAGTGAGAGGAGCCAAATGACTTGGCCCTTTCAAGGAGTGACTGCTGGCTTGGAGGAAAGCACCCAGTGGTGTAGGCGCCGGCATGCAGACTCCGTGTCCACCCGCTGGGTGACACACTCTCTGCACAGCAGACGAACACCCACGAGCCCCTGTCTCACTGACCACACAGACCTGGGGACTGTCATTCCCAGTGACGTCTCTCCCACCGGGGAGCTCAGTGTGTGCTGGGGTGTGTGTGTGTGTGTGTGTGTGTAAGGGGAAGGGGAGTAGGGAGAAGGAAGGAGGGGGGAGGGGGAGAGAGAGCGTACCTAGGCGTGGAAATGGGCAATCTCTTCCTGGGTGCGTTTCCACAAAGGACTTTGCTAGAATAAGTGTGTGTGTGCGGGAGAGCGTGTGAGTGAGTGTGAGCACATGGGTTGGTGCGTTGTGAGTGTGCAAGTGTGTGAGTGTACATGCATTCACACAGACAGCCTACAAGGAAAAGGCTGCCCAGTGGCACTTGCCAGGACCCCTCCCATCCTGGCAGGGCCCGGGGGGCTCCCTCCACCAGGCGCTGTGGCTGCCCGGGCCTTCCTCTGCCTCTGTAGGCCAGCTGTTGGCCATGCCCCGGGCCCAGGACCTGCCCCTCCCACAACCTTGGCCTCCCAAGGCCTCTGCAGACCCAGAGTTTCTGCAGGCCCACCCACAGTAGGACCCTCCATCCTGTGAGTGGATGGGTGGGAACCTTGGGTCCCCGAGCCCAGGCAGAGTAGTAGCCTGGTAGGCCCCTCCTCTAGCTCTCTGGGCGGGAGGCCCAGTCGGCCAGTCTCCAAGTCGGGGTGGCAGTGGCCAGGGTGTCACTTGTTTGGCCACATGGCCTGAGCACCTCCCTGAGGGCTGGACAGGTGACCTGAGGGATGTGACAGACCATGCCTGTGGAGCGGCCCCCTCCATCAGCACCCTTCCAAAAAGGGCAGACTTGATTAAGGGAGGCAAAGTTCTCCCTTCAGCCTTGAAAATACCCTGCCATGCCAGACGAGCAGGAAGGCAGAGCGGTTAATATAAATAGATACAGTGATTAAAGAACACGATAATCTTGGAGAAAAAGCTCCCAGCTAGAATCGCATGCACTCAGGCAGCTGAGGATGTGCGGTGAGCAAGAAGCAAGCCGAAATCATTGTTCCCACCGGGCCGTGTTTAGGAAGCAGATTGTCCTGCAGAGAGAGACACACATTGGGGGTGTGTGTGTGTTCCTCCCTTTTTTGTTGGAAAAACAAGAGGAGAAAGCCAAGCTGGCGATCCGCTGACACCCGTTCATGGGCCTTTGGGAAAATGGCCGAGCCGGGCCCCTGAGCCTCTGGTCCTGGAGGGCGGCTCAGGCTGGCACTGCCCTCTCCTGTTGAGAGAAGATGCTGGTATTTGGCAGCCAGGGATGGGCACTACCCCTTCCATCCCAGTTGAGGAGGTCCCTGGTAGTAGGATTTTTACTTTTCCCAAATGTGGGACCAGTCACCTTCCGCAGGGCCCCTGCCTGGGGCTGCCTCCCACCCCCCCTTCAGCTACCCCCAGGCAGTGGCCGGGCACCGCCAGGAGCCACGCGTCCACCCGACCTCCCCAGCCCGGGTCCTGCTGAGACCCCCTCTCCTGTCCTGGTTTGCCGGTGGCAGGGCTGGGACAGAGAAGGGAGAAAGGAGGGAGCTAGGAACACGTTAAACTTCTGAGTGGCTGATGTCCTTTCACCCCTGCTGGTACAGCCGCCACCGAAGTGCAGAGGAAGGTAGGGCGGGTGCTCTGAGCCGCTGGCCTCTTGTCAGCTGGTGAAGTTGCAGACGCTGCTGTGCCTTTACTCTGCCCTTGCCCAGCCCAGAGGGCAGGCTCACCTTTCTCGGTGATTTCTGAAAATCTTGGCTCCCAAATTAGCGACACCCTGGGAGAGGAGGGTGCAGGCAGCAGTGGCAGCAGTGGCAACCCCATTTTCCGACAGAGGAGGTTGAGGCACAGTGGGATCTGTCCACACTGGCCCAGGAACCCAGGGAAAGGCTGGTCCGTGCAGTGCTGGTCCTTGGAGGCCCCCAGGGTGGGGCCATGCACACCCAGGCACATGTGTTTATGCATGTGCCCATGTGCACAAGTGTGTACACGCGCACACAGAATATACATACACTTATGTACACGTATACTTATGCACAGGGACACTCATGCACACAGAGACATGCATGGATGCACATGCATGCACACACGCACACATGCACAGCACATTATGCATACACTGCGCTCAGGCACGCACACACCCCTAGACGGCTTCTGAAGCCGGCACAGGGCTTCCCTGTAATTTCATACGTGTTTGTCTTTGCTTTCTGCTGACGCGTTAGGTGAGGTCTGCCACAAGTCCTACACGCAGTTCTCCAACCTGTGCCGGCACAAGCGGATGCACGCTGATTGCCGCACGCAGATCAAGTGCAAGGACTGCGGGCAGATGTTCAGTACCACCTCCTCACTGAACAAGCACCGGCGCTTCTGTGAGGGCAAGAGCCAGTACGCGCCAGGCGGCATCTTCGCCCCAGGCCTGCCCTTGACCCCTGGCCCCGTGTTGGACAAGGCAAAGCCCTCCCCCAGCCTCAACCACTCCAGCCTGGGCTTCGGCGACTACTTCCCTTCCCGGCCGCACCCGGGCAGCCTGCCCTTCTCCACGGCACCACCGGCGTTCCCTGCACTCACACCTGGCTTCCCGGGCATCTTCCCTCCGTCCCTGTACCCCCGGCCGCCTCTGCTACCTCCCACGCCGCTGCTCAAGAGCCCCCTGAACCACACCCAGGACGCCAAGCTCCCCAGCCCCCTGGGGAACCCGGCCCTGCCCCTCGTCTCCGCCATCAGCAACAGCAGCCGGGGCGCCACGGCAGCCGTGGGGCCGGGGGAGGCGCTCGAGAGCCGCCTGCAGGACTCGTGCGTGGGGAAGCTCAAGACACGGGGCAGCGACGTGTCGGACGCCAGCGACTTTGAGGACATCAACACCACGACGGGGACCGACCTGGACACGACCACAGGGACAGGCTCGGACCTGGACAGCGACATGGACAGCAACCCCGACAAGGCCAAGGGCACCAACAAGCCGGCCGAGGGCGGGCCCGGGTTTGGGGGTGGCTCGGTGCCCCCGGGTCCCCCGAGCGGCGTGGCCGAGGTGCCAGTCCTCTACTCCCAGCAGTCCTTCCTGCTGCCGCCCGACGAGCAGCTGCTGACCTCATCGGGCGCCGCCAGCGACTCCATCAAAGCCATCGCGTCCATCGCCGAGAAGTACTTCGGGCCGGGCTTCGTGGGCATGCAGGAGAAGAAGCTGGGCTCGCTGCCCTACCACTCCGTGTTCCCCTTCCAGCTGCTGCCCAACTTCCCCCACGCCCTCTACCCCTTCACGGACCGAGCCCTCGCCCACAGCCTGCTGCTCAAGGCCGAGCCTCAGTCGCCCCGGGACGCCCTCAAGGTGGGCGGCCCCGGCGCCGAGTGCCCCTTCGATCTCACCACCAAACCAAAGGAGGCGAAGCCTGTCCTGCCCGTGCGCAAGGGCACCCCTGCCCCCGCACCGGGCGAGGAGCAGCCGCTGGACCTGAGCATTGGCAGCCGGGTGCGTGCCAGCCAGAACGGGGGCGGGCGGGAGCCCAGGAAGAACCATGTCTACGGCGAGCGGAAGCTGGGGCCTGGCGAGGGGCTGCCCGAGGTGTGCCCGGCACACGCGCCCCAGCCGCCCTCACTGCACTACGCCAAGCCCTCGCCCTTCTTCATGGACCCCATCTACAGGTATTAACATGCCCCGCACTCACCCACTGTCCCCAGGGGCCACGGCCACTGCGGGAGCTGGGCAGGCTCAGCACGTGGTGTCTGTCGCAAATGCTCTCGAGGCTTTCTTCCACTCTTGCTGGACTCAGGGAGGCACGTCCACTCTTGGGGGGCCCACACCCCTTGGGAGGGACGCCTGGCTTGGCTGTGCCTATGGCGGGCGCCTGGCCAGGGCCACGTTTGTGAGGCCAGGACAGGTTCTCCCAGACACATATGGTTCCCTTGCATGGACGACAATGTGGACATCCAGCTGCCTGCCTGGGCCTCTCTGAGCCCAGACGACCCCCACCCACCACACCCCCTCAGCATAAGGGAGACACCAGGCAGGTGGCCCTAGCAGGGGCTGTGCTGGTGGATGAATTTGGCCATTGCATCTCATGTGGGCCCATGAGAGAGGGCACATGTGCACACGCGTGAGGAGGCGTGGGCTTGTGCACAGGGAATGTGTGGCAGCCCTTGAAGGCCAGTGTGTCTGCTCCCTTCAGGGCCAGCCACAGCAGGGGGGACGTGGGGACGGGCCATGCGGAGGCCTGCAGGCAAGGAGGTCACACCCTCGGCGTGGGCTCGAGGGGGATAAAGATGAGAGGTGTCGGGGAGGGAGGCCAGAGCTGCTGCCCAGAGGGGCCTGGTCCAGCAGGACATGCCCAGCATCCAAGGGGGGTGATCAGAGACCCACAGACAGAACCTTCTCGTCAGGCCCCCAGAATTGGAGCCAGAAGACATGCAAGAGGTGGATGCAAGAGGGTCTGTTTGAACCTTCCCCAACTCTGCTCTTCACTGCAGAGGACCCCGTAGCCTCTTCTCTGCTACGTCTTCCTCCCCACCCTCCTCCAGGCTTGGTCCAGGGCCTCGAGCCTTTTCCTGGGAGCTGCAGGGAGCCCACAGTCAGGCTGGGGAGGCCCCCATCCCCCAGCTCCTCTAAGGCTAGCATGTCCTGAGTCTCATCCTGCCGGCGGGGCTGCCTGGACCCTGGACCCCGCCTTGGCACACAGAACGGACGTTTCCCACTGAGGAAGCACCAGCAAAGTGCCCAAGCATGGTTTCACTCCAAGTTGCCCCCACATCTGCCATAGTGATGAAACCAAAGCATCTTGGCAAAATGCTTGTCCCTTGTGGGTCACCTGGGGTCTGCTGCCTTGGTCACTCAGGGCACCAGGCTGGTGGGGATGCCACGAGACAGGGGCTCAGGAAAAGGCAGGAGAGCGCAAACCCCACATGGCTGTATCTGACTCCCCTGGGCTGGAGAATCACACCTGAGAGCCCTCATCACATTGAGCAAGCCCTTCTTACCCCACTGGACCCTCCTCCTGGCTGATGCCACAGACCCCAGACCATCCCCTCAAAAGGCCGAATCCCACAGTCCAACTTTGAACAGGGCCTCTGCCAAGCCCTACAAAGTGAGAGACCCTCCAAGTGACCTTCCCACACAGCCTCTCCAGAGCCCAATGTCTTGTTTATTCTAACCCTTGGGGAAGGAATCTTCCTTACAGGATGGCGGAGCTCCTGCCTTCTGCCTTCCCCCTCCTGGACCAGGGTCAAGGCCTCCGTGGGGTTACCTGCACCTCGGGCCCTGGTTGGGGGGCTCCTGCCCCAGGTGAACCCCCAACAGAGCACCTTGGGGGCTGTGTTATCTTCCTGTGGCCCGTCCCCTCCTACGGTCACCTCATCTGCTGCATTTCCGTCCTGGTGCCCTGGGGGGTGGAACAGCAAAGACCACAGAGTTGTAGGTCGAAGTGAGGTGAGACCAGAGCCCAGCAAGGCCTGAGCTAATAAAGCAAAATTGCTGGTGCTGGATATACTATTACAAGAGGGACTGTGTCTGGGGGAGGCGACGGGTTTACCAAAGCATCCTCGAAACCAGAGAAGATACTCACAGGTCTAACCCCCACCAGGGCCCGGGGTAGCCGAGAGCAGCCACTGGAGTCCTCAGGTTAAAGCAGGGATATGCGGATGCCCCCACCGCAGCCTATTTTCCAAGGGAGGTTTGTTTTGTGATTAAGTCAACAGAGTTGTCACCGGCACTGGGGGAAGACTTTTCAGCAGCCCTCAGGGTTTTTAGGTGGAGCCCTGCCTGGTTGCCGTGGGAGTCCCTGGTGATGTCCCCAGGAGAAGACCCGCTGGTCACTCACATGTATCAGCACAAATGGGCAGAGCCCCATGCCAGGGGCCGAGGGCGGGGAGATTGGGATGTAAACATCAAGCCTCCGGGGAGAGCCGCATTCTTGCAAGTGAGTCCAGGCACCCCGATGGTGGCCCCACCACACAGGGTTGACCAGCCAGTTGACAGGAGGCTGGTGTGCGCAGCGCGGGGCCTCCAGAGAAGGTTCCAGGCTCCAGCATTAAGTGCTCATGACATGCACGGACATCAGCCGCTGGGGTGATTTGGGGGCACTCGGGGGGAATTGAAGGTGGTGGGGACTGTGCAACAATGTCGAGGGGGCAGGTGGTAGCTGGGAGGGTCTGTGTAGGTGAGTTGGTGGGCTGGGCCCCTGACATCCCCCAGGCCAACAGAAGAGTCAGGCAAGGGTTGGTGGGTAGCCCTGGCCAGGCCCCACTCCGTGGCCTCGTGACCAACCGGGGCACAGACAGGCACCAGGAAGGTTAGGTGGCTTGGTGGGGTACGTAACCCTCTGTGTTGTTGTCCAGCAGGGTAGAAAAGCGGAAGGTGACGGACCCCGTGGGAGTCCTGAAGGAGAAGTACCTGCGACCGTCCCCGCTGCTGTTCCACCCCCAGGTAAAACCCATAGTGGGCAGCTGGGGGAATTCCTGGGCCCCCCACACACATTGCCCGAGGCATTGCAGGGGGCTCTGCAGTGGGGCAGCCCGAATTCCTGTCCAGGCCATGCCACATGCCAGGGCAGACCTTGTCCACCAAGGCAGAGGAGGGTTCTCACCCTGTGGCCCAGGGTCACTATAGGCCAGGGGGTGTGAGGAGAGTGGTCCTCAGGGGGCAGCCCCGAGTGTCTCTCCAGGGTCCTCCAGCCCACTGGCCTCAGACATGGCCGAGGAGCCCCAGCCCACAGTTGGCCCCCAACCCGTGGCGTGGGACTCCAGGAGGGGGAAAGAAGTTCACTGGAGTGGTGGGCAGAGCTGGGACAGAAAGAGTCCAAGAATTCTGCACGTGAGGGCAGCAGTCCTGGTGGTACAATGGGTGGGCTGGAGTTTCTGGGGTGCACAAGACCTGAGAGTGTTTAAACAAAAAGAGCAGAAGAGAAAGGGGTCTGAGTGTGTGGGGGACACGGAGCAGGCCCCAAGGCAGGCAGTGGGCAGTGGGTGGGAGGGGGCCCAGAGGGAGGCAGGCCACCTGCCAGGAGTGGGGTGGGACTCAGGGAGGGAGACAGGCCCAGAGAGCCCTGAAGTCTGGATGGGCGGGCACAGACCCCGGCGAACCTGGGGGTGCTCCTTCCGGCTCCTTGGGGAACGTCATGGGGGCCTCATGGGGGTGGGCAACGAGGCCAGGGCAGTCTGGCCGATTCCCTGCCCCCATGCCCACCTGCCCTCACTGCTTGGGGCCCAGCCCCCCCAAGAGCCCCAGGCCACTGCCTGGCCCTCCCCCACCCCACCTAGAGGGTCCAGGGCTGCACGAAGCAGACAGGGCATTGTTCTCTCCTGCTTTTCCCTCCTCGAACAACCCCCTCTGGCTTGTGAAACCTGCGCCTGGGCTGAGTTCACAGCTAAACTTAGCGCCTCCCATTGTTTCACTGGGGCCGTGGAGCTGGGCTAATAACTTCCCGTGATTTTCCTTGGGACTGGCTGGAAAGAGCCACAAGCCAGCCAGGCGCATCCTGTGTTTGTGTTTGTGCGGGAGCTCAGCCGGGAACATCTGATCGGGCGGAGCAGGCCGGGCAGGAGAGGCCCACCCAGGCCTGAGGAAGGGAGGCCCTGTGGGGGGCGGCTGCCCATTATGCCCACTGCCCCCCCCATGCCTGCCTGCCCTGTGGGCCCAGAGACAGGAGGAGGGCTGGGAGAGAGGCGATCAGTAAGCCACCAACTTAAGTGGCCTAAGGTCGGGCAGAAAGCATTTGATAGCTAATGGCCTCTACAAAGCACAAGAGGTCACTACATTAGCCCGTGCCGTGCAGGTGCCTGGCAGCACCATCACCAGACCCTTCTGCTTCTGAGGCCTGACGTTCAGGTGCAGCCCTTGGGGTGCAGGTTGAGGTGGTCCTGCCTGGGTGTGGCCCCTCAATAGCTCTGGGGGTCCTGCAGAGCCTCAGGGTGGAGGGGAGTGTTCCAAGGCTGCAACTGAGACCCACAGGTAGGTGGGCAGCAGCTTCTTTGCCAGGGCCTCAGCACTGCCCTGGAGACCCATTGTCTAGGCTGTGAAGGGGCCGGTGAGGGGCTGGTCCATGGCTCAGGGAGCAAGGCAGTTTCCATCTGTCCATCAGCAGGGACAGACTGGGAGCATCTCTCCTCTCAATGAGAAGCACGTGCCTGCCCTATAGCAGTGCAGCCTGGGTGGAGCTGGCAAGGGGCCAGAGGGAGGCCTCAGCCGTTGTGGACGGATGCTATTTTCTACTCATTAACTTCTTTCTGGGTGTTTTTATTGTAATCAGTTGGTTTTTCTCCAAATAGCAAAATGTCTCCACTGCTAGAACGTGTGGTCTCCAGGTAGCATTTGTGAAAAGCCTGCTGTGGGCAGGCCATGGCCCTGGGGATGCTGCTCCACCATCAAGGGGCTTGGTGACAAGAGCTGAGGCTCAGGGGTTTGCTCCCAAGTCCCTTTTGTTAACCCTCTGGGCATAATGAAAGCTCTTCCTTTCATCCCTGCCCTGCCTCCCATAGGGCCTGGCATGCAGCAGGTGCTCACAAGGCAGCCCACCTCCATCTAGGAGCTGTTCCTGATTGTCAAGGGAAGGGAAGCTGGGAGAGGCACTGCTGACACCTGAGTGGCTCCGTCAGCCCCTCTCCTGTCACCAGGACCCAAGGCACAGTCTGGGACTTTGATTAGAACTCTGCCCACTGGGATCTGTGCCTCCCTTCTCCTCCTCGAGCAAGCCGCTGGCGTCTCCAGGGAGCAGAGAAGCAGCTCCTTTTGCCCTTATCAACTTGTCCTGTGCCATTTGAAATTTGGCATTATTATTTTGAATATTTCGTTCATGAGATCTAGTCATAAAGCGGCTGATGAATTCCTCTTTAGTACTTTGCCTGCAATTATAGCAAGCTGCCACTTGGTGGCGGTGGTTCCTCAAGCCCATCACGCGTGTTTTAGACTGAGATTCATGTTGCTGTCTTCATTTCTCAAGACTGAAAAACAAAACAGAACAAAAAAACTAAATGTCATTCTGTGTTTAACCCAAACTAGCCAATCAGGAGTGCTGGCCAGGGGTCAAGCCAGCTGGGCATTGCGGGGCTGGGTCAGAATAAGGGGTTAGGTAGTCACCATCAGTGGTCTGCTGTACTCAGGTCCCACCCGCACCAGGCAGCAAGGCTGCTGTCAAGGGTCAGTTCCCCCGGGCCAGACGTTAGACTGTAACCAGCGCATCCGGGGACAGACAAGAGCAGGGCTGGCCACAGAAGGCGAAAGAATCCAACCCAGCCGCCAAGAAGGCACAGGAAACCCTGGTTCTGGTGACCACCGGAGTGCCCACTGGCACGCTCAGCCTAAAGGACTCCCAGGTGCCGTGCGGGTGGGAGCCAGGTGGTAGCTCAGCATAGGTCATAACCTCTTCCCTCTCTTGCACCAACAGATGTCAGCCATCGAAACCATGACGGAGAAACTGGAAAGCTTCACGGCCGTGAAAGCCGATGCGGGCGGCTCCCTGCAGCCCCTCCCCCACCATCCCTTCAACTTCCGCTCCCCACCTCCGACTCTCTCGGACCCCATCCTCAGAAAGGGCAAGGAGCGGTATACCTGCAGGTGCGGTGCCCTAGGTGCTGGCAGGGTGGCCCAGTGGGGGCTCTGGGGCCTCACAGTGGCCGTGAACTTGTACTTCCAGGAAAATTCATGGCTGTGGCCACAATGAAGCACAGCTACTGTAACTGGACCTTCAGCTGATTGAGGTTGCCCTCCCCAAATAAGTGATGTGGGGTGGGGCTCCCCGCCGCCCTCCAAGCTGTGCTCATGTGAGCTCGAGAAAATGCCATCTTGGCCAGGCCCATCTGATTTTGGAAGGACCAAGGCCAGGGCGTTCTGGTCAGTGTTTAACCTCAGCCCACTAGGGGACAGGATGCCCAGCACAGCAGGTTTTGCCAGTTTCCGCAGCATTGGGAAGACATTCTCTGGCCATGTCACCAGCTGGTGCGGGCCTGTCCAAGCCAGTCTGCGCTGGTTCTGTCCACTGCTGGGCCAAGGGGCTGAGCTATTATGGGGGCAGGGACTGGTCCATCTGCTCCTCTGGCCCATGCCGGGCTTCTCTGTAAAACTGAGGCTGGGCTCTGGGGCTGAAGAAGAGATTGGAAACCTGGATGCTGGGCAGGGCCACCTGCGCACCAGGCATAAGATGCAGAATTGAAAGAGCTTTTCCAGGGAATGGCAGTGTGAATCATCCTAACATCTCCCTCGCCAACCCACCTTCCTCTGCTTCAGGTACTGTGGGAAGATCTTCCCCAGATCAGCAAACCTCACGAGACACCTGAGAACACACACCGGAGAGCAGCCGTACAGGTAGGAGCCACAGTGCATGTGTGGACAGCCAGGGCCACCTGCCCTGGTGCTCTGTGAAGTCCACTCCTCCCCAGGGAGACCTGCTGGAGTTCATGGCCACTGCAAGGGCAGTGGGCAGGGCCAGGGTGCTGGTGGTGAGACCTTGGATCTGGTCAGTCTCTGGACCCTCCCTCCTGGGATGTTGTAAGGATGAGGCAGCAGGTGCCCAGGAACCTTCAGAAGGGCTCCAGCCCTACTCACAAAGGAGAATGCCAGGGAGCAGCTCTCCAATTGCCCCTGGGGTATCCACTGGGGCAAGGGCCTAGAGTTAGAGGTGGACCCAAAGCCAGGGCCCCAGGGGGTCTGTGTAGAGGGAAACCTCAGCTTCACCACACCCAGCCCAACTCCATGCATCTCACAATGACCGAGGCTGCACCCACCCACAGGTGGCGGACTGGGGAGTGGGCAGAAGGCAGGGAGGGAGCCCTAGGCAAATGTGGAGGTTGGGTGCCCTGACTTCTCTCCCTGAGGCAGCCCTGAAAGGGAAGCCATGTGTCTGCTGTGGAGATCCCACCTCCTTCCCCTGAGCTGCCCCAGAGAAGCAGCCACACAGCACCAGGATGTGAGAGTCATTGAATCTGGGCTCCCAACAGCCTCCCAACAAGGCTTGTCATCCCTATTTCAAAGATGAGGGCACCGAGGCTCAGAGACCTCGCCTGGGGTCGAGCCCGTGGCTACCTCAGCTCTCTGTTCTGGCCCCAGAAGAGCCCAGATGCCTGTCCTCTTTGTCTCTGGGGCCGGAGACGGGCTGAGGGTGGTACCCTTACTTGCCCAGAGTCCTGCCCACCCCTCTCGATCAGAGATTCCCAGGGAGCGGCCTGGGAGTTGGCATTTTAAACTCGAGCTCCGGGCAATTGTAACCGTGAGGAGAATGGGGAGTTGCTAGTTTCTGTGCCAAGACCAGTTTAGTAACGCACACTGGGGTGTGTCTGGTTAACAGAAGCCACCGGGAATAGAGTTTAGCATGGTTTTAAGTTGACGGCATGAGATTTCTGTACTCTGGCCATATAGGGCTTGGGGTCACCAGGAAGTGACCACACGATAATACAGGCCCTGGGGACTCAGTTTGTGTCTCCATCCCTGGGGAGGGAGGCCACATGGGCACCTGCACACATCACGGTTCCCGAGCCCCACTCTGAGACAGAACAAGCATCTCTGACCACGGGGCGGGGTCCCATCCTGCAGGGTAAGTGACGGCTCCTGCTACTTACCAGCTGTCTGCCCAGTGTCTCTAGCCCTCCCCAACACACAGGCCGCCCTTGTCCACTCTCCGAAAAGTAGTAACTTACAACTTAACAAAGGCTAGCAGCAGAAAGATTTATTTGGTCTGCTCCCCTCCCAGAAAATGAGCCGTGTGTTTTTTCTGTAATGAGAGCCGACTTCTGGACAGTGTTGCGTGCTAAGAGCCCCCAGAGGGTCGGGGCTGTGTTTATAGAAGAATTTAATTATCATTGATTTCTTTTGCTGTCTCCAATCTGTGCGTTTCGACTTTGGTAACAATAATTGCTTTGCAAGTTTGTGTTGCAAATCCTGACTTTATCTGGCTCAAGGCAGGCCTGTGTGGAGGGGTTTGGAGCGTGTAGCTTTCCGTTTGATACTGCTGGTGGTTTCTGGGCTCGCACTGACAGTCGGAAGGATTTTAAGATGGAAGAAGAAAACGAATTTCTGTCCCCAGAAACCCACTGTGCTGACACCCCCTACCCTGCGCCTACAGGGTGTGAACCCTGCCTTGGTGCCAGCACCCGAGTACGTCCCTACTGCTTGTGCGTATGTGTGTGCCCTGGAGAAGCCCGGCTGACGCAGGCCCCTCGCGAGCAGGGGGAAGTGGGGCTGCTCATGTTTGCCTGCAGTGATGGGGTAATTGCACAGACGACACTGGAAGTCTCTTCCTTTTAAGTCCTTGCCTCAGATGATCTAACATCAGAACGTGTTGCAAAGCCCTGAGGTGGCAGAAACAAAGACCCTTTGGTGTGGCAAATACATTTCTTGGGGGAAGGCAAACCTCCCACCTGGCTGGCCAGGCCCAGCCCATGAGCTGTCATTGGCGTGCAGTGTCTCCTGGCCTAGAGATCTTCGAGTGAGGTTGGAAGATGAGGTGCAGTGAATGTTGCTATTATTTCTTAAAAAAGGAAGATGTAGGTTCTGTGGGATTTGGGTTGGAGAGATGTAAAAATTAAACAGGGAGCGAGGGAGGCTGCTTCCCAGCATCTGTCCTGGCAGCTGTGCTCAGGGGTCTCTCTGGGATGCTGCCTGGGGGAACTGTCATGGGCCGGCCTGGGGGCTCCTGTGGGAACCTGCGATTCCCGCCATAAGGACACCTCCTGGTCTGCAGCCGTGTCTCCTGCCTTCTGTGTGACGTGAGGCACGGTTATGTTTCCATCGGAGGCTACAAGGCTATACATGTCCTCTTTCTTTTTTAGTTTTATTTTTAGGGCTGGGTTTCTAAATATTTTCTTTCTTTTTCTTCCCCTGCTTTTGTAGTTACCCCCAACGATGGCTGGTGGTGGCCCCACTGGATCCCAGGGAGGACACTGCTGCCCGGGGGTCCAGGGCTCTGGGGCCCAGGGCTGACTGTTTCACCCTCCCCTGCCCCGTGCTGTAGTGTCCACTGTAACTGGCTTCCCTGGTACAGCAGATGCGGTCACAGCAAGGTCCTCTCAAAGCCCTCCACAGTGCACCACGGCCAGGCTGGTCTGTGCTCGCTCATTCCTTTGGAACTCAGTGGCGTGTTATTTTATGCAGTGCAGCCACAAATTTCACTGGCCACTTGTCAGCTTATTTAGAACGCCAGTCCCAGCTGCTCAGAGAACTCTGCTCCCTGGAAGCCCTGGGCTCACTGCTCCCCTAAATTTCAAATGGACTTCTCTGTCTGGGCCATTTATTTAGGTTAGAAACAGGAGAGGGGCACATTCAGGGCTCTCTGTGACCAAACTGAATGCACAGCGCCCTCCCCACCCCTCCCCAGCCCCAGAGCTTTGCACGGGAGACCTGTTCTCCTGTGTATGGACAAGCTCCTTCTCCAATCACGTTTCCAACTGTGAATTCCCATCGCTCAGAGGTTACACAGGAGCTGTTAGGTGGAGTTTGTTGGAGGGCCCCTGTATTTCCAGAGAAACCAGGAACTGAACTCACCGTGTGTGTGAGCGCAGATATGGACAGACAGACTGACCAACCCACGGCAGCATGCCAGGGGACACCTGGCCCCGCTCTGCGGGAAGCCTCTTGTTGGGCAGCGGCTAGACACACAGCCCTATGACTTGGCCTCGCATCTGGTCCGGAGACGCAAAGTCAGGTCTGTCCTTCCTGAGTGATCGCTCTAAAGAGCAGGATAGTCCAGGATCCTGGCGGGGGTCTGTGAGTGGAGGGATGTACTAGGATGAGGGGAGTGAGGTGACGCACTTTGGGGCATGAAATTCCTCTTCTCTGGACTATCTCGCGAGGGCATCGGTTGGGGACACCCAAGCGTCTCCCACCCAGCAGCTCGAGGGCTCGAGCCTGGGCCTGAACTCCTTGGTTACCACGCAGGCTGAGAAAAACAGAACAGCTGGTGCCTCCCGGCGCAGGCTTTGCGGGTGGCGGGTCCCAGTCGGGCTGCTGAATATCCCAGGCTGCAGTAGGAACCTGATGCTCCCAGGGTCACCCAGGTGCCTGGAGGCGCCCAGTGAGCCCAGGAGAAGCAGGAGCCCCACAGTGAGGCCACAGGCCAGGCCCCTGGGGCCGGGGAGCAGAGGAGGCTGAGGGTCATTTCAGAGGATCCCAGGGCCAGTGGCCCACAGAGTCTGTTTACAGATCTTGTTGTTCTTCGCTCTCTACTGTGGCAGGAGCCAGGGGAGCCTGGCCTCAGGCAGAGGTCCAGGAGGTGAATGAAGGAAGCCCCAGAATAGCGCTGTGATGGTTCTCAGGAGCCAGGAGTGAGGAGATTTGGGGCAGCTACGGCTGGGCCTGGGAGAAGGCCCTTGGCAGAGGAAGCACTTCCAGCAGGGCTGCCTCCTGGTTCTCTAGGGAACCCATTATTAAACTTCCTAAGTTTCTTCAGGTAGCTTGGGAGGCAGGTGGGGAGAATCCCAGGCTCTGAGACTCCAAGGACAGTGCTTCATGAAGCTGCCACCCCTTTGTGTGGGGCATGCTCTGCTCCTGGGCCCAGGGCAACACCCCAGAGGGCATGGGGGCTAATGCATGCTGCCCAGGGAGGCCCATGAGGGCACAATGACCTGACAGTTTGCCTCTGGGATGGCAAACACTGCTCTGGGAGGCCAGGGCTCCCCAGGTGTCCTCAGGCTTGTCCCTGTCCATGTGACAGGGTGCATGACCGGTACGCCATCCTGGAGCACGTTACCAGCACCAACTCGGGGTGGGGGGATTAGGAAGTCCTGGCCCTCCTGTGGGAATGCAAGGACCCTGTGTTTAGAATAGCCACGCCCCCTCTGGGTGAATAAAACCCCCACCCGTATGCTCCGCTAAGCCTCCCTGCTCAGGCTGTGGCTGCCAAAAGACTCAGCCAGCCAAGCTTCTGCGGCACTTGACTTTCTGCGTGTTGTGCCGTGGACATAGTAGAGCTTGCTTTGTTTTCAAAATATGAAAATGCACGATCATATAAACAAAATGTCCAAGTACTTGTGTGTCTCTGAGACTCAGATAAGCACCCCGGAGGGGTTCTAGTGACTAAGTGCTCACACAGGCATGAGCACATACAAGTGTGCACATGTGCACACACACTCTCGTGCACATGTGCACACACACTCTTGCATGCACAAGCTCTGCACGAGTATGTGTCAGGATTCCTGGTGCCATCACCCAGCTGTGCACACAGCCCCATGGGCAGGGCCCTCTGTAAGCCCCCCGGCTCTGTGTGGACCCCCACAATGGAGAGCCTGCTCCTTCTCCAGGCAGCACACAGCGTCTGCAGAGCCTGGCAGGCTCCTTCCTAAATCACCGCTCTCCAGCCCCAGCTCTCCCTTTGTCTCAGGTTTGCCTTGCTGCTCAGGTCCCTGGCTCTCAGGGACCTCCCTTCCCCTGCCTTCGGGGTCACCACGTGTGGTTGTGAAGGTCGTGTCCAGTACACAGGCCCCACAGCTGGAACCGTTCACCATTCACCATGCGCACGGCAGACATCCTTCTTGTTCGTTATGACGATTTTCTGGCAATAAAGTGCCTTGTTCTAATAAACTCAGATGTCGCGATAACATTCTGCCAGATGCCGTGGAAGTGTCCGGAGGGAGGGGCACCCCATTCTAATTTTCCCAAGCAGCCCTGCCTACCCTCTCAGAGGAGGGTAAAGATAAAATGAGCGATGGAGCTGGCAGTTTTAAAGGGGTCAGTGTGGTCACTTACATCCGAACAGGTGGCCGGGCTGAGGAGCCCCCACCCACCTTCGGGCAGTTAAGAACCTCGGACAGCCTCCACCCCCCAGTCAGTGGATTGGCAAACTGAGCCCTGAGTGAGCCCCCAGCCACCTAGGGGGGCTCGGGAGGAAGGCTGCAGGGAGCACCAGGTCAGCCCCTGCACCCAGGAGCCCTGCCTGGACCTCCTTCTGTGGTGCAAGGACGCCCTCTTGAGGCTGCCTGGGGCATGTCACCTCCCCCCAGCTGCAGACCTGCTGGCCCCAGGACCTCAGGCTGGGGGGACACTGACAGCAGAGGGCCAGAGACATGGGAGGGTCTGCGCACCATACACCTGGGGGCACAGGGCACATCCAAGCATGTCCGCCACCCACAGGACGACAGGGAGGCTGAGCACCTGCTTCTTTAAGCTGGGCTGTTTCTAGGGACACCTGCCCCGTGACGCCTACTGGCTCTAAAACTGGTGAGCCAGTGGCCTCAGGGACACCGTAGTGGGCACAGTTGTGGGTGGGGGCAGAGGCAAGGACCCCCTTCCCACCACCCTGTGCGGCTCCGCATGTGCCTTCCAGGTGCAAGTACTGTGACCGCTCCTTCAGCATCTCCTCCAACCTCCAGCGGCATGTCCGGAACATCCACAACAAGGAGAAGCCCTTCAAGTGCCACCTCTGCAACCGGTGCTTCGGGCAGCAGACCAACCTGGACAGACACCTCAAGAAGCATGAGCATGAGAATGTGCCAGGTGGGGCCGATGGCAAGGGCGGGCAGGGGGGACCCCCATCCCCAGAGCACCCCCACAGGGCAGGCCCCACAGAGGTGGCAGGGATGTGTGCTGCAGGGGGAAGGAGGGCACGCAGGATGGGGAGGAGGGGAGCAACAGAAGGGGGACCTGCGGGTAGGGAAAGCTGACAGGCACCCCTCAAACCGTGTTTGTTAAAGAGAACCTTGTGCTCTCGGATTTCCCGGAGAGCACCCCGAATGTGCGCTGTCTGCACTGACAGCCCCAGGCTAGTTCGCCCCGTGGAGGGAGGGTTTCCACTGAAGGACGAGCCCTGACCCTCCGGACCCGTCCGCAGTGAGCCAGCACACCGGGGTCCTCACGAACCACCTGGGGACCAGCGCCTCTTCCCCCACCTCCGAGTCGGACAACCATGCACTTTTAGATGAGAAGGAAGACTCCTATTTCTCTGAAATCAGAAACTTTATTGCCAATAGTGAGATGAACCAAGTGTCCACGCGAACAGACAAACGGTAAGAAAGCCATCCCGGGCCCCGGGAAGGTCTGCACTCAACATCCCTGTGGGGCCACCCTCGGACCTCGCACACCTCCACCCCAACACCAGCCCCCAGCGCATCCAGATGGGGACCAGCAAGGGTCCAACGGCAGAGAGTGAGCCCCCTGGGCTCTGGGAAGCAGGGAGAGGGAGGAGGGTGATGACACCAAGCACCCCTGAGCTGCCGGCACAACACCTGGCACCAGGCTAAATGGCAGCCGGTGTCATGTGGCCTTGCTGTTAACAGCTCCATGTGCAAAATATCGGCCATGTGGGCACTCCTGCTGCAAGTAGAGCTGTGCCCCTGAAACTCAAGGACATTTTGGTTTAATTGGAGGCACTAATAGTCTCGAAACAAGAATGCTGCACCTTTAAACACACACACGTACACACATACACATATGTACACACATATATACATGTACACATGTCATGGACGCATGCGCTTGCACGCATGTGCACATGCAAACTCATACATGTGTGTGCACATGGCTGTATGTGCGTGTGTGCATATACATGTGCAAAATGTGTGTGCGCATACATGTATGTGCATGCACACGCACATACCCAGAACAGCAGAAAAATAGTGTAATTTGGATTGAGGAATGTTGGCGGGTGTTCTGTGCAACCTTAGGTCCCAGGGCTCAGCATGTGTCTGGGGCCCTGTCTCTGGAAGAACACTTCAAACACCCCGGAAGAGGTTCTTCTTGGGAAAAAGCTAATACCAGACCAGCTGGCAGAGAACCAGAGATGCTCTGAATTCCAAGAGGCCTCCGGATGTAATCTCCTAGTTCTGTAGAAGGGAAACTGAGGCCCACAGAACTGGGGTGCCTTGCTCCAGTCCCATGGCCAGGCCAGAACCTACAGCCAGAGCCCAGGCCCTTGGACAGCCTGTCTGCCAAGGGGCAGTGCCCAGGGCCCAGCTGGCCTTGTCCTGAGAGCCAGGAGCCTCAGGAGGCTCATTGTTGTCCGAAGTGAGGCCAAGGGCAAGGTGGACGTTGATTGGCCAGCCCTCGTGGACACTGGCGGCCCCATTTGGGCCAATGTTAACATGACTTAGTCCTTGTCTGGAACCAGTTTCCTTCTCTTGCCTGTTGATGGGAATTTGAGGCCTGTCAGGTTTCCTGGTCCTACAACCCCATAAACCCCTGTGTTGAACTGTGTCCCCTCAAAATTCACAAGTCAAAGTCCTAACTTCCAGTGCCTCAGAAGGTGACTGTCTTTGGAGATGGGGCCTTTAAAGGGGTGATTAAATTACAATGAGGTCGTACAGGAGCAGAGTGGGCCCTCATCCAAGAGGACTGGGGTCCTTACAAAAAGGAGACTTTTGGAGACAGACATGCACACAGGGAGAGCACCACACGAAGACAGAGGCAGAGACGGGGGTGATGTGCCTATCAGCCGGGGACGGCCAAGGTGGCCAGCAGCACCAGAGCTGGAGAGAGCCTGGGGCGGGTCCTCTCCCGGCCTCGGAAGGAGCCAGCCCTGCCCGCACCTCGATCTCGGACTTCTGGCCTCCGAACTGTGACAGCACAAATTCCTGTTGCTTTAGGCCGCCCCATTGCCCCAGCCGGGGCGACTGTCCTGGCCAGACCCCACCCACCAATGAGTAAATATTCTGTGGGTGGGGAGGGCTGCAAAGATAAAAAGAACATAGTCCCTGCTCCCAAATAGCAGGCATCATCTATAAACCCGCCCAGGGCTACCAGGTGTGATTTAGCGACTCATGGAGATGTGGTGAACCTGACCGGAGAGTCGCATCAGGGCTCTCCCGCCCACGCTGTCCCATCCCCAGGGTGCACTGTGACGATGTGTTCTCATATCACCGAGAGGACACAGGCCCCAGAGGCCAAGCCCCTGCCCAAGGTCACCGTGCCAAGAGCCAGGGCAAGAGGCAGGCCCCAGATCCCAGAGCCCTTGCTGCTCCCCCAACACAGGTGGTCAGCGACAGGGGGAACATCCCCGAGCCCCGAAACCTGTTGCAGTTCTAACCATCCTGGAAGGCAGATCAGGTGTCCGCATCTCTAATACTCTCACCTGGAAAGACAAGAAATGGAGACGTGGTGTCTGGAGATCCAGGAGATCAGGGGGTCTCCCGCAGCCCTGTCCTGTGCACAGGGGGTAGTCCAGGACACGGCTCTGCGTTTGGAGGCCATCACCATCTGCTTTGATGCCACGAACAGGACCCGTGCCTCCCGAGACCGTGGTGCCTCCTGGTGGCTGTGGACAGTCCCCTGGGCTGAGAAAGGCGAGGGGGTGGGCTCTGAGGCTCTGAATGTGGGGCTCGGAGTCGAAGCGCCGTAGGCCCTGCTCTTAGGCCCCTCTGCTGGCATGTCGGACACCTGCCCAGGTGGCCCACCCGGGCTTGGCTTGTGGTCACGGACGTGAAGGTGACCCAAACTCCAGTGACACTTTTTGAAAGAAATGAGAACTCCGCACTCTTGCTGGTGTGCTTTTTTTCCTTTTTTCTTTACTAATGAGGAGCCAGAGCAGAAGAGCCATGAGGCTGCAATGACCCGGGGAAGGGAGGTGGGCTCTGATCCGGGCTGCGGGGGAGTCCACCGCAGGCTCCGAAGCACACTCGTCCTGGCGGGTCCCAGCTGTTGACGGCACGCAGCCTTGAGCCTCACTCTCCAGAACCCAGGAGCCCAGATGTTCCTCAGGGGTCCCTGGCCCCCCAGGCAATGCCCAGGGCCTGGAGGTCTCAGGGCTGGCTGGAAGGAGCATGCATTGACCAGCACGGAGGGCACCCCTCGTGCAGTGCCCAACCCCGGTGCCAGTTCAGGGACACCTTCCCCACAGGCCTGGCCACTGCTTCCTCCCCAACACCCACACTTGCGTGAACTCCTGACGGCCCTGGCATCCGCTCTGGCGTGACAGAGCCCACTGCTATGTGGCCCTGCCCCCACCACTCTCAGCGCTGGTCCTTCCCTCCTGGGGTCCCCCACAGCCTCCATTGCTCTTACTCTGCAGGGACGGTGGCTGGGCCCGGGGAGGGACAGGTGGCCCCGGGACCCACACTCCGTGCGTTCCTGACCACCAAAGCCGGCGTCCTCTCGTGTCATTTCAGGCCGGACGTGCCGGACCTGGACGGCAGTGCACCGTGCCCGGGCTTAGCCAGCGAGAAGCCCGAGGATGTGGAGGAGGAGGAGGAGGAAGACCTGGAGGAGGACGATGAGGACAGCCTGGCCGGGAAGTCGCAGGACGACACTGTGTCCCCCGTGCCCGAGCCCCAGGCCACTTACGAGGACGAGGAGGACGAGGAGCCGCCCGCTTCCCTGGCGGTGGGCTTCGACCACACCCGCAGGTGGGGGCGGCGTGAGCTCGGGGACAGGCGGGGGTCTGAGCGCTGCCGGGGCAACCTCCCCCACACCCACCCAGAGCCGGAGCCTGGCTCAGCTCCCGCCCCGCAGGCGTTTCTGTCCCTGGGGCCTCCGCAGGGCCAGGTCGGGCAGGACAGAGGGTTGGGGCCCTCAGGCGCCCGCAGCCCTGGAGGCTTCTGGAAGCTGGAAGCAGAGTGCAGGGAGTAGCATTTCCCTGCTGAGTGGGTGCAGAGGCCCCGGCACTGAGCGCCCCCCCTGTGGAACTCTTGCTGTCCAGAGTCACTTCCCCCACGTCCTGACCGCCTGCCGCCTACTTTTGGCCCTAGTGATGCTCCCTCAAGATCCCCCTGGGGCAGGCCCTTCAGAGATGGGACTTCCTCCACCACCACTGGGTCCTGGGAGGAGGAGCCACGGCCCTGCAGAGCTGCCTGGAGTCCGCTTCCCAGCCCTCCAGCCCAGGGCCCGAGACCCGCCTGCTGCTTACGCGTTTGCACGCACTCACCGCCTCCCGGGGCCCCATCCGCCCGCTCCCCCGCATCCGTGTGGCTTCCCGTCCAGGTGTCCGTGTGTCCGTGTGTCTGTCTCCTTGTGCATGTGGCTTGTAGAGGCACCGTGGCAAGCATGCAGGCACGGAGCCAGCCGTGCGGCGTCAGAGAGGCGGCCAGAGGCCAGACCAGCTAACACCGGGTCCCTCCCTCTCCCTGGTCATTGGTGCAGGTTTATTGAGGAACAAGAAGGCGGTCTGTTAGCTTTGGAGCCGATGCCGACTTTTGGGAAGGGGCTGGATCTCCGCAGAGCAGCTGAGGAAGCATTTGAAGTTAAAGATGTGCTTAATTCCACCTTAGATTCTGAGACTTTAAAACAGTCACTGTGCAGGCAGGCTAAGAACCAGGTAGGTACCCATCAGAGCCCCGCCCCCCACCTCCACCTGGCTCAGGCAGCTGGGGGCCACCGAGCCCCCTCAGCCAGGTGACACCCCCGTACTTACCTCCCATTGGGTCTGTCCCACACCCAGGGGAAACTCAGGACCACTGCCCCCACGCCCATCGCATCAGCTAGAGAGAGGCCCCAGTGACTGCGCCCTCCTGCAAACTAGTACAGCAGGGAGGGGTTGAGAGCTGACGGTGGTAGGCAGGACCCTCAAGGCAGAGCTCCCTCCAGAGGTCCGGAGGTGCTCGTGGACATGTAGGTGTGGGTCCCCTTCTTCTGGGCCCCATTGGGACCGTCCACGAACAGCTACCCAGCCCATCCAGCTACCTCAGCCTCCCTCCCTCTCTGATCTGAGCCTGAGTGACTGGCAGCCCAGGCTTTTCCCAGGGGAAGCTGCCCAGTCAGGTGGTCCCTGCTTCCAAGCTGGAGCTATGGCCAAGGTCAGCGAGGGCACCAGGCTTGGCCCCGGACACTGCTCAGCTCCACTCCCTAGGGTAGGTGGCCACAGGACCCTGTCTCGGGCGGTCTCACCCAGCTCTCTGCAGCCCTGCCAGAGGGGCTGGGCTCCCCCAGGTCTCAGCAAAAGCCGTCTGCATGTCTGTCTTTGTCTTTTTACTAATTCTGTCCGGAGTGTTAATGCGGGTGGGGTGAGCACTGGCCTTCCTCCCCCTACCCCTCCACCCCGTTAACCTGCACACAATGCTCCAAGCGGCCCCTGGGTCCCAGCACCTCCTGCCCTGCAGCTTGGGCAGAAGGGTGCCCTGTGGACTGTCTGATGCCAGGAAACACACCTGCATTCCCTAATAATCCCGTCCGCTCTGAAAGGCTGCACATCCCTTTCCCAGAAGTAACTCCATGGTGTCACCACGGTCAGCAAAACAGGTGTCCCCTGCCCAAGCAGGCAGAGACTGACTCTTGCTGGTGTGGGGCTGTCAGCAATAACTGCCTGTGATTCCCAGGACCCTCCCAGACCAGACACGTGTCCACACGTTTTTGCTGATCACTAGGCAGAGAAAACTGGGGAAGGGGGAGGTGACTGCAGGGATGCACCCCAAAGAGGCAGAGGGAGCCATGGGCAGGAGAGGCCCAGCCAGGGCCACAGGGTCTTGCTGTCGCTCTGGGCAGGAGGCAACCTCCACCCCCCTTGCTCTCACACCGCTCATGTCTCCTTCTTCCAGGCCTCCCCATGTGGACCAGGGCACACGGGAGGCAGGGAGGGGCAAGGTGGGCCCCACCCACACACTCAAAGTCCCTCGTGTTGTCCTCTCCCCCAGGCGTATGCAATGATGCTGTCTCTTTCTGAGGACACACCTGTCCACACCCCCACCCAGGGCTCTCTGGACGCCTGGTTGAGCATCACAGGGGCCACGTCGGAGCCCAGACCCTTTAACCCCATCAACCATCTCTGACGGCCAGGAGGCCCTGGGGTCAGAGTCCAGAGCGAGGGCAGCAGCTTGGAAGACAGTGGCAGCCAGGCCAGCAAGAGCCCCGTGTGCCTGCCCATGCCCACTGCTCAGCCTCCACGCCCCACCCACCGCAGTTCAGTTCTAACTTTTCCAGTGAAACGCAGACCCCGGACATCCCGAAAGCAGCGGCAGAGTTTCACCATCTCTAAGAATTGGTCCTGAGAACACTGTTCAGTAATGGTCTAGCACACGGCTGTCCGAGGACCACCCTTGGGAGCTGCCTCGCAGAATCAACCCGGCGGGCAAGGGCGGAACCTTAACACAAACGGAAGTGGAAGGGAACGGATAGACGCGGCGTGCTCTAGGGAGAAGGATCGCGCAAATGATTTTTATAATGAAAATGACAAGAATAGCCTTTTTGGTAATCTTATTGACTACAGAGTCTATTTAAGCATGTGGTTTTAAAAATAGACAGTATTTTTTAAAAATCAAAAAAATGACTTGCAAATTGTTTTTTAAAAGTAATTTTGCATTGCTTTGAAATTTCAGCTTATTTGCAAACCCAAGTCTGCCTAGGAACCAGCGCTGTGCTTGGGTGTGTTCTTTATACTGTAGATAATGGAGAAATTTTCTATCTCTGACCCTATTTGTATAAGCCAAGGTGATTCCAGGTGCCCCAAGGCAGAACAAGGGGCCTGGGGCCACTCCTTTGAACAGTGTGCTGACTGTACCAAGGAATTCTTAGAAGTGGTGCCCGGGGCTGCAGACTCGCCCGAGGCTGGGGCTGGGAGGCATGCCTGCCATCTTGATGTGATGTGGAATTCGTGCCAGGGTCCCCACATGGCCTCCAGAGGAATCTACAGGCCCGCACCCAAGACCCCTCAATTGTATGGGGAAGTCAGGGGCTATAGCTCCGGCCCTCCACACAGAGGTGTCGCTGGGCCCCTCATCTTCCTACCCTCCTCGGTCTGTTCCTCGGCCACCCCCAAGCTGGCCCTGCCACCATTCTTCTGAAGGCAGGGCCTTGGCCACATCCTGGGTCTCCAGCCTCCCACCCTCGGAAGACCTGGCAGCTTCTGTCCTCCCTGTGGCTGCCCTGGGGGAACCCTCCCCAGGTCCACCACTCCAGGCCGCCAAGCTCCACCTGTGCCTGAGACTCCAGATCCGTGATGCAATCACCACTTCCGCTCTTTGCGCAGGTTCCTGGCAAGCTCAAGAACAGAAGGGCATCCAGGAAACCTGCCACAAAGAGCAGAGACAGCACAGCCCCTGGCGACTGGCGCCTCCCTCCCTCGGGATGTATCTACTTCTCCATTCAGATGGGCTTTAAATTATTCCCATAGGGGCCAATTTCAAAAAATGATTTTTTTCCCTGATGGAATTTACCTTAATCTGTATATAACTTGTAATTTTTTCTAATTCATTTCTTTTCTTATTTTATTTCTTCTTTAACAGTATTTTTGGCATTAGACGTTCTTATTGTGAAGAAATAATGTTAATATAAGTATCTAGTGAAGGACCAAAACCGTGTAATAAGGTTGTGTGTTGTGTGACCGAGAACCAGGGAGTGGGGCGACTTTTAATGTGCCAAATACCCCCCGTCCGCCCCCGTGAGTCCTGCTGTCACTGCCGCCATTTACCAGACAATCATACATTTTTGTTAATTTGCCTTTCAGTTACATTTGCATTTAAGACAAGTGTTCTATTTATTTCTTTTATTGTTTGGAAGAAAAAATAATAATAGTGTCCCAACACGAAGAGAAAAAAATTGCCTAAGTTGCCCTTTAAAAAGAAAAAGATCATAAATCCAAACAGGTATGGTGCAAGCCACGTTTGTGTGGACTTGTGTCACGATGTGGACATCTCCTCAGTGTTTGTCCCCGGGGCAATAGGAAGTGTCCAAACGGGCACATTCCCTGCCCATCCCAGCCACTCCAGGTCAAAGACAATCGTCTCCGCAGGTGCCCGCCGGTCCCGGCTCGCACTGGAGACCCTCAACGGGGAGGTTCCTGCAGGTCCTGCAAGGCTACGGCTCGCAGTGAAAGGATCCAGCCCTCGCCACATCTGCACAAGGTGGCAAGACGGGGAACCTCCTGTGCATGCGCTGAGGCCACGTGCAGACTGGAAAGATGCCCTCGGGCAGCTGGGGGAGCGATGTGCAGAAAAGGGGCTGTGGCCACGTCAGTAAGGATTTAGGATTTGCAAACACAACTGCTTGACCCTCCTGAAGAACATCTGTGACATTCCCTCAGTCAGACCCACCAGGTATTGAGTAGGGATTTCCAATTTCCCCTTTATCTAGATGGGATTCTTGTAAAAATTCAACCTCAGATATAAACACCCCATTTCTGTAAACCCAAATTATATGATTTCTTCTTCGAAAGAATGAGGTGTGTGCTTTTTTTTGCAATATGACTCTCTCTTTCTGAAGGGGAAATTTGGGTGGATGGAACCCTAAGTGCGCCTTTTCAGCAGTAGCAGGACAGAGAAGGGCTACCCTACCCCTCACTGTTTGGATTTCCCGGTCAAATTCTGTCATTTTTGGCGGATCTTCCTAAGCCTTATCTCTTCTCTGACTGTTCTTTTCGTCCACCTTTCCCCAGAATCCTGGTTGCACATTTTAAGTCATATTTTTGTCCCCCTGAAAATGATGGTAGCAAGCCCAGCTTATCCTGAACATTCAGCCCCTCAGGCCCCCAGCACTTGGAATTTTCAGGGGCCTCTGTACTTGGGCCCCCTGACAAAGAAGGCACTTACTTCCTGTGCTGGTGCACCCCTGAAACAACACTCGGCATTGCCCCAGACCCCAGCCAGCCCTGCACTCCTGGCTTTTCTCTGCCTCTGGGACCAGCCCAGCAGCGCCCAGCTCACTCAGGCCAGGAGACGCCCTGCGGGCGAGGGAGCCTGGACCAGCTGCAGGGGTTCTGAGGTCCTGGCCTCCAGATCACCAAGCTGGAACAGGAGGCCATGTTGCCAGGTAGCATGGACAGAGACAAGATGGGGCAGCCTGCTGGCTGATCACTGTGTCTGTGGGTGGTGACCAGGGTCAGGGCCATAAGCCAGGGGTCCCACTGGGCTGGGTTTGCCCAGGGCCAGGGCCCCCTGGTTCAGCCTCAGCTGCTGCCAGATGCCAGCTCCTTTGGACTATTGCCACCCATTCCCAAGATGGAAATTCGGAAGGAGGCCTCCTCCTGCCTTCCCTCCGCTGCCCCTCAGACCCCCACCTCCAGCGAGCTAACACCCTCACCTGGCTCCTACGCGCATTCCCAGGATGATTGGGTAGCATGATGACACACAGAGCTGTCCATCCTGTGGGCGGGGCAGATCCTTCGTGAGTGGGACCCAGAATGTCCCTGATTCAAACCCAGGTAGTAGGTCCCTGTACCCTGCCTGGGACCCTGGGTGTGGAGCAGTGGACAGAGAGTGAGCTCGGGCATGGCCTGAGAGACTGCCCAGCCCTAGGGGCCTTCCTTTACAAGGCCACGAGTGCAGCTGGTCCGTCCAGACCTTCATTGGCCCAATACGTCCGCATCCCCGAGTCCGGCCCTAGAAACTCAGAGGGCCCTTGACTTCCTCTGCCCTATCTGCTTCCCAAGTGAGCGTTTGCAAAGCACTTGCCTAGATACATATCACGCGTTTTAGACTCAAAGCCTTGAAGCACTGGATTGTGTCCTGTCCCGTTTCCCCTGTCCCCCCGCCCAAGTGACTGAAACCTACTGAGCTGTGTTCACTGTGCTGTCCTAGGGGAGGGGAGAGGAGAGCTTGCCCCTGCACTGTGGCCTGGGGGGGTGGGGGCTGGGGACGGCGCTCCCCCGGCCAGGGACGCCAGGACACAGCGGCTCCTGGTCAGTGGAAGTCAGCCGGGTATCAAAAGCCATGAAGCTGTGTCTGTAGCAATGAATGATACTGTGACAAAGACATTCTTGCATTCTTATGAGAAGAACTCCTTTTCTCCTTCCATGCCGTGTTTTTGTTTTGTTCTTTTCTGTCACTGATTCATATTACCACTTTTGGAAAAAATAAAATAAATAAAAGGCAGCTTGAGTTTCCAAACGTGCAATTCACTTGTGAACAAAAGTAATTCTAATGATTTCCTTGGCTGCAGCTTGCATTGTCATTGTTCTCTTCAACACAAGGGAAGTCGAGCCCTGGTGTGAGAATATGTAATTTAAAGTGTATGTGTGTGTATATATATATATATATATACTTTGTAACTTAAAGTGTATATATATAATGCTTGCAAAAGTCACAAACCTGTGCATCCCATGCCATATTTTGCTGTTGTTACATTACAGATTTGGTTTAGTTTTGTTTTTGTGTTGTTTTGTTTCTTCTTTTAGAACTGTATAGTGTTGAAAAGGAATCAACTGTAAATGTCCAGTTTTCACATGATGTTTAAACACCATTGAGAAGGAGGCTGGTGCTTGTCCCACGTCCCCCTTGATTGTAAATGGCTTCTGTTATGTTCATAAGTAAACTGTGCATGACTCGTGTTTAGCGGTCATTATTGTGTCTGTTCGTGAACTCTTTATTAAAAGGAAAATTCCGTAGATGCACTTATTGAATATGTGATTAGGGTCGACATTCAAGACTAGGAGTCCTGGCTGCCGACGTGAAAGAGGTGCAGTTCCTGATTGATACGGACATCGCTGTGGGAGAATGATGAGCTAAGAGGACAGGAAGCATAGGGAATAATTAAAAGAGCAATTTTGCAAATTTCATTTTGATGCTTGTGATAAAGACAAATGTACTTGTGTAGAGAAATTTCTTTAAGATAAAGCCTAGGAGAAGCTGATTTTGAGGTTAATGCTGTAGAATAGGACTGTATACCAAATGTAATCTTTCCGATGCTACAATGAATTTATACATGAGATTGATATGCAATAAATCTGTGTGCTTTTCTAAGCCTTGGCACCTGCGAGCTTCACTGGGGGGGGGCGCCCAGGACTCTGGGCAGGAGGGAGGGAGGGAGGGAGGAAGGAGTGGGGCCTTGACTTGGGAATCTTGGATGCCAGACTCTGGTGCAGGTGAAGCCACCATCCTACCCCACTGCCAGGGCAGGCACCCTGGCTATTCCCATTTTCTGGAAAAGAACAAGCTCGGGGAGGGCACCAACTACCCTGGATGGCCCCACAGTGAGTGGTGACCTCTGGTGTGAGCACCCTCAGGAGTGACAGCCTCTAGATGACACGTCCTCCGGGTGTGCTTGCTTCCACGTGTATTCTCTAGCTGCGCCCGTCTCCAGGCATGCTGGCCCCAGTGCCGACCCCACAAGCCCTCGCTGAGGCCTCTTGGCAACGCAGCATCCCCTTATGGGGGTGGTGGAGGGCCCATCTCCTGTGGGCCAGTCCTAAACCCACCCCTTCCTAAGGGTGGACCACCTTCACCAGCCTTCCAAGAAGGTCATGTGCACCCACACATTGCACTGCCCCCAGCTGGGGCCTGAAGCTGCCCTGACAGGTGCTGTCCAGGTGGACAGAGCAGTGAGCAAAGGCCCTGGGGCAGGAGCAGACCCAGCGTCCCTCAGGGGGCTTCTCCAGCCTCCCCCCAGGGTGCTGCTCCTCCGGAGTACCCAGAGAGTCCTTCTGTGGCTCACCTGCCTCTGCTGGGGGCTCCACCCCAACATGACTCTGCTCTGACCCAGAAGACTCAAGAAGGAATGTCCAACCATCCCCAGTGAGGCCTCCTTGTGGGTGGCCCACAGGGGTTTCTCCCCCTGCTTTCTGCTGGCACACAGGTTAACTGACCTCACCTAGGCAACATCCCAGCCTTGGCCTCTGAACACCTGGGCTCCTCCCTGCCCCTTCGCCTGGCGGGTCTGGCCCCTGGAGCCCCCCACTTCTCCTCCCTCCCACCCCCATCGCATCAGACGCAGGCCTGGCTGGGTTTTTTGGGGGTGGACGGTCATTACCACATAAGCAGTAACAACTTCGCCGCAGAGTCAGTGTTTTGGGCCAGCCTTGGAACTTCTCCATGTGGTGTCTTCTTGAGGAGCCCCGGTTTTTAAGTAGCCTCAGCTAATAATAGAACTGACATCTGTGTGCCTGACACCTGCTTACTATCAGCCATCACCATGGCTGCTGGACTTGGCCACTCCCACAGGTGGCGTCTTACCTGCCCAATCCCCCCCGGCCCCCCCACGGCTCTGCCTCGAAGTGGAGCCTGCCCTTGGTGCCCCCCCGAAGCTCTCCCCCAGACCCCGTCATACAAGCCACCCACCCTTCGCCCCACAAGCCGCCAGGAGGCAGCTCCCAAACCCCCAGGACTCACACCAGCAACGGGCCCTCCCTTTGGCTCCTCCTATTCCACCAGACCACAGAGGTGGGGGTGGGCGGGCGGAACCCCTTCCACACCTGGAGAGACCCAACCAGGTGTCCGCCTGGCAAGATAGCCCCCGACCCACACCGAGATGGTGTCTGTCCCTTCGCAGGTATTTAAGGAGAAGCAGCTGCAGGCGGCGTTTTCACCTGCAGGGAGACAGTTCACCTTCTCCCAGTGGCTTCATGAGTGCTCAGGTGTCCGAGTCGCCCCCATAGACAGAGCCTTCAGGACTCACAGGGAGCCCCATAGGCTGCTCCATCCACTGAGTCCAGAAATATCACGTGCCACGCGCTGGCTTTGGGGGCTCTGGGGACAGAGAGTGGTCTGATATATCTCTCAGTCCCCAAAGCCCAGGTTGGGCACACAACGAAAAGGTGGTTGGTGGCATGAACGAGATGAATGAATGATTTACTATAAGGCCGGTCACGCAACACGGAGTCTGAGGAAGCCAGTGCCTCCGACGTCTACTGAGGGGCCAGAACACGCTCTGACAAAAGGAATGGGGAGGTGGGGTTCTGGGGTCCCCTAAACGGCAATTCCAAGCTGCCAAAGAGAAAACACGGAAGTTGATCTTGGAACAAGATTTTGGACCCAAATCTGGGGGCTGAGCACTTTTTATTTTTTTAACACCATCGAGTGAAATGTGTTTCCCAAGCGCAGGACTGGTTGGGGAAAGTGTTTGAGTATTTCAAGGTTATTTTCCTTCCTGATGTGATTGACGAAGCGTGGGTGAGATCTTAAGCCCCGTCGGTCAGACGTGGGGTTTGCCCCCGGACCCAAGGCCCAGAGGCAGGCTGCAAGCTTCTTTCTGGGAAATACGTTTCCGTTCTCGGAGGAAAAATGATGTGAATCACAAAACTGATGGATGGCTCTGCTCCCAAAAGTCATTCACAGCGATCAGATGACAGCATCCAACACCCCCGCAAGGGCCTTGCCCAGAGTTTGCCACATCGGGGCTCCAGGAAGGGGAGACCCCTCCCATCTTTGCTCAGCGTGGCAAACTTTCTCCTCATTAGCCCTGGAGGGGAGAGGAAAAATCTACGGAATAAGAGCACTGTCCGATAATAGCCCTATTGTCAGGGAGACCCCAGAGGAGAAGAGAACAGAGACTAACAGAACATTGCTGACAAGTGGACTTTGTCTTTCTGCGGCCCGGTCCCTTGCTTAAAACACTGAGGAAAAAGGCTCCATTTTGGAAACAGGAAAAAATCAACAGGAGAAAAAAAAGTGTCAATGAGGAATCTGTTTTCTGGGAAAAGAGACGCTTTAAGTTCCCTTCAGATTCGTTCTGGGCCAAGTGAGTTTGTCAGTTATTTGCAGAGAAGCTATTTTGAGAACCATTAACCTTATTTCTCATGGCAGCAAAAGTTTTCCAAAAATCGAGATGTGCCCTAATTTGGGGTAAAATAGCCAGGATCAGGGTGGCTTTTGTGCAGACAGAGGGGCCCGGAGAAAGGCATCCCGCAGCGTGGGCTGCTTGAGGGGGTTCTGGGGTATGAGGTGGCTGCCAGCCCCAAGCCTGACCACAATCCCCACTGGTGAAAAAGGGGTCTGTGCTCACCGTGGCCGGACAACATCATCTACATGCCTTCGTCCTAATTCAGGACAGGGAAGCCGGGTAGAATTCACTCATCCGGTCCCAGGGTGTAAGAGAAAGGAACTCCGCCGTTACAAGAAGGGGAAACCAAAGTCTTTGGAGCAGTGAAGCCCGAGGATGACCTCAAGCCCCGCAGCAGGGCAGGAGCCCGCCCAAGACCCTGAGGGAGGGAGTTGGTGCTTCTTCTACCCTGGGTGGGGTTTGTGGCCCTTGAACTCCTGAGCCTACCAGGAGGTTCCAGGAAGCCAGGGTGGCAGGACAGAGCAGGACCCGGCTTTAAAACACAGTGAACTACAAACATTCATCCATATAAAGATCTGTGCACCGATGTTCACAGAAGCCTTAGTCATAATAGCCCCAACTTGGAGAGAACCCGAATGTCCATCCACTGGTGAGTGTGTACACTGTGGAAATAAACCACCCAAACGAGAACAAGCAGAGCCTATTTATTCAGAGCTTACTGTAACGAGGGAATAGGCCAGCATCACCTGCGTTCGGCAGAGACTCAAAGGCAGGCGGGGGAGTGGCAAGCTTCAGGGTGGAAGAGGGAAGACTCTGGGTGTGCCCCTATGGAGGCTGTCCACCTGGGGGAGCTGGGGATGCTGACCAGAGCAGGTGTCCTGTGGGATTGGGTAGGGGGATATTTGGAGTTGGAATATGAGCTGGAAGTGGGGACAAAAATCAGGGAAGCTGTCAGTTATGAACTGAATCCTGGCCATTTGGGGCCAGCTGTTACAGGTGTTCTAGTTCAGCTCATTGCTGCACATTGTGGGGTGTGGGTTTGTTGTTTCTTCTTTTGTATACTTTATTTTTTGGAGCAGTTTTAGGTTCACAACAAAATTGATGAGAAGGTACAGAGCTCTCCAAGGTGCCCCCTGCACCCCTACACATGCACAGACTCCCCACTATCCACATCCCCACTAGAGGGGAGCATTTGTTACAACTGTGACCTACATTGACACATCATCACCCAGAGTCTACCTTAGGGTTCACTTTTGGTGTTTATTCTGTGGATTTTGACAAGTGTGAAATGACATATATCTACCATTATAGTGTCATACAGAGGAGTTTCACTGCCCTAAAAATCCCCTGTGCTCCACCTACTCATCCTGCCCTCCCCTCCAACCCCTGACCACCCCTGATCTTTTTACTGTCCCTATAGTTTTGGGTTCTCCAGAATGTCATAGAGTTGGAATCATACAGCGTGTAGCCTTTTCAGATTGGCTTCTTTGTCTTAGAAATACGCATTTAAGTTTCCTCATGTCTTTGCATGGATTGATAGCTTCTCTCTTTTTAGCACTGAATGATATTCCATTGTCTGGATGGACCACAGTTTTATTTATCCACTTACCTACTGAAGGACATCTTGGTTGCTTCCAACTTTCAGAAATTATGAATAAAGCTGCTATAAACACCTATGCTCAGGTTTTTGTGTGAACATCAGTTTTCAGCTCCTTTGGGTAAACACCAACGATTGTGATTGCCAGATCAAATGATAAGAAAATGTTTAGATTTGCAGGAAACCACCAAGCTCTTCCAAAGCTGCATTCCCACCAGTTAACAGAGTTCCCGCTGCCCCTCATCCTCACCAGCACTCGGTGTTGTCAGTGTTCCGGATTTTGGCCATTTTAATGGGTGTGCAGTTATATCTCACTGTTATTTTAATTTTCAATTCCCTAACGACCTATAATGTGCAGCATCTCCTCATATGCTCATTTGCCATCTGTATGTCTTCTTTGGTGAGATGTCTGCTCAGGTGTTCCATTTTTTTATTGTTGACTGAGTTCTGCTTTTACATATGGTTTGGCCAATGTCCTTTTGTGCAGTCTCTAAAAACAAGCAATGGTACCTCCCAGGAAGGAACACCACCCAGCAGTAAAGGAACAGCGACTGTGCATGCAGCAACCACAACGTGACTAAGTCTCTAAATTGTTATGCTGAGTGAAAGGAGCTACCCACTGATGATTCCATTTAACTGACATTCTGGAAAAGACAGACCTACAGGATGGACAGCCGGTCAGTGGTCGCCAAAGCCTGGGGGTGGGGAAGGGGACAGGGCAGTGACTACAGAGGAGCCGGAGGAAACTTTCAGGGGTGATGGAAACATTCTATACCATGATTATGGTTATGCAACTACACTTTCATTAAAAACTCATCTAACTGTGCATTTCAAAAGGGTGATTTTATTACATGTAAATTGTGCCTCAATTAACCTGACTTTTCAAAAACCGTGTCCCACCCATCCACACTTTGGGCACGGGTCCATCGTGAAGCTACAATGCCTGGAGGCCCTGGTGTGGCTGAAAGCACTTCATGCCCAGGCTGGCAAGGGCCTGCTCCCCCCAGAACCCGCCAACCCCCCCAGGCCAGCCAGCCTGCCCTCGGAGGAGGCCTGCCCAAAGTCCTTCCCCCCCCCCCGCCCCTCAAAGTCAGCAACAAGCCCAGGGAGCCCTTGAGATGGAGGGCGGTGGGGAAAGGGGGGCTACAGGGAGCAGAGGGTCTACGGCTGTGCGCCTCATCCCAGGCCATCGAGGGCTGCCCATTCTTTAGCCCTTCTCATCAGCGTGGAGCTTAAGAGCACAGACTTTCTGCTCGATATCATTCACAGAGTTTAAAGATACACAGAGCAACACTGTAGACTTTTATGGCTATATATGCATGCAGCAAAGGAACAAAAACATGCACGAGATGGATAAATACCAAATTCAGAGTAGTGGTTTCCTCTAGGCAGAAAGGCAGGGAGGGGGGAGGGGAGAGGCTGGGGGAGGGCCTTCAATTTTATCTGCAGCGTGTGTAGATGCTTTAGGATCTTTTAAATACACATTCAGGTCATCTGCCCAGAAACAAAGAGACAGAGAGACTTTTACTTGTTCCTCTCCCATTTGTACGCATTTTACTGCTTCTTCTTGCCCCTTGCACCAGTCAGAACCGATGTTGAGTAGAAGTGGCGAGAGTGGACTTCTCCACCTTGCTCAAGAGCAAAAAGAGAAATCCGTCAGTTCTTCACCACTAGGCCTGATGTCAGCTGTAGATGCCCTTTATCAGGTTGAACAAGTTCCCTTCTATTTCTACTTCGCTGAGATTTTTATTTTAATAGGCTTTGGATTGGGTCAAGTGCTTTTTCTTCACCTATTAAAAAAAGTATATGATTTTTCTCCTTTATTCTCTTAATGTGGTGAATTACACCGATTGATTTTCAAATATTAAACTAACTTTCTGTTTCTAAAATAAACCCCACTTGATCATGATATATTATCCATTACATACATAGCTGGATTGATTTGTAACATTTTGTATAATAAAACATTTCTATACCTATTTCCATGAGGGATATTAGTCTATAGTTTTATTTTCTTGTGATATCTTTAGCATTAATGTTAGAGTAATACTAGCCTCATAAAATGGTTTGAAAAATGTTCCCTCTTTCTCAAGTTCCTGACAGAGTCTATCTATGTAAGGTTGGTATTATTTCTTCCTTTTGGTTGAATATTTGACTGAATTCACCAGTGATGTCATCAGAGCCTGGAGTTTTCTTTGTGAAAAGGTTTTGTTTTTAAATTAAGAATTCTATTTCTTCAATAGATATAATGCTATTTAAATGTTTCTATTTGTTCTTGTGCCAATTTTGGTGATTTGTATCTTTCAAGGAACTTGGCCATTTTATCTAAGTTGTTGAATCTATTAGCAAAAGGTTATTCATAATATTTTCTTATCATCTTAATATCTGCAAGATCAGTAGTAATGGTCCTTTTTCTCTTCTGATGTTGGTAATTTGAGTCTTCTCTCTTTCTTGAGCAATCTACGGTTATGAATTTTCCTGATCTTTTCAAACAATAGCCTTTTGTTTTATGGATTTTCTTTATTGTTTATTTCCTATTTGCACCAATTTCCACTGATTTATTATTTTCTTTTATTTACTTTAGTTTTAATTTGCACTAATTTTTTTAGCATTTAAAGGTAAAAGCTAAGATCATTGATTTTAAACATGTCTTCTTTTCTAATATAAACATTTAAGCCATAAATTTCCCTCTAAGCACTGTTTTAGGTGCATCTCACACCCGATATTTTGATATATATTTTGATATATTGATATTTTCTGTTTTCATTATATTAATAATTCAGTTCATAGTATTTTCTAATGTCTCCTGAGATTTCTACTTTCATCTTTAGGTTATTAAAATTACTTTGTTTAATTTTCAAATATTTGGGAATTTTCTAGATAACATTTTGCTATTGGTTTATAATTTAATTGTGTTGTGGTCAGAAAACACACTTTGTATGATTTCAATCACTTAAATGTATGGAGGCTTGTTTTATGGCCTAGCATATGGCCAATCTTGGTGAATATTTCACGTGTACTGGAAAAGAATGTGAATTCTGCAATCGTTGGGTATAGTGCTCTATAAACGTCAATCAGGTCGAGTTGGTTAAGAGTTGCTCACATCTTTTACACCCTTGTTGGTTTTTCTATCTACTGTTCTATCAGTTGTTCAGAGAAGTATTGAAATCCCCAACTATAATTGTGGATCTGTCCACTTTTCCTTTCAGTCTGGTCAGTGGTCCTTTGTTCTTGCGTGTATTTTGAAACTCTGTTATGTGCATGCATTTAGGATTGTCTTCTTGATCAACTGGATCCTTTGTCATTATGACATGGCCCTTTTCCTGATGGTAATATTCTTGTTCTAAAATCTAGTTTGTCTGTTATTAATATAGCCGTTCCTGCATTCTTATGACTGGTGTTTGCATGTATATCTTTTACCTTCCTTTTACTTTTATCCTAGCTGTATTTTATATTTGAATCGCCATATCTAATAAGCATCATATAGTTGGGTCTTGCTTTTTCCCCAGTCTGATAATCTCTATCTTTTAATTGGTGTGTTTAATCCATTAACAGTTAATATAATTATGGATATTGTTGGATATAGGCTACCATCTTGCTATCTGTTTTCTATTTTTTGCATCTGTTCTTTGTCTTTTCTCTCTTTCCCTGACTTCTTTTGGATTAATACTTTCTACTATTCTATTTTATCTTCTCTCTTGGCTTATTAGCTACAGCTCCACATCTTAGTTTTTAGTATCTGTTCTAGGGTTTTCGGTACTTATCTTTAATTTTTCATTATCTATCTTTAAGTGATATTATACCATTGTATGTAAAATATATGAACTTTAAGATAGTATATTTCTATTCTCTTCTCCTGTTTTTTGTGCTTTTATTGTAATATATTTTACTTTTACATATGTTATAAATTTTATAATGCACTGTCATTATTTTTACTTTAAATAGTATTATCTTTTAAAGAATTTTTAAAGCATAGGAAAAAAGTCTGTCATATTTACCCACATATTTGCAATTTCCAATGGGCTTCTCCTTGGGCAGACCTGAATTTACACCTGGGGCTTTTAACCTGAAAAATTCCTGTGACATTTCTCGTAGTGTAGTCTATCCCTGATGAATTCTCTCAGCTTCTGTCCTAAAATGTCTTTATTTTACTTTCATTTTTGAAGGGTATTTTCACTAGAAACGGACATCTTGGTTGACAGTTTTGTTTTCTTTCAGCACTTTGAAGATGCTGTTCTAGTTCTCTCTGCTTTCAGTGTTGCCGATGACAAGCCCGCCACGATTCGCGTCTCTACTGCCTTTACTCCCAGAGGATCTTCTCCCTCTGGCTCTGGTTTCCAGCCATTTGATAACAAAGTACCTTGGGGAAGTCTGCTTTGTGCACACGCGGCTTTAGTTCTTTGTGCTCATTCCGCTTTACGGTTCCTGGATCTGTGGATCTATGGGTTTTTACCATGTCTGGAAAACTTTCAGCCATTATTTCTTTAAACATGTTTTCTTCCCTTCGCCCGTCCCTGGGCCTCCAGTTACACATACTGTTAAACTGCTCAATATTGTCTCACAGGTCAGCAAAGCTTCGTTTCTTTTTCCCCAGGCATTTGCTTCTGTGTGCTTCCGTTTGGATGACTTGTATGGTCCTGGCTTCACCTTTACGGATCTTTTCTTCTGCTGTGTTTAATCTGCTGTTAATCCCATCCAGTAGGTTTTCTGTTTCCTATGTTGTACATTTTCATGTTTGGAATTTCCATTTGACCATCACGGTACTTTCCATCTGTCCTTTGACTATGATCACGGTGTCCTTTAATCCCCGCGTATTTGTAATCCTTGTTTCAGACACCCTGTCTGCTCATTCCCTCCTCTGCGGCACTTCTGGGTCTGTTTCTGCCAGTTGATTTTTCTCCTAGTTATAGGTCACACGTTCCTGCTTCTTCATACATCTAGTAATTTTGTTTTGGGTGCTGGAGGTTTTAAATGTCAAATTGTTTGAGTTTCTGGATTTTGTTGGCCTTCTTTTCAAAAATGTTGGGTTTTTCACTGACAAGCAGTTAATTTACTTGTGGATCGGCCTGGTCCTCTTGAGACTTGTTCTGAACATAGGTCACGTCTAGAGGAACCACCACTCTAGGATTCGGTTAGCCCTACACCTGGAGCATGGCCTCCTTTGGTCTCTGCTGAATGCCCTGGGTGCTCAGTGAGCTCTCTTCCTTCTTGGTGGTTGGAAGTCAGCTGTCTCCTGGCCGCAAGTGAACTCTGGCAGCTGTTCGGCTCACAGGACTCACCGGTAGTTTTTGGTCCCTGGCTTCGTGGACTCTCACTCTGCTTATGCACAGCTTAGAATTTGGCCAAAGACTCGTGTGGCCCCTGTGAGGATGCTGGAGCACCTCTGCCCTCCTGCCTCCTCTCAGGGCTCTGCCCGTGGTCCTGGCCCCCCTGGACTCTCGTTTCTGTCCCTGCAGCTGAGACCACCAGGCTTTCTTGGCTGAAAAGCTCATTTGCTTCTGTCCCCTGCTACCTGTTGTCTAATGTCTAGAAACAGCTGTTTCTTGTAATTTTTGTTCAGTTTTCTAGTTGTTTATGGTGAGAAGAAAAGTCTGGTACCAGTTACTTCATCATGGCCAAAATATCTGTCATGCTTTAAATTCTCAATTGAGGAGAGATACATGGTTTTTCGTTTTTATTTTTTTCATTCTATGTACTTCATTGTAAACCTTGAGTAGTCCCTGATTATGACTAGAGCTCCCGGGCTTTGGTGTTAGACTGTCCTGGGCTCTAAACTAAGTGGCTGGGCCACTTACTAACCAGCTGACAACAGGAAAACATCTCTCCCGTCAGGTGAAGCGGAATGAGGACACCTGCGGAGTTTCCGTAAGAATCAGTGAGGTGGTGCGTGCACGGCCGAGCCTGAGGCCTGGCACACAGCAGGTGCTGACTGGGGGTCGTGACCATTTGCTGTTTTAGGGTACAAGGAGGAGTGGCCTTTCCTCCCTAAACCCAACCTCCTGCTCAGCAAGGCCACCCAGTGGGCCAGAGGCAGCAGGCCCTGCCCAGCACCCCGGCCCCTCCCCGCTGCTGCCCACCTGTAGGCCCCATACAGCCCTGGGCGTCCACTCACCCAGCACAGAGGGGTCTCTGTCCTCTGTCCCACTTGCAGCCACAGCCTCAGCCACGTCAGTGGGAGCCCTTGCCCACTGCCCGCGGGCTGGGATGGGCACCCATGCAGCCCACAGTGAGTAATAGGTCAGCCTGGTGCCGAGGGCCTGCGAAGAACAGAGGGACGTTGTTCCCTCCCTCCAGCCTGCACCTTCCTGCGCCCCCGCAGGGAGGTCGGCCGGCAGGCGGGCACTGCCCACTGCCCGGCAGGGAGAGCAGGGGAGAGGGGATGCGGGCAGCCCTGCGGCCTCGGCTGGCCCTCAGCCCTACACACCTGGGAGGGTCAAGCCAGAAGGCCTCCCGAGGAGCTGCTGGCCACAGGCACCGCCTCTCTGTGCTGTGGCCCCAGTTGTTGAGCAAAAGCTTGGAAGGCACAAAGCGAGATCTGCAGGTGCACAGGACTCCACGCGAAAGGGAGCTCTTCCTGCAGATAATAGGCACGGGCCACTTCATAGGCAATTCCCAACAGCTGTTAAGGTTGGGGGATCCACACCCTCTCCCCTCCCGGGGACCACAGAGGGAAGGTCCCCAGGGCAGTCTGCACACGGGTGAGCCACATCATCCCTTCCAAAGGTGAGCATCACTGTACAGGCCTGACTCCAGGGCCCTCCCCACCCTGGCACAGGCCTTGGGGCTATGTAACAGGACAGTGGTGTCACCTCCCCGGCCTCTTGGGGTAGGGAGAGGGAGGACCGCAGATGGCCACATGGAGGTTGCTCCTTTGGGCTCCTACTGCCCAGTTCTCAGAGGTGGACGTCGCCCCAGCTGTGGGGAGGCCAGGGACTGAGTGGGCTCAGGCCTCAGCTGTGCCTGCCTCAAGACCTCACAGTCTGGAGGCCCAGAGTCCACATCCAGGTGAACACAGGGCCATGCTCCCCCAGAAGGCTCGAAGGGAGGATCCTTCCTTGCCTCCTCTGGCTTCTGGTGGTGGCCAGCAATCTGCGGTGTTCCTTGGCTTGTGGCCGCATCACTCCAATCTCTGCCTGTGTTGTCACATGTCCATCCTCCCCATGTCTGTCTCTGTGTCCAAACTTCCCTCTCCTCATAAGGACACCAGTCATCAGATTAGGGCCCACCTAATCCCCCATGAACCCAACCTGATCATACCTGCAAAGACCCTATTTCCAAATAAGGTCACAGGCACTGGGGCTTAGGACTAGGACATATTTTGGGGGGATACCATTCCACCCACCACAGGGGCCATGAGTACTAAGTGGGGTGAGGAGTCCTTTCCTGTCTTCATGGGATGTCAGGAAAGGCCTGGGTGAAGAGGACCAGGCAAGTGACCCACGCAGACCTCTGGGGAAGAGTCACAGAGAGAGAGACAGCAAGTGCAAAGGTTGGGGTCAAACACACCCTTTCGTGCCTCAGGGTCCTTATTTATGGAGCAGGGATGCTGGGCCGCTGCAGAGGTTGCCCATGCAGTTTCATGAGATGAAGAGCTCTCAGGTGGGGGCACAGCCGTCATGGAGGCCCCAGGCAGAGGAGGACCCTGGTGCCTTCCCAAAGGGCTGTTGGCCCTCGGTCACAGCACGGAGGTGCAGAGAGCCCCAGGACCCACCCCTGTGGCAGCCCTCCCTGGGCTCTTTCTCTCCTTGCTGGTCCCTTCTGCTCTTGCAGCAAGTTCCTCCCAGCCTGTGCTGTGCCTTGTCTTGGGCTACCTGCTGTGTCATCAACCCCCCACTTGCAGCCGAGAGAGTGCAGGCACAGAGAGGCCCGCCACTTGCTCAGGGTCACATCACTTGCAAGTGGATGTGTCCCAGCCACACACTGAGTGGCCTCTGGGTCCATGGTGAGTCAGCGGGAAACGGAGAGACGGGCATCCCCAAAGCTTCCCAGTTTGCAGGCACAGCCAGGCTCAGGGTGGCTGGAGGGGCCAGACAGAAGGGGTGGGTGGGGGTTAACCCTGCAGCGACCAAGGCAGATCCTGAAAGAGAGTTTTACAGGAAAGCATTGGGTGGGGGTCGGGAATCTGGATCCCGCTGAGTGGCCTGGGGCGAGCCCTCAGTTTCCCCATTAGTCAAGTGCTCCAGGCCTTCCTGCAGGCTGGGCCTTGTGGGTGCAGTACCCACAATGGTCTCAGGGGGGCAGCAGCCACCCGTCTTTCCCCGGAGCTGCCTGGAAGGGGACCTGCCACCCAGGTGGCCCCAGGCTTGGCCGCAGCCCACAGGGGTCAGCTCTTAGCTCCTCCCCCACCCCTCCAGTGGGACTAAAGGCACTTGCACACAGGGGGGCAACCCCGGCTGCAGGGCCTGTGTTGGGGGACTAGTGAGGAGGGGAGCTGGTGCAGGGGTGGGGTGGGGCGGGGCACAGGAGCGCCAGGCGGGGCTGCCCCTCTAACCGTGACACCCAAGAAAATGCCAAGCCGGAGCCCCCAAAGCCTGCGGCACCACCTGGCCCATCAGAGGGCAGGAAGCTCACGTGGCCGCCCAGCTCCAGGGAGGCAGGCGCTGGGGTGACGGTGCCCCACAGACTGGCACACCCAGTGCCTGCCCTCTGCACTGAGGCCTGGGGTCAGTGAGGGGACTCTGGTGGAAGCTCAACAAATGGACGCCTTTGGCAACAGGCCTCTCCCGAGAAGGGGATGATGGAGACAGGTCAGAAAGGGGTGGGCACAGGCGACACCTCCCGGGCTGAGTCCTGGGACCCTGGGTCACATCAGGGAGTCACCCGGCACTTGCTGAACACCTGCCACATGCAGGGCTTTGTGCTGCAGGATGGACACACATAGAAACCACAGCAGAAGAGGCTGCATTAACAGAGATATAGTATTAGGAAAAGAGAAAGTGAGTGTTCTTCCCCCTCGTCTTGTCCTAGCGCAGTACTGGGTCTGTTCTGATGACCACATTTTGAGGGAGATTTTGGTAGACTGAAGCATCTTGGCAGTGGTGAACAATCTGGATTCAATGTCATATCAAGAGCGATAAAGAATGTGATAACAGGGGACAATGTAGTGGTCTGGCTTAGGAGATGGTGAGCTCCCCAGTACCCAGGCAGAGGCAGGATGACATCAGCTCCACAGGCCACGGTGGGGATCAGGGTGTCTCTCTCAGTTCTCTCTACTCTGTTCTCTCCCCAGCTGCTAGAACCACCAAGTCTGATCACACTTCTTTTTGCTTGAACCCTGAGCGGCCCCTTGCTGCTCTTGGAATGAAGACTACAGTCCCCTGGCCCCTGGACCTGCCCGGTCTGCCCCCCATCCCGCTTCTGGGCGCTCTCTGGTCCTTTCAAGCTCTGGCCATGTTCCCTCCCACCTCAGGGCCTTTGCACGTGCTGCAACCATGCCTGGAACTTCTGCCGTCCCCTTTTGCAAAGCTAACTCCTGCTCACCCTCCAGGTCTCAGGTTCGTGGCCCTTTCTGGGGGCAGCAGCACTGACATTCCAACCCATGACTGCCCCGCGTAGCACTGCACCCCTATCTGTGGTGATGCTCTCAGCTGTAATTTCACAAGCAAAGACCAGGAGACCTGATGGGAACCTGCACAGGCTTTGCCCGGGGTTTCATGCAGCTTGTGGTCCACTGGCCAGGAGGCATCACTGACTCAGTGGCAGGAGGATGCTCCTCCCACAGGGAGGCTGTACACGCACCTGGGCGGCCTGTGTCCTCCCGCTGCAGAGAAGAGAAGAGGGAAGGTGGGAAACAGTCATGCAGAATTCCCCCCAGATCATGCCATGAGAGGCAGAGGCTGGATGTGGACTGCACAGGCAGAGTGTGGGCAAGGAGGCTCTGTGGGAAGTTGAGGCTGCTTCCCTTGATGGAGGAGTCCACTGGGAGCTATGGGCAGTTCTTGAGCAGGGGTATGCTGTGAGGATGAGTCTGCTGTTGCCACCTGGGCTGGTGTGGGGCTCCACGGGGCTGGGAACTAGGGGTGGTGGGTGACACGTGGCAGGTAGGATGGTAAGGTTGGCCCACTCTTGGGTGGAAGCAAACCCCGCCCAACACCCCCGACCCTCGCCACAGCACCAGGGAGCCTGATTGCTGAATCCTCCAGCTGTGGCCCTGCTGCAGCCTCTACCCTGGGACACCCCCCAACACACACACACCCCTAAGCACCCAGGAGCTCGGGAGGGAGCAAGGAAAGGCCAGGCTTGGAGTCCAGGCTCGGCCTTGTGCACGCTGGCAAGCGCCTTCCTCTGCAAGCCTCAGTGTCCCCATCTGCAGGACGGGGACTGTGGTGATCCTCCCCCACAAGAAGGTGGCCAGAGTGCTTTGCGTGCTCCCGGGCTGCCCTTTAGCCTCTGGGCTTCAAAGAATCCAGAAGGTGGGGCCTTTCAGCAGCAAATATCAGGCTCCCCGCAGGGCTGGTCACCTTCCGGGAAGCCTTCCTGGAGGAGGAGGCAGTGGCGCCGGACCTGGAAGGACAGTGACGCACGAAGGAGGCCGCGCCGGCCACAGCAGGTGTGGGAGCGGGGAAGGCGCGGGGTAGCGCGCGGCGGCGACTCCGGCGGGATCGGGTCACGTGGGCGCCGGCCGGCCCAGGCGGGGCGCGTGACGCAGGCGGCGGCCAGGTGCGGCGGCGGCGCAGCAGGTGCCCGGGCGCGCCCCGCCCCCGCCCGCCGCGGCCCTCGCCCCCGCCGCCGCCCGCCGCGCAGGAAGTGGGGGGGCGGGGCCGGGAGAGACCCGGGGCCCCGGGCCAGAGGCCGCTGGAGGCGCGACCCGCCGCGCCTCGGCCGCCCGCGCGTCGCTCCGCTCCTCCGCCCCGCGGCGCAGGTGAGCCCGGGCACAGGTGAGCCTGGGGGCAGGTGAGCCGGGGACGGGGAGGTAGGCCTGGCGCAGGCGCCTCCCCTTCGCTTTGCCCGCAAGCCCGCCCCGCCCCTCGCGACAGCTGGGCGACCCTCGGGTCCCTCCGCCAGGGCTGCGCAAGGCCGGGCGCTCCGCCGCCAGCCCGCGGCCCGGGGTCCAGCGGCCCCGGGACGCCGCTTCCTCTCCCTAGAGGGAAACTTCTGCCGCCGGAGCTCGGCTTTCGACTTCAGCGCGGAGGGACTCTTGGGAAGCCCCGGGAGTTTGAGAGGTTCCGGGAGGGGACACAGAAAGGCCGTCCCAGGAGCTTGTTGGAGGATCTGCCCGAACCTGCTTTGGTCCCAGGAGTTCCGAGCAGACCCCCTACCCCCAACACACCCTGGTGGAGTTGGTGGGCAGGTGCGGGACGGGGTCCTGCTCTGCCTCGCACTGAAGGGAGGTGGGCAGGGGTGCAGGCTGAGAGGCTCCTTCTGAAAGCTGTGGGTCCCATGTACCAGTGGGAACCGTGGACACCTATCCTAATTGCCCAGCCTCAGTTTCTGCATCTGCAATATGGGAGCAAGAATCCCTTTTGAGATTTGACCTCAGCCTCAGCCCAGTGCTTGTTTGGGGTGGGAGACCAGCGGTTTGCTGCTCCTGAGATTGGCAGTCTGTGTTCATGTTTTGCTCCAAGCATGGGCACTCACTGTGAGTTTGGGTGTCGGAGTTTTAGTTTCAGTTCTGGATTTATGTTGGCTGCATATCCCCTTTGCCTGGGGTACTTGCTGTGCGTGTGTGACTGACTGTCTGCAGCAGCATCTTTATTTCTACTGACTCCATGGCTGAGCCCAGACCCCCCCCCACTCACCCGGTCCCCTGTTTGGAGACAGTCATCTAGGTCAGGACGGGGCCTGGGCAAGGGCCCAGCGCTGGCTGACCAGCATTCTGACCCAGGCAGGTCATGCTACCTCCACACCTGGTTTCCTCATCTGTCAGAGAGGGAAAACACCACCTTCCAGAACTTTGGGGAGGGACTAAAGACAGTGGATGGGAAGGCCTTTGGAGGGCGCTGTCTGCGAGCCCGTTGTACAGCTGGGGGGTCCCAGCGCCTGTCCAGGACCTGTCAGAGTCAGGCTCTGCTTTCCCACCCGGTCCTCCTGTGGGAGCCCATGAGTGCCTATCTGGGGCCAGGCCGGGCTTATGAACGTCTGGATTCAGAGCCAGGAGCCTGGGAGTGACTGGGGGATGCCACTGGCTGAGCCAGGCTGTGTCCCAGGTGGGCGGGCCAGGTGGGTCCCCCTACCCCACTGCAAAGGGTGAACCTCCAGTTAGCTGCAGCTGGGGTTTCTCCCTCAGCCCTGTGGGCATTTGCTGTTTAACGCTTCTCTGGCCCCACCCACTCGATGCTAGTACTTAAGGCCACCAACAATGTCTCCAGACTTGTTAAGTGTCTCCTGGGGAGCAAAACTGCCCCTAGTTGAGGGCCACCTTGCAGATGGAGCTGGTTGCTGTGTACTGCAGGACTTACAAAGCCAGATCCTGCCCCCGGATTACATGTGACTCCAAGTCCCAAGCTCAGCCAGGCAGAATTACCCAAGTACAAGGGCATCATTGTGGGTTGAGTTTGTCTGCACAGAGACAGAGGTTGGGTGGAAGGTGCTGGAGAGGCTGAGCCCCACCAGGCAGGGTGGGGTCAGCGGGACCTATAGGCCAGGGTAGAGGGGACAGAGATGGCCAAGGGCAGAACCACCTCGGAGTGGAGCTGGAGGCCACACGGTATCCTAACCAGAGGGGTGGCAAGTTCTAAACTCAGGGCGATTGGGTCCCAGTGGCTGAGAGAGCAGCTGTGACCAGAGCCCCAGGTCCGGGGGAGATTGTGCTTCTGTGGGGGAGGCAGGAGGGATGGGGCTGGTGCCCACCAGAGTCTCAGGCAGCCGATTTGTCAGGAAGGACAGGGAGGCAGGAGGACCGGGCTACAGAACAGCCGTCCCTGCCCAGGCCGGGTCCAGAACGCAGCGAGCCAGGCGAGGCCAAGTGCAGCTTAAGACTGGACAGGCTGGGTGGGTCACCTGAGACTGGCCAGAGCCCTTCCCGACCCCACCTGGTTGTCCCTGCCCCGTGGTACCTCTTGGCAAGTCCCACGAGCCCCTTCCCCACCCCTGGCACAGTGTCAGGGACACCAGGCAGGGAATTTAGTGGCCAAGAGAATAGTGAGTACTGTGGGTTCCAAAGTCTCAACCGCGGGGGCCCTTTTCCAGCCCACCCCGAGCAGAAGCAGCAGGAAGTCACGCAAAAAGTGGCACGGACAGGCCTGGAAGCCTCTGTGGGGCTGCTCTGGCCCAGGGTGTTTGCTCTCGGCACAAAGCACCAGGGCCGCTTGAGGAAAATGAAGAATCAGGATGAGGAGACCAGGGAGGAGCAGTGCAAAGTCGGGCCTTCACTCAGCTCGCAAATTGAGCCCGACTATTTGTGGGGACGTGAACGGGAAATTGTCCCTGCCCCCAAGGGCTCACAGACGTGGGGAGATGAGGATGGACAGACAGCCTGCAGCCCTTGCCCCCATGTGTGTCTTTGGAGGAGCTTTTCTGGAGGCCTGTGGCCTCTGCAGGGCATCTGGTCTCTCTGTGATACTGGTGCCCGGACAGAGTGGCCTGCATGTGCCTGGAGGGCAACTGAAAGGAACCTGAGCTCTCGGCCCCGGCCCTTCACTGGCTCCAGGACGCCAGGCGTAGGCCCGTGTCCAGTGAGGAAGCTGAAAGAGACAACTGTAGAAACCAGCCGGCCTGGACGAGAGGCTGAAAGTCCCAGAGACCTCCAGGAAGGATGCCTGTGCCCACGGGCGTGTGCACCTGGGCCTCCCACCAGCATAATGCCCTCTCCTAAACAGAAGCAGAAGCAGACAACAGCTGCCACCAGTAGGTGTTTAAGAAAAGCCCCGTGCCTGAGAGACAGAGGCCAGCAGGGGCTGAGACAAAGGAGGAGAAAGTGTGTGGCGGGGTCGAGGCTCCAGTGGCCAGCCAACAGAAAGAAACTTGTTCAAAAGCAAATATAATCCTTATCCTCTGACTGAATAGAAGATGTTGCATCCGTAAAACAAGGACAGGATGCTATGAATAAAGAGTAAAGAGACAGCTCTTTGTAGGATAACGAAATTGACAAGACTGGGGGAAAGACTGGAAGATCAAATAGAGGGACCGGGTTACAAAGGAGAACAAAGATGAAAAAGTAGGAAAGGAAAGGTAAGAAATTAGGAGAGAATTTCAGAGATTTCAATACTTACTGATGCATAATCCAAAAAAGAAAAGACGGAAGTAGAAGAAATTAATGAAGAAATAATACTAAAACATGTGTGGTCCTAAAAGACAGGATAGGAAGTTCCACCTGCACCTGGCTTGGTGAGTGCATGTGGATCCCTGCGGAAGCGCATCCCGTGAACGTCAGGGCTCCTGGGCAAAGCGGGAGCCCCAGACCCTCGGCAGGGCGTCATCCAAGGAGGAGAGACTGGAATGTCATCAGCGCGCCTCGCCAGCAACACCGAAGGCCAGGGAAGAAGGCCGTGCAATTCTGGAACAAAACAATCTCCAATGGGAACTCTCAACTCATCTTAGTTACCAGTCAGGGCATCGGTAGGAAAAGGACACTTCCTGGCAGTCAAAAGTAAGCGGCCTCCTCCGCACAGTTCCAGGGGCTGTGCTTCAGCGCGGTGAGGGGCCAAGCCTCTAGCCCCGGAAAGCAGTGGAGGGGGGTCCCAGGATCCGCCCGAGGTGAGGCCAGAGGGAGGACAGAGGGTCTCTGGGGAAAACACAGAACTGTGTGGAACGTATTCTCAGGAAGCACATGGCAGAGACACTGGAACGCTTGGGGGAAAATGAACAGGGGAAACCAGGTGGTGGAACAGGAAGAAATCATTAACAAGAGGCAGGCGAGGCCTCATCCCTCAGGGCTCGCGTGTGGTAGTGTGGCCCTGCTGGGGCCTGACCCAGGGCAGGGAGAGGGCGGGGACTGCCCATAGGTAGGAGATACCCAGAGAGCGGCTGTGCTTTATTTAGAAACTGAGGAAAAGCTGATGAGCCCGGTGAGGTGGCCCCTGGGGGACAGGGCAGTGTGGAGGGGACGCCTGGCTTTCATGATACACCTTTGGTGCTCTTTGACTTTTGGAACCGTGTCCATGTAGTTCTTTAGTAAAACTAAAAACCAGAAGGCAAAGAAGGCACGGGGGGCCTGCCAGGGCCATAGCCCCTGATTGCTGGCTCCTGTCCACACCCCTCAGACAGCGCCCACTCTCCTTCAGGCCTGGGTTCCCAGTTCCCGGGCGGGTGGCACCCCAGGCCTGTGGGTGTGGCTGCCTGGCGGAGGTCACACCCGGCAATGACTGGCCCGACAGGTTCCTGTTTGGGCTCCTTCTGGCCTGGAGCAGACTTTGACCAGCCAGGGGGAGTGCCACCTGCCCGGTCTGGGGCACTGTCTCAGAGGAAGGGGCCAGGAGGAGTCAGACCTGGGCAGAGAGATGGTGGCCTGGGGCCCTGAGAGGGAAGAGGGAGGATGGGACAGGGCAGGAGGCTCTGGGGCGCTCTGGGCTCCTGAGGGCATTTGTGTGGGGGAAGAAGGGCACAGTCGGTGGCAAGTGGGTCACGTGTAGAATGAAAGGACCGCACAGGGTGTGGCTGTCCATTCCTGACTGTCCGCTGGGGTGTGTTGTGCTCAGCACGTACAGAGAGAAGTCTAAGCCGAGTTCTTGGCCGGGTTAAAATGCAGACAGGCTGCTGTGGCTGGGTGACCCCAGGATGGAGCCGACCTGCCGGGCCCTGGCTGCCATCACGGATGCCAGCCCCCGGGGGAGGCCTGCCGTGGCTGCTGTTGTCATCCCCGGTGATTCGGAATGTCCTGAGGAATGTGCCCTCCCTGCTGGCGTGGGGGCAGCCAGGGCTCCCCGGGGCCTGGGAGGCTCAGCTGCACACGCCTTCCTGGGATGGTTTTGGCAGAGAACTCGTGTCCTGGGAGAGCTTGGTGGCCTCCGGGGCTGAGCGGGGACGGAGAGCCAGGCTTCCAGGGTACCCTGCAGTCGCCGCCAGTGCTGATTTAGCTCAGCTGTGTGGCCCCACCAGGCCTCCTGCAGGGACTAACTCTGGGCAAGTGACTCTGAGCGTGTTTTCCCACCTGAAAAGTAGGCTTCCACCCTCTGGAGACTCCCGTGGTCATAGGCATACCGAGTGGCAGCTGTCCTTGTTCTTATGAGAATTAAAGGGAAAAGAATTAAAGGAGCGCATTTTCTCCGTGTTACGTTTTGCTCCTACGAAGTTCTCCTAAGCTCTGGTGCCTTCCCTGCCTGTCATGCGGCATCAGGAAGGTCGGGTTGTCTGCGATTGGGCACAGCCTCGGTCACTGCAGCACTGACATAGGCCCCACGGCCAGCCAGGCCCCATTTCAGACCCTTTGCGTGTCTGGCTCCCGGATGCTTCACAGCACCCTCGGGGTGGGCTTTGTTCTCACTGGGTCTGATTAACAGATTTTGAGACTGAGGCACAGAGAGGTGGCGTCACTTGCTCCCTGACCACGTACATGTCCCAGGCAGGGCTGTGCCCTGACGTGTGTGGAAGCCCCTGAGCAGTGGAGGGGAATGCCAGGAGCACTGGGAGGCAGACCCTCAGAAGGGGCTGGTCAGTGAGGCTCGGAAGTGGCCTGGCCTGCCTCGGGCAGGAAAGGTGGCTGTGGACTGTCCCCACCCTGGCTGCATGATGTGCTGTCACTCAGGATGTGACACTGCGGCCACAGGTAGCCCTGCAAAATGCTCAGGAGCAAACCTTCAGCGGATTCCTACTACGTCCCAGCCCCACATATCTGGGTAACCCGGGGACCCTGGCCACTGGGGCTGCATCTGGACACGCGCCCCCGTGGCCATGGCAGCAGGGGGCAGGCACAGTGGGGAATTTTGAGCCAGTTCCCAAAGCCTGTCATGAGACCGTGCTGCACCCAAGGGTGCAGGAAGGGCAGCCCTGACTCATGCCTAGAAGGAGGAAAGTGAGAAATGTCGGGGACCAGCACTCATGGCAGTGTCAGGCCAGGGGCTGGAGGACAGTGAGGTACAGATGGTCTTGGGGACACACACTGCCAGCAGGGATGGGCTAGAACATCCCTGGGGTGGGGTGCAGGGAGTGGGTGGCCCACAGGCAGCAGTGATTGGACTGCAGTGATGCCTGTGGAGCAGCTACTGCCCCAAGCTGGGCGGCGTGTCCTGTAGCCGTGGGCTGAGGGTCAGTGCTCTGCCACTGTCACACCTGCACAGTGACAGGTGCCATCCCTCTCGGACGAGGCTCCAGTGGGTGGGATTGTCAGCCCCATTCTGAGTTTAGGAATGTGGAGGGATGCCTGTGTGTCGCCTGACATAGGGAAGGATTTTGCAGACACCCATCCAGTCGTGTCACTGCGTGGCGTGGCTGAGAGGAAGGGGCTCAGACAGGCCTGGGCTTGGATCCTGGTCCTGCCGCATCCTCTACTGCATCCCCAGGCAGGTCCCTGGCTTCTTCACTTGCAAAATGAGACTAGACAGCCTGCACCTCCAGGGAGCTCGTGGGTAGTGCGGCCCACCCACCCCAGCGGGGCCTGGCCCAGGGATGGGAGGCTGTGGTCACCACCGCCTTATCTGGTGCCAGTCTCAGGAAGCTCCAGAGGGCAGCGTTACTGTCCTCATGACCAGGAGGAAGCGCCTGGAAGAGCCTGGATTCCAGCCCTGGTCTGTGGGGCTCCAGGGCTGTGCACCCCAAACTGCCCCACACTCACCCCCAGTTCAGGAATTTTCCCGGGTGTGCTGTCCATCAGAGGAAGCGGGGTGCTCCCACCTGGTCCCTGAGAGCTCGAGAACCAGCACCTGCCTGATCTCGACAGGCGCACAGCCTCCATCCTCAGACGAGCCCCTCCTTGGGGGCAGAGGGGAGGCTATCCCCCAGCCCTCCCTGGGCAAGCTGCTGGTGACTGGGTCTGTGCTGCTGACCTGCTCTGCTCCTGGCTGCTTCACCGTCCTTTGCACACCGGGGCTGTGCCTGGGCTCTGGCCAGGGTGGGTGCTAAGGAGCAGGCGGGTGGACTGCCAAGAGGGACAGGGAGAGAGGCCCTCTCGAGACCCTTGTTCTGCCCTTCCCCCCAGGACCCTGCGCCCCCCAGCATGTCCCAGAGGCACTCGGACAGCTCCTTGGAGGACAAGCTCCTGGAATACCGCTTCCACTCAGAGCTTCGGCTCGATGCCAACGGGAACCCGGCTTCTGGGCTCCCCATGGTGCGGGGCTCCTTGCGGGCCGGGGCCAATGCCGCCTTCCAGCCTGAGGCCCCGGCGCCCCCAGGGGACGAGGAGCCACGGCCTGTTGTCCTGAGCACGCAGAGCCCTGCGGCCCTCAAGATGGGCACTCAGCAGCTGATCCCCAGGAGCCTGGCCGTGGCCAGCAAGGCGAAGACCCCAGCCCGTCACCAGAGCTTCGGGGCAGCAGTGCTCAGCAAGGAGGCTGCCCGGCGGGGCCCCCAGCTCCTCACGGCCCCCAGCTTCTCCCTGGATGACATGGACGTGGACATGGGCCCTGGGGGGATGCTGAGGCGGAACCTGCGGAACCAATCCTACCGGGCGGCCATGAGGGGCCTGGGCAGGCCAAGTGGCCAGGGGGACTCTGTCCAGCTGAGCCCCAAGCTCCAGGCTCTGGCCGAGGAGCCCAGCCAGCCTCCTGCCCGGCGCCCAGCCAAAAATAAGGTAGGGGGCCTGTCGCCTGGACTGCGGGGAGGGGCTGGTAGGCTGGGGGCGCCTGACCATCTTCATCACTGTCATCTTCTGCACCATGGCAGCTGCCACTTAGGGAGCACCTTGCATGTGAGGCTGTTTTTTGTTCTGTTTGATTTTTGAGATGGGGTCTCACTCTGTCACCCAGGCTGGAGTACAGTGGCATTGTCATAGCTCACTGTAGCCTCCAACTCCTGGCCACAAGCAATCCTCCTGCCTCAGCCTCCCAAAGTGCTGGGACTACAGATGTGAGCCACCGCGCCCGGCTGTGCGCAGGCTCTTTACTGGTTTAGTCCAGTGAAGCCCAATGACCAGGCCGTGGACGTGAACACACCACTTTACAAATGGGGCAGCTGAGGCTTGGAAGGGCCAAGGGTCTTGCCCAGGCTCCCAGATGTTGGCCTCCCCACTCCCAGCCACAGTGGAGAGCAGAGCCTTGGGGTGAACCACGCCTCTTTCTGAGCCCCTGGTGGGAGCTGGCCTGCGTGAGTGACAGGGTTCAGTGATGACCTTGCAGCAGCGACCAGCTGGGATCTGTGTGCCTGAGAGTCTCCAGACTGGGACTCAGGCAGGGGCAGCTGCCCGGCTGCCTTGAGCATGGCAGAAGTCTGCATATTGCCTCTGCACACCCGCACTTCCCTGCCTGCCGTTGGGGCTCCAGGGCTGGGGTACAGGGTGGCGTACCCTTCCCTGGCCAGTGATGCTGCCCCAACTGCATGCGTCACTGGGCCCAGGGACCGAGGGGGTCAGCAGGGGCTCCTGGACCCAGTGTCCCTTGCCCTCTGAGTTGCCCTCCCCCGAGACCGGGGGTCAGGCCTATGTTGCTGGAAGCTCAGAGCTGGGAGGCCGTGTTCAGGGAGAGTTGCCTGGCACCTGGGCACCCACCTCCGCTTGGTCTCTGCCTGGTGGGCCAGGGCCTGGTGGGGGCTGGGGTTCGGAAGACCAGCTGGCCAGGGACCGGCCGAGGGGGCTTTCTCAGGAATGCAGAACAGAAGCTGCTCTGGCCCGGGGGCATCTTGCTCAGACTTGTCAGGAAAGCAGCCCCAGGCACACCACTGCCTCGGTGAAGCGCTGGTGGGCACTGATTGCTGTGTGACCCCAGGCAAGTTCCTGAACCTTGGGACCTTGGCTTCCCCTGTGTAAGTAGCAGTAACAGCAGTCCTACTTGGGCGGTCTCGAGAGAATAGAACTCGGCTACCCAAGTGCGAGGCTGTGTCAGGAAGGGCTTGCTTACTGGGGGCATCTTCTCCCCTGGGTGCCCTCCCGGCTGCTACCTCTGCCCTTGGCTCCTGCCCACACTGAGCTGCAGGAGAAGCTGAGGCCACCTGTCAGAACAATGGCCACCCAGCATGCTGTGTGGCCAGGGCCTCGGGCTTACGCTAGAGGCCGGTGGTGGTGGAGGTAGCTCCGTGTCTTCTTGGTCACGGCTGTCCCCTGCCACAGCTACCTGAGATGCCCAGACCCCAGAGTCACCATGGGACCTCTGCTGCAGGTCCCCACACCCCAGAGGCTGGACAGCCCTACCACCCTGCACCCGCCCGGGGCCAGGCCTGCAGGGCTCCCTTGTTCATTCATTCATTCACGCATTCATTCATTCACCATTGAGTCACACATCCAGCAGACACTTTCTGAGCACCCGCTACATGCCTGGTGCTGGGGGGCCAAGGGGAGCCTGGTGGGCAGGGCCCCATCCTCGGAGCGCTCCTGGCAGTGGGGGTGCTGAGGGCTGGGCTGGGGCAGCTCAGAGGGCAGTGGGAGTACAGAGGAGGGGGCTCTCCATGGCCTTGGGGCCTGGAGCAAGGGGTGAGGGGCAGGGGCTGGGGGGGCAGGATGGAGAACATGGGAGGGGCGAGGCAAAAGCTCCAGCCAGGCCTGGAGGCGGGCGGGGTGGGGGCGCCGGGGTGGCGGGCTCAGGGTGCCCTCCAGGTGTGGCTGAGAGCGCCGTTCCCAAACAGCAAGGGGAGTTTTCAGGTCCCATCCTGTTCTGAGAAACCAATTCCTGCTTTTCGGGAGCCAGAGCACGCGTGAGGTCAGGGAACATGGTGTGTCCCGGCCAAGGTCGGGGGCTTCGGCTGGGCATCTGCAGGGCGGGGCCGGTCGCCTCTGCCGTCACCCTCAGCTGCTGGGCCCAGGCCCACGTGACGCACCAGGCACTGGCCAGCCGGTCCCTGCTCTTCTGCTACTCCAGGTAGTGGCCCCCAAGGGGCCTGAGTACAGCCCCGTCCCTGCTCAGCCCTTGCCCAGCCACACCTGCCCAGCCTTGGACTTCCCTCAGGCCCACTCTCCTAAGCATGTCCTCTCAACTAGCTCCATCCTTCCTCCTCCTCCAGGCAGCCCTCCTGGACCTGCCCTGCCTGCTCTGGACCCCCACCCTACCTGTCTGGCCTCCACTTGGTGGCCCTTGTGGAGCTGACATTTATTGAGTGCCTTCTGTGTGCCCGGCGTAACCCCTCCCGTTGGGCATGGCTTTGCACATGGAGCTGGGAGGGCCCTGGGTCCCAGAGCGGCAGGCTTGCACGTAGTAGGCCCACACCTGCCGCTCCCCGCCGACTGCTGGTGTTTTATCTCATTTGCACAGAAGACGCTGGGGCGGAAACGTGCACATAAGGGCTCCTTCAAGGACGGTGAGTGTGGCTGCAGCAGGCGGCCAAGGGCTCAGCTGTGCTGGTTGGAGCTGGGCTCACTGGGGGCGTCCCTGGGAGTTGGGTGGGTCTCGGTTTGGTGGCTCAGAGGCCCTGCTCTAAGGACCCTTTCAGGGACTGAGATCCTGAGGTCCTGAGGTCCCAACAGCTGGTCTGACTGTGCAGCTTTGATGGATCTAGAAAGGCCTAGAAAGTTCCCTTGGACTCCCTTCTGTGTGATCCCAAAGGCAGGGGACAGACAGAGCCCCCACACTCACCCTGAGCACCCTGGGTGTGTGCCAAGCCCAGCCCTTAGTGGCTGTGCTGGTGGGACCAAGGCCAGATCAGAGGGCGCTGGCCCCAGAAGGTATAGACACCCACGCACTCTGCGTGCTCCACCTGGAATCCTCTCGGTCGGAGGGGACCTGTGTGGGGGCTCAGGCAGGGATGGGAGATGGTGGCACATTCAGTCTACTGAGGGGTGGATGCCAGCAGCACCCCACAGGGAGGCTGAGGTTCTTGCTGGCCAGGAAGAGGTACTCAGTAGGTGTGGAGGAGTCGGGGGCTGCGAGGCCCCAGGGCGGGGAAAGGGGGCCTCGAATGCCCAGCTCTGGGCCAGCCTTTGTTGAGAGGCTCTGAGACACAGGGGCCCAAGCCAGGAAGGGCCTTCCGTCCCTGCCAGTCCCTGGAAGTGTGGACGGCCGTGGGCCTGGGGGTGGGGATTCAGCCTCCTTTACAAAAGCCTCAGGGAAAAGCCCCCCTGGGAGAGTGGCATTCCGCAAGTCTGGGGTGAGGTGGGTGGAGGTTGCCCTGAAGGGTTAGAGGTGCCCTAAGCCGGGGACCAGCCTGTGCCAGGTGGGACTTGCAGCGTAGGATGGCTCAGGGGGACAGCACCAGCGCCTACCAGCCCAGCCTGGGCACAGGCCCCACCCAAAGCCTCCCTCCCCCTGGCCAGGCATGGCTGGCCCCTGTGGGTGCTGATTTGACTCTGGTCTGAAGGTGACTCTTCTCTCTCTAGACCCCCGGTTCTACCAGGAGATCCGGGAGCGGGGCCTGAACACTGGCCACGAGTCCGATGACGATGTGCTTGATGACCCCTCCGGCCCAGAGGGGACCCAAAAGGTGGACACCACCATCGTGGTCAAGAGCTACCGGCCCACCCAGGTCACCTGGAGCCAGCTCCCAGAGGTAGGGCTAGGGTGGTGGTGAGCCTAGCCCAAAACGGCAGGTGGGGCCACAGGAGCCCCTGGTCATTCCTTCCCCTAGCCTGTGCCGTCACTCATGTGAGGGGCGTCCCTGCTCAGACCTGCAGGGAGCTGTGGGCACAAGGGACCCCTGCCCCCTGGAAGGGGTGGGGTGGAGGGTCTGAGGGGGGAGGCAGCTGGGAGGGGCCAAGGCCAAGTCGCCCCCTCACTTTCCATATCTGAATTGGGGGCCTGTACTGCCCTGAGAGGCTGCAGGGATCTCAGTGGAGCATGTGGCCTGGGCAGCGGCCCCAATGCATGGGGGAGGACCCAGCTGGCCGTGGGTAGAGACTCGTGACCCTGTCCCCAGCAAGCTGCGGGTGAGGCAGGCAGGGGAGGGTGGGCCTGGCTTTTCTTCATCTGTGGGATGATGGGGCCCCTTGTTTGCCATCCCCGTGGGGGACAAGGGTTGTAGCCCTGTGACCGCCCACCACGCTCCACGCTGCTGCATCACCATGCCCACCATGCTTCACACTGCCAGCCAGGGCAGGCCCCACGTGGGGGTGAGGGCAGGCGGGGGCTGCCTCCCCGCAGATGGAAAGGTCTGGAAGTGCACGTTTACTCCTGTGCTGGGAGGTGGGGGTGCATGATCTCCCTGGTCTGGGGTGAAGTCTAGGACACTGTACCCAGTGACACTGCCAGAATCCGACCCCGCCCTCTGGCCTTTCCCTCTGGACACTCCTTCCTGGGCTGCCCCAGGGAGAGGAAGACGAAGGTGACAGGCCCCCAGCAGGACAGGCCAGCTCTGTGGCCTGACCTCACTGAACCGCATGCAGGTGGCCGTAGGTGTTCTGGGATGGGGTGGCTCTGCCTGGGCCCCCCCTCCTCTGGGCCTCTCTGTCCTCCCTGTGGGCTCTGGGCCCACAGGAAGAGGACAGGAAGGGCACCTGGCCCAGGCTTCCAGGATGTGCAGCCCTAACCCCAGCCTGTGCCCTCCTCAGGTGGTGGAGTCGGGCATCCTGGACACACTGCCCACTGAGGAGCGCAAGCGGCAGGAGGTGAGGGCACTGGGCATGTTGCTGCCCCGGCCACAGCGTGGGATGCATAACAGCTGGGGGGAGGGGCCACAGCCATGGTGACACTGCCCACCCCACTGCCACACCCTGGGCTGGGTATTGTCATGATGCCTGGAGACTCTGCCTTTACCCTGGGCCGGGCACTGTCTGAGCCCCTTTGCATCACTGTGGGAATCCTCAGGGGAGCCTCAGGGTTGGGGGGCTGCCATTGCCCCCTTCTCAGACAAGGATGGGGGTCCTTGTCCAGTTGCACAAGCTTGTAAGTGGCGAGCCAGAGCACAAACTTGGGGGGCGTCGGGCTCACATCCCCAGGCTGGCTGTCCTGACAGCCCTGTGTAGGGATTTGTCCAGGGCTGGTGGCCCCGCCTGCCCCACCGCCCAGATCAGGCCTGTGCCCAGCCTCCCAAGGGGACGGCTCATTCGGACCCCTCTGTGCAGGCCATCTTTGAGATCCTTACGTCCGAGTTCTCCTATCAGCACAGCCTGAGCGTCCTGGTGGCCGAGTTCCTGCAGTCCAGAGAGCTGCGGGCCACCATGACCCAGACGGAGCACCACCACCTCTTCTCCAACATTCTGGACGTCCTGGGAGCCAGTCAGAAGTGAGGCCATGCCGCAGCCTTCCCACCCTGGGTCCCTGCACCTGGGGAGGCCACCTTGTCCCACTCGGCACTGTGGCAGTGCAGACAGGCTCTGGGAAGGCCATGGTCTGCATCTTTGGGTGGGACGATGAGCAGCCACTGGTTCAGACAGGATGACAACCAGGGGCCCTTGAGGCCACTAAGGGCTGGCCCCAGGGACGGCCTAAGCACCAGGGTGGAGGCATCCTGGACATCCATGAGGGGTGGAGCATGTCCTGGGGCCCCAGCCCTGCCCTGCTGACAGGCACGATCCTGCCAGGACACCTGGGCACAGATGGTCACATGACCAACAGGGTGTTCAGCAGCTGCGGGGCAGCCCCAAGTCACGTTGCAACCAGAGGTGTCTGGTGGCTGGACTGGGCTCTGGTTGCAGGGCCTGGAGGTGGAGGAGGGGACGTGGTGTGTGTGTGTGTATGTATGTGTATATGTGTGTGGGCTGCATGTGTGCATGTGTGTGTGCACATGTGCATGGGGGGAAATTCGCCCTGTGCTGGCCCTATACCCTGGAGGACTCCAGGGCGTCACCAGCCCACTGAGCCTCAGCCTCACTGCTAACCAGGTAGACCTGGGCAGGGCTGGTGAGGGATCAATCCTGTGGTGCCGGCACACAGGCTGGGCCCTTGGACAGCGGTGGCTCATTCATATCAGCATGAGGCCTGCCCTGGCTGAGCCTCACCCTGTGCTGCCTGTGGGGCACCCCCTGAAGTTTCAGGGCCACAGGGAGAAGAGGGCTTGTCTTGTCCCCGGAAATGGGCTTCCTGTCGAGGCTTCAGTGACTGGCGTGGGAAACTCCCAAGCCCTGGCTGGGGGGTGTCTGGGATCTGCCCCTCCCCCAGCTCTGAGCCCCAGCTGTGCAGACAGCGTGTCCCCCAGCACAGTCCCTTCTGCCTTGAGCGGCTGTGGGTTTGCTTCTGACCTCTGCAAGGCTTCAGATTGACCCTTGCTGTCCCCAGGGTGTCCGGCTCTTCCTCCAGTTGGGCCAGCCGGTTCACAGTGACCTCCCCGGGGAATTGGTGCTATTTTGGGTCGAGGCTGGTGGCCAGCTCTCCCAGACCTTTCTCAGAAACCCACAGAGTCACGCATTTGAGGTGCCTGTGCACGCATGTGTGTGGTGGCCCTGTGTCTGAGCAGCCGAGACCTCCCATGCCCTCTGGGATCCGTGTCCACAGGGACCTGTGTCCCTGACATGCTGTCCTGTCTGCTGGGGCTTCCCAAGGATGAGTGGCTCTCTGGATGTTCCCCCTTAGAGGAAGCACAGCCCCTGTGTGGGTGGAGGGTCCAGGTGGGGCCCAGTAAGCAGAGGGACCTAAGGGACCCCCCCCTACCTCCAAGCTAGGCCAGGGGCTCCTCAGTCGGTCAGAGCTCTTGGGATGGGAGGACCTCCGGCTGCTGTGGCCAAGGCCTGGGGAGGTGGGCAGGGCCCCAGGTCAGGTACTCTCAGAGTCTGCAGAATGGACAAGGCTCCAGCCACCACCTCGCACACCAGGCAGCCATCATGGGCCCAGCTGAGCCCAGCCACTGCGGCTCCGGCCGCCTGTGTGAACAGAACCCTGGCTGGCCCTGGCACAGCTCTGACCAAGTCTTAACTCAGTCCATCCTCACCACCCGGGGCCGAGGCCTGGGTTATGGAGAAGGCCAGGAGCTGGCAGTCACCTCCAGGGAGTCTGCTAAGAGCTTGGGCCTCACCCCCCAACACTGGCCCCAACCACCCACTCAGGACAGGGTGGGACTCAGCAAAAGTGGACAGTTCGTGAAGCTGGGCAGGGAGCTTGGCCGACAGAGCTGCCTGGGATTTGGGACCTGTCCTTGGAGAGGGTGGCCCTCCTTCATCCCGCAGGCCCCAGGTGTAGCCCGTCTGCATGACCAGGAGGCTGTGTACTCGTGCCTCCTATCCCCTGTGGTGGACGCTCTGTCCTTGAGCTTTTTCCTGGGGACAGGCACAGGGTTGGATGCTGCTGAGGGGGCCAGTGGCAACGCCCAGTTGTTTCAGGTGTAAGGAGTTTATGTGTCCTGGGGCGTCCTAGGCAGGACTGTGGCCTACAGCCACACCGCAGGGAGCACTGACCCCCGAGCATCTGCCACATGCTGCCTCCAGGAGCTTGGCTGGGTTCCTGCTGTGTGCATGCACATGTATGTGCACGTGCATGTCCATGTGTGTGTGTGTGTGCACATGGGAGGGCTGACCACCAGACCCAGAGCCCACCCTCACCCCTACATGCCTGCAGGTTCTTTGAGGACCTGGAGCAGCGGCACAAGGCACAGGTACTGGTGGAGGACATCAGTGACATCCTGGTGGAGCATGCTGAGCAGCACTTCCACCCCTACGTCGCCTACTGCTCCAACGAGGTCTACCAGCAGCGTACCCTGCAGAGGCTGACGTGAGTGGGCCCTCCCTGGGGGTACCAGGGAGTCCAGACTCTGGAGAATCCAGCACTTGTTCTCCCGAAGCATGTTCACGCTCGCAGCCCAGCTTCTGTAGGTTCCATGTGATTTCCATACGGCCAGGCCACACAGGGCCTTGCAGGACAGCTCTGTCCTCTGTTGCAGAAGCAGCAACGCTGCCTTCCGAGAGGTCCTGAGGGAGATCGAGAAGCGGCCCACGTGCGGGGGCTTGCCCATGATCTCCTTCCTGATCCTGCCCATGCAGAGGGTGACCCGGCTGCCCCTCCTGATGGACGTGAGTACACAGCCAGGTGCCATGCCCAGGCAGGGTGGCCTGGGAAGGGCAGCCCACCTTTGGGGAGCCCCTGCCTTTGGGTGGAGTGCTGCTCCCTGTGAACTTCTCTTACACACTTTGCCTGTTTTTATTATTTAACAGTCACAATTATAAGGCAGCTTAATAGTCAGGATAAGTTTGGTTACCGTCACCCACACAGCTCCCTGTGCCAGGAGATGTTCCGATGCTTTGTGAATTTTTGTTCACTTACCTGATGGTTTAGGAGCTTCACTCACATAGATGAGTTGGAACCAGCATCACCCAGACCCCTGCTGAGCTCCCTCCCACCACCCAGTCTGCCAGTCCTCCTGAGCATATGCACGGCGGCCCTAAAGGGCCAGGCACCTGTCACTCTCTCCATATCTTGAATGGAGAAGGGGGCTCGGGGGGCTTGTGTGGCCTGTCTCTCTGAGATGCCATCCCACAGGGCAGAGGGGCATGTGGGGGTGAAAGGCCCACACACGTGCATGCAAACACATAGGCTCATGCACATATACACGTGCACACAATGCACACGCACACACATGTGCCTATGGTGGCACATGTACACACCTGGATGCACACATGTGCACATAATGCACACACATGCACACACGGATGCACACCACATGTACACACACAGCCACACACATGGCAGGACTGAGTTCAGCTGCCCGGGGGCTACATGTGGCCAGTGCTCTGTGGGTCGGCTGCCCAAGCTGGATGGAATCTTATACCCCCCAGGGACCCCTGGGATATGCAGAAAGGGGCTGCCAGGGGACTGCCACTGACTGTTCCCCAAGCTGGACAGAGACAGCCAAAGATGGAAAGGGGTGGGGTCAGAGGGGGTGCCAGCTCCCTTTCCCATTCCCCCCGCCTGACCTGGCAGAGCCCTGGGTGGTGCAGAGGCTGTCCAGGGGCTGTGTGCAACAGTGGGGCCAGCTCTGGACCACCCTGCAGCCCCACCCAGAGCCTGGTGTTGGTGGGGAGCCCCTGCCCCGTGCAGGCTGCTACACCTGGGATGCAGGAGGGGAGCTGGCGCCTCATGCCTGCTGTGTTCTCCAGACACTCTGCCTCAAGACCCAGGGCCACCCCGAGAGGTACCAGGCTGCCAGCCGTGCGCTAAAGGCCATCAGCAAGGTGAGGGGTTTTCAGGGCAGGGCGGTGCCCAGTCCCAGTGGCTGAGTTTAGCATAGACCCTAGGGTAGGGAAGTTCTCTGATTATCCATCCCAAGCCTTTCATTGTACTGATGGGAAACTGAGGCCCAGAGCCAGTGGTGCTCACACAGCCAGTGAGCCCATGGCATGGCTGGGACAGGGACCAGCCCAGCACCACCTGCGAGGGCAGGGGCAGGCACCAGGCGCTGGCTGGGCAGGTGGGGCCAGGCATGCTCGGGGATGGGGTGCCGTGCCAGGGGCCCCGCAGCCCCAGCGCACTCACACGCGTGCCTGCATGCTGCAGCTGGTGAGACAGTGCAACCAGGGGGCCCATAAAATGGAGCGCACAGAGCAGATGTACACGCTGCACATGCAGCTGGACTTCGGCAAGGTCAAGGTAGGTGGCCCCCGACAGTGCCAGCCACACGGTCCGCAGGTATCAGGTGACTCACCCACTGGGCACCCACACCCCCTCGAGCACTTGCCTCCCAGCTCTCCCTGTTGTCCTGCGTCTGAGGTCGGGTGTCACACCCCTCAAGCCTGGGGACTGGAGAGAGGCCTTGGCGTGCCCACCTGGTGAGACCTGGGGGCTGGGCTACTTCAAGCTGGTGCCTTTGGTCTCTCCAGGCCTTGGTTTCCTGATCTGGGAGCATCCCTTGTGTGTCCCTCCCCCCACTCCCACTGGGTGGGTCTCTCTGGCCTCACCCCCACCCCCAGGACTGCACAGGCAGAGGGCAGGCCCCAGGCCCAAAGTGACCAAGCAGAGGGACAGCGGGCTTGCCCTGGGCCAGGGCTCTTTACTGGCTGTCTGGGGCTGGGCAGGGCCTCGCTGAGGTCAGAGCAGGGAAGGTACCTTCAGGGCATCCCAGTGCTCATGTGTCCCAGTGAGTCCTGGGTTCTGGGGAAGGGGCAGAACATTTCCAGCCCGGGCCTGGCCAACCCTAGACCCCCTCCCAAGCAGGCAGGGCTCAGACCTCTGCCCCCACAGAACCCCCCAAGATGCCACAGACTGACCCTGTCCCTGTGTTGTCAAGGGGCCACCCCCAAAGCTGGCCCTGTTTGGGCCTCTTGTCCTGGTATCCTGCCCATGTAGTGCCCTTTGCCCTTTCAGAGGTGCCCTGGTTTGGGTGACACGTTACGGGCCGCCCTAGGTCAAGGCCATGGAGCAACAGAGCAAAGGGCAAGGAGGGCCCTGCAAGGGGAGGAGCCTCCTTGGATGGGTCAGGGTGGGCTTCATGGAGGAAGCATTACGGTGGTGACCACCCTCTGCCATCGCTGAGCCCACACCCCATGCGGGTCATTTTCAACTTTGGGACACGATATAGCCCCATGCCAGGTCTGGCTTACCCCCGAGTGGGGCTGTCACTCCCATGTGGTCTCAAAGCCGTGGACAGGCAGGGGCGGGAGAGCAGCCCCATCTGGGTGGGGGAGCGGCGTGGCAAAGGCCCGAGGGTGGGAGGAGCCTGAGGGTTCAGCATCGAGAGTGGCTGTGGGGTGTCAAGATGGGTTGTGTTGGGGCGTGGTGGGAGTGGCCTTGACTGCGGCTAAGGAGCCGGGCTGGCGGGCAGCCTCCTCCCTCCCGCTCTGCCCCCACATGCTCCAGCAACGTGGCCCGAGGCTGGGGGTGCTGTGTTTGTGAACTGGGGGTCGGGAAAGGCCCCTGGATGCTGGAACATGGCTGTCTTGAGGAGGCCGGCCCTTCCCGTTGCGCCCTGCCCCACACAGGGGCGAGGCATGTGGAGGCTTCCCCAGGACTGGCCTTTGCTTCCTGGCTTGGGTGCGACATTCAGTGGGTGCCCGCGAGCTGTGGGCATGGCTGGAGGCCCGACCGGGCTGTCCTGGCAGGATCTGGCCAGGGCTTGGCACGGCCCCTTTTTTTAAGGCCCAGATACATCGTATCCCCTCCTCTGTCCAGCCCTGATTGGGGACAGCCAGCTGGTCACCCTGTCCTCATGGCACTGCCCGTCCTGCCCCTGGGGCCTTGCTCACCCCGCTCTGTCCCGCCAGTCCCTCCCGCTGATCTCTGCCTCCCGGTGGCTGCTGAAGCGCGGGGAGCTCTTCTTGGTGGAAGAAACGGGACTTTTTCGAAAACTCGCCAGCCGGCCGACATGCTACCTGTTCCTGTTCAATGATGTCCTGGTTGTGACCAAGAAGAAGAGGTGGGCCCTGCACCATGGGGCTGGGAGGGGGTGGAGGCGGCCCTGAGTCCCTCTAACCTCAGCCGGGGCCACGGCCTCCACTGGGCACCACACCCTGAGCCAGGCGGGCAGCCGGGGGTCTCGCTCAGCCTGCTCGGCTCCCTCCTGCTGACCGGAGTCCCCCACCCAGGCCGGGAGGAGAGCCTGAAGGCTGTGGCCTCTGCTCCCCGGGTGCGTCTCTGTGGCTGGGCCCCCTCCACTGCTGCAGGGGAGCTGGGTGGGTGCTGAGGCAGGAGTGTCCCACCAACCGCCATGTCCCCACAGCGAGGACAGCTACGTGGTCCAGGATTACGCCCAGATGGACCACATCCGGGTCAAGAAGATGGAGCTCTCGGAGCTGCCCCTGCCAGGGGGTGGCAATCGCAGCTCCTCCGTGCCCCACCCCTTCCAGGTGACCCTGCTGCACAACAGCGAGGGCCGCCAAGAGCAGATCCTGCTCTCCTCGGACTCCGCGTAAGGGGGGCTCCCTGGGGAGGGGCGGCTCCTCGGGGCCCGTGTGCATGAGAGGTCCGTGAGGACAAGGTTCCTCTATTCAGCCTCACTTGCTGTTTGACGACTATTTCTGGACTAGGCACTGCTGTAGGGGCTGGAAGTAGACCCAGGAACAAAACAAACAGCCTTGCCTTGGTGGAGCTCATGTTCCTGGGGGGGACACACACCAACAGCTGAACGACCGCACCCCAGTGTGTCAGAGGCACTGAGGATGAGGGAGGGACAGGGCGAGGAGGGGTGCCACCAGGGGCTGCTGAGGTGGGTGTGAGGCAGGGCGTGGGAGCATGCCCAGCAGGGCCAGTGCTGTGCAAAGGCCCTGAGGCAGGAGAGTCCTGAGGACAGGGTGGCAAGGTGGGTAGACAGGGCTGGAGCTTGATGAGCCAGGACGGGGTAGGGGGACCCTGGTGGAAGGAAGGTTGGGTCAGTCTCCACGTTCCCTCCAAGCTCCCCTGTGACCGCGGTCAGTACTGGACCCCTTTCCAGACGAGGCAGCTGCAGCTGACTGAGGGGCAGGAGCTCGGCCAGGACTGGGAACAGGGCAGTCTGGGGTCCAGCAGTCTGGGATCTGGGCAGGGGTGACTCAGGCTCAGCCTGCCTGGGGCAAAGTCTGCCCAGCTACCCCACACCTTCTCGCCACGCCCCGGGGGCGATGTCTGAAGGAGGACCACCAGACTGGCAGGGTTGGCCCCAGGGCCTCCCTCACACTCTCTCTGGCCCCCAGGAGTGACCGGGCCCGGTGGATCACGGCTCTCACATACGGGGAGAGACAGGGGCAGGGCCCTACCAACAAGGGAGGTGAGTACCAGGTAGGGGCTTCTCCTGGCCCTGAGGCACCTTGTCCAGGTGAGGGAGCCTGTCGTGCTAAACCCAGCCCTGTGTACCTGTGTGCAACTTTGCTCACAGAGCCAGCTCTGTCTTGGCGGTTGGCCCTTCTCAGGAGGCCTTGCCCTCCCCGCAGCAGGGAGAGGACACTGGGGAAACTGAGGTCACGGGGTAGAGGAGGCTAGTGCATACATCCATCATCCCCAGCTCTGGCCCTGCCCTGTCCCCCTCTGCCAGTGCTGGGCACTTTGGCCCCAAAAGGAGGCACACCTGTCCTGCAGCTTCTGGAGGGGCCCCTGCTTTAGCCCAAGGGAAGCTGCCACCTGTCCTTGTGCTGGGACACTTGGGGGCCTCCCAGGTCCCACTAAGACCTGGCTGGTGCTGGGGGACAGTCTGCTGGAGGCCACTGGGAGCCCTGGGGGCTGCAGAGGGCACCCGGCCCAGCCCTGCCCAGACAGCACTGTGGCTGACGCCCACTCCCCCTGTAGACCTGCCCCAGGTGGAGATCACCAAGGCCTTCTTTGCGAAGCAGGCAGATGAGATCACACTGCAGCAGGCGGACGTGGTCCTGGTCCTGCAGCAGGAGGATGGTGAGCATGGGGTGGGGTGGGAATAGGCTGGTGCAGGCGTGAGCATGGTTTGCGGGTGGGGATCCGGAGCAACGGAGAGGCAGGCTGACTGGCGTGAGCTCTCGGCCTCCCTGCCCTCCCCCGCAGGGACTTCGTCGAGGGCACACTCTCACATGCCTGGGTCGCAGGACCAAAAGCAGGTTCCTTGTTGCTCTGTGTCCTAGGCAGGGAGGGGGTGTCTCTGCTCTCGTAGGGGTCCCCGAGGCCCCAGCTTGTGCCTGCACAGGGTGGGTGGGGCTTCTTCCTTGGCTGGGTGAAGCTGGGTGGGGGGAGCTCAGCCGGCTCCTCCTTTGAGACCTGAGGGAGTACCAGGTGCCTATGTGACCTTAGGCAAGGCTCCTTCGGCCTGTTTTCTCTGAGGCAGGAGGGGTTCGTCAGTCCTAAGACATGTCTGGCCCTGGCATCCTCAAGAAGAGCAGCTCGGAGGGAGGTTGGGGGAGAGGGAGCCCCACAGCCTTCTCTCACCTTCCTCCCCCTCCGCTGGGTTCAGGGTGGCTCTACGGGGAGAGACTTCGGGATGGAGAGACAGGCTGGTTCCCTGAGGACTTTGCCCGCTGCATCACCAGCCGCATGGCCGTGGAGGGCAATGTGCGCAGGATGGAGCGTCTGCGGGTGGAGACGGACGTGTAGCCTGATCAGCTGGGCACCTGGAGGCCTGGCAGACACAGCCGCAGGCCCCCGACCAGCAAGTGGCCATGCCTGGCTCCAGGGAGTATGGTGGGCTTGTCCCAAGAGCCCTGAACACTTCCCTGGGTCTTCCCAAGGCCTGTGCCTGCAGCTCTGGGCTCCGGACTCTTGGCAGAAGGAAGATCTCACTTGTCCCTGGGGGCAGCAGCCTCCAGGCAAGCTTGAGGGGGCTGTGCCAAGTCCCTGGGAGGAGCCCAGCCTGGCCCCACTCGCTGGCCCAGCCCCTTTCCCAGCTCTGGTTCCTATACCCCTTGTTGCACCCAGAGGGCAGTGGCACCCATGGTGACAATGACAAGGACAGCCACTGCTGCCAGCAGGGATGATATAGGGTCCCCTCCTGTGCCTGCCACCCCCATGTGAGACAAGAAGGGCCTCAACTGCCCACGGGTGCCCCACATTCCAAGAGGAGGGCCGGCCAGAGGGAGGTGACCCTGCAGTGCCAGCAGGGAAATTTCGACTTTGAGGTTTCCAAACACATTAAAGTATTTCTTTAACACCTGGATTTCCATGGGAATCTGAGCCTTGGCAAAGGCCACAGCCACACGTTTCCCAGCGAGCTGTCCCAGGTGCCGTGGGTCATGCATAGTGACTGCATCCTCGTCCTTGGCTCTGGCCCATCTGCCCACCGGCTGGAGCATTGTGGACAAGGCCGGTGGCTCCTGACTATGTGCTGAGAACCCAGGGGCAGCCACAGCTGGGCCTTGCAGGGCACAGCCTGCAAGGGGTCTGTGAACTCAGATTCATCAGAGCCTGCAGGGATCCCTCAGGGTGTCCTGGGCTGGGGGCAGCCTCACCTCGTTCCCCACCTCCCTCCTGACCTCTCCTCCTGAGACCTGCAGGAGGGAGAGGCAGCCTCTGAGCCGGTCAGCGGACCTGGGCTGGGCCTGGTGGGAGAAGCACGCTCCCTTCCTTGTCAGGAAGCCCCCGCCAGCCCTCCTGCACTCCCTGCCGATGCCATTGCCTTTCTCGGCTTGGGTAGCACCGTCATTGGGTGGGGGCACCCGGCATACGCCTGACAATCTGCCCTGACCCCCGGGGCTCCTGGCCTCCATATGAGTATCAGGGGTGTGGCTCCCCCCGGTGCAAACCAGAGATCGTGATGCTGGGGGCTGTCCTCTGCCCTTCCCAGTTGAGGGGCAGCTGCGGGGCCCGGCGTGGGAGGGGCTGGGGGGAGCTGCTCTGAGCCCTGCCTGCGGGACCAGGTGGGGGGGGTTCCTCTCCCCGTGGCCTCTGTGGCTTCCATGGCCTCGGGTAACTGCGAGGGCCAAGCCCTGGCTCAGAGTCCAAGCCGGGTGGATCTGGACAGGGCCTTTGGTCAATGGCGGCTGCAGGGAAAGCAGTGTGGTCTGGGGGTGGAGTCCCAAGAGGCCCAGCCCCTCCCACGCCCAGAACAGATGGCAGAATCCTGCCTCAGTTTTCCCACCTGTGAGCTGGGTTAACTCCCTGTTCTTTTCCGGGAGCTGCTGTGGGGGCAAGCTGGCAGCCGAGGCGAGGAGTGTGTGTGTGTGCGTGCATGTGGACACGTGCTTGTGTGTGCACTGGGCAGGGGCAGGCAGCATCTTTACGTAAACCCAGCTGCATGTAGCCCCCCTGCCTCTTCTCACCACTGACCCCCAGGTCAGGGTAGACAGCTGGCCCACCCTTGGTCCCCTGCCAAGTTCATGTAAATGGAGCACAGTGGGTCCTTGTGTGTGTGACCTGGGGCAGGTGACTCAAACTTGAAGCTTCGGTTCCATCTGCAAGTGGCTACAGCAGCGTCTGTCCCGTCAGCAGGTAGTATGGTCCCAGGGCCCCGGGTGGGTGGCTGTCCTGCTGGAAACCCTCCCCAACAGAGCCAGGAAGCACAGGGCCTGGGCTGTGGCAGGGCAGGGGGTTGGGGGGCCCAGGCAGGGTGGGGTCCGTGGGCAGGAGGAGCGCGAGAGGAATCCTGGGAGGGAGGCCAGGGGCTAGGGCAGCCCCTTCCCCAGCACCAGTGCCAGCTGGAGCCCCTCCAAGGGCCCCTGTCCAGCCTGGGGTGCAGCCCTGACTGGCCCAGGTGCCGTGACCCCCCTCAGCACGACAGGGCCAGCCTGGACGCCCCAGGACTGTCACCCACCTCTGCAGTGGAGGCTGCCTGACCCAGCGCCCACCCCACTTCTTGCTGAGTCTCTCTTGTGAAGACCTCAGGCTGTCTTTTCGGTGCTGGGGCCCAGGTGGCACTTCCCTGTGCCCCAGGTAATGGTTCCTGTGCAGGCGGCCACCATGCCAGCTCACTGGGGAGGGGTCTTAGGAGGCAGGGCCCACCTAGCCCAGCCCCTCCTCCTGGCCAGCTGCACAGCCCAGGCAGGTCTCTGGGTGCACAGCCCCCCTGTTGCAGGTGGGGAAACTGAGGCCCAAAGACCCTCTACCCACTACTGGGGTCAGCAGACTTGCAGGGGGCTGTTAAGGTTTCTAGGGACACCGGTCTACCCCAGGAAGCCTGTGCCCAGAGTGGGGCCCAGGGGGAATCAACATCCAAGGCACCTGGTGTCCTGGCCCATCCCGCAGGGCCCTGTCAGCCTGGCACAGGCACTGTGGGGGCTGTGCATGTGCAGGGCAGTGGGGCATGGGGGCTGGCACTGGGGCCTTGCACCTGAGCCCCTTCCCCAAGGCCACCCTGGACAGGGCAGCCCAGGCTCGAGACAGCCCAGGCCAAGGACTGTGGTCCTTCACCTCGGCAAACCTCAGTGTGGGCCCCGCGTGGGCACAGAGTGGACACTGGCTGGGTCCAGACGGGCACCCCCCTCCTTCCCTGGGGAGGTGGGAGCAGGAGGCGTGTGGTCGACAGGAGCACAGGAGCCAGGCGCGAGCGGCCACACCAGCTGGGCCAGGCCAACCTCGGGTCTCAACAGGCCCTGGGTCCCTTCGCCCCGGGGGCACACCAGGTACAGAGCTGGGCTCATCACCAACAGGCCTGGAGGCCACAGTAAACACGTCCCTTCATCCCATCCCCTCTGCTTTCCTCCCCCGCGTGCAGCGTGTGTCCCCAAGCCCGTGGGTGTCCGTGTACACTCGTGTCCTCTTATGGGGGGAAATGATTTACATAAAGGAAATGTGCGCACGTGACCTTATTCTTACTTCTTATCTCCGCACCGTGCCAGGATCCGTCTGCACTACTCTGCACATCTGGCTCGGTGTTTCCAACCACTCTGGAACATTCCGGGGCAAGCACCGTCCTTGACACGTCCTTGCTGCTGGACTCTTCTACCGCGGGCAGGGGTGGGGCGCCCCTCCCTCGCCCCCTGGTGGCTGGCGGAGGCACTGCTGCCCTCCAGGGCTGCCCCGGGGACCCCAGCGATGCCGGAGGGGCTCCCCCCACCAGTATTCACTTAGCACCCTGACGCGCCAGCTTTCTCACCACGGCAGCGAAGCCGCACACCAGTGTTGTGACTTGCAGGACTCTGGTCAGCGAGACGGGCCTTGTCCGTTCGCTTGCTGGCCGTTGGGTTTCTGTGAATTCTGCCCACTTCCCCAGCTCTCTGTCCCTGCTTGTCCATTCTTAATATCAGACCCTTGTCCATTTTAGACATCGAAGATCGTCCCCCAGGTATTGCATCCGATTTGAGGGCTCGAGGTGACATTTGTCTTCCCATTGCCTTCGCTGGTTCGGGCCTCTTTAGGTCTCTAAAAACTCTACTGGACGAGTTAAAAGAATCAGGAAGTTCTTTTGCCACATAAATTCCTGTGTATCTACAGGTTCTGTTGCCGTGTTGAGTGGGATCTTATTTTGTATTATTTTCTGATTGATTATTGCTGGTGTTGAGGAACTATTGATGCGATTTATAGGATTTTATTGCCAATCTTGCCGAATTCTTATCAGCTGTAACAATCTGTTGGCCCTCTGGGGTTTCGACAGAGATAACCCTGTCCCCTGAGAACCACGGCAGGTCCCCCTTCCCCTCGAATCCACACATCACCAGCTTCTCTTTCCCTGCCTGGGCTGTTGGACATGTAATTCTCGTTGTACCATAAGGAGTTATTTGACACTGCTTGCCCAGCCCAGCTCTCCTCCCGTTCCAGGTGGGCCAGCTCGAAGCAAGCCCCTGCCTCCCCGGACTCGTGCTGTCACAGGCAGGCCAGCCAGGCCAAGAGGCACGGGACAGAACGTTGGGCCATGCAGAGCAGCAGCACTGAGAGGTGATGGTCATCTGGAAAGACCTGAATTCAATGGTTTCTCTACTAAACGTGATGCTTGCACATAACCATTGCCAAGAAGGTTCCTTTCCGTGCCCAGTTTTCCAAGAATTTCTATGCGGCACAGGTCTGGAACTCCAGGGAATGCTCTTTCTGCTTCTGCTAAGACAGTCATGTGACTTCTCACCCAAATACATGCATGGACCTTCTGATGTTAATGCATTCAGTCGAGTCCATTCGCCATTTGGGCAGGCCGATACTGTTTTTAAAATACTCATATTTGGATAGCTAATATTTTATTTAGGGTTTTGGCACACTTGGAATGAGTCTGCAATTCCCCTTTCGTGCACTGTTCTCACCTGGTTTTAGAACCATGGGATGAAGTGGGCTGCTCTTCCTCTGTCTAAACTGTCTGGAGCAAGTCCCACTTGGTAAGTTCAGGGTGTCTTGAGAGTCTGGTACAACCGTCCCTAGCAACACCCATGCAGGGATCACGGGGCTGGTACGGAGCAAAGGAGCAGATCCTGTCATTCTCTTTGTATCTTTTAAGTTACTGGTTTATTCACATTTTTTATCTCTACTTACACCAATCCTGGCATGTTGGGTTTTCCCCCAAATTTATCCATTTTTCTGTTTCCAAAGTTATCGATACATAGTTGCTCATAATATTCTTTTTTTATGTCTTACTCTCTGTTGTATCTGTAGTTAATTCTCCCTCCTTCTGTACTTTTTTCTCATTTCATGTTTAAAAAGTCATCAGTCTTGCTAGTTTTTTCTTCCTTATTAGACTTCAGAGAAAGAAATTTTGGTTTTCCCTAAATGTTCCATCATTCTCCGTTTGCTGAGTGTAAAATTTATATATATGAATATAATTGTGTGTATATATTAATATAGTAAACATATAAATATCATAAATATAAATACATAAATACCACATGTGTTAAAGCTTATTCAAGTTTTATCATTGCTATGTCGTTTGCTTAACCTATTGGTTTTTGTAAAGAGCACATTAAAATCACCAGTTGTAATTCTTTATTTCTACCTGTTCTATCCATCATTGCTCTATGAATTTTTGAGCCTCATTCTATGCATATATATGTGTATATATATATTTATGGACAAGTCATGATGCTTCTCTCCTTGAAATATTAAAACTCCTCCTTTGGCTGTCCTTTGGTTTACTTTGCATGTTTATATTTCTATCCTTTGAGGTGTATCTTCTGCAGTTGACCTATGTTGCCCATATTTTTAATGCAATGTAGGGATCTGTTTTTCAATCAATCGCAACCATTTACGTTAGGATTTGTTAACCTATTTTCTTTTTATTATGCTTTATTTTCCCCCTTTCCTGCCCTCGCTGGACAAATCACATTTCCTCTGGATGGCTTAAAATTTCAGCACCCTGTCAGTATCCTCGCGGCGCTTCGCCTGTCTCATTACGTCTCGGCTCCCTGTAGCAGACCAGCGTCTCACCAAGCGGGACAGGCGACTGGCACCCTCCCCTCCCGGCCACACCCTCACACCATGGCCAGAGTGTCTGGGGCTCCCGTCGTGGATTAATAGGAATAGTTTGATTCTCTTCATTGCGAGGCCATTTGGGAAATATGGTGAATAAATATCTCAGCGCCCTCCTCGGTTTCTTTCTCTTCTCGCTGGAGAACTTTCCCTGAGAGCACTTTCAAGTCAGGTTTTTGTGTGGTGAACCGACTGAGGCCTCGGTTGACTTTGTATGTCAGTGATCGTTTGGCTGGATGTAAACTTCAGGTTTCAGAATTCTTTCTTCAACACTTTGAAGACAGAATGTCACTGTTTCCAGGCTTTCGGTGTTTCTCTCTTAAAGTCCAGCCTCGCTCTGATCCTCCTTCCTCTTTTCCCTCGGGACACTTCCTCTTTGCCACTGAATTCTCCAAGTTCTGTAGGTCGTGGCTCTTTTGTTTTTGTTTTTATTTTTGCGCGTTGACCCCTTTTGGTCTGAGATGGTTCGGAGCGGAGACTCGGGTTCCTTGCTGCTTCGTGTCAATGATTCCTTTTTCTGGGACTTCAGTTAGACGGATGCTAAGGGACTCTTCCGGTATCCATTTCTACTTCCTTTCTTCGCATGTTCTCTCTCTAAACCTCTCTGCTGCCTCCTGGGAGGACGCCCTGAGCTGGAAACTGTCCATTCACCCGACCCCCCGCGTGCTTTGTCTCCACCTGTGCCTCTTCCCCACTCAGTCTCCACCAGCAGCCTCCTTCCCTCACTGTCTTCCCTCACTGCTGTGTTTGCTTTAAAGCCCCGATGGCGGTCCATTAATTTGGCTTCCTCTGCTACAGATCACTCCCTTGTAGTCTGTTTAAGGTGATCAAGCTCCTTGGAACCCTCCTCCTCTGCCCTATGAAATCCTGTGCCCCTGGGGGTGTCAGCTACCTTGGCTGGGTTTGGAGGGAAGGGCAGAGGGGGCTTTCCTCAGGTGGGAGGAGTAGCAGGCTCAGGGTGGACAGTGGCCTGAGTTACAGTCTGGGTCCAACCTCTCCACCGGCCACCTTGCTCTGGGCACCACCCTTTTTCCAGCCTCAGCGCTCGAGCACCACACCCTCAGGAGGACTGGCCCGAGTGACCTTGCCCGCCCCCCCACCACTGCTGCTGATGCTGGAGTGGGGGGGTTGGGGTGAGCACAACTGAGCTCAGCCTCCACCCAGGCCACCCCTCCATACCTGCCCTGCTCTCTGGGCCATCCTTTGGGACCATCCGCTTTCTGGGGCTCAGGGGCATCTCAGCCATGGTGAGTGCATTCTGCAGCCCCAGCCTTCTCCCCTTTAGCACCACGAGCTGAAATAAACCCTAATTTCACTTGTGTGGCACCCTCATCCCAGGAAGGGCTGGGGTGCCTGTCTGGGCCTCCCGGCTCAGGGGGAGGTTCCTGTCTACATGCCGCATGCTGGCTGGAGCCCACACAGAGCCCAAGTAAAGCAGCAAACACACAGGACACCAGGAAGCCACCTGCACCTTTAACTTACTGGGTTTTACATGGCACCTGAGCCTGCCTCCTGGAGACCCCTTGGGGCCCTGCAGCAGACCCAAGTCAGGGCTTCCTGGGGTGGGGCAGGAAACAGTGGGCAGCTTCAGCTGACCCAGGGCTGTGGTGGGCACGTGCCACTGCCCATAAATACCTTTACATAAATATGGCTGGGCTATATTTCCAGGTAAACAGTCGGCTGAGCTGCAGCAGTCCAGGGCCTAGCACCAGAAGAAACTGCCCAGAGGGCAGCAGCCCCAGGCCTCCACCCATGCTCACACCTGCCCTCAGTCCTGATCCAGGGCAGGGTGAGGCATCCTCAGCACAGCAGTGCCCAGTGCGCCTGGTGTGGCCCGAGGCTTGGTCCACTCGCCTGGGTCCCACAGAGCCGGGCTGGGCGGGGCCTCTCTCCACAAGGGCAAGACCCTCCCAGAGTGAGAGGCCCAACGGCTGTCCGCAGAGAGAGAAGACCAGGAGTCCTGGGTCCAGACAGTGTCCTTCCTTAGTTGTCACCAAAGGCCTGGGTCCCCTGGGGCTGGACTTCAGGAGGTGGGGCCCCCGGGGGCCGTCCCTGAGCTAGGGCTCTGCTGCCCTGCTGCTGCGCATGGACGTCGGTCTGGCGGAGGCTGGGAGGCTGGCTGCTGGAGCACAGGAGAAGAGCGCGTCAGCCCAGGGCGTGGTGGGTGCCCTCAAAACAGCGGGGATTCTGGGCTAACACCTCCCCCTCCCCCATAGCCCTTCCCCCAGCAGCGAAGCCCAGCAGAGGGGAGAGCAGCTCCTCCTTCCCAGCTTTGTCCCCAGCCCTTGTCTCCGGTGTCCAGACTCGGGGGGGTCCCAGGGCAGCGGGAACATCCACTGCCACGTGGGGCCCAGATTATACAAAGAGCCCTCCTTTGGACTTAGCCTTAAAGCTACTCTCTGGGCAAGCCCAGGACATTCCCCACCCCTCTTACCTAGGCCCTGGGCTGGGGACAGGCTCTCAGGCAGCTGGAGGGGCCCACCTGGAGGGGACAGACAGCAGCTTACGTGAGTGCCCCACCCTTGAGTGGAAACAGTAATGGGGCAGCAAGGTGTGATCCCACCCAGGCCTGTGGAGACCCCCCCCCGTTCCCCCTGCAGAGCCTCTCCCCATCTCACTCCCACATCGCGCTGGGGCCGCGCCCTCTGCCTGAACGAAAGCTCCCGGCTCTTCCCCTCCTACACCCTGCAGCACCAGGGGTGACAGGTGGGCTTTGGGGCTAGACGGGGAAGGGCTTCACCCAAGGCCAAGGCCACTCCAGGGCAGGGTCGGGGCCTAGGACCCCTGATGCCTAGCGAGGCCCCGCCCACGAGGCCCAGCTCCCGAGACCTCCAGCCGAATGTCAAGGCACTGCCCCCCCACCTCGCCCAGGGGCGCCCCGTCGGCTGTGGTGCAGTGCCACAGCTGGCCACTAGATGCCGCTGTGGGCAGCGCTCTGTCCGCAGCCTGCCCCGCCCCGCCCGGGGAGGGGTCCCCGGCTTTAAGGCTCTGAATGCAACTGCCCTGGAGAGGCTCAGAAAGATGCACCCACACACAGCATCAAACTATATTTGGGGCCCCCAGGCTGAGGACCCCAATTGTGGAATTCCTGCTCAGCCACGATGCAGAGCCCTCAGCCCGGCCCCTCGCTTTTGCCCTGATGCACATCCTGCTCCCCAGACAGAGGCCACGCTGCCTCTTCCCCACACCTGCAGCAAGTGGCCTGGGGACCCTGCCAGGGGACACCAGCGAGGCCTGAGCTGGCCAGAGGGGTGGGGAGCACCCCCAAGTTCTGCCTGTGGAGAGAGGGCTTGTTCCAGCAGAACCTCAGGGGGGTTAGGGGCCAAGAGGCCACCTTCCCACACATGCCAGAGCACACATGCACCTGGCGCACGTGCATGCTCTGCAGCACGCTCACAGACTTGCCTGGAGCACACACACACCGTTGCACGTGCACGCACTGTTGCATAGACATGTGCTGGCAATGTGCACACATTAATGCACACAGGGATGGGCGGCTCAGCACCTGTCCACATGGGGGATCATCTAGCCCTTCCCACGGGGTCCCAGCCCTCTGAGGGCTCCCACTGCAGTTGCAGCCCACCCTTGCAGCTGTCTGGGCTGGGGAAGGGGCCATGAAGGTGACACCCACACCCATGTGGGCACCAGGCAGGGATGGCTGATATTCACTCCAACTAGGGCGTCCCAGCCAACTGTGCAGTGGGGGGAGGGACAGCATCCTCCCAGCCCTCCCCAGGGAGCCTGACTCACCTTCCCGGCACGTGGGCCCCATGTAACCATCCACACAGTGGCACTTCCCACTGACAGGGTCACAGTCAGCCCCGCCCCCGCAATCACAGCGCAGGGCACAGCCGGGCCCAAAGTGGCCCCCTCTGCAATCTGCAGGGGTGGGAAGGGCAGAGAGGGCAGACTTTAGTGTGATCCCTGCCTGCCCCAGGCCAGGGACCTTGGGCCTGGGGTGGCCGGCAGACAGCCTGGGTGGGATGAGGCCCTCTGTGTGGGGCTCTCGTGTGGGGTTGTGTGGGAGCTAAGACCTCGGGCCTCAGTTTTCCCTGAGGGGTAGGACAGTCCCTGCCCCACCTTCCTCAGCAGTGTTCTGCAGCCCATGAGCTCCTGCGTTGGAGGAGGGTGTAGGCCCCTCCGGCTGCCTGAGAGCCTGTCCCCGGGCTCCCCTTTGCCCACGCTGGCCCCCAGGTGGGCAAAGGGGAGCCCGGGAGTCAAGGATACTCCCCCTCAGGGCACAATGGGCCCAAGAGCCAGAGGGAGTCAGGGTGCAGCCCCAGCAGGACGGCTCCTCCTATCCTCAGGGGGGGCCCTCTGGTCTGGAGTGGCCACAACCCCCTCAGTGCCCCCCACCCATAGCTGGTAGATCAGGGAAGCCTTTCCAGCTGACTGGGCCTCCTCCCATGACTGTGGCCCCAGCCCCGGGCCTGAGAGCTGCAGCAGAAGCACCCTGCTTGGCATCATCTGTCCCAGCAGCCAAGCCCCCAACCCCACCACAGGGCACAGGGCATGGGCTGGGGTGCAGATCCTGCAGGAGGGCATGGTGCCCAGGCCAGAGACTGGCATGGGTAGTACCCAACCAATCCATATTTGCTTTGATGGAGACCCACATTTGTACCACCCTCCTGGGCAGGACCCCAGACTCACCCAAGCCACACGTGGCTCCCGAGCGCCCAGGTGGACAAAGGCAGAGGCCAGTGACAGGGTCACAGGGTGCCCCCCCATCGCAGTCACACCGCTGACGGCAGCCCTCTCCAAATGAACCCAGCTCACACCCTAGTGGGGGCAGTGGGTTCAGCATCCTCCCGTCTTGCACTGGGACTGGACAGGGCCAGGCGGGGGGCTGGGCGGGGGCCACGGGGGCATGAAGCACTCACCCCTCTCACAGAACTGGCCACGGAAGCCGGCGGGGCAGAGGCACTGGCCGCTGGCAGAGTCGCAGGGGGCTCCGTGTTGACACTCACACACCCTCTGGCAGCCAGCCCCGTGGAAGCCAGGAGGACAGGCTGAAGGAGGACCCCAGTTAGAGCAAGCCGAAGGTGCAAGGTGGCAGAAATGTCCAGTTTGCCCGGAGTGAGCAAAGGACCGACAACTCAGGGACCAGTAAGCAGCCTGCCCCTGGGCGTCCTCCCTCCTCCCCCAGCCCAGGCTCCCACCCCTGACCCCCCTACCCTGTCACTTCTCTGTGAAGCCCAGGTCTGCCCGATGTCCCACACGGCAAGAGTGGACAGCCACCCAAAGCAGCCCCAGCCCTGCTGGGCAGGGGTTCTACCCTATGACTCACGGTGCTCGCAGGCCTGGCCGTAGAAGCCGGGGCTGCAGCGGCAGCCACCTGTGGTGGGCTCACAGGTGCTGTTGTTGCGGCAGGAACATTCCAGACGGCAGCCAGCGCCGTAGTGCCCAGGGGGGCAAGCTGGGGAGAGAGTGGGGAGGACGGGGCAGGAAGGACAGTCCCTCAGGCACCAACCTGAGTCAGGTGATCCCAGAAGCCTCACCCAACCCTATGGCAGCCCATGGCCCCCCACAAAGGCCCCCACGCCCTGCACCTTCCTCGGGGCCCATGGCCACTCCCCGTGCCCCAGGGCATGGCCCTCCCTCCTTCCAGCCAACATGAGGACTGGGACACTGAGGTCCCTCTGGCCCCTAACACTCACCCAGCTCGCAGTGGGGCCCTGTCCAGCCCAGGCTGCAGGAGCAGCTGCCGTTGGCGGCGTGGCACAGGCCCCCATTTCTGCAGGAACACACTTGCTCACAGCCCACACCAAACCGGTTCTGGGGGCAGTCTGGGGGACAGAAGGTGGGTGCTGCTCAGAGCTCTGGCCCAGGGCTGGACACCCTCTGGGGACAGCCCCACAGGCTGACATTCATTCAACAAATACTCCTTGAAGCCTCTCTGTGCCAGTCTCTGCCCTCCAAGGACACATGTGCCAGGGAGCAACACCAGCCACCTGCTCATTCATTTGTCATCTCGGGCAAAAAATGCCTGGTCTGGTCTAGGTGCCAAGGATGACTCAGTGATGAAGGAGTGATGGCCCTCCAGAGGCATCAGGTGCCTGCCCGGCCTACAGGGAGGGGGCATGGAAGGCTTCCTGGAGGTGGTGACACACCATGCACAGGCTCATCTCAAGCCTGGGAGCGAGTGCACAACCTCTAGGCCTGAGAAGCAGCATGGCTGGGCCATCCACAGACTCTGAGGGGGCTGTTCCATGGCCTCCTGTGTATGGCCCAGTGCCTGTCAGCCTTCCCAGGAGTGAGGCAGGGCCAGGCCACATCCCAGCTGCAGCCAGATCCCTGAGCTCCTGACCCTTTGCTGCCACAGGCTCCCAAGGAGCTCCCCAAGGCTAAGAACAGGTTAGGGGGTGGCAGCCCCTTGACAATGACTAGGGTGGGGCAGGCCAGGAGGCTGTGGCTGTTGTCATGTGGACCAGGCCTGCTGTCATGAGCAGAAGCTGCCACGACTATCCCCTGGGTGCCCCCATTTCTCACTCTGGCCTGTGCTTTAAGCCTCCCTCTACCTGGGGGTCCCTGAGCCCTGGGCCTGGCAGAAAAGGCCAGAAGGATCCTCTTCTAAGGGAACACACCAGCCAGCAGGCTGGCTCCATCCTCAGCAGAAAACAGCCACCTGAACCCCCTGCTTGAGCCACAGGGGCTCTGGGGAGGAATCTGCAGCCCCCGCCAGCCGCAGGGACGTGGACATGTCACTTGGGACCCGAACCTGGGGGCACAGCCAGTCGAGGCAGGGCTTGGGGTGGCGTAAGACTATCCATTTACTGGAGCAGGGCGGTGTTGTCAACACAAGCCAGGGCGCTCACTTCTTACCTCCCAGGGTCACTTGGGGTAACCAATGGTGGCCACCAGTGTGAATGTTCCCCCCTGGGGCTGGTTCACCCCACCGGCCTCCCCCATGGCTAACTGGGTGTCATCTCTGTGACACACCAGTGCACCCTGTCCCCTGCAGTGGACACTCACCTTGCTCACAGTGGACGCCGGCCCTCCCCGGGGGGCAGATGCATGTGCCAGTCACAGGGTCACAGGCTGCCCCCTGCCCACACCTGCACACGTGGGCACAGTTGGGGCCAGAGTGGCCCTGTGGACAGGCTGCCAGGGGGAAGCAGGTGAGGGTGACTGCTCCCAGCAGGGCCCGGCCGGCTGGCTCCCCCTCTCTCCCTGTCAGATCAACCCAGGAAATGGGGTGGGGAGAAAAGGGATGGGGCAGGGGGACCCTGTGTCTGCCCAAGGCAGGGTGGAGCCGGGCCAGCTCCTGTGCCCTTGCCCCACCTGGCATCTCCCCTCCACCCACAGGCCCTGCAGTGACTCACCTCCACCCCATCCCACCCCACCCCACCCCACCCCACCCCACACCACCCCCACCAGCTCTGCCTGGGTTGAAGATGGGAAAAGTCCCCAGTGACTCATGGAAAAGGCCCTTTCTCGGTGGGATGCTGGCCTCTGTGCACAGCAGTGCTCAAGCCCTTGGTGGACGTGGCCAGGTCAGACTAAGCACGGCATAGGTTGGAGCGGACTCTGGGGTCACAAAGACACTCCCCAGGGCTGAGGGCCCTTCCTGCCACCCTGACTTAGCCCAGCCTGTGGCCAGGCCCAGCCAGAGGGGACTAAAGGGCTAGGGAGGCGGGCAGTCAGGGGACTGTCCTCCCCACGGGCTGGCTGGTGGGGCCCTGGCCACTCACTGAGGCTGCAGTTGGCCCCCAGGAACCCAGCGGGGCAGCGGCAGGCCCCCGTGGCTGCGTCACAGGACCCCCCGTTGAGACACCGACACAGCTGCTCACAGCCTGGCCCATACCGCCCAGGCGGGCAGCCTGCAGGGAGAGGGGTGGCTGCCGGGGGCTGGGGGCTGGAGACTGCCCCCCAACGCTCCTGAGCATAGCATGGCGGCTCCCGCAAAGCCTCCGCATGCCCGACCTTCCACCCCCTAGGCAAGGGCCTTCCAGCAGACCAGGGGAGCTGGGGGCAAGCACAGCAGGCGGGACCCCCCACCCCTGGGCAGGTGCAGGCAGGACTCACGTTGCTGGCAGCCGGGGCCGTGGTAGCCGGCAGTGCAGGTACAGGCCCCGGTGGCAGGGTGGCAGGCCTGATTCTTGCTGGGACACTGGCACATCTGCCCACAGTCCTCCCCAAAGGTGCCAGGTGGGCAGGCTGGGTGCAGACAGAGCCAGTTAGTCCTGGCCCAGCCAAGGAACAGGCAGCCTCCCCAGGAGTCCCCCATCCTGGGCCCCACCTTGGGGGTAGAGGTTTGGGGTGCACCCACCCTGCTCGCAGCCGGAGCCGGTGAGGCCAGGTGGACAGTGACACTCCCCGGTGATGTGGTAGCAGGCGGCGCCAGGTGGGCAGTGGCAGCGTTGGGCACATGCCTCTCCGAACCAACCCTGCAGGCAGGCTGCAAGAGGGGATGGGCTGGGGGAGGCTTCCTGGGAGGGGCTGGTGGGGACCTGTGGGCCAGGGCAGGCTCCAGGTGGTCCCTGTGGGTAGGACCCACCCCGGCCTGGGCAGGTGGTCCCGATGCAGGCTGAGCTAAGGGCTGTGCTCACCATTCTCACACCGCAAGCCCCTCCACCCTGGGGGGCAGATGCAGGCCCCGGTGACGTGGTGGCAGGGGGCTCCCCGCCGGCAGTCACAGCGCTCCTCACAGTGAGGCCCAAAGGTGCCCTCGGCACAGGCTGCGGTGAATGACACAGATGGGCTGGCCCCTGCCCCCATCAGGCCAGCTTCCTGGGTTGAGACCCTCTAGAAGGGGACCCTTGGCATCTCAGACAGCAGCCCCTGCCCCCTGCCAGACAACTGACCCCCTAGGTGAGCCCCACCCTGGGCATGGTCCTTGGCCCTCGGGTGAGGCTGAGGCCCCCCCCAACTGCCTGGCAGGCCCTCCAGGCCTCCCCCACTGCCCCCTCCACTCACGGCTCTGACACTTGTCCCCAGTCCAGCCGGCTGGGCAGAGGCAGTGGCCTGTGTGCCGGTCACAGAGGCTTCCATTGAGGCAGCTGCAGCTGTGCTGGCAGCCGGCTCCGAAGCGCCCAGGGAGACATTCTGCCGGGACATGGATGAGCGTGAGGGTCCCACCTCCTGGGTCCCAAGAGACCCCGGCCCAAGCTTCCTGCACCCAGGGCTGCAGCCACGCCCTAGGGTGCTGCCCCCTGACCTGGGAGCCCTCCTAGGCCAGAGGGCAAGGCTGTGCCTGGCAGGCAGGGGCACGTCCTGCCTCTGCCGCCCAGCACCTACCATCCTCACAGGCCAGGCCAGCCCAGCCCTCCAGGCACGAACAGTTCCCTGAGATGGGGTCACAGGTCCCTCCGTTCTGGCAGAGGCAGGAATGTTGACAGTTCTCGCCGTACAGGCCAGCGGGGCAGGCTGGGGCCAGAGGAGAGGGAGCCACCTTCAGCATCCAGCCAGCTGGGCCCCCCACAGGGTTCCGAGCATTCCAGCCCACCCCCACACTCAACATCAGACGTTGGCTGCCTCTGAGATGACCTGCCCCAGACCCGCCTAACCTACTTTCCCAGCCTGGGGCGGGACACACTGAAGAGCATGGCCTCAATGCTAAGCAGCCCCCTTCCCCCTCCCCCAGGTGCCCCCAAGGGAGTGACAGCCTTGCCCCTCCCTGCCTGCTGTTCCAGGTGCACCCTGCATCCACCCTGGCAACCAGACCTGGACCTTGATGCCTGGACTTCTGGGTGGGGCTTACCCTGCAGGCAGGTGGGCCCCATCCAGCCAGGAGCACAGTGGCAGTGCCCGTGGACAGGGTCACATGAGGCCCCATTGAAGCAGGTGCAGACCTGGCTGCAATTGTGCCCATAGGTGAGGGCTGGACAGGCTGCAGGTGGAGAGGGGTGGTCAGGAACCAGGGCTGCAGGGACTCTGGAGGGGCTGTGACAGATCTCAGGTGGCTGGGCAGATCCTCCCCACCCTCCAGCCTGGGCCACCTGCTCAGCAGAATGGCTACAAATAGGGACCAACACTCTGGCCCACGTGGGCAAAGTGTCATTTTCAGGGTGGCTGCCTGGCAGCTTTGGACACCCAGGACAGGCCCCAGGAGCAAGTCTCCCATAGAGGATCTGGCACCCCTCCTGCAGCAGCCTGGTCTGAGTGGGGACCTCACACACTCAGGGTGCAGCGGGGGCCCTGGCGGCCAGTGGGGCAGAGGTGGGAGCCGTTCATGGCATCAGTCGGCTCCAGCGGTGCCGCTGCAGGCACTGTGGCAGTCCTGTCCGAAGAAGCCAGCTGGGCAGGCTACAGGCAGAGGGGCAGTGACGGGGAGGGCCCAGAGCTCCCCAGGACCCTGGCCTACATCTGACACCACCCAGCCAACCCCCAGCCTGCACACTGACTTACCACGCTCGCAGAAGGTTCCCCTCCAGCCCGCCGGGCAGGCGCAGGCCCCGCTGATGTGGTCACAGGCTGCTCCGTGCTGACACTGGCATTGTTGCTCACAGCGAGGCCCAAAGTGGCCCTGGGGACACCCTGAGATATGCAACCCAGCCCACCGTGGGACAGGGCCTCACTCATGAAGCCCCACCCCACCTGAGGGGGGCTGGGCTCACCCACATGCCCAGCTAGGGGGATGGGAGGTTTGTGGGAGCCCCAGACATCACCTTTAGGGTTGGGGACCTCACCTGGGGCTGCCTCTAGGACCACCTGCCCCAGGCCCACCCTGGACCCACCAATCCAACCTTGGGGGCAAACACTGAGGGGTGTGGCCCTTGGTCCTAAGCAGCCCCCATCCTCTCCCCTCCCCTGGGTGCCAGGTGTCCTGGGGGGTGGAGGAGCCCCTTCCCCCCCGCCCCACCCTCGGCTGCTCCAGGTAGGCCTGTGTCTGGCGCAGGTGGGTGGGAGGGTGGGGCCTTGGCCCAGGCTGTGGAGGGAGCTGGGCAAGCTCAGGTGGGCACAGGAAGGCAGGCCAGGGCCCCCAGTGCAGGGCACATGCATGCATGTGTGTGTGTGCATGCGTGCACGCATGCACGTGTGTGCACATGTATATGTGCATACGTGTGCGCGTGTACATGCATGTATGCATGCACAGGGGTGGGGGGCACGGCCGAGGGGGGCCAGGACTCACGCTGCTCGCACTGCGGGCCTGTGTAGCCAGCCTCACACAGGCACAGGCCGCTGACAGGGTCACAGCTCCTGTGGCTTGCGCTGCAGTTGCAGAGGTGTCTGCAGTCGGGGCCCCAGTGCCCGCTGTCACAAGCTGCAACAGAGCCCAGGTCACCCCATGCAGGCCCCACGTTGGGGCACAGGTATCTTGGGATGGGGCGGGGACTCCTGCTGCCCTAATCCTCCCGGATCCTGGGTGGGTGATTCTCCAGGGGCCGGGGAGGGACAGCTGGACAAAGGGCAGGAAGAGGGGCCTTGTACCTCTCTGGCAGCTGAGGCCGGTCCACCCAGGGGCACAGCTGCAGCGTCCAGTGGCCGGGTGGCAGTGCCCATCATTGGCACAAGCGCACCTCATCTGGCAGCTGGGACCAAACCAGCCCGCTGGGCACACTGCAGGTGTGGAGAGGGGGTGAGTGGGGGCCCGGCCTGCCCACCTCAGGGTGCAGGCTTGGGTGGCTGCGTTAGGGGCTGGAGCCATACTCACCGTCCCGGCAGTGGCTGCCAACAAAGCCCTGGTGGCACAGGCAGGCTCCAGTCTTGGGGTCACAGCGGGCACCATGCTCACATGCTGAGCAGATCTCCTGGCAGCCGAGCCCCCAGCGGCCCTCGGGACAATCTAGTGCCCCCCGTGGCCAGTCAGTCCCCCCACAGCTGCCCTTTCTGGACATGTCAATAAACATGTACCTAACACAGCACGGACCCCGTCACGCCAGCCCAGGAGGGGGACCACAGTGACCACCCAAGCCTGCCTGATGAGGGGAAGGCCGTGGGGCCAGCAGAACCCATGGGCACCTCCTGGGCTGCAGGGTGCCCACCCCTGGGAGAGGAGCCCCAGCCCCAGAGACCACTCAACAGGCAAAATGGGGAGCCATTAGAGTGGCTGGGAGACTCTGTACAGTGAGCAGGTGGCTCAGGAGGACACACGGCAGGCCCCGGGCTCAGGGCTGATACACCTGGAGCTCTCATAGCTGCTGTGGGTGGGCCTGCGATCTGCAGGGCTGGGGCCAGGGGTCCCCACAGTTCCGGCTAGGATCTCCAAACACAGCTCTGAGCTGCCCCCCCAGGAGTTGTGCAGCCCGGGGAGGGGCTAGGGAAGCCACTGACACTCACCTGCCCCACAGTCTTCTCCCATTCTCCCTGGCGGGCACAGGCACTGCCCCGTGACCCGGTGGCAGGGGGCCCCCTCACAGGAGCAGGAGCCTGAGCAGTTCACACCAAACGTCCCCTCCGGGCACTCTGCAGGAGGGAGCAGGAAGGGCCTCAGCCACAGTGCAGAGTAGCCCCACTCGGGGGCTCCTGGCAAGTGTGTTGCCCACCCCTCCCACACCAGCTGCAGCTTTTGTTCCAGTGGGGGCTGCTGAATGCAGCCAGGGTCCCCAGGGTGACCAGGGCAGGTCCCAGGAGCAGGCAGGGGAGAGGGTGACAGGTAGGCACACAGCTGTCGGGGGGCAAGAGGCAGAAGCGGAACCTCAGCATCCAATAACCTGGAGAGTTCTGGGGAGCAGGTGGCTGGCCCAGCTCTTTGCCCACCTTCCCCCCGCAAGCTGGTCGGCCCCCAGGGACCTCTGTGTCCAGGCCAATGTCCCCCTGCCTGGCCTGGGGGTGCCAGTCCAGGCCCTCCCTCTCCCCCCCCAGGTGGGATCCCCTCAGGGACTGGGTCCCAAGGGCTGGGGGAGGGTCTGTATCTACCCTCTTTACCCCCAGAGCTTCGGCCTTTCCCTGCAGGATGGGTCTGGGGTGGAGAGGGCCTGCAGGGGCTGCTCTTGTGGCCTGGCAGGGCCTCCCTCCACACTGCCCACCTGCCCTGCTCCTCAGTGCCTGGCCTCCACCTCCTGCCCCAGGACACAGAGCGTGAGGCTGGGGCAGGAACTCCAGGCTTCGGAGAAGGCTTCCTGCCTGCCCCAGTGGCACCTCTTTGACACCTCCCTGTGGCAAGATCGAAACCTTTCGATCTTGGGCCCCAGGGGGGCCCATGAAGGTGCCACAGCAGCCTCGAAAGGGTGGGCTATAGGGCCCCACGCTCCACGCCAAAGGACCACAGAGCCCACCGCTCAAAACCCCCATGGCAGGGCTGACAGCTGAGGACACGCCCTGCCTGGGGAGGAGCACCAGCGGTCCCAGGCCAGGGGCCTGCTGAGGCCTGAGAGGGTTCTAGTGACAGAGGACACACCCCGGCAACCCTTGTCACGAGAGCCCATCCCCCGTGGGCACCCACCCATGGGGACACAAGCATGTCAGCAGTACTGGAGGCCTGGCACACGGGCGTGCACTAGAGGACCGGGCACATGCAGTGTGGACCAGGGAAGGGGCCCAGCGGCGCCAGTCACAGCAGCCCTGCTGGGCCTCAGGGAGCCTCCTCTGCTGACTGGGGGCAGACACATGTTTGGGGCAGTGCTAGTTTCCAGACCTGACACCAAGAGGGGTCCCACCATTTCTATAAGCACACATTGTCACTTCCTGGGGCTCACCTTAGGGCACTGGAGGCTTTTAAAGAAAAAAGGTAAGGAAAGAGAAAGCAAACGGCAGGGGAGGGGTGGGGTTGGGCCCTCCTGGCCTTGGGGACAGGCTGGCTCAAGGAGGGTGGGGCGCTTCTCCGGTAAGGCCTCCTCGCCAGCCTGGCTGGAAGGGAGGGTCACAAGCATGGGGGAGGGTGAGCAGCATGTGTGCGTGCACGTGTGCACGTGTGTGCAAGGGTGTATATTTGGGGGTGGGGTGGGGAAGGCAAGGCAGAGAGAAGATGCGAGTCAGGAGGAAGCTAAGTTCTGTGTCAGCGTGTTCCTTAAGCTCTCGTGACGCTTGCACAGATGAGACGTGGACACTCAGTTGCTGAACACCGGCCTGAGACACAGGGCTCCTGAGGGTCCGGCTGGGAGTCCTGGCCCAGCCTGCTCTGACACTGGGTGGCTGTGGCCAGGGTGGCCTATGACAGCCGGCTGGAGGGTCCTTGGGCAGCTGCTGCCCCTCTGAGGGCCCCTCCTTGCTCCCAGAGAGGCGGGTGGGAGGGGAAGGGCGGGAGGAGTTTGAGCCCAGGAGGCCCCCTGCCGCAGCCCCAGGGGAGGCAGAGGAGGGGCGCTGGCGCCGGGCTCCCGAGGCCCCTCTCCAGCCCTGGCCGTGGTCATGCGGTCACGCTGCAGGCCCCCGTGGCTTCATCCAGCCGGGCCAACGGGTGTGGCCAGCGTGCACCGTGCCAGGGGAGACTTCAACCTGCCCGGCCCCATCAGCGGCAGCCACAGCAGCTCACTTACTCACGCCTGGGGCTTTTTTCCTTTCCCCCAGAAGCCGATGACAACACTTAGGTATTTCCTATCCTGGTCATGAGACTAAGGAGTGAAGCCTTCAGAGGCGTCTGTCCTGCGGCTCCACGGACCAGACAGGCTTGGTCATTGCTTGCTGGGCCAGGACCACGCGCCATTTTTCTAGTCATTGTACCTCCCACCAGCGCAGGCTGAGGAGCAGGGCTGCTTCCTCCAGGCTGGTGGCCACGTGCCCCTCCTCAGCCTCTCTGCAAAGCCCCCAGCCCCACACATGCTGAGCTGCAAGGGGGTCAAGGGGGTCAAGGGGGTCAAGGGTTCCCAGGGCAGCCAGGCCTCCCAGGGACACCTAAGGATGGACACTGTTGGTCCATCTCCTGGCCGGCTCCTAACGCCCCCTCCTCTGCCCACCACATAAATGTGGGGCGCCTGAGCTCCGTGCCCACTCACACACTCCAGGCTGCAGCACCCACTTGGAGGGGCTTCAGGCACTGCCCCCCACTGGCATCCCTACCCACACCTCCCTCCAAGCCCTGGCTCAGGCATGAGGGAGGAGCTGCTGCCCCCACCTCAGCGCAGAACACTCTCAGTGTGTTCCCATGGAATGAAGGTGTGCACGAGTGATTTGGGGGGCAGCGACCCCTTCTCTGGGCAGACAGACCAGCTCCTGCCCATTACAAGCCAGTGACACCAGCAGGTGAAGGCACCACCTGGGCCCAGGCGGCAGGGGCTGGCCTCAGCTCCACAGTACTTCTGGGGCCCACCCCCGCCCCCGCACAGGCAGACGACCTAGACCCCACATCTAGACCACCAGGAGCCCCAGCAGCCGACCACTCACCTTGGCCACAGTCCTCCCCCTGGAAGCCAGCGGGACACTGCTTCTGACACTCGCCGCTCACGGGGTCGCAGGCCACACCCGGTGGGCAGCTGCACACCTGCAGGCACCCCGGCCCAAAGGAGCCCGGCTCGCACTCTGCAAGGCATGAGAGAGGGGCTGGGGAGTCAGCTGGCCCTGGGAGCCCCCCACCTGAAATCACCTGACAACACTCACCCCAAAGCCCCTGTAACACCTGCACTCACCAGCCTGACACCACTCGCCCCGGAAGCCGGCCTTGCAGGAGCAGCTGCCGTCCCTCCTGTCGCAGGACCTTGTGTGGGGCTGCACACACCGGCACTCCTCCGAGCAGCCTGGCCCAAAGGCCCAGGGCGGGCAGGCTGCACCCACAGAACTGTGAGGGGACCCCGCCTGCCTGTGGTGCCGCCCCTCCCGGGCCCAGCCTCCACACCACCCAGGATTAGCAAGGGCTGTGGAGATGAGTCTCCGTGGCCACCCCCTCCGGGCCCCTTCTGGGAATCACACGCCTCTTGCTGGGGCAGGACAGCCATGCCCACTTCACAGGCCAGAGCCAGGCTCTCAGCAAAGCTTAGGAACCTGCCCCGGCCCGGGTCACACCGCTTCCCAGCTGGAGAACCCCAGCCTTCTCCTCCCTAAACAGTCCTTTCACAAAGTGACGTGGAGTGCTGTCTTCAGCCCCCTCTTCCCCTCCAGCCCACTGCCCCCTTTTCTCACAGCCCCCGGGGACGGGTGACCCCACCAGGAGCTCAGGACTTGGCCTCGCTGCCAGGAATCTCCGCAGGCCAGGATGAGCCCAGTGTCCGGAAGCTTCTGTAGGAGGCCTGCCCTGCCCTCACCTGCAGCCACCCACCACCCCCAATCAGGGCTGGGAAGTGCCACGGGGCTGGGGACTACCCACCCAGAGCCCCAGACACCAGCGCAGTCAGCTGAGAGGATGTGGCTCAGAGTCCACAGACCTGGGGTGGTCCCAGCCCCACAGCCCAGCTGGAGACCTCACTGAGCTCTGGTGTCCTCACCCCACCGGACTATGGGCACCCTCAGCCCCTGCGGCCACCTCAGACACTGGTGGGGCAGCAGGACTCACCAAGGTGGCAGAAGCGGCCATAGAGCCCTGGGTCACAGAGGCAGGCCCCGTAGAGGCGGTGGCACCGGCCCCGGTTGGCACAGTGGCATTTCTTGTGACAGTGTTTGCCATAGAAGCCCTTGGGGCAGCCTGGGGGAGAGTGTGGCCCCAGTGAGATCCTCGGTGGCAGCCGCCCCACCCGCATGTGGCCCCACACCCGATGAGCCCCCTGGATGTGGTCGTCTGCCATGTCTCCCTCGCTCCCCCAGGGCGGCGGCCGAGCACCTTCCCCGGCACACACTTGGGGGATGCGCAAAGCCCACATCATGCTCTTCCCCGCATCTGGCCTACATCAGGAGCACCCAGACTTCTGCCCCACAGTGGTCACGAAGCCCGACCTCAGCACCTCAAAGCAGGACGTCCAGCCCAACTGGCCAGTGTCCCTGGCCCAAGCCTCAGGCTGCCCCACTCTAGGAAAGGTTCTCCCCAGACACTTCCCTCCTGCCGAAGGGGCTGTAGTGGGTTGAATGGTGGCTCCCCAAAAGCTATGTCCACGTCCCAATCCCCAGGATCTCAAGATGAGACCACCCTGTATTACCCAGGCAGGCTCTGAACCCCAAGACAGATGTGCTTATCCCATAGGCAGATGGAAGATGGACAGACAGATAGAGGGGAAGGTGCAAAGCAGAGACACAGCACAAGCCAAGGGACGCGGAGCCTAGAAACTGCATAGGGGCCTGTCCAGCCCCTGCCCTGAACACTGGCCTGCCAGGCCCTCCTGGGACGCACCTCCTTCAGCTCACCTGCACAGGGACATTGCACCTGTTGGGGAATCTGGTGACCCTCCCGCAGGGCCCTACCTGAGACCTGGGTCTCTGGGAAGCCATATGGATACCGCAAAGCAGGGTGCTAAAACTCAGATCCTTTACCTGCCACAAGTCCCCCAGCTCCTTACAGAGCCCGTCACTCACACAGCTGCTGACAGGCAGTGGGTTCCCAGCACTCCGCAGGACAGAAAGGGCAGAATGCAAGGGAAGGCAGGCAGGCACACCGACAGGGGAGAGGGAGAAAGCCCCGCGTGGCTGCCTGGGGACTCTACTGCTGCCAGGCAACCAGCCCACAGAGCTTAGCATGTGGAGCCACCGAAGCTCACGGGGCCACCCCGGGGCAGCGGGGACAGGTTCTCGCTAAGGCAGGAAGTTTGCGATACATTAGCTACATTCTCCAGCCAGAGGCAGAATTTAAAACATCTGAAGACTTAACAATAAAGCATTAGCCACCTGGGAAAACTTATTTATGTGGACTCTCTAATTCCCCCAGAAATGCTGAAACTTCAGACTTAGAAAGGACATCAGCTTCATCCCATGCTGCCCACACATCATCCCTTCTGCAAATCCCACCCAGCCATCATACAGCTGTACTTGAATGCTTCCAGGAATGGGGAGCTCACTATCTCTCAAGGGAACCCATTCCAAAAATGCTGTTTTGTAAAGTCTTTGCCATCTGCTACAGTCAGGCCCCAGGAAAATTAGCAACAATGAAAAATCAACCTGTCTGTCACTACAGGGCCTCATTCCCTCTCAGGCACAGCCCGCAGCTCGGGAGGAAGGGAGGTGAGGAGGGAACGGGGTCTGAGCGAAGCTTGGCATTACCTTCCCTAGAAGGAGACTTAGGAGAAAGCCAGGTTGGGGGGGGGCAGTGCCGCCCACCTCCCTTACACCCCAGGGATAATTCCAGAAGCACCAGAAGGGCCACACGCACCATCCTCACAGTGGGTTCCACCGACACCCGGGGGGCAGCGGCAGGCCCCCGTCACGGGGTCACACGTCCCACCGTTCTGACAGCTGCAGGAGAAGCTGCAGTTCTTCCCAAAGGTGTCTGGGGGACAAGCTATAGGGAATGACAGGGAAGCACCAGGGTCACCAGCCAGCAGGACTCTGGCCAAGTCCCCACACAGCCATGCCCACTCTGAGACCTCTCCTGGTGTTAGAGGCACCCGGTTGAGAAGCAGCCCCAGAGCAACAAGTGATGGCACTTGTGCCACCATCCCGCCCACACTCACGGCACAAATGGCCAATCTATCACCGACCCTTGTCCCTCTGAAGGCCAACATGCCCACTGACCCTTCAGAACTAGCCCGCAGGCAGAACTGTACAGTGGCCCTGGCCCCAACTACCTGAGCCAGAGGAGCCCCACCCACAGCCACCTGCAGCAGACCCCCCTCGCTGTGTCAGTCACTTATTTGTTGGCTTGCTTGTTGCTGGACACCCTGGAGACTGGCATCTCAAGGGACAAACGCCTCCGCCTGCTTGTCCCCAGGGTACCCCACAGCTTAGAGCAGGGCCTGGACAGAGTGGACAGTCAGCAGGCACTTGTCAGACGAGCGGATGGATCCACACGGACCCCCTGCCCAGGGCTAGCGGGAGGAGTGAACTGAATGGGCTGTGCACAGGTGCTGGGGCTCGGGGGCCCCGCCCGTGGCCTCACTCTCATTGCAGACGAGCCCGGTCCAGCCCTCAGGGCAGTCACAGCCATCCAGGCCTGGGAGGCAGGTCCCTCCATTCCTGCAATCAGCACAGGTCAAACTGCAGTCGTGGCCGAAGGAGTCACCCAGGCAGACTGGGGGCAGACAGAGAGGGGCCTCAGAGCCTGACCCCAGGCTCAGTGGGCACAGAGAAGGGGCATCAGGGTCGTCCTCAGCCAGTGAGGACCCCACGGCGGGGGTGTGTGGGAGCAGACGCTGGGGCCAGGAGGAGCCCTGACCTGGGGGCTGGGGCCCAGACTAGCCCAGGCCCAGCCCCGCATGAGCTGTGCAAACTGAGTGAGTGGCTCAACCTCTCTGGGCCGTGGTTAGACAAGGCCATTGTAGGGGTCCTTCATCATGCCCAGACCCTGGCCCAAGGGGTCACTGGCTGCTGTCCCTGACAGCAGGAGCCCTGAGGCTGGGCTCGCCACTCACCAAACTTCTCTGTGAGTGTGTGTTCGCCCCGCAGCTCTGCCTCCTCCTCCTCCTCGGCCCCCATGTAGATGTCTTGGAAGAGCAGCGGCAGTTCATCCTGGAGCACCCCAACGTGGGGCAGGGGCCGCATGAAGGGCAGCCGGCTGTCCAGGTCCACCATGGGCTCCTGCAGCGCTGGGGGCACAGGGGTCCTTAGCCCCCACCTGCCACCTGCTGCCCCTGTGCCCCTACTCCTCAGCCTGGTCACAGGGGGTCATCCCAGCTGCACCAGACCCACTTCTCAGGACAGAGAAGGGGCAGGCCCTGGAGACCTGGCCTGTGGCCCCTCTGCCCCCAGTCTCATCCTGGCCCCCACCCTGACTCTAGGGGCTCTGGGGCTGGGAGCAGCTGGCATCAGTCCTGTGACATCAACTTAGGGCCAGTTTCTTCTCTCACCTGGTGGTCAGGATGGAAGCTGGACCCCTGGGACCCCCAAGGAACACTCTGCCCTGGAGGATGCTTGTCCTCCCCATACCCTGCTGCCCACAGCAGGGGCAGGGCCTCAGCGGGGTTCACATGAGGCCCACAATCTCCGAGACGGTACAGGCCCGGAGGTGACGGGACGAGAGGCCCCGGGCAGGGTGGGTGTGGGACCGGCAGGTGTGCAGGGTGTAGGGGCTCCGGTGGCAGACCCCACGAGGGCAGGAGACTCACGGGAGCAGCCCCTGCGGTCCTCATCCAGCCGGAAGCCAGTCTCGCAGGAGCACCGGAAGGAGCCGGCCAGGTTGGCGCAGTGGTGCTCGCAGCCGCCACGGCTGGAGGCACACTCGTCTATGTCTGCGGGCAGACAGGGCTGCTGGGCCTGGGCTCCGGGGTCAGGAGCTCCACCCCTGGATGGAGGCTGGGTGGCCACGCCGGAGCCGAGTGCTCTTCTTCTGAGCCAGTTGGTCAAGCCCTCCTGCAGCCACAGTGGCCTCCCTGGCCGTCCTCCCACCCTCAGGGCCAGAGCAACAGTGGACACCTGAGTGGGGAGGGCAGGCTGGGAGCAGTGGGTGCAGGCCCGACCCCATGAGAAAGCAGCCAGTGACCTCAGGCCGGAGGGAGGGAGTGGGCAGGTCAGCATAGCCCTGCATACAGCAGGCACTCAGTGCACACCACTAGGGGCCAGAGCTAGCCCCGTGTCCCTCCCTAGGGTAGCCCCGGTCCCCTGGCCACCCCAGGGCCTGCCAGCACGCACACTCACCCTCACAGCTGCAGCCGTCAGAGCTAAGCCGGTAGCCGGCATAGCAGCCGCACTCGTACCCGCCGGGGTTGTTGGTGCACACCTGCTGGCAGCATGGGGAGTCGGCACAGTCGTCGACATCTGCAGGGCACACACCATGAGCCCGCTGGCCCACGTGCATGCCCCCTCCCACGACCCACACACAGCCACACACAACCCACCGGTCGCACATGCACCCACCTACAACCTTATGCACGCACACCCACATGCAATGACACACACACCCACGCATGTTCCATGCATTCACAGACACACACACAACACGTCACAGCCTCTGGGCCATCCTGCCTGCCATGAGTAAGGTGCTGGGACTGGGCCAGATGGGCTGGAGGGTGGGATCCACCTGGGGGTCAGGGTCTCCCACTGAAGAGAGGACCCTCCACAGCCACAATGTGTCGGGCACTACTCCCAGGTGATAGCGGGTGCCCGAGGGGCGCTGAGGGAGCTAAGGGGGTGCGGGGGGGCTGCCCAGAGGGCCGATGTGCTCCAGGGTCCTTCCTGGGTCAGGACGCTGCCTCTTGCCAGGCCTGGCCCGGGGCAGCCAGAGCAGGGCTGGGGAGACAGGAGGGAACGTCAGTCAAGCCCAGAACCCCCAGGTGGGGTGGGGCCGGGCATCCGGGAGGAACCAGCTCGCACCGAGGCAGGTCTTCTGGTCGGAGTCCAGCTCGTAGCCTCGGGGGCAGGTGCAGAGGGGCCCCGCGCTGCTGTGGCTGCAGCCGTGGGAGCAGCCGCCGTTGTGGGACTCACAGCTGTTCACAATCTCCATTTCGATCCCTGCCATGAGACCAGCTCCCGTCGTGGGGGCCGGGGATGACCCTCCACAGTCCTTCCCGACCCCATCAACCAGCCTTGGGCCCCCAGGACACTCTGCTGCCTCGGGCGGGATCTGGAACCCCTGCCCCACCTCAGCCCTCCCGCTCCCCGCACGGCCCCACACCAGGGCTGTGCCTGAGTGACAAGGAAGCTCTGCCCTCAGCCATGCAGGCCTGGGGGCCCGGAGAGCCACGCTGCTACCCTGGGCACCTCCAGCCTGGGCCCACTGCCTGCTGCCCACTCACGGTAGCACTGGCGGCCATCAACACCCAGCTCGTAGCCCGCGTGGCACACGCACTTAAAGGACCCTGGAGTGTTGAGGCAGCCGTGGGCACACTGGGCCAGCCCCATGGCACATTCGTCCACATCTGGAGGAGAGAGACCAAGGGGAGGCCTCAGGGGTGCCGGGAGGGGCCTTTGCCCCACTGACACCCAGGGCCCATGGCTGCGTGGCCCAGGTGGTCAGGATGGAAGCCCACTGTCCCCAACTGCTAGTCACACCCCTGGAAGACTCCTTGGGATGAAGAAGTTGACCCTCAGCCTGGTCTCACTCTGAGCCCACAAAGCCACCTGCACACAGAGCAACGGGGTGCACCTTTCACATGGGCAAGGGGTTCCCAGCGTTGGTAAAGTTTTGGAGCCACGGGACTCCCGCTCCCTGTGGGCACCCTGCAGACATCCAGCAGGACGCCTCAGAAACTGGCCACTGCCTGCTCTGGATGCACCTCGCTGCTTCCGAGACATCCTGAGGGTCACCAGGGCTTCGGAGAGGCCCCTCCCCAAGGCTGCCCAGCCCAATCCAAACGTCCCCAAGCCAAATGTCAAAAATGCCCAGAGGTCCAGGGAAGGCGTTAATAACAAATGTGGAACAGCGGATGATGTGCAGCCAAGAATGTAGGAACGAGTTCTAGAAAACAGCCCCCAACTGAGATCTGACTCTAAACACGCATATTAAGAAACAGCCTTGGGAAAGAGCCGGAGCGGTGCATGGAGATGTCCCCTAGGGCCAAGTCCGGGCTGTTCCTTTGCCCATCTCTTCTGCTTCCTAACGAGCAGCTCTTACTTTGGTAACATAAGGAATATTTTTAAAAACAGAAGCGAAGCCTGAGATCTCTCAAGTACTCCTGCAGAAATGAGCCTCCAGTGGGAAGCAGCTCTGTGAGTGGCTCCTACCCCCGGCAGGGGGATGAGACCGAGTGCCATCCCTGGTCACCCAAGGGCAGCCAGGCAGGGCCAGCCCTGCTCCCAAGGGGCCCAGTCCAGCAGGTTCCACGGACGGCCCCAGAGTGGAACTCAGGTCCCTCCACAGCACCACAGGTGCACCTCCTGACCCCAGGCAGGTGGGGCGGGGGAGGGGCACCCTACCTTCGCAGGCCTTGCCATCGGCTGCCAGCTGATAGCCCGCGTGGCACTCACAGCGGGCGAAACCCCGGAGCGCCTGGCATGTGTGCATGCAGCCGCCATTTCTGTCTGCACACGGGCTTCTCCCTGTGGTCACGGGCCCAGAGGGAAGAGATTAGGATGGGGGGACCCCGTGGATTGGAGTGCCTGCCCAACCCAGCGTTGTCCCACCTCCCTACTTTGGGTACAGGTTGGGTGGTGGGTCTCCCTCCTCCTAGATGTGGGAGCCCCCTAAGAAGACCCCACGTCCTCAGGACATGGTCGGCCAGCCCCTCCCACAGAGCCTAGGTGCCAGGGCTGACACCAGGACTGTGAACCCCAGCTCAGTGCCGCCATGCCATCCTGCCCGACTGGCCCCAGACCCCATGCCCTTGCTCACATCCTGCCCTGCTGGGAGGACCCAAGAGGCCAGGTGGGAGGGGCACTTTCTCAGCACCCACCTTGCCCACAGCCCCCTATTTCCACATTCTGGGGGGTCTCTGAAGCTGCCCCACCGTCACCATCAGCAAAGCACCCTCCTCCTGGGCAAGCAGCCTTAAGATCCCAGAGCAAAGTGCCCAATGGGGCCTGTCTCCTCCCCCCAAGGGCTGGGCCCTGAGTCCCAGATGCCTGCAGCAAGCCCGGGGGCAGGGGGCATCTATGGAACTGAGGTATCACCCCCCACCTGAGCTTCCTGCCCTCACAGATGTGTGATCCCAGAGCACAGCCCTAATGGGCTGGGCCACACCCAACCAGGCCTCCCAGCAGCCTCCCCGAGACCACTTCCAGCCCCAGCAGCCCAGGCAGGGCGGCTCATCCTGCGCCTGCCCCGGGCTCAGGCGGGGTCCTCCCCATCTCCCCGGGGCTGGCGGCCCACTCACGGATGCAGCGCTTGCCGTCCGCCTGGAGCTGAAACTCGGGCCGGCACTGGCAGCGGTGCTGGGTCGCCGTGAGCTGGATGCAGTGGTGCTGGCAGCCGCCATTGCCCAGGGTGCAGGAGTTGATGGCTGGGGACACAGAGAGGAGCCTAGGTCAGCCCAGGAGGACACACGGCCAACAGTCCTTGCCCCAGGCCAGCATGGAGCAGAAGATAACACAGCCACCTCCTCCTGTGGACCCTCCAGGACCCCTCCCAGCCACTCCAAGCCCTCCACCTTTCCATCTGTCTCTGAAGCTGCCCCCATCTGGCCCCCAGGCCTTTGCTTTCTTTGCCCACATACAGGATACGCAGGACCCTCCAGCCCTGAGAGCCAGACTCAGAAAGGCACTGAGAAGGCTGAGAGTGAGGGCCTGGTGCCAGAGCAGGCCGGTGTGCTCCCTGGAGGAGGTGACAGGCCGGCAGCGGGTGATGGAGGCGTCTCACTGTCTTGGTCCTCAGATCAAGGCAAGGGGCAGGTGTGGGGCTGCGTGCACAGCCACTGTGGCCTGCAGGCCTAGCCCCAGCTCCCAAGGGACCAGAGCAGCTCCTGCCCACCCCGGGCCGGGCTGCACCTCCCACCCAACCCCACACAGTGCCATCCCTCCCGGCCCCTCACACACAGCCCTGCAGGGCACAGGCTCTGTGGGGTCAGGTTGGCCCAGTGGGAGCCTGTGTGGCTGGTGGGTGGAGGGGCCCTGCCCTCAGGGGGCCCAGGGAGGTGGACAGAGGGCACTGGGCCAGGCTGGGCGCCTAGGTGGGCACTGGGCCTCCGCCAGAGGCAGCAGCCAGCTCCTCGCCAGGATTTGGTGATGATCAAGTCTGTGGCAATTGCCTTGTGGTTAGGGAGGGAGTCAGTCCCAGCTCCAGGGGAAGCCGCAAGAATGCGCCATTGCCTGTGCCTGGGCAGGGGAGGCTGTCTGCCCGCCGCCTGTGACCAGAGCAAACCTGAGCCCTGTTACTAAAGCGCCAAGATTCGGGGGGTGGGGAGTCTTCACCCTGAGGTGCTGGCACCTCCTAGGGGTGGTGCCTCCTGAGGGTGTCTCAGGACGAGTTTGGGGAAACGGTTTTCTGCCATTGCACATGGGGCCAGCAACTCAGCACCACCGAGGAGCAGGCGCTCAGAGGCCAACAGAGCTGGCAGCAGCCAGACGAGAGTTGCCCCGGGGCTCTGAGAAGCCAACAGACTACGCTGTCGGCCAAAGGCAAAGCCTCCTTCAAAGCTTGTTCAAAATCCCACAGCACTCACAACACTGCCCGGTCTCCCTACATGTCAGTGGGGACCACGTGCTGAGGGTCCCCTCCTGGGGCAAAGCCAGCCCATCTTGGGGAGGATGCCAGGGGTGGCAGTGACCACTCCACCTCCTCCGGGCTCCACCTGGGGCTGGCACGTGCAGAGGGAAGGGCCCAGGGCAGAACTGAGGGGTCCCCATCAACCTCAGAGCCCCCCTCCCCATCTACCTACCCCCCAATTCTGCGCTGACCCCCAGGCCATACGGGACCTGTCCTGATGCCTCCCCTGAGATGGCTCTGCTTAAGCCACTAGCTATCGCTCCAGAGGCTTCCAAGCACGGCCTGAGCCGGCCCCACGTTCCCGGGGGCTGTTTATTTGTGTTCACAACACCAACTACATCCCTGCTTAGAACACGTAATAGGAACCAGAAGCCCTTTCTGGCAGAGCCAGGCAAGCACGGAGGGGTGCAGAGCCCAGGGCAGGGGAGCCAGGCCGGGCAGGCCCACAGACAACAAGGCCCCAGGGAGTTGTGGCAGGGCCGGGAAGGCGAGAGGCTTCCCTGTTAGCCCTCCAGATAGGTGGAACCTGAGATGGACCCGGATGACCAGGCACTGGGCCCACGGGAGCCCAGAGGGGAAGTGGGGGGAGTGGTGTTAGGGGCGGGGTCTCTCCAGAGCCTGTCCTCTCCACATCACAAGTTGTGACACTCCAGATGCTCTCAAGCTGTGCACACCAGGGAGCCAAGCCCAGTGTCACCCTGCACATCTTGAGCCGTGGATTCCCGGAAAGCTGAGAGAGGCAGATTTTCCCCGGCACTGGGCCATGCACCTCCAGAAGGACCAGCCTCTGTGTGACCAGTGCCCAGTGCTAGTGGGGATGTTTCCAGGCCCCTCCAGTCACTGTGAGACCCAGCTGTGGAACACACAGCCCAGCAATCCCTGCCCAAGCCACAGCCAAAGGCTCACGCCTGGCTGCCGTCCTGGAAATTGGACCAAGCTCAGACCTGAGCTGAGAGTCCATCAGAAGATGGGGATTTGGGATTTGCCTCTGAGTGGGGGACAGATCCTCCTGTCTGTACTCACACAGCCCTCACCTGACTCACCTGCAGACGGACAGACGCAGGTGCTACAACAAGCCCCACCTTCTCTTTCACTTCTATTGCGTTATAATTCTGAAGGGATGTTTCCTCAAAGGAAAAAATGCCCAGGTGGTGAGGGTTTGCCTATTGGTGTGGGCAATCCTGCCTGACATTCTTGTCCCCTCCTGACTCTAGACTCTTTCTCTGCCAGGGCCTAACTTGGGTCCCTGCCCACTTCCAGATCAGACGGGAGTGACTGTAGTTGGGGGGCACTCTGTGTTCTGGATTGAATGTTTGTGTCCCTCCAAAATTCATATGTTGAAGTCCTAACTCCTAATATAACCATATGTGGAGACACAGTCTTTAGGGATGTAATTAAAGATAAATGAGGGCATACGGGTGGGTCCCTGATCAGAAAGGATGTGTCCTTAGAAGGAGAGACACAAGAGACCACACGCTTGTTCTCTCTCTCTCTCTCTCTCTCTCTCTCTCTCTCTCTCTCTCTCGAGCACACAGCACAAAAGGAGCCGTCTGCAAGCCAGAGAGAAGGCCCTCACTAGGAAGTGAACTGGCTGGCACCTCCATCTGGGACTGCCAGCCTCCAGAACGATGAGAAAATGCATTTCCGTTGTATGAGCCGCCCAGTCTGTGGTATTTGGTTATGGCAGCCAGAGCTGACTGAGACACCCTGACTCTCCGATCTGCAGATTCTAGGACACACCACGCCAGCCAGGAACTTGCAGGGTCCATTAGAGCTGGGCTGCAGCTCCAGCCTCTGCCAGCAGGAGTCGCACCACTCAGGAAACCCATTCAGTGTGAGGCTCGGAGCTCTTCCAGGGAGGGGCCCTCCTTGGGTAGGACACTGGACATTCTGGAAACAGAGTTCCTCCAGGGCCAAGGGCCTGTCCTGCCTGTGCCAGCTTATTCTCCACTCCTGGAGGTGCTGCACTCCTGACAAGGGGTGCTGCTCCTGGACCAGGAGGCAGCTTCTGAGGCCTGGGACTCGAGGCTTCAGTAAGACCCCAGCGCCAAGCGTCAGGTGCAGCCGAGGGCCTCAGAGCAAGCAGCAGGTAGGGCCCTTGGCGGCAGACCTTGAGGGCGGCTCAGTTAGCCAACCCCGGCCCCCAGGCCAACCCCCCGAGCCCATCAGCTAAGGGCTGTGCCCTGGCAGAGGCCGGGCGTGAGAGGCGAGTCTGCCAGTGGCGTGCCAAGCCCGCCAGCTCGCTCTGCTCAGCCTTCAAACCCAGCCTGGGGGTGTTGGGGCTGGCTCCAGCGTGGATCTGATCTCTGCTGGTTCACGAGGTTTTGTAATCACTGCCCTCAGACCGGGTTGGTTTCTAGGTCCCCAGAGCCTCCCACCATGTGTGGTCAGCAGTCACCCGCAGCCCTTCCTTCTGGGAAGCCCTCTGTGGGGGATAAGGCTGGGATAGCAGAACCAGAGTGGGGGATTCATCCCCGTCTCCCCCACAGGCAACCCACAGTTTGCCTCCTGCTGCCTGCCCTGCTCCCGCCCTCTGCACGGGGTGCTCCACTCATGTACAGCCACGTAAAAGGCTGTTCTCGCCCGCGTGCCACGGTCCCAACAACACAGAGAGAGCCCAGGCCAACACAGCCCTCCAGCACAGCCACCAGGCGGCCAGAGCACCGAGCAGGGAGGGAAATGCCACCACCCCCTCCAGGGACTCAGGCTGAGCTGACCCTGTGGCCCACATCTGGGCAAGGGCTGGGCCACCCTGCTCCCTCCACGCCAGGAGCTGACTGTGCTTCACCCTTTGGTCTGACCTTCTTTGCTCCCAACTAACCCCAAGGGGCACCAACTCCCCTGCCCACCCCAGTCTGCCCTGCCTTCCCCTTGGGTTTCTGAACCCAGCCCAGGGTCTGTGGCCACCACCCCTGCCTCCCTGGGTTGGGGTATGCCCATACCATGCCCCCACCACTGCACCCAGGCACCCCCGCCCCGCCTCAGCTCACACTTCTGGGGTTCTGAGCGCAGGCAAGGCCAGGACAGGCCCCTCCCCCTGTGCAGAAGCCCAGGGTGGTCTCAAGGGATGGGGGTGGAGGGGCTGCTTTTCTCTGGCACCTCAAGGTTGGGAAGGCAGACTCGCTTTGTGCAACTGCAGCCTGTTCCAGGTTTGGGAGAGATCAGGATGCATTGGCAGATCTGCATCTGTGGCTTTGCACGGATGGGTTTTGCAGACAAGCCTGGTGGCCTGCACATGTGTGCGCCTGTGGCGTTGGCCTGGCCCCAAGGCGCTGCCAGCAGCAGCCTCCCCAGGGCCTCCCTTGCAAGCAGGAGTCGAGGGAGCATCCCGGGGGGGCCTGTGCAGCCCCCCACTGCCCTGCTGCCCTGACCCAGGCCTGGGGAGGGGAGGGTCCATCCCGAGGCACACAGCAGGGCTGTGGCAGAGCCAGGCAGGAAGGCAGGATGTGGAGGCCTCCTCCAGACATGCATGCACCAGGGTCCATCTGACTCTGGGGGGAGAGGACATGGGCAGGGGCAGCCAGGCCACCAGGGGATGCATGCTGACAGCAGAATCCTCACCAGCGTTCATCCTGAAGTCCTGACAGGTGTAGGGCCACCTCCTCCGTGGGGTCGACCCAGGGCATTTTGTCTGGAGGGACCCCCTGCTGGTTGATCCAGTGCCATCTGCAGTCTCTCAGACAGGCTGGGAGTGTCGCTTGACCCAGGGACATGGGGGAAATCCATGTCCAAAGCCAGGGGCCAAAGGTCAGCCAGGCTGGCCTTGGGACCCCAGGGCAGGTGTGGTGCTGGCTCAGAACAGCCCAGATACATGGAGGAGGCTCCTCCAGTGCAAAGCGTCAAACGACATGAGAGTTGTTCCCCTCTCTGGCCTCTGTAAGATGTCATGGAAAACCAACAGTGACACTCCTAGATGTTCAGCCAGACCACTGCCCTGGGCAGGCCCCACTTTCCACAGCTGGGGAGGGAAAGGCCTGGCCCAGCCCCAGGGCTGAGAAGCAGGCCTGGCCTGGCCCTCAGGCCTCGAAGGGCCCTGCTCTTCCCACCCCAAGGACTGGGGGACACGCCCAGGAGGGCGCCCAGGGTGATGAAGTATCCCAGGACTGGGGCAGCCAGGGCAGGGGGACAAGGCCCCAGGCTCAGCCACTTCTCACAGTCAGAGCAAATGGCAAAAATCCTTCTCATAAATTCTCACTTTTAAGAATGGAACCTTTTTGTGTTTTACTTCTGTAAGATCATTTGGAAGGGAGGGATGCATGGAGGTTGTGCATTTCCTGCCCTCTCCCTGCTTCACAGGTGAGTACAAGTGTGTTTCAAGGCCCCCCAAGTGTGTTTCAAGGTCTCCCTTATATGTTTCAAGGCCCCCTTCAAGCACAGCCTCCTCTGGGGTCTTCCAAAATTGCTCTGGGCCCTGGACATTTCAACATCCTGAGAGCTCCCATCCTGTACTGTGAAAGGATGGCCATATCCCTGCGGGTACCTTCTTCTTCCCCCCTCCTCACTCCAAGTTGCTGGGGGGAAAGTCCGAGACTTCAGGGCCTGAGGCCTGTGATGCCTATCCCCAGTCCACCTGCAAAGCCCCAGGAGAGGTCACAGCGCCCCTCCCCACCAGGAGGGTCCCAGCAGGCCTGGGGAGGGCTCTACAGCAGCTGTGCTCCAGCTGTGCAGCCTGCCCCACACCTGGCCCCCGGGGGGCTGGGGGGATGACCCTGAGGCCCTACCTCAGTCTGGGCCAAGAGGGTGCCACTGTGAACCGGAGGATAAGGCCACCGGCCTGCCCCATACCCTGCACCCTGGGGATCCTCAGGAGGAAGTGGAGGGGGAGAGTCCTATACTTCCCAGGGGCTGGAAGTCTAGCTGGATCCCCTCAGAGCCCTGGTAGAGTCCAGGCAGCCTGGCATGGACCAGGCAGTGCCCTCCACTGGGCCCAGGCCACGCTGTGGCAGAAGACCCCCTGCAAGGCAGCCCCTCAGCCATGATCCACCCCACCCATCCCAGCCAGTATCTCAGGCCACTGCCCAGCAGGTACCCCAGCAACAATGGACCCAGGTTGACAAACCCACACCAATCCTGGACACTACCAGGAGACTGGGAACCAGCCTGCCCACTGCTGGTGTCAGGTCCCAGGAATTCCTGATACAGGGAATCTACCACCAATAGCCCTTATGCAGATTGAGCAGCCACGACAGGGCAGGGCACAAGCAGGGACAACATGCCCCAGGGAGCACTGGGAAGCAGGTCTGGGTGGGGCCCAAGCAGGGACGGCCTGGGAACAGGGTAGTCCTTATGGATCCCCAGGCCACCACCAGGGAACCTGGGGGGAGAGGAAGGCGTTTCCCCAACTCAGCTCAGCCAGAGGCTGGTGGACCCGAGTCTCCAGGGCGGTGCTTGCCAAAGTGAGGGTCGCCACCCATTCTCAGGTGCAATCAGCCCAGCGAGCATCCACCACATCTTTTCATGGTGAAACAGACTGTACTAAAAGCCTCAGCAGCATCAGAGCAGTGAGGCTGTTATTCTGTGAAGTTTCAGTGTAAAGTCCTTGCTGGGAGGCGCAGTCGAAAGAAACAGAAGGTGACTCTGAGATCACTGCTCTGCGTCCAGACAAATCTGGACAAATCCCTTCCGGCAACAGGCCAGGGAGTCTCACCTGGGCCCTCTGGTGGGTGCAGCCAGAGGTGGGCCCCAGCACCCAAGAAGGCTTTGGGGCACCTGGGAGCTCACCTGACCATACAGGGCTCACACTGTTGGGGCTGACAGCCAGACGGGCTGAAGGTCCCCACAGCCTTCTGCCAGCCCGAGCAGACCTGCCCAGGGACCCCCGCATCTGACCCTGAAAAGACCCTTTAAAATGAGCAAGCACCACCAATCAAGACTTCTGGGGCCCCGAGTGTGCAGACATCTCCCGGGAGGCAAATCCCAGAAGGCCCGGCTCCAGGGAGGCGGCTCCAGCATAGCGATGGGGTGAGGTGGGCAGGGGGGCCCCTCCTCGGCTTGGCAGTCACTATGGGTCCCTCCTGTGCCCTGCAGAGCGTGCCTCCCTCCGCGTGTTACTCCTCATCCCATCCAGGTCCTGTCCCTTCCAGGGGCATCTCATGGAAAGCCACTGTCAGCACAGATGGTGGAGAGGAAGACTAGGGAGTGTCCCTAGCCCTGGGCCCCTCACAGCAGGGGGCTAGCCAGGGAGGACAGGCACCCCAACCCTGGACCGGCCCCCGGGGTCTACCTTCTCCAAGGAGACCTCCGCCTGAAGGGTAAGATAATGACATGCCCTCTGGAGCCACCTCTTCCAGGGGGCCTGAGGGGACCAGGGTGCCCAGGGCTACAAAGCTACAGGCTCCCAGAAGCCCCTCCAGTGGGCAGCAGGCTGGGACCCCCGTCTTAGCTGTCCTGAAGCACATAGCAACATTCCTGCATCTGTTTCTACTTTCCCACCCAGGAAAACTTTACGGGGCAGCTGCCTGGCTCCCCTAAGCAGCCGGGACATGTGAGTGTGTGCTGGGGGCCCCTGGGGCTGGCGGGGCCGCCCTCCCACGTAGCAGGCAGGACCAGGAGGGAGCTGCTCAGAGCCGGCCTGCGCCTGTTCTGGGTCTCTGAGGTGGGAAGAAGTGCCCCCAGAGAATGGCCAGCGGGGAGGGGTCACCAGGCGACACTCACCCAGGCAGGTCCTGCCGTCTGTGTGGAGCCGGAAGCCGGGCTTGCACGCGCACAGGTAGGAGCCGGGGGTGTTCAAGCACCGGTGCTGGCAGCCACCGTTGTGCACTCGGCACTCGTCCGCATCTGCGCAGGAGCAGGGACGCGTTAACCGCCGAGCACCTGCCCAGTGCTGGCCGCCTCGCTGAGGACCTGCCCCCCACCCAGGTGCCTGGGTGTTGGGGCCCAGACCTAACCCTCCTTGGCAGGCCTCAAGTACAAGGCTCCTCGATCCCCTCACCCATGCACTAAAGCAGAGGCAGGGTCTGTCCTCCCACCAAAGCCACCTGCTCAGGCAGGGGACGGCAGAGGGGAGCAGGCTCGGGTTGGGGGTGGCCCAGCTCCTAGCGTCTTTCAAGACTAAACTTCAAGCACGTGCTATTTCCATAAGTTCAAATCCAGAAAGTGCTCCCAGGCAAAGCCACCACTCCACTGGGGCCCAGGAGCCCAAAAGGAGAAACTGACAACTTTCGAGATGACCCTGCACAGGCTCGAGGGGTGGGGAAAAGCCAAAGAGAGGGGAGGGAGGGGGTTGCTGGCTTAAATATCGTCTGCCCCAAATTCATGTCCATCTGGAATCTTAGCACCGTGACCTTAACAGGAAACAAGGTCTTTGCGATGTAACAAGTTAGGGATTGAGACAAGATCGTTCTGGACATGTGTGTCCCCAAAAAGAGACACACAGGCCATGTGTAGACCAGGCAGGAACTGCAGGGAGTGGCCACAAGCTAAGGACAGCCAGGAGTCTCCAGAGGCCAGAAGGAAGAGGCAGGAAGGTCCCTCCCCACCAAAACCTGGAGCTCAGATTCCCGGCCTCCAGGCTGAGAGAAGAAATTCCTGCTGTTTCAAGCCACCCAGTTTGTGGTGTTTGTTATGGCAGCCCTAGGAAACCAATGCAGGTGGGTCGGCCTGGGGTCCCCGGCCCCCCAGGCTGAGGGGAGGGAGGCCAATATCCCAACAAGGACAGAAACAGGAGCCACCTCAGAGCAAGACATGGGCACCAAAGTCCTTGCCTGCCATTCAGGCCAGGTGACACCTTTTATCTGCCAACCTCACCAGCCAGGCAGCCAGTGCCCAGATCAGAAGAGAGGGGCCGCTGAGTACCACAGGGAGGCAGGCACATAAATGCTGTTTGTGTAAGCTACAAGCCATGCATCCAGGCCCCCTGGCCAGGGTGACAACAGGCCCTGACTGCTGCCCATGCCTCGAGAGGAAAGGCCACTTTCTGTTCAAAGTGCCAGCAGATTTCCACACTGCTGGGAAAAGATATTATGACTTCAAGGGACGAGTCCTCCACTGCGAGGGAAATGTGGCAGGCCAGACGCCTCACTCCCAGAAGGGACACAGAGCCCAGCTCTCGCTCTGATTCTGCTTAACAATCCGCCAGGTCCCCACGATCAGCTGTGACCTGTCCACTACCTCCAGGCCCCACCCACCATCCCCATGAGAAGGACTGCCTCTGAGGCGCCCATCCTAAACTCCAGCCAGCTGAGCCGGAAGGTGCCAAAGGCAGCGCAGGGGGCGAAGCTCTTCCCAGCCGTCCCCCGAGCCTGTATCAGCAGAGGCGCCGCCCACGATGTCTCCCACAAACGGAGTACAGAAACCCTGCCACCAATCCATGCTCTCAGAATGTGCCTGAAATGACAAGCAGCCCCAGGCAGCAGAGTCTCTGTCTGGGCTCCAGGGACATCTGCTCCACACACAAGCCACGCCCACTCTGGGGAGACCCCCAGGGTCCCTCCTAAGCCCTGAGGCCGCCTTGGGGAGGAGGCAACAAATGAGACCAAGAGCATCTCTCCACTTGCACTTCTTGAGAAGTCACAAAGTCACAGTAACATTCTTCAAAAAGAGGCCAGGATGGTTTGCGGGAAGAAGCTTGGAAACAAAGGGATAACAGACCCCCAGAGGAGCCCCAAAGAGGCTCCTCGAAACAGGAGGTCCCAGGGCCCTCTGGCAGGAGCATCCGCTGGGGGACAGACCTGTGCACACTGGGCAGGGTGGGCAGCACCCACCCGAGGGGCTCCAAGAGAGACCCCTTTCCCCTGATCTCAGATCCTCACTCCAAGACCCCCGAGGAGGCCCCTGAAAGGTAATGGTGTGACCCCATAGAGCACACTGCAGGGCACACAGTAGGTGCTTAGTAAGAGCCAGCTGATTCTGTAAAATCCCAGCCCTCGGCCGTGACTCTGCAGTCATCCTGGGCCTCACTCCTCACTCCCTGGCTAATGGAGAGGCTGATGGATGTGACACTGGACAGAGGGTAGTGGCAGTGGGCACAGAGCCGCCCTGAGCCCTGGCTGGGGAGGCTGGGCCAGGAGGCTGCACCTTCACCCACACAGGGCAGTCTGGGAAGAAGCGAGATGCAGATGCCTGGCCATGGTGCAGCCCTGCCGGTCAGGAGGGCCCCTCCAGGTGGCCACCCTCTTTTCCCGGCGTGGTCCAACCCTGAACACCCTGCCTGCTCACACCTGCCTCACATGCCTGCTGGGAGGATAGGACTGTTTAGATGCCAGCATCCCACCCTAGGGCTCAGCCCAGCCGCTCCCAGTCCCAAGCCCCTGCAGAAATCCCAGCTCCCTCCTACAACGCACAGGCCCAGGTACCAGGCCAGGGGTGGGCCTCAGCGCCCCTTCCCCCACAGCACCCCTCGCAGGAAGGCCTGGCACGATGACCCCAGCCCAAGCCCTTTCACCCCTGAAACCATGGCATCTGGCGGTCGGGCGGGCTGCTGTGGTGGGGGAGACAGGGTCCATGACGGTGGCCGAGGCAGGGGGCACTGAAGCACCACCATGGCTTCCGGCACCCGCTCTTTGCTGTCAGCTGGAATTAGTATCTGGACACAGCAAGCCAGCGCAAGGCAGAAGGACTTGGGGACTCCCCTCACGTGCTTATGGGCTGGGCACTTGGCCAGATGACCTCCTGCTGGGGTCCCCTCCAGCTCTGAGATCTCGGGGTCCGTTTGAACTGAGCAAATCCCCTTTATAGAAATTATTTACATTTAGCAAGGCAGGAAAGAGCCACCTCAACCCTGCCCACCCCACTCCGAACGAGCCCACATGACGGCAGAACAGAGCTGTTCTCAGACGGCTCCAAGGACCCTGCAGGTGCCGAGCCTGTGACCTTGGCTGGAGCCGTGGCCGTGACCTGAGGAGCCACAGGTGTAGTGGTCTTTAGGAACATGGTAGTCAGCAGAATGACATCGCCCGAAGACGTCCATGTCCACATCCCCAGAACCTTCTATGGCAAAAGGGCCTTTATGGACGGGATGAAGTTAAGGATCCTGGGAGGGAAGGTTGTCCTGGCACAGCTGGGTGGGCCCAACGTGATCACAGAGCCCTTATAACAAGGGGGCAGGAGGGTCAGAGGCCGAGGAGATGTGAGGTCGGAAGGAGAGTCGGAGAGAGGGACTGGAAGGTGCTGGAAGGTGCTGTGCCGCTGGCTGAGGATGGAGGAGGGGCCGCAAGCCGGGGAATGAGCCGGACGGGGCAGGAAACCGCCACTGGAGCCTCTGGAAGGAACACAGCCACGCCCACACCTCAATTTCAGTCCATTTTGGACTTTAACCCCCAGAACTGCCAGGTAATGAATCTCTGTTGCTTTAAGCCACTGCGTGTGTGGTGATTTGTTACAGCAGCCACAGGAAACGAACGCAGAGCACGACCCTGTTGTTTCAGGAGTCATGGAGTCCCAGGCCACCCGAGCTGGTGATCCAGGGCTTCTGTGTCAGCTCTGGCCAGCTGGCCTCCCGACTCGGGCGGTGAGGTCCACTGTGCCTGTGGGGGGCTGGTCGCACGGCCAGGCTCACAGGAGCCGCCCCGTACCCTCCCCCCACTGTGCTCAAGGGCTAGGCCAACACCAGGCGGTGCTGGATGGGGTCACGTTGAGCCCGGCAGTGGGGCCAGTGCCCTGAGACACCCGAAATGGCAGGGCCCCAACAGAGCACTGGCACCCTAGACTCTGAAGGTCCAGCAGAAACAGTCGTTCTCCTGCGGGGGGGTGGGGCTGAACCCCAAGGCAGTGAGGGGACCCCCAGCAGAGGACAATGCCTGCTCAGTCCAGGGACAATGGGCTGGCCTGGGGAAAAGCCCACTCTGCCCTGTCCAGCCCAAAGCCAAGCTCCACATGCAGGGAGGGGGACAGGCCAGGGGCAGGCAGGGCAGCTACATGTACCAGGAAGGAGCTACCTGGTGGGTAGCTAGCGGTTCCCGTGTGTGGCTGATTTAAGGAACAGCTGGGCCAGGGTCCTGCTGCTGCCCTCGGCAAGGTACACGACTGTGGACTTCAGCAGCCCAGGACAGGGTCAGCAGCACACGGTGACCTCGCTGTGCCTGCATGGCTGGTTCCCCTGTGAGCCGGGCTAGACCTGTAGTGCCTGCCGAGCTAGGGCCTGGCGGAGCCTCAGGGAGCCCATGGAGATGCCATGGAGATGCCACGGGGCCTCCATCACCATCACCCAAGCCCCACAGCTCCTGGCTAGGAAAGGACACCGGGGCAGATGGTACGGCTAGCCTTCTCGGACCAGCTGTCTCTGTGGAAACCACCAAAAATAAGCCCTTTCTGAAGTTTGTCCTACTTACAGGAAACTCAGAAACCTCCACTCAGGGGTGATTATCAAGTTCAGAGCCCTGTTTTGCCCCCAACGTGCCATGAGGTCCTCACCCCAGGGAGTGTATACCACAATCCACGGGCCCTTCTCTCTCCCCCAAGAGGAGCAGCAGGCCTCGGACCAGGCAAGGACTCCCAGCTCCCCAAAGCCCAGCCATACCCAGCCCGAGGCCTTGGATGCTACACAGTCTCATGGCACTTAGTGCCACTGTTGGTGTAGTGATAGCACCAACCTGGCCTGGGCTGAGCCACCCAGCAGGAGGCTGCCTACCTGGCAGGGGTGGAACCTGGGCCCCAGCAGGAAGGCAGGCAGCCTTTGCCACAATCCAGGGCTCAGTGTTCCAGGCACCCTTCAGGCAGAAGAGAGGCAGAGCCTCACCCTGGGCAACCAAAACAGCCGAGCAGAGTCAGTGTCTCTAACAAGCCATCTCAGGGCACTGGGAAGGCTTGGCAGGCAGCAGCTGCCAGCCGCCACTCCACCCCCAGGTGACACAGGTGCTGACTCCCTGGGAGCTGCACACACCCACCCCTCCTCACATTCCTGAGGATGCCCAGCTCCAAGCTCTGTGGATCCCAGGAAGCTGAAAGGAAAGTCCCTGGAGGGAGGCTGGTCCAGGGCGGGCACGAGATCACAACTGCAGAGATGATGGACCTAGGACAGGGATGCATCCTGCTTCCCTCAGGGTCCTGCTGGGGTCCTCAGGTCCAGGGCCTCTCAGCTGACCTTGTGGCTAGCTGCCCATGCCTGTGAGGCTTGGGGAGGGAGCAGGCAGGAAGGACAGCACCTGCCACGTCCTCAAAGGGGCTGGGCTCTTCGGACCCTGGAGGGGGAGGCCCAGTGCCAGGGGTCCCCAAGGGCCCCTCTCTCCAGCCTGTCCTTTTGCTTGACTCCCAGAGCTGCCAGTGCTGTGGAGAGAGCACCCCCCGAGACCATAAGCAAAAGCAAGGGGATGTTTTTCCTCCCCCCCTGCCATCAGCAGCCTCTGCTGCCAGGCCTGAGGGGACGGGAGTGTGTGGGTCCTCAGGGCACACAGGGCCCTGTCTCAGAGGCAGGGGCTGCCTGCCGGGCACAGCCCCGCCCTGCTCCCTCCAGCCTGGCACTGTGCAGGCAAACTTTAAAAAGAGGAAACAAAGGGAGCTGCACCTCGGAGCAGCACCCTGGTCCCACCCGCCCCTGCCCCAGCTCGCCCAGCGCCCACCTGGCCTCTGGTCACCGGCGCTCACGGCATAGCCGGCCTGGCCCAGGTGGCACGGGTAGCAGCCCCTCCAGAGGTAGCGGTAGTGCGTGCCTGCGACGTGCGCCAGGCCCCCCAGGAGCCCGAGGCACCAGAGCGCGGCCAGCCCGCTGCGGCCCCGGGAAGCCTCCATGGACAAGCCGCGCTCTGCCCCGAGCCGGCGGCCGGGAGGCCAGGCGAGCGGCTCGGGCTCCACTCCCGGCTCTGGGCTCCTGGCTCTGGGCTCCGGGCTCCCGGCGGGCGCGGTCAGCCGCTCCGATCTGCTCTGCCGGGCGCCGCCAGGGAGCCGCTCTGGGCCCCGCGCGCCCCGCCCTCGCCTTTAAGTTCTCAGCTTTCCCTCCGCCCCCAGCAGGTAAAGCCAAGTCCGCGACGCCCAAGGGGGCCGGCCCCGCCCCCGCCGCTTCAGGGGCCGCGCATTCCTGTGCGCGCGCTCACGGGCCAAGCGCGCAAGGCCGTTGGACCCAGACGCGGGTCCTTGCACAAACTCAGGCACCCACGTGCAGACACATACAGACACAGACCCACAGACAGACCAACGTGTGCAAACATGCACACAAGACATGCACAGACACCAAACTCAGGCACACAGAGACATACACGGACGCACACAGGCACATACTAGTGTATGCCCAGACACACATGCACGGACAAACGTGTTCTAGAGTCAACATGGAAAAGAAACCAAAGCAGAGAAGGGAGCCATCCTGGCAAAGCGGAAGGCCCTGCAAAGCCAGCTTCACATGCTGAGCTCTCTGTCAAGGGCTGGCACTAGAGGCAGGTGGGGCCACAGCACCAAGGTGGAAAAACCTAGGGGTGAGGACCCACACCCAGGCCCAGTGTCCAGTGACTCGCATGATCCTGCCCCCCACGGGGCAAGGGCCAGTGCCCAGAGGACCCTGGGCAACAGAATCCTGCACCCCCACAGTAGGCGGGAGGGGCCAGAGGGCAGGAAGAACTGGCTAAGGGTCGGGCTGCATAGGCCACAGAGGCATCTCCAACCCCAAGCCCCTGGGCACCCCCTTTGCTCAAGGACACAGCTGGAGGCCCCAGCTGCATTAGAAGCAGCCCTCCCCAGGGCCAGCACATCCAAAGGAACTCCGTGTCCAGTGCCTCGAGGAGCCCTGGACCTGCAGCCCTGCATCTCACGTTAGCAGGAGAGACAGGTCTGGCAGTCCAGCTCGGGTCAGAGACCCTGGAGCCCTCATCCTCTCTGAGACCCTTCTCTCACCTGTACTGGGCGGTCAGTGGGTGCTCTCCCTCCCCCAGGGCTACATGAGGATGGAGAGCTGGGCCCAGTGGGGTGCCTGGTGACTGTCAGCAGTGATCCCTGCCTGGGAACAACCCAGCACCAACTGGAAGGCACATCTCCAACACTAGGGGCAAGGGAAGCCCACAAAGAGGCTGGGTGCCCACCCACATCTGTTCCAGTAAGTTCCCCATCTCCCTGCAAAAGGCAGTGGCAGTGTCCCCAGAGCATAGTCCACTCCCCGAGCTGCAGCACGTGTCTCTCTCTGAAGACTGGGGTGGGCAACAGGCATAAGGCCATGTGACTGGGACCACTTCAGAGACAGAGCTTGGGAACACCCCACAGCTGCCAGGAAGGAGGAGGGCCAATGCCCCCCAGGGCCTGCAAGCCATGGATCTGGGCGAGTGAGGCTGGGGCAGGGCTGGGAGCACAACTGCAGTCACCCAGCTATTTAGGGCCTGGCACCTGCAGGGACAGGCAGACACTGGGTCAGTGGGGTGGAGTGAGGAGGTAACCACAACCGCAGCCGCTGGGTGCCTGGCGTGTGCCAGGCCCTGCCAGGCCCTGGGCTATAAGGACACACCTACCATCCTTTCCATGTCCCTGCTGCGGAGGCCACTGTCTCCATTCTAGAGGTGAGGAAACTGACAGACTAAGATACTGTCCTCAGGACAAATCCAGTCAAGCAGGACCCCAGCCCCAGTGATTCAGGGAAGCACGAGCCACACCCAGGCAGAGCCTCCATCCTGGTTCCACAATGCCAAGGGGCTCGCCTGCATCTGGAACCTGCCCCCTAGAGAACCCAGCCCAGTGCTGGGATGGAACCTCGGCCCTGCCCAGCCCACCTGGGAGCAGGGACTAGGGGGCAACCTTAAAGCTGTGGGAAGAGGCAGCCTCACCCAGTCTCACCTTGCCCGGTCCTGTCTGCGATCCACAGGCCAGCCCGCCTCACTGGCCCCGCCCACCAGCACCTGGCAGTGCAGAAATGGGCCTGCCTGGGCCCCGCCTGCCTGCCAAGGCCTCCTGGGTGAGCCCCTCTCCCACCCTCCCTCTGAGCAGCACACCAAGTGGACTCCTTGCCTTGGGGAGCCACCATAAAACTCACTGATAGACAGGACAAGCTGTCAGATCTCAGTTTGAACAGAGCCCTCCCCATGGGCTGGTACCATTTGTGATTACAATGTGCATTTCATTGCCAACAGCTCACAAACAAGTGCTAACAGAAACTTGAGGGTCCCACCCTCCGCAACCAGCAGGGCCTTGGCCCAGTAGTTTCTTGGGCGGGGGTAGGCTTGGGTGGGGTGCAGGGGTAAGACACCAGGGGCCAGCACGGGCAGCTGGGCCAGGCTGTGGGGCACAGGGGCCGTGGCGACAATGTCCGTCTCCCAGGGAGGTGCAGAGACACAGGAAGGAACTTCCAACTCAAGTCACCAATGGCAAACAGGGCCAGGGTTCCTCTGTTAGCACCCTTCTGGGGGGCAGGCTCCCTCAAGCGGCCCCCAGGTGACGATGCTAACGCCCTGCTCATGCAGACTCCACTCTGACACGCTCCAGGCCCAGGGCCATGGGAGGAGGACAGCCACAGACAGGAAGTTGGAAATGGACGCAAGGGAGCCAGGTGGGGGTGGCACCCCCATCTGGCTATCCCATGCTGTCCCCACGTCCTGCCCACCCTGGGAAAGGGCTCCTGCCTTGTCCTCTGTCCCCAGGGCGGGTGCCCAAGCTGGGAAGGGCAGGTGCTGAGGGTCCAGCCCGGGGCCAGCCGGAGCCCACAGGCCCCACCGCTACTGAGGCTGGAGCCCACCCGGTAGAGACGTGCACAGCGCAACAGGCACACCACCTTCTCAGTGAGGACAGGCGGGACCACCTCGTTAATCTCGTTTACATAGATTACATGCTCAAATGATCTTATCAGCATCTGCCAAGTAAAATATACTATTAAAATCAATATCACCTGTTTTTACTTTTTTAGCGAGGCTGTGAGGAAACGTGAGACGTGTATGGCCTGCATGTGGCTCACATTCTACCCCCTGGGACGGCTAGGAAGGGACACGGAAGCTCTCCAGGCGTCACTTTCCACCTGTCACGGGGCTGATGTTAACTGCACCTCCTTCCTGTGGGGAAAGTGCTTGACCAAGGGGGCTGATGAAAGTCCACAAACGTGGGAGGCCGGGTCTGGGTGCCCGACCCCCCACTGGCCCTTTGCCCAGGCAGACACCCCAAGGCCGAGCATCGAGACCCACGATAGGGACAGTGTCACATATGTGGGTCCTGGCCTCTGAAGAGCTGTACAGCACAAACAAGTCCCGGGACCCCTCTGTGCCCCAGTTTCCTCATCCACACAGTGGGCAGAGGCCTAAGTTAGGCCAGCTTGGGGGGCCTGTGGGCCTGAAGCTATGAGATACACGTGACTGGCGGAGGAGAAACAGGGCCAGGTGTGTCACCGCCACCATGCCCACAGAGTCCAGGGAGAGGAATGCAGCCAGCAAAAGCAATTCGAGCCTCCGGGGACCAGTTCATAAGGCACAATTAGGCCTTCAGAATGCTCATGACAAGTTTGGGCAAAGGAAACTGTCCTTTTTGCCCGGGAGGCCCTCAAGACCCATGCGAGGCCTCGTGGGTCACATCCTTCCAAACACGGGCGTGGCCAAGGGGGGCAGAGGCTGCCAGTACAGAATGCCACCGGCGGCCCAGGCAGCACCCATGACACCCCACCACCCTCCCCTCGGTGCTGCTGAGCACATCCAGGCCTGCAGCTGTGGGGTCTGGAAGCTGTTTGGGAAATGCCTTCCTGATGCGGAAACGTGGCTGGGCGTCTCTGCCCGGGAATGTCTGTGTGTCAGCAGAAGGCCATTCCCCACCCCCCCACCGGCTCTAGCTTTCCTCTCCAAGAGAGGCGGCCACACACTCCTCTGCGAGGATCCAGGCTGGGGCAAGGGCCAGTGCCACCCCCAAATGCCACCACTCCCCCTTGGTGCTGGGCCCATCCCCCACAGGCCCCTGACTCCAGGGCTCAGGGCAGAACTGGAGCCCGGAAGTGGAACAGGGCCCAGCTAGCCCCCTGCTGTGTGGTGTCTACCCCTCGATGCTCACCTTGGACACCCCCTCCAGGAAGCTCTCCCTGTGGCCTGTGGTTCAGGCACCTGAGCAAGTGCTGCTACCCTGAGAGGGAGGCAGTGCCTGGCCATGTAGGCTGCCTTGGCCTCTGAATGCAGAGCTGGTGTTGGGTGAAGTTTGGGTGGCTCGAGATGCATGCAGGGGACCAGTGGGACCCCAGGAGGCAAAGGCCCTGGGCACCCTCTCCAGCTCAGCCCAGCCCAGCCCCCATCAGACAGAATTCTCTCTAATCTCCCACATGGGCAGGGCCCTGGGGGAGGATGCACAGATCTGGCACCTTGCACGAAATGAGGGGGTGGGGGGGTGGGGAACTAAGCCCTTGGCAGGTGAGGATGGTGGGGATATAAGAGAAAGGAGGGACACTCAGAGAAGCCACCAGAGGCCACTGCCCATGATCCTAAGGTGCCTGTTTTGGAGGGAGAAAGTTCATGGGCACAGCAACGTTCCAGGCAGAGCAGCAACTGCCGACTGTCCAGGAGGACCTGTGTGTGCCCTCTGGGCCAGGTCAGGCCAGCTGCGCTCCCAGGTGGGCAGATGGACCCTGGACAGGTTGAGTAGTGGGCACCAGGCCCCAGGCTCTCCTGTCACAGACACCCGCACCTCGCTTCCCTCCCCTCCCAATAAAGGTGGGCTTGGTCACGGGAATGCTGTCAGTGAAACTCGAGCAGAAGGCACAGGTGTCACTTCTGGGTGGACACATTTAAGAGCAGGTGGGAGACTCTGGTCCTCTGTCCCAGCCCTACTGCTGCATAGTGAGGCCTAGGTACACACGGGAGGCTGCTTGGTCTGAAGTCTGGATGAAATGATCGGGGTGGGCCGGGAACACGGGATGGTAAGGGTGTGTTCCCTGCAAAAGGGCCAGCTCACACACAGGCAGGGATGGTCCCAGCTAATCCAAGGGGAGGGCAGATGGTAGGCTATGAGGGGCAGGGGCCCCAGAGCAGGAGGTCAGTTTGTGGTCTGGGGTCACACACAGTCCGACCTGCCCCTTACGGAGATGCATAGAGCCGGCCTCCAGAGCATGCCTCCCACACCTTCTTCTGCGGCTGCCACCATGGGGTTTATTTCAGGAGGGGGACCCCCAGTGGCCTCAGAGCACCCCAGGCCTGGCTTGGGCCTCCCTGACCATTCCAGCATCAGCCTCGTGGTAAACCCATTATCCTGTCTCTGCTCCTCGCCCAAGCCAAAGGAAGGAAAATTAAAACCACAGTTGTTTCCGAAAGCCCAGCTGCCATTCCTGACTGCAGCTGTCTCTGGCTGGGGCCAGGCAGAAACCAGGGGGAGCCCCTCCTCTTACAGATACCAGCCCCCCAGGAGAGCCCAAGATGGAGCAGCTCCATCCTGCACGCTCTACTCGGAGACCAGACAGCTTGGGGCAGGGTCATCAGACCCCCAGCACAGCACTGAGAACGCCCTGTCCCACGGAGGTGTTGCTGCGGGCCAGCCTGGAGCAATGTGCACATATGTGTGCGTGTGACCAGGCGCTCTCTGTGGCTTTCTGTGGCCTGGGCTCTTCCCCCCATAGGGTGAGGCCCAGGAATTCCTGAGCCCTCGAGTACTGACACTGCACCGACCAGGGACACAAGGTGAGGCCAGCCGCCCCTCAGAGACGCAGACTCTCACAGGGAGCAGCAACCTCATAACAGGCCATAACAGGCACACGGACCACGAAGGTCTCACACTGCACCCAGAGAGGGAGGGGCGGGTGAAAGCCAGGGAGCAGGGAGGCTTCCTGGAAGAGGTGGCCCTGAGCTGACCTTTTGACATAACATTTTCAGGGATGTGAACAGGCTTGTCGGAGGCCTGTGGGATAGGTGTGTGGTGGCTGGGCAAAGAGGCAGGAGAGGCCGGTGTGGGGTTCAAGGGAGGCCTAGTGCCCATGCATGATGCCCAGCTCCTGGCCCACAGCAGGGCTGAATGAACCCACAGTTGGTGGCCTGGGCACATCACCCACTGGCTTCCAGAACCCTACATGTCCTGTGGGCCCCATTGATCACTCCTGCTGGCTTCTCCCTCCCCCCAAATCATGGCTGAACCTGCTGGCAGGAAGCTGGGGTCGGGGTTGAGGCCAGCTCCTACCCAGAGCCCAAGGCCCAGCCAGCACCTATGCTGCCTTCAAAGATGCCCGAGGCTGAAGCTGGCAGGGCCTGGCCATAGGCCCCTCCTGCCTTTGAGGGCCCCAATGCCGTCCTCCTCACCTCATGCATGGGAGGTCACCCTGGCCCACCAGCTCCTGCAAAGCCCCCCATAAGTCCCCAAGTCTCCAAGGCCACTGCACACCTGCTACACAGACCCGGCACAGGACAGCCCATGTCCACACAGAATGCAGAGAAGCAACCTCTAATCTGGCAGGGCTTCTCAGCTCTGACTTGAGGTCAGTCCCTGAGCGTCCACACGCTCCCCTCAAGCCCTTCCATGGCAAGACGCTCAGGCCCGAGGTGCCTCCCCTTGACAGGTCTCTCACAGGCCTCTGCCCTCCCCAGGAGAAGGGAAGCTCTTCCCCGCCACCCCGCACTCCTATGCAGCTCCCTCCCCTCCCCTGCTTCTGCCAGCCTGGGGAAGGGGAGGATTTGAGGACGGGGCTCTGGAGTTTGGCTGAGGCGGGGGGTCTGGGGCTTAGCTGCCCAGCAGGGTCCAGGGGTGACAGAGGATTGGGGTGGAGGCCTGGCCCGAATTCCTTTCCCAGGGACGCTCTGGAGAAAGGATGGGGCGTGGTGGGGAAGGTGGCCCCTGGCGGCTGGATGTAAGGTATAGCCGTCCCTACAAACCAGAGGCAGCAGCCAGAGACACAGGCACCAGGAGATGCAACCAGGGGTGGGAGCTCCAGACAGAAGGGGCCAGACTGGCCAGCAGAAATGTACAGGGAAGGGGCCTAGGTGGGTGGGGACGAGCAAAGCAGAGGCATGAGGCAGGGCGAGGCTGAGCAGGGCCTGCCCTTCCCAGGAACATGCCGTAAGGGCACATACCCGTCTCTGCGCCTTGGCCTGGCCAGCAGGGCCCGGTTGGTTCCACCTTCAGGAGACAGAGAGGGGACACGAGTTGGTCCAGGTCAGGCAGGACACACCCTGCTTTCCAGTGGCATCCAACGGCTCCAGCGAGCTCAGAGTCCCGGACCTCCGGGGCCCAATCCCCCGGCCTCCTCACGGGGAGCCCCTGGACCACTAGGAGACGAGGGGTCAGCTGAGATTGCAGGAGGACAGTAGAGTGGCCGCTTGGCACCCCCACCTCCCGAGCCCAGGAAGCCCCTGGCTCAGTGGCCGAAGCTCCCAGGACCAGGGCAAGACCCGCCCGATGGTCCACTGGTTGCCTTTCCAGCCCAGACGGCTGCCCCAGCCAGGACAGGGTCCCAGGGCACACTGGGGTTCACCATTTGGGTGTGTCTGCTTCCTCCCCCTGAGCTCTGAGTCCGTGGCTTCCGAGGGTGACACAGGCTCCTGGGGTCACGCCTGTCCTAAATCATGGCTCAGGGATTCAAACCCAGGCCTTTTGGGCCTACAGGTCCTTCAGCTATCTGTGGGCATCCAGAGAAGGGCTGCGTGGAGACCGGCGGGCCCCATATTAGGGTGTCTTCCAGGAAACCACCCCAGTGTCCTGGACTTTGGGAGGCCAGGAGCAGGCCTCCTGTCTTCCTGTCACTGGGCTGGCTCTAACCGCGGATGTTGAAGGCTATTTTCCTGCCTTGGCCTTAACCGAGAGCGGGGGACCTGCCAGAATTTGCTTGCTAGAGGCATGAACGTGAGCCAGAGTCAGGAAACAAAAGCTTTAATGCTCAGCAGCCCTGGCAGCGGGGGTCTCTGGCCACAGGTACCTGGGAAACGCTGCCATCCTTCCTGGAAGGAACACAGTGGCAGCCGGGTTTCCTTGCAGCATCCGGAAGACAGCCAGCCGGAGGACGCTGGCGCAAGGAACGAGGCCGCGGCTTTGCCACCAGCAGGCCCAAGTGCACGCAGGGCTCCAGGGCCCACAGGTGGGGACAGAGGCCTCACCACACCTCCAACCTCGGCCTCTTTCTCGGATGTCTTTCTCCACAGATGTTCTAGTCCCGTCCTGCTGCTCTAACAAAATACCTGAGTCTGAGCAATTTATAAACAGCAGAATTTATTTCTTACAGCTCTAGAGGCTGGGAAGTCCATGCTCAAGGCACAGCAGCTTTGTTGTCTGGTGAGGGCCTATTCCTTGTGAGTGGCAGAGGGGGAACTGGCTCCTCCAACCTCTGTTACAGGGCACTAGTCCCTTCAGAAGGGTGGAGCCTTCGGGACCCAGTCACCTCCTCCAAGGGGCCCCACCTCTGCAAACCCTCACGCTGGGAGTGAGTTTCAGCAACGCTGAAACACCACCATTCAGGCCATAGCACCAGACACCTGCCTAATGCCCAGTCTGGCCAGGCACTGCTAGCGGCACGTGTGAATGAGTGAGAAGCCCCTGCCAGGTCCCGGGAAGCCAGCAGGCCAGAGGAGAAGGGAGGCCCCTCTAGGGTCAAGCAGCAACAGCCTGAGTGCCAGGGGGACTCTGGGCTTTACCAAGGGGCTCTGGGCGTCCGTCCCCTCTGCCACCCCCAGCTGTAACTCTGCAAACGCTACTGCCCCTCCCTGGTCCTCTCGCTCTTTAACACAGGAGCAGCACTGCCTACGGCAGGGGGACTGCCCCTCAGGCCTAGCACGGGGTGTGGGCCACACAATGTGAGTGGAGGCTCTTCCTGTCACCACGACTGCTCCTCTGGTTCAGTGGAACAGGTTATCCCCGGAAAGCACTGAAACCTCAAGAGAGGCTCCCGTGGGAATGCTGTTCTCCGGGGGGGGGGGTCCTGCCATGGGCGGGACAAAGTATTCCTGCCCCCCAAGGAAGGCCAGAGAAAAAGCTCCACCACCAAGGGCCTCATGACGTGCCAGGCACCTGCCCTGGGCACCAGGACAAGGGTCTGAATTAGGCCCGTGTGCACCCTCCCCCTCAGGGCACCACTGGGACAGCACAGCCAGCCAGCCCGGAGGCTTCCTACTTTCTGGCTCTAGGTCACTTCCCACGTTCCCTCCTCTCCCTGGGGACGGCGAGGCCCTGGCTGCACTCTCAGGCTGCGAGTGTGAGAGATGCACTTGTCAGACAGGGCCAGACTGGAGCCCACAGTGACTTGGGCATAGGCAGGGGTGGGCAGCAAGGCAGAGAGGGGCTCCCCGGACCTCAAGCCCCCATGGGCTTCTCACAGACACTCAGTGAAGACCCCAGGTCCACGCTGGAAGCCCCCACAGCCAAGGAGCAGCCGAGGGGCTGGGGTCACACACTGGGTCTCCCCCAGAAAGTGCCACCCACTTCCCCAGACAGAGCCCCAGCTCCCTGCCCAGACTCCGCTGGCCGCCACCCACCACCCCTTTCCCAGGCTGCCTCCTTATCTCCTGGAGAAGCAGGGTAAGCTGGGGTGGGGGCAGCAGCATAGCGTCAGGGCTGGCCCACCCCCAGCGTGGGAAGGCAGGCCTGCAGGCCATGAAGGCCAAGGAGTCCTGAGCCTCCATTTCCCCCCTGGAAAACACTGGTTCCGTCCACCCGGCAGCATCAATTTCTCCATCAGAACAAGACAGAACAATTCTCCCCGTAACAGCATCACTATTGCCTTCAGGCCAAACCATGGGTTTAATGTGAGGATTGGACCCACTTTACAGACAGGAATGTCTACAGCACTGAACTACAAACCAGTGGGCAGTGGAGGGAGGAAGTTAGGTTTTTGCGGAGACCTGCCACAGGTCTCCCAGGCCTGGATGTAGGGTCCTGACTGCCCCCCACTCTGGGCCTGAGGTGGAGTCCTTGTCCCTGAAAGCCTTGGTCAAGAGAAGGTGAAGGAAGGCACATGGATAGGAGGGTGGTGACCCAAGGCCAAGGCAGACAATGGGTCCAGCTCAGATAGGGCAGCTCTCTCTATCTGTGGTCTGCCCCTAAGCTGGCCCAGGGGCTGGCACCTGCCATAGTAAGCTTTTCTTCCGGCAGCTGCAGAGCCATGGGCCTTTCCCTTGAATCCTCTAGGGTGCCTCAAGAGGTGACAGCATTATATGTCCCACTCTACAGAGGAAGAGACTGAGGTTCAGAATGGTGCAGTTACTGACCCAAGGCCACACAGTAAGGAGCTAAGTAGAAGCTCAACCTGGTCCTTGCTGACACCAAAGTCTGGCCCTGGAGTGGCCTCCCCAGAGGGGCTTAAATGGAAAGCCTGGGCCATCCTGGAGGTTAGCACAGGGCCCTGGGGCAGAGCCCACGTTTTCCCCCAGTGCCTGCAGCTCCGTCACCCACAGGCCTGAGCCCACCTGACCAGAACGGGGTCTGGAAGGAGGCCTAGCACGTGTCAGAGGCCGTACTCTGCCCAGGAAACAGCAGAAGCAGCAGCAGGCTTCTGGCCTAACTTGGGAGATGCACCCACTCGGGGCTGCCCAGCCTGGCAGAGCACAGGTCACTCCGGCTCCAGGACCATCCCCCAGAACACGCCAAACACACTGGCCTGGAGATGCTCCCGGAGCCAGGGCCAAGGCACCCTACAGCCAGGCTCCTGAGCCAGCACTCAGAGTTTTACAGCGTCGATTCATCACTCTGAGCGATTCTGGGCTCACCCCACCACCAACTCATTGCACACCGCCCTCCGTGTGAGCGAGCAGAGCTGGCCTTTCCTCCTCGGGACATCTTGATTTCCTGTGTGCCGTGTGCTGTGCTCACACACCCACTCGGCTGGCGCCCTGAGAGCCCACGCGTTCATTAGCTCGTGCACCAGAGCTGCAATTTCAGGGGAGGCTGGGCTGGCAGGGGGACAGAGAAAACACAGCAGGCTCTTGGCTCTCAGCAGGACCCCCTCGGCCATGCAGTGACTCGGAGCCCCAGCCATCTCAAACATGCAGAGCGGGGGGCAGCGAAGCCCCAGGGGCCGGGGCCAGGGAAGGGGCAGGAGTGGGGAGAGGAGCCCGGCACTGCTGGGATGCAGGGTCTGAGGCTACATCCCTGGCTGAAACACCATCTAGCCTCCCGACTGGCCCTGGTCACCTGGTCCATGCCCCGGCCTCCAGCCAGCTCTGCCAGATGGCGTGGACGTTGCCTATCCTCAGGGACCCCCAGGATGGAGAGATTCCAACACCTTCTGCAGGAATGCGGGTCGAGTCCAGGACCCATCTGTTTGCCAACGCCGTGCTGGGCTCTGCGGGGCCATATTGGGGCTTGACATGCCAGGACCCTCAGCCCCACCACCCACCATGCCTGGCCCTCAGGCCCCGTCAGCACTGGGAGGCCAGCAGCCCCAGAGCACAAGTCACAAGACACCCAGCTTCTGGGGACAGGAGTGGGGAGCCCATTCACCTGGTCGGAGCAGCTCCATCCTGGGAGGGCCTCTGAGCCTGTACCTCTCTCGGCAGCAGGAGGCTGGAATGTGGCAGCTCTGTCTTCTGGGGCCCTCAGGGGAGCTCCCCCTTCCCCACGCCTTGACACACACCTTCCTGGGACCCCACTAAAGAGCCCCCACACCAACCAGCCCAGGCTCAGACAAACACCTGGAAGGCAGAGCCGTCGGTTTAGCCTACCCCCCATCACGGAGGCCAGCCCGATCAGAGTCCTAGAGCCCACAGGCCTGGCAGGGATTCCTGGGGCTGCAGGGCAGCACCTATCCCTTCTCCTGAGTGCTGTCTACACCCTCTGACAGGTGCTCCCAAACCCAGAGCACGGTCTTTGTGCAGGGGCCCCAGGGCCTCTCCATTGGCTGCAAGGGGCCAGCCTGGGTCGGTTTGGTGGAGTTCCTCCCGGGAGGGACTCCCACGTAGCAGCTCCATAACTGCTCAGCCTGGGAGACAGCAAGAGCCCCAGGTGCCTGCCCACATGCACGGAGTACTGGAACAGGTACAGACACCACAGCTGTTGGCCAGCCCCTGGGGACCACACCAGAGCCTCAGGAGGCCACGGACTCTGTGGGACCTCAGCCAGGTCTCAGACCACCTGCTCTACTCTGCTCCGCCTGGTGCTCCCACTGAGGGCACTGAGGCCAGCTTGGGCAGCCGCGGCATGCCCCCCAGGGCCTGGCGCGACCTGGAGACCCGGGGCTCCCCAGACACCATCAGGGAGTTGGGGTTGGGGGCCACTCATCGCCAGGTGAGGCAAGCAGGCTCTGGGGCTGAGGGACAGCAGGGGATGGGAGCCCCAGGCCCAGCCCCAACCTGGAAGGCCACAGGGCTGAGCGGCCCTCACGGTGGGACCCCGAGTCCATCTCAAGCTGGGAGGAGGGCTGCCAAGTCAGAGTGTGCCAAGGGGCAGAAGGCACTTGGGGCTGGGTCTAGGCTGACATTCAGATGACGGTTCACCGGACACGTGCCCAGGGCTGGCATGTTCTAGGCCCCTGAACTTGTTCCTCACACCAATTCAGCCATCATTCCACTTTAGAGGGGAATGTACAAGGCTCTCAGGGGTAGAAGAAGCTGCCCAGGGCCCGTGGCTGGTAGGGGACGCTCAGCCCTCTCCCCAGAACACACTCACACCGTCAGCCACAGGGAAGGGGACTCTGTGTCCACTGGGGGTTTCAGTGTTGTCTTGGTGGTGACTCTGGGCCCCAGCAACTCCAGGCTGGGAAGGGTGGGCTGCTTCCCCAATGTTTAGGTGAAATCAGTTCAAATCACCTGCCACCCACAATGCCATAGGCCAGGTGGCAGGGTGGGGTCTGGCCCAACACCTGACACCCCAATCCTGCTGGCAAGAAGCCCTGGGTGGGGGCTGGGCAGACCCCACAGGCAAAGGTCTCAGTGAGGCAGCATCATGCCCAGAGGGACCGCCCAGTCGGCCCCAGTGGGGACATGCAAACGCCTGCACCTCCTACCTCCCACCCAGGAGAGGCTCCTCTGTGGCCGCAAACCTCCAGCCCATAGCTTGCAGTTCCCCGGGTCACTAATGTATGGGGGTGGCCAGGGCCTAGGGCTGTTCCACACCTGGAGCAGAGGAGGGCAGGAGCCCAGCAGGAGAGCTGGTGCCAGCAGCCGGGCCCTAACCCTGTAAACCCAGCAGGGTCCTCCTCCCCTCCCCTGCCCACCTCCACCTACACTCAGCGTGTCCTGGGGCAGGGGTACGGGCCTCAGGTGGTTTCTGCCACCCCAGTGGAGCCCATTTCACAGAAGGGGAAACCAAGGCAAGGGCCAGGACGGGGGTGGGTGTCCGGGAGCTGATGAAGGCTATGCCCAGGCGGAACCCACACGGAATCTGTGTGTCCATGGCATCCCAGACAGGGCAGACTGCACCCCCACCTCTCCCGCCCCCAGCCCAGCAGGCTGGCCCCACCCCCGCCCCGGACAGAGGCTCACAGCTGGACAGCTGGGGACAGTGCCTGGCTCCACAGAGGAAGTTCCAAGACGATGACAGTGACTGTCTGACCCAGGGAGCAGAACAGAGGCCACCAGCCCCGGCCCCCTGCCCCCTTCCGAGGGACTCGCTGCCCAGATACCCCCCAACAGGGTCAGGGGCTGGGCGGGGCTAGAGCAGGCAAAGGAGAGTGAGGCGCAGAGAGGCCGCCCTCCTCTGCCTCTTTCCTGGCTCAATCCCAACCTGTTCCCGTTTCTCCCTCCCTCTCTCCCCCCCCCCCGGCCCCCCCCCCCGCCCGGGGGGATTTTCTTCCTGTCTGTTCCTGCCTTTGCCGACTGCCTGCCAGTGACTGCAGGGCTGAGTTGCAGGCTCTGCCCAGAGCTGGAGAAGCCGTGCCTCCTCCCCTGGCAACCCAGCCTCACCGCCCACCAACCCACCCCAGCAACAGCTCTGCGCACAGTGGCCAGCTGTCCCCAAACACCCCTCCCGGCCCCTGCTCAGCCCCAGGGTGCATCCCACCAACATCAGGTCCTCTGAGTCCCCTTGCCAGCCCACTGCAGGAGCAGGGATAGGATCAGACACGTGGGGAGCAGGTCAGGTGAGGAGCACCCCGAGGACCTGGGCGCCCACCCAGAACCCCAAGTAGACCCCTCGGAGCACCCAGGGCTGGGAAGGAAGCCACCCTGAAGATGAGCCAGGACAGGGACACCAAAGGGGGTGCAGGGGCCAGGGGGCCAGGCCTCATCCTAGCTTGGCAAGTCTTGCCGTCTCCCTGCAGCTGGTGGCCAGCGGGTAAACGGCAGTAGAAGCCCCCCACGGTGTTGCAGCACTGACCCGCACAGCCGCCACTGGCGCTGGTGCACTCGGCCACATCTGCGAGGGGAGAAGCAGGTGAGTGCCGGCCACACAGTGACTCCCACCCTGAGGCTTCAGATGGATAAATCTCAGGGTCCCCCACACCACAGGGGACCTTGTCCAGCAGGACAGGCCCCATAGGAAGGGACCCGGTGTATAAACCCAGCAGCAGGAGGGCCACATTGCACAACGGGTCCCTCCCAAGTGCCCAGAGAAAGCAGCTTCTCCTTCAGCACTCAAGTGCCGTGTGAGTGGAGCGCCATTTGGGTACAGCTTAGCAGAGGACGAGGGCCCGGAGCCCGTAAAAGCAGCCATACCCGCTCTGTGAGGCCCCAGAGACTGGCCTCTGTGTGTGTTCTGGTCAAGCCATCAGCTACAGCTTTGGGTTTTCCAGGGAAAACCAGGCTTCCCTCAGCTCTGAGGCCAGGAGGGGTCCCACAAGGTCACCCCCACAGCTACCCAAATCTGGCCAGTGGGTGCACCACCTCGGCCCCACCTCCACCAACCCCAAGCCCCCTTATCCCCTCCTGGCAGGTGTGTGGGGAGCAGGTAGCATCTGAGTCAGCCTGGAGCAGGTCAGGGGCCCCGGACACCAAGCCAAGTGGCTGAGCCTCACCTGCTGGGACCCAGAGGCCACAGCACCCGTCCGCCCTGCTGCCTATGTGGGTACAGGAATGTGGGCAATTGCCCTGGAGCTGCTTAACTGCCAGGGTAGGGCAGCAGGACTCCCACTAGGGCTCCATCCTCCACTCACAACCTACCCAGCCAGCCATGGCCTCAGGGGATGAAGGTTGCTGGTGGGGGTCAGGTGACCTGCCTCATGTCCTAGGATGCCTTGAAGGTGTGTGGGGCCCAATATGGGTGACACGGGGACAAGGCACCTCTGCCCTCCCACCCCTGCCAAGCTGCACCATCTGAGGTCCCCAGGGGAGGTGAGCCTCCCACACCCTGGCCTCTAAGGCCAAAGGCCTAGGCCCTCCCCGGCTTCCATGGTTCCACGGCGGGAACCTGAACCCAGAGGTGGGCTCAGAGCTGGTGGAGCCCCACGTGCTGAGGGCGCAGATAGCCAGTCCCCAGCCCAGCCCACAGGTGCTACTCCCGGAAGGCAAGCCAGACTCTTTCCAGCCAGCACGGGAGGCAGACAGGACCAGGGGCCAGCGTTCCCAGACCTGACCGGCCCACAGCTCCCCCGGTGGCTCCAGCATTTCTCTCTGCACCTCCTCAGGAAGGTCCCTGGACGCCCCCTGAGCTGAGTTGGGGGCTGCAGGGGTGGCCACAGTCCCACGGGAAAGGCTGTGGACAGAATGCAGGCCAGCTGCCCCTGGACTGCTGGAATGCAGCTACCAGCACAGCCCCGTGGGGGTTCACAGCAGGGACTTTTGGGGAATTCCTAGAAAGTTACTCAGGGCAAGACAGAGGCCAGCCCAGGGTTCCCTGTCTGACCAGCCTGGGGGAACAGCCCTGGTGGGCAAGTGGAGGCCGTGTGCTTGAGGCACAAACACAAGCTCCAGGGCCTGTCCTGACATTCGGGCCGTGAGGCCGGGCAGCTGGGAGGCAGGTGGCCAGACAGGTGGGGCTGGACACCCAGCGAGATCCCTCACAGCTGCCCGGGCATGAAGTGCTGCTGGCCACATGAACACCGGCCCCACTGCCAGGGCAGAAACAGCCTCACAGCGCCCTACCGTGACCTTGCTGGGCACCAGGGTGAGAGGGGGCCACTGCAGCCCGGAGCCTTCAAGGGTTCCCACGCCCACAGGGAAAGCCCCTGGGCCTGGCCTGGCACTCATAATGGCCACCACTGCCCACCACCCTTGAAGCTGCTGTGATCACCCATCCCCTTCATCCCTCCACCCCGGCATTTCCATGTGGGGGCCCTGCCTTGGGCAGCCCTGGGGAGCCCCCTCCATCCCTGGCTGGGCTGAGCCCTGCTCTGGTGCCCGACTCCCTGTGACTCTGCACTGAGTGATCTGCCCACAGCTGGGCCGTGGCAGCCTCAGGCTGGCGACTGTGCCCCACTAGTGTTGGGGTCCCCGTGCCCGGCCCAGGCCAGGCCCACAGGGGGCCACAGGAAACCCTCAGGGAATGTTGAACAAACAGCACATGAAAGGGCCTCCAGGAAAGAAGCCAGAGCAGAGCAAGGCAGCTGGACGTCCCCCAAAGGTCACGCTGACCAGGGCAGCAGGGGACACAAGGGAAGGGGATCCCCATCCTGGGCAGTGGGCAGCACAGGCCTGGAGAGTGGGGAGGGGCTGCAGGGCGGGAGGTGGGGGTTGAAGAAAGGCTGGACACTGAGTTTCAGGGTCCAGGCCACCTGCTCAGTGGGGGTCCCATCACCTGTTTGAAACTGCTCCCCACCCCCACACCCCCTTTGTGGCCCATCCTCTTCTTTCTTCATAGCACGTGTGCAAGTGGAGTGTGTCTCGGGCATCACCTGTCCCCCAGGACATCCCCCTGGGAGGCAGGGCTCATACCGCTTGGGATCCTCGCTGTAACCCAACACCAGCACGAGGCCCCACGCTGCGGGCACTCCAGCCTCTGCTGAAAGGATCTGTGTGTGCGAAGGTGGTGCCCGCAGCTGCTCTGGGGTCCTGGGTGATGGGGGAAGGGTGGGAGGGAAGCTTTCTTCTCCGTCCACAGCCTTCAGATTGCACCCCTGGCAGGGAGTGCCTATTCAAAACCCACAATGAACAGTGGATCTTTCTGGGGGGGGTGGCAACCCTGGGCTGTGGGGGCTGTTGTGGGTCCTGCTGGTCTTACACCAGGGTGGTCAGGCTCAGGGTGGGATGCCACAGCCCAGCAGCCCACCACAGGCTGGAATTTCAGGCATGGCAGGCTGATGACAAGTGGCCAGAGGGAGACAAGGCTGGGAAGGAGCAGCTCAGGCCCGGAGCAGGTAAGTCTCCTCCCCGAGGTCCCCAGAGCCCCCTGCCCCCAGGACCAGGGTACTCAGGGCTCCAGGTCTGGGTGGGAAGGCTGGGGGCTGCCCAGGGGGGTTCTGAGGGCACAGGGCTAAGCCCTGGTCCGGGTTGGCCTGCAACAGGCACCCATAGGTTGGCTGCTTCCAGAATGATCCAACAATTCACCAACCACTCCGGCATGGATACCCCAGAGCCAAATTCCCCAGCCCCGTTGCTCCTGCAGCTAACCCTGTTGGCGGCCCCACAAGGGCTCCTGTTCCGGCTCTGGCCTGCCTTTTGCGGACTGGAATTCACCTGGGCGATGTTGCCGCCCAGGAAACCACGCAGGGGCTGACTGCCTTCCTGCTCACAGGACGAGTCTTGGGGGCCTTGCAAGGCCCAGCAGCCTGGGCACCAGACCGGCCCTTGCTCTGACTTGTCGCAGGGGTGACCTGGGCCCAGGCAGTGGCGGGCTGGGGAAGGTCAGGTCCTGGCCCCACCCTGGCTGACTTCCCTGGAGCTGGAGCCGGGCCTGTCTGGCTATCGCTGGAGACACTCTGCTGAGGGAGCATGGGCAAATGCTCACGAGGCAGGCACCTGTACCCCCACCTCTCGTGCAACCTGCCCAGGAGGGCTGCGTTCCCAAGGGGTCCCAGGATCCGTGCAGGGAGGCTCAGCTTCCTTTCCTGGGCAGAGAAAGGGGGCACTGTCCCCACTTTCTGGAGGAGGCTGCAGAGCACAGAGTTGCCTCTGGCCCTGAGCCAGGCCTGGGTGAGTGTGGGGTGTAGACACTGACTCACAAAGGCTGCCCTCCTGCTTCTCACCAGCCCCCACCCCAGGGACCCCTTCTCTGCCCAAAGCTGCAAACTGTGGCAGAAGCCACCTGGTGAGAGTCCATGCTGAAGGGCGGTGAGGGGACAGCTCCATGCCCCAGCCCTCCGCAAGCAGGAAGCATCCTACCAGCAGAAAGCAGTGCCTCCCTGCACAAGGGAAACCATAGCCACCGTACGACCACTGTCCCACTTCCAGCACCTACGGACTCACAACAATGTTTGTGCACACGTGTTCACAGCAGCCAAAAGGTGGGGACAACTCACGTGTTTTTCCGTGCGTGATGGAAAAACAAATGTGGTCTGTCCACGCAACAGACTGTTAGTCATGGAAGGAGTGAAGGGCTGCCCCGTGGGGGAGCCGGGGGATGTTGTGCTACGGGAAGAAGCCAGTCGAGAAGGGGCAAGTACTGTAAGATTCTATTTGTATGAAATGTCCAGAAGAGGAAAATCCACAGAGATAGAAAACAGGTTAGTGGTTGCAAGAGCTAGGGGTGGGGGGCATGTGGACTGCCCACTAATGGGCATGGGGTCTCCTTTGAGGGTCATGGAAAAGTTTTGCAACTAGATGGGGTGACGGTTGCACAACATTGTGAATGTACTAAATGCCACCGGAGGGTGCACTCCAACAGGGTCAAGAAAGGAATTCTCAGACTGGACGCCACACCTCACTTCTCCAGGGGTTTTGGTGCAGAAGGAAGAGGGGTGCCCACACGGCTCCACACAGCTCTGGCCCCATCACAGGGGACTCACTTAGTGGCAGCAACTCTGAAAATGTCTCAAGTACCCAGCAGCCACCCGGCCTGGGCAAGGGCTCCAAAGACCCTGCAGAGTGAGGACCCCTCACCAGACCTGGGCACGGCCCCTGCACACGGCAAGACCCATGGAGCTTCTCTTTGCGTGGCCCTCCCTCCCCGTGCAGGTGACAAAGCATTTCCAAGGAGCACGGAGCACAGGGACAGGGCGGTGTCAGCCAGGACTTGCATGCAGACCCTGGGGACAGGTGTGCCTGGCCCACCCAGCCGTCGTTAGTCACTCTGGGGTGGGGGCTGCTGGGAGCAACAGGCCGAAAGGGAGAGGGAGGGAGCCCCCACCGGGAGAGGCTCTAGCAATGCCGAGTCAGCAGGACAGGACCGGGCCCCGGGTCGGTCCAGCTCCACGTGTCCACTCTGGGCAGTGCCCCCTCAGGACCAGGCACGGTCACATGACTGGCGAAATACTCAGCAGGCGGGCTCGGAATCCCAGATGCAAGGTCACAGCAGACACATTCCCAGGATGCCCGGCCCTCTTCCTCCCTCTCCCCACCATGGGACCTCAGCTGTCACGGGCTGGCTCTGACTTGTCACTGGAGCCCCGAGGGACCTGTATCATCACAGCCACCCAGGACAGGAGACAGCTGCCCCAACCCTCCCCTGCAGGGCAGGAAGCAGCCCCCCCAGCCACACCATCCTGCAGCAGGGGCCGAGAGCTGCTCAGGGGCAGCCAGAGGCCAGCGGGGCTGTGGCTCCCACCAGGCAAACCAGCCACATGGTGACCTGCCCTGCCCAGGGCCACCCTCTGGGCACCACCAGGGCTTGCAAAACTTGCTGTCACCTCCCAGTCCATGCCAGAGATGGGATCCTGAGAGCTGAGCTCCCTATAGCGTCTGCTCTGAGATGGGCAATTCTCGTCACCTGGCATCCCAGTCCCTGAAACCCACAGGCCCCAAGTGGATGTTACCATCAGCCCGGTCCCGGGTGAGGTATTGTGACCCAACTCCAGGTGCACTTTCTCCCCCATCCCTCGGAACCGCCACAGTGGCTCTCTGCTCTCCTCAGAGTCCTACTCCACCACGAGAGCACAGCCTCCCAGGGCCCCTCAGCCACCGGCACAGGGCAGGATGTTTGCACTCAGCCCCACCTGGGCCGGCCCTCCAGGCAGCTGCCCTCTCCCCCTCTCGGCTCTGGGGACACAGGGCGAGCAGGCATCCCAGTGGCCGGGGGGACACAGAGGCACACGAGCCACCTGGGGCCAGGCCCGATGCCAGGAGGGCCATGGGATTGGGGTCCAGGTCCGAGCCCAGAAAGGGCTGAGGAATCCTGAAAAGCAACCCTGGGGAGATGCCCTGGGGCAGGGCGGTGTGAGAGGAGGGGAGGGTGTCCCCTGCAGCTGCTTTGCCCCCCAGCCTCGATCCTCCACCCCCCACCCAGGGGCTGGGCTGCCCCTCCCAAGACCTGGCCAACGGACAGAGCAGAGGCCTTGACTGGGTCCTGTGCCCAGCCAGGCCCCCAGGCCATGCTGCAAGGTCCCTGGCCCCCTCCAGACAGACCTAGCTGCCACTCAGGGCCAGGTGGCCAGGACCTCAGAGAACGCACAGCCCCTTCCAAGGGTACGGGAAGGCCCCAGGCCCCTGCCTGACTGCCAGGGCCTGGGAGCCAGGCTGCCCGGCACCTGCCCAGACAGGCCCACCCCCCCTCCCCCGCCACACCCTGTCCTCTACCCACAGCCTGAGTGTGGGGTCCCAGCCTGCCCCAACTCCTCTGGGTGCTCTGGTGACTCCAGGAATCCCAGCAGCACCCTCACCATGTGTCCCTGAGCATGCTGGGTCCCTTCCCGGTAGTCCTCAGGGGATGGCACAGTCAGGAGAACCCTGCCCCACCCATGAGGAGGAGCTGATGAGGAGGGGGAAGCCGCACCTGCAGAATCGAGGCTGAGAGCACTTGAAGAGAGACCACCCCATGCCCACCAGGCAGGGGAGGTGGCCGTGGCCTTGCTGGCTTGGTCTGTGGGGACGGTTACCCCGATCCAAGTCTGCCCACCAGGGCTTCCATCAGGAGCCAGGATTTACCAGGCCCTGCCTGCCCATGAGGCCAGAGACCCTCCCCTCCTGCAGCCAGGTGTCACGGGACCTCAGCTGTCACCCTAAATCACCTGGCCAAGGTTGTTCCCTAAATCTAAGCCGGGAGAGCAGACGGAAACCAGCCAGACCGGAGTTCCTGTGGGCTCCAGAGAGGAGCGGCAGCGGCGCCGCACGTGTCAGGGCTGCACGAAGGGCCCTGAGCCCAGGAGGGGTGGGCAGCCCCTGCCCCACTGTGCCAGGGACAGTGAGGAGGGACAGGAGGTCCCACCTCTGGAACAGGTGGGCCCTGGAGGCACCCCCTCAGCCCACCTCCAGACGGCACCGTGTGGGCAGGCAGCACAGCTGGGCCTGCCTGTTTCCCTCCCTGGGAAAGTCCCACCCCAGCGCCTGCCAGGCCCCTCCATCCCTCAGGGGGCAGTGGAGCAAGTCACTGTCACCCCTGGCATCCAGCGATGTTGACGGGGTCCTGTGGTTACCGACCCAGGGTGCTGCCTGAACCCGTGTGGGTTCCCTGTGGGTGGCCGCCTGCGCCCAGACCCACCCCTTGTTCTCCCCTGACCCCTCCTGTGGCTGCTTCAAGGGAGACCCCAGAGAAGGCGGTGCCAGCCCAGGACAGTGGGCACTGCAAGGAGTCCCGATCCTTCTGGGGGGGTGCCCCAAAGAGCGGCTGGCTCTCAGGAACAAAGGCACCCTGATCCCACCCTCAGCAGCTCTCCCGACACAGGCACCCCGGTGGCCAACCCACACCCCCAGCTTCCCTGCACAGGCCACTCTGGCCCAGGACCTCCTCTTGCCTTAGAACCACCCTGTAAATTGGGGTAAAGGTAGATTTGCGGGTAATTCTGCCTTTGGGCACAAACATCTACGGCATCCCACAGCTTCCCAGGAAGGGCCTGGGGGGAGTAGGGTGGGGCTGCTTAGAGGGGCCTTGGAGCCATGAGCCAGATGGGGATGGGTGAGCCCAGCCCAACCCTGCCCTCCCTGCTGCGGGCATATGACGCAGAATGTTCAAGACTAGTGCCCAGCACCCTCCCGGAGCCGTCTGTTTTCCTCTTGGGGTGGGGGGCCTTGTCTGACATTTCAGAGAGGCCCGGAAGTTCCTCTGGCACTGAGCTCCTCGTGAGATGGCTGAGGTGGGGCGGATTCTTTCCATGTTGGTCTCCTGGCCCCCAGACCACAAATGTCTCTGCCCCTGACATCTGTGCCCCGAGGCTGACCCCAACTCCTTCCCCAGGACCCCCTGGGGGCTCCCTTTGCTCCCCCGGCCAGAGCTCAGGAGAGCCCCTATGCCTCACCCCCAGCCCTGTGTGATGAGCCCTCCACAATGCCTTCGTCAGGAGGCTCGTTGGTAGCTGTGGGGGCAGGAAGCCTAGCCCAAGGCCCAGGAAGAGTCAAAGGGGGTGTTACCACAGCCCAAGAGTGTTTCCAGAACCTTATAAGGACTGCCCTCCCAGAGACCACCAGCTGGCTGGGCAGGTACCACCCATGCACCTGCGCCTACACCTAGAGATGCAGCAGGGGCCTGAGGCATGGGTGGCATAGGAGGGTGGAGCCAGCAGCAGGGGCAGGTGGGTGGCTGCAGGGATTTTTCTGGGAGAAGGGGCCCAGAGGAGGCCAGGGGTAAGGCAGAGGGGCTCTCCTGAGATCTGTAAAACACCCACCTGCCCAGCCCCCTCCAGATGTCCCCAAACTGCCCCCTGTACCCATGGCCCACAGCCTGCAGAGGCCACAGCCTGAGCACAGGGCCCATGCTGGGGGCTTCCTGGAGCTCCAGAGGACAGAGCTTGCTGGGCTGGGCCATGTGGTCTGGGACACGGGTTCACTGGCTGCTCACCCTCTGGGCCTCTGGGTGAACACCACTGATGCTCAAACCCTTAGGGCCTCCATTTCCTCATCTCTAAATGGAGGCAAGAACGTACACGTAGGGAGACAGCTGGGTGGACCGAGGCGACTCCCAAGTAGAGAGATCATTTAGTGCACTGTATTTCATCTATTTGGGTCAGAAACGGAAGCCCGGGGCAGCATGGCCCCCAGGGCCTGCTCTGTGACCCAAGTCCTCCGCTGGAACCAAGACCCCTGTCATTCTCCATGGCTGTAAAGGGGCCCCAGGGAGCTGGGTCTATAGGAAAACAACGGGACCCCACAGGGCAGAGTGCATGGTGCTGCCAGGCCAGGCACCTGCTGCGGCTTGTACCAGAAGCTCTTCCTGAGCTCCTGGGCCAAGTTGTGTGGCATGGCTCCCAGGGAAGTGCCTGCCAAGCAGGACGGGGACCAGGGCTGGCAGCCCAAGGCAGAACTGCCCCTGCCCCAGCCAAGGAGACGGGCTGTCCTGGGAAGATCTGGCTAGCACCCTTTTGAGCACCTGTCCAAGGAAAAATTGCCCCAAACAAGCCCACAACTCAAAAAGCTGTCCTACCACTTCCCAGGGAATGGGTCTTGACTAAGGGGCCCGCCTGTGACTGGCTACATCTCCAGTCTGCTCACCTCCCCACAGTACTGGCAGGATGCTGGCTTGTCCCAGCACCAGCAGAGTAGGGTGTGTGGCCAGCGGAGCCCCTCTCTGTCACATGCACAGTGAGTGACTGCAGCTGTCCTGATGGCCTTCCCATGAGTATACCTTCTGCTCCCCCAGCCCTGTCAGGACTTTCCAGGCTGGGTAGTGGGGTGGGGGCTCCACAGATAACCTTGACCTCTGTGTGAGGCCAGGTGTCCAGTTTCAGGATTAAACTGCATGATCTGGGCCCTAAGAGACAGCATGGCCCCCAGGGCCCAGTCTGGGTCCAGGCTGCATGAGCTCCCTGAGGCAGAAACATTACACTCATTTTCTGGTAACCGGCACATGCAAAACTGTTTGCTGTATGAAATTAAATTCGCAAAGGTACCTCCTCCTGGGGCTGGAGCAAGCAGGGGTAGGACAAATTCCTGTAAAGCAGAAGATGCCTGGAGGGCCCCTCAGACAGCCACACCGGGTTTCCTGCCTGCCTCCTGCTCCTGCAGCTCAGCCCCCCTCGGAGCCAGGCCGGGACCACCTGAGGCACCGGAAACGCTCTAGACCAAAAGTGTCAGTAAGGGCACTGTGGCGTATAGGGAGGCAGCATAGAAGTTATCATCCACAATGGGACACGAGGGCAGAAGAGGCCCTGGTGAATACACAGGCAGGTAATAGGCCCCGAGAGGTCCTGTCCCAGCCACGGCAACGCCCAGGGAAACTCTGCTGGGCTTGGGTGGCGAGGCTGAAATTATTTTCCTTCTTTTTCTGTTTTCCAATTTTTAGTTACTGTGGTGGGCAGCATTGGCCCCCAAACACGCCCACACGCTAATCCCGGAACCTGTGAGTGTGCCACGCTACACGGCACAGGGTAGTTAAGGTTGCAGAAAGAAGTAAGGCTGCTACTCAGCTGACCCTAACACAGGGAGATAATCCGGATTATCTAGGCGGGTCCCCTGGAATCACAAGGGCCTGGCGAGTGCAGGGCAGGAAGGAGAGGTGGTCACGGTCTGAGAGGGGGTCAGAGGGATGCAGCGGCGCTGACTCTGAAGACAGAGGAAGGGCCATGAGCCAAGGAACCTGGGAAGGCTCGGGAAGCTGGGAAAGGCCAGGAAACACATCCTCCCCCTGCAGAAGGAACCAGCCCTGACCACACCTTGACCGGTGTTGGAATCCTAACCTCCAGAACTGTGAGATAACAAATCTATGTTGTTTTAAACCAGTCAGCTGGTGGCAATTTGTCATGGCGGCAAAAGAAAAACTAATACAGTTACTAGGCATGTGGCACCTTTAAAATTTAAAAACAAATACAAAAAACCCACTTCCCCAGAGGAGCTCTGCCGGCTGCTTCTGGCCGCGGTATCCTGGGCCCCCAGGCTGGCAGGGGCATCCTGCCCAGCTGGCCTGGCCCGAGGGGGCCTCTGTCTCAGGGGTGCTGCCGCCTAAGCAAGCCCGGCCTCCAGGCCAAGTGCCCACCCCGCCGGGTGGTTGTCGCTGCCCCTGCAGCTCAGAAGTCCTGCCCGCCCAGGGCGGCCAGCATGCCCCACTCCCAAGTCCTGTCGGACCCCGCCCCACCTCGGCACAAGCCAGAGGGGCTGGATGAAGGGCCCACTGGTCACTCGCTCACTGCCACAGCCAGCAGGCAGCACCCGCTAGATGCCAACCCAGTGTGAGGAAAACAAGGTGGGCCAGGAATTGCAGGGTGGAACCAGGAGCCTAAGAAGCACAACCAGAGGGTGGGGATCCCAGGTGTGAAGTGCAGAAGGTGCATCAGGGAAGGCCTCCTGGAAGAGGCATCCCCTGGGCAGACGCTGCGCACAGAGGCTCAGAGAAAAGCATCTGTTTCTCCAACCGGTGCCGCCAGGGCAGGTACAGCAGTCACGGGGCTGGGCTTCCCCATGCCTCTGAGGAAAGACACATCGAAAGCCCAGCCCTATCCCGAACGTCTTCAGATCGCGCGCTGTCCAAAGGGACCCCACAGCTCCTTCTGCACGGGAAGAATGCCTGTGCACTGCAACCAGCCCTGCCCTCCCGACTCCGCGTGCCGGCCCTGCCAGGGCAGGGTTTATGGTCTGGATTTGCGAAGCGCGGCTTTGTCCGCTAGACCCTCAGCACCGCCTGAAGGACACGCGTCCACCCAGCTGTCCTGACCCAACGTCACCCCCTCGTGGCAGCGCCAGGAACTGCCTGACCGCTTTTCTCCTTCCTTCGCCTCTGGGGGGTCTGCAGCGCCACTGCCCCCCACGTTTCCATCCTCTAGCTCCCCCCTCCCCAGCACTGGCTCACACACAAATGCACACGTGACTCTGTCGACCTCCTTTCTGATTTTCTTGTAAAACTGAGTATCTCCGTCCCCTTGCCACCCCTCATGCCACCCCTTCCGCGCCTGGCAGGGTTGGAATGACATCTCCCTCTGTGCGAGGCGGATGGAGCAGGAAACCCGCGGGCCTCGGCAGGACACAGCGGGGCCGTCCCGCGTGCCAGGCACGGGCGCCCTAGTTAAACCTCAGGACCCCGAGAGACCATTTCAGAACCACTGCCTTCCGTGGGTGGTCTCCCCTAGTCTAAGCAACTGGCCTTGCAGCAGAAGGGCTTCCTCACACCAGGCGCTGAGAGGCTTTCTGACTCCACCGGGAACCTCAGCACGTGACCAGCCAAACATCAACTTGCAAGCATTGGTGACAATCACAGTTACAAACCACGTGGCTGGGGACGGGGGGGCTCCAGGCAGAGAGACCGAAACTGTGGCGCCCATCCTCAGGGCAAGGCAAGGAAATGAGGCATCTGAACACGCCAAGAAGGCACAGAAAGAAGCCATTAGGCCGGGAGGGGGCAGGCAAGGCTAGCCTGGGAAGACAAAAAAGGCTGGGCTTTTTTTTTTTTTTTTAAACTAATAGATTTTAGTTTTTAGAGCAGTTTTAGGTTTATGGAAAAATTGAACAGAAAGTACAGAGAGTTCCTCTCCCCAACATGTAATTTCCTCCACTGACATCCTGCATTTGTGTGACACATTTGTTACAATGGATGAACCAATACTGATACATTGTTATTAACTGAGGCCCACAGTCTACATGAGGGTTCACTCTTGGTGTTACACATTCCATGGGTTTGGGCAAATGTGGAATGACACATACCCACCATAACAGTGTCATCCAGAGGGGTTTCGCTGCCCTGCGCTCCACCCACTCATCTCCGCTCCCGACCCCCGGCCACCCTCGTCTTTTTACTGTCTCTGTACTTGCTTTCCAGATGTCATGTAGTGGGAATCATGCCGTGTGTAGCCTTTTCAGACTGGCCGCCTTCGTTTAGCAAGACACACCTGAGGAGGCTGTGCTGTTCACACCGTTTCTAGGAGGAACGCTCGAGGGGCAGGGAGGGACCCGGGTTCAGGGGATTCCTCCCCAGACCCCAGGAGGCTGGACACGATCAACCCCTCCCCATCTGAGGTTTCCAGGGCAACCCTGGAAACCAAGAGTGGGTCGCCCGGAAAGGGTCAGACAGGCCTCACCCACGCTGGATTTCCAGGGTCACCCGGCAGTGCCCTCTGGCGGCCATGGGAATAGCTGGCGACAGCCTCACGGGCAGGCCTCAAGTGGGTCCACTGCTGGGGTCCCTCATCCAGGCCTCTGCGTGCAGGGGATGCACATACCCAGGGCTCCATGGGCTCCAGGGGGCGGAGGGCAGCTCTTGGCCCCTCTGTACCCGCAGGGTTGGGCACAGAGGTGGCTCGGGGTCCACCCTTGCCTCGGCAGGGGCTGCTGTGAGGGGAAAGGCCCCACCTGGCAAGAGAGGGCCTTTCAGAGAGGAGGCGGCATGGCCCGCAGGGTGCAGGCTGCTGCTGGCTTCTGAAAAGCGTGGAAGGAGATTCAGGCATCAAGCTGAGCACTGGGGGACAGGCGAAGGAAGGGGTGCCACGCTCTGCTGAGGCGGGAAGGCTAAGGGGCCCCAGGGGTCCAGTCCAGCCAGGAGCCCCCCTGAGGCCCAACGCAGGTGGGGTCAGACATCACAGATGGGCAGGCAAGTTGGCAACGGGGCCCTGAGGGTGGCTGAGCAGGACCATTAAACATGTCTCCGGAAGTGGCCCTGCCTGGCAGGACCAGAAGGGCTCCATCACCTTCCACCATCAGCCCAGGACCCGAGGCAGTGACAGCCACCATCATGGCCTAAATCCATGGAGGACCGCCAACGGGCCCTTCCTGCAGACACTGTCGGTGACTCAACGCCCATCTAGAGCTGGAGGCACTGGCCCAGCAGGGGCTTGTTGAAGACCTCGGGAGCCGGGTCTGGATTCAAGGTCAGCTGCGTCTGACCATAAAGCCCCATTTCCACCGACACCCCACGCGCCCCCGGGAAAGGCGCCGCTCCCAGCAAGCAACGGGAGACACGAAAGGGCCTGGGAGAAGACACAGGCCACCGGGGGGGGGGGGGGGGGGGGTGCCGGCCAGCCGGGGTCTGACTTCGCTCTCCCAACTCCCAACAGTGTTTGCCTGCTTACTCTGGAAGTTACCAGCTTTGTCAGCCTCCAAAAACGTGGGAATGGGGCTTTTCTTTCCCATTTGTTTCCCAGAAAACAAGACAAAATGTCAAAGACTTAGAAGGAAGCCAAGAACATTCCTTGGTTTCCCCAAAGATCCAGGTCTGCACTCCCCTCGGTGGCCGAGTTCCTGGGACGTTTCAGTGCTTTGGCGGTGCCGGGGGGCTGCGTGGGGAGGCCCGCGCCACGCCTCTCAGCTGCCTTGAGGCACCGGCGAGAAGGGAGGCGCCGGCGCGCACTGAGCCAGGCCCACTTCGGCTCCCTCTCCTCTGCGTGTGCGTGTCTGTCTCTCTCTGCCCCTCCTTGTCTCTTCAACTCTCTCTGTCTCTCTGCATCTCTCTGTCTCTGTCTCCTTTACTCTCTGTTTCTGTCTCTGTGTCTCTCTCTGGCTCTGGCTCTTTCTTTGTCTCTCAATGTGTCTGTGTTTCTCTGTCTCTTTCTTTGTCTCTCTGCCAAGGGCACTGATTTCCGAGTTCATATAGAGTCCACCCAGACCTCTACACCCTCACATAGTCGAGACCCACATGGAGGAACCCAGAGGCCTTGGAGGGCCCAAAACCAGGTGAACACCCTCAGTCTGGACGACAGGATGTGACACATTCCCTTTGCCTCTGGCTCTGTTTCTGGGCCAAGATCAAGAAGAACTGGAGGCTCAGCACCTTCCTGTTACTCCCTTGAGCAGAGCTCAGACCCCTGCCAGGGGCACACTGAACCTCACGCCAGGCTGAGAGCCCTCGGCCAGGCTGGGCCAACTGTCCCCTCACAACTCCCTGGTCTGAAACCAAGGGTTGGACATGCTTGAGCCTCTAGTCAGCCAAGCACCTGCCAAATAGCCCCTTGGCCAGACCAGCCTGTCCAGGACACACGGTGTGGCGGCAGCGCCTCCCTCTAGCCCTGCTCCACACAGGGTGGCTACAGTGAAGGTGAGGACCTGGCCTGGCTGTCCCCAGATCTTCCCTGTACTCACCCCTGGGTAGGGGGTTGGCTCTCCCCAAGATCCCCCAGGACATGGCTGGAAGTGCTCTCTGACCAGGCATCCCTCTGCCCACCAGAGGCAGCCCACCCTCCCTGGGGACTTCTGCCATCCCCTCACCTGGTCTCATCCACACTCCTTCTGGGTCCAGTGCAGTGTCACTTTGCAGAAGCCTCCTGCTCTGCTGACAGCTCAGCCCCCATCCCCCTCATAAGTGAGCCCAGCCCCCCCCACAGTGAGGTGCACACATTGAGTGCACCTCTATAGGGGTCCTGTCCCGCCCACCCAAGCCCTCAGCAGAACCGTCACTGCCCCCAGCTCCATGCCTGTCTCTCTGTAGATCACTTAAGGCCACAGAGCTGGTGGCTGCAGGCCCTGGAGTCAGGCCCCCTGCTTGGTGCCTACAGGCACCCCAGAGCTCTGGGCTCCGTGGCCAGAGCCTCCCCCATGGGGTGTCTGCCCCACCCCGGGCCAGGCCAGGCCCTGGCTACAAGTCCCCCCTTCATGGCCAGAGTCACACCTCTGGCAGGGGACTGCAGGCCCCTCAGAACAGCCAAGGTGTGGCCAGCCCCCAGCTGTGCCCGGCAGGCAGTAAAGGCCCACAAACATTTGTTGGAAGAACGCTTGCTGACCGAAGGGAAACAAGCATTGAGGAGTTCTATTATTTTCTGCTAAGAGCCCTCCTCTAGCTCCCCAGACATCCCCAAGGAAGAGAGATGAGGCTGATGTTCAGGCTGATTGAATTAAAGAGGCCCTTTGGGGTTAGCAAGTCCTGCTCCCATTCTGCAGATGGAACACTGAGACCAGGGAGAGGCTGGCACAGCCACCGTCTGTCGGAGGCCCAGGACTGTGGTGTCTGCGCATCCGGAAGGAGAGGCTGACTGCCCAGGTGCCCTGAGAGGCTAGAGCCTGCCACTTCCCAGGGCACGGGACAAAATTCTACAGCCAAGGGCAATCCTCCTGCCCAGCCGGCCCCTCCTCGCGTTCCTGCCCTGGCCTTCCCCAGTCATCACTACCGGCCCCGCCACGAGGACCAGGACCCTGGGAGCCACCTCTTCCCTCACCACACACAGCCCCTCAGCAGTCGCCCACCCCCGCCCCTGGCCTGGGCCCAGAACCAGCCTCCTCGCTCCACCCTGCTGGGGTATGGTTGCCCTGGCCATCGCCAGCCCGGGCACCAGCCACCTTCTCCCCTGGGTGGCCGCATGGCATCCCCCGGACCTCCTGCCTCAGCCTCCTAAAGCAGGTGTCTGTCCCCGCCCCTCCCGACTGAAAACCCTCCGCAGTCCCTCTGCAGCAAGCCCTCCACCAGATAAGACCCACCCCGTCTGGCCACCGGCCCTCCCACCACGCTGGCCACCTGGCCACGCTGGCAGCGTCCCCCACCTGGACCCACCCAGGTCCTCGCACAGACTTAAGCCTGTTTGACCTCACCTCCTCGGAGGCCCGACACCCCCTCTATCCCCACAATCTCTTCTCAGCCCCCTTGTCCTGCTTATGTTCCCCACAGCACAGGCCGCCCCTGGGGTCATGATCTTCGCCTCTTCTCTCCCCCACCGGTGCAGGCCCCTTGGGCAGGCTCCCGCGCAGGGCCCGGCACACAGCGGGGGCCCAGCTGAATGAGTGAATGCATAACGCAGACTGCCCTTCCCCTTCTTGCCCTGGGACCCTCGCCTAGGTCTCATCCCCCCACCCACGCTGTCCCCAAGGCCTGGGCAGTTGGGCATCCTCAGGCCCCTTGTGCACCAGACGTGGCACCGAGCTGGTGTCAGGAGTGAATGTGAAGGGGGCCCGGAGTGGGCACGTCCTCAGACCCCTCTCTGCCCCTCAAGTTCCCGCGCAGTTGACCTTCTCCAGCTGACGTGCAACCCCAGGCAGCCCGCGTCCCTGCTCTGGCCTCTCGCCGCCACCAGGGGGCGCCAGCGCCCCGCCCTGAACACCAGGCAGGGAGGGGAGCGGGGACCCCGCACTGGCAGGCGCTCCTTGGGGGGGCCTGCGAGCCTCTATCCCTGCCCTGGGATGCGGGGGAGCTGTCTGGGCTGCAGGAGTCTGGGGTCCAACAGCCCCGAGGACGGGAAGCCCTGCAGGCTCCGGCCGGCCCTGACCTTCCCTCCCCACTCCAGGGCACCGCGAGCACCAGCCTGGCCCACCACGCCGAGCCCGGGGCCGGGCCCTCCACGGCACAGAGAAGTCCACAGGACGCACAGCCACGGGACGCTTCTGCCGCGTGTGGGGGACGCCCTGGTGGACACCCGCTGCCTGCCCTCCCGTCCCTCAGGGGCACCTTCCCAGAGCCCACCCCACCCGCCAGCCTCAGGCCTCCGGGCCCCCAGGGCTCCCATGTGCCGCCCACCCCAACGGAGCGAGGAAGACAGGAACAAGCCCAGAGCCCCAGAGGCCCCTTTTCATTCATTCGCTGTTTGCTTCATTCCAGCGCCAGGTGCGTGGTGTCCAGGAACCTTCCGAATTGCCTGGTTAAAGCACGTGACCACAGGGCCGTCCAGGTTTCTCTGCCCAGGGCTTCAGGGCAGAACCGACCCACCCTGCAGTTTCCCAGGAGGCCAGAGGATCCCCAAGTTGGGATGGCCACATCCACTGAGAATGGGGATGTGTAGGGGAGGCAGGGGACACCTGGCTCCACCCTGCTCTGCTCTGGCCACGCCTGGTCACTCTCCTGGCCTCAGGGCCCACACTACGGAAACTTGACACCCAGCAGGACAGGGAGCCCTCTGGGGCATAGTGGGGATCCGGCCTCCTCCCTTCTAAGACTTCTGGCCACAGGGTCAGCCGCTGGAGAACCTGCTGTGGATGGCTACTCCGAAGGTTCAGCATGCCCTGACCCCACCATGGTGGGGTCACCTCCCCTGACATTCCTGGCTCCCAGCACAGCAGACATTGGCCGAGGAGACTGACCCGGGCAGCAGCTTCCCTGTGGCCACGGCCAGCACCTCGGACACCTCTCCTCCTCCCGCAGTAACCGTCCTGTTATCAGCTGGCCTGCCTGCCTCCATGTGATGCTGCCCAGGCCCCCACTCTACCGGACCAGAGGGCGGGGCCCTGCTCTGGAATGCCTGGGGCCGCCAAGACCCGAGTGAGAGCGGATTCCAGGAGGCAGCCAGCAGCTCCCTTCACTTACAAGTCCCTCATTAATCATCCTGCTGAAGGGGCACAGGCAGGCGCCCCAGGAATCCTGAAAGCCGCAATCTGCAGATTTCCTGGAATTCACCTCCCTGAACAGCTATGGCTCCATGTGGCCGGCACACAGGTAGGGAGGGCACGCGGTGCCAGCCAGCCCGGGCCCATCTCTGCAGCCTGGGCGAGAGGGCAGGCAGCTCACCAGCCACTCTGGAGAACTCTGGCGTTTTCCTGCAGGATCAGCAAGTCCCTCTGGGCAGCGTTGCCACAGACCTCACAGACCAGGTCCCCTGCCCATCGGAGGGACCGCCAGGACCTTCTCACCTACATAATCCACAGCTATGATCCCCAGACCCTGTCACAGAGCTTACATGGGCTGGGGCCAAGGAGGCACAGGCAGACCAGGGCAAGTCCCCAGTGTGGAGGGGTTCTCGGGGTCCCCAGGAGACACCTGGGCTGGGTGAGGTCTCAGAGAATGTCCCTCAGAGCTCAGCCCAGACTCAGAACAGAGCAGGGCCTATCTCCTCCGACCTCTGAAGTTCCTGGTCTGCACTGTAACTGGGCGTTAGGTTGAGCTGACTCCTTGTAGCGTCCTGTGTAATTCTCACCACGGCCTCCCACATGGGTCTCTCTGCCACACCCGTTTTCCCAGGGAGCAAATTGAGGTGCAGAGAGTCTGTCCAGCTTGCCCAGGTCCCGGACCAGGTTTAGCGCCCAAACCACTGGGGTCCCACACATGCAGCAGCCCCTGTGACAGCTGGCAGGGCCCCAGTCCTGGTTGCCCTGGGCTGGCTGACGGGCATGGCTACATCCACCCTGCCAGGGCCCCAGGGCCGGAGGTCTGAGCAGGAACCTGGCCAACAGGCTGAAATGAGCTTGGTGCCTCCTCCTCCCTCCCCACCCCCCAGGGGCTCGCCCAGCCCGGACCTGCTCCTCAGGCCCTGGCTCCAGCAGGCCTGGAGACCCTGTCCTCCCCACAGAGGCCCCTGCCCTGAGCACTGCTCCCCAAAGCAGGTCCCTTGATGGCCTGGCAGCAGCAGGAGGCTGTGTATATTGACTGCACATGGGCTCCATGTGGTGGGGATCCCCCTTGCACGCCAGCACTGACACAGGACCCCAAGCCAGGCTCTCCCAGGGCAAGCTGGCCACCACCAGTGCCCTGAGCACTAGGCCCTGACCAGTACCACTCCCACAGCAGGGAGAGACTCAAACCACAGCCCCCATTGCCGGGGACACTGTCAGCCCAGCCTGGCTGCTCAACTGTCACATGCGGGCCCTCAGTGCCTGTGACCACCCAGACACACCCGAACTGCCTCTGTGCAGGCCGGATATCCACCCAGAGGCAGGCTGAGGCCTGGGGCTGCAGGGACCTTAACAAAGACACCCCTTAGCTGACCTGCTCTCTGGGAGCTGGCGCAGGCAGGAAGGCCACTGGTGTTCCTATGACACATTCACGGCACAACCGAGGGTGCAGAATGGCTTACAGGAATCCTCTAGGAAGTTAGCCCAAGCCCAGGCCAGGGCTCAGCCCATCAGGGGAACAAGACTCCCTGGGTGAGTCCTTGCACACACCTGCCTTCTCCAGGGCAAGGGCCCATCAACAGCACCCTGAGGGGCTCTCCCTAGTGCACAGGCCTAGAGCCCCCCAAGAATGGGAACACCCACACACCACACTCTCTTCCCTGGCTACCTCCAGCCACTTCTGAGGCCCGTGTCCTAACCTGAATGCCCGCCCACAGTCCCCCCTGATGCCCACTGTAGGGCTGTGAGCTCCTCAGGGCAGACACATGTGTCCTCCAGGCCTTAGAGAACCCCCTGGGTAGGGTTTACCCCTCTGCTCCCTCCACTGGCCAGAGGCAGCCTGAGCCCACCAGGGTGTGCGGGGCCCGGGGTGCAGGAGCACCAGCCAGGGTGTCTCCATGCCCAGAAGAGAAAACGCCAGACCACAGTGTGGCTGGTGGGAGCTGTAAAACCAGGCAATGCAGCTTCTTGGCAGGTGGGCAGAGGCCTGGCCTCACTGCACCAGTGGCTGCCAGGAAAAGGTCTGCCACAGGCCTGGGCACGACCCCTCGGCCCCAGACACCAGGCACTCCCAGAGAGAGCTCCCACAACCGACTCCACTGTCTGCAATAGTCTCTGGGGCCCAATGCAGAGCACCTGGGCTGCACCATCGCCCCACAATCCATGCAGCTCCCCGACCTCCAGCTAGGGCCTCTGCAACACCCAGCCCCACCCTGGCAGGGGAAAGGGGCCAAATGCCCACAGAGTCCACCACTGATCCCAAGCAACTCAGGAACTGCCGGGGGCTCAGTGTTCCCATCCGTGAAATGGAACAAGCACCAGCCCTATCCCCAAATGCTGTGTGAGCCCCAGGCTCACACCAGATAGCCCTGAGGTCCAGGGGGCCTGGGATGGTCCCCCAGGAGGCCGTGGATGGGATGGGATGGCCAAGGCAGGCAAAGGGGCTTTACAGGATCCGGGAGGCTGTGGGTCTTTTCAGGCATCCAGCTGGTGGGGGGACTGTCCAAGGAGACCACCCAGGAGAATGGGGGCCCATGGGGTCTCCAGCCTGGGCCAGCCCTGTCTCTGAGCGCAGCACTGGGTGGTCTGCCACTGAGCCACAATTGCTGCCTAGACAGTGCCCTGCCATGGGCAGGCAGACTTGAGAAGCCCACTTGCCAAAGGCCTCAGCCAGGCAGTGTGGGGGCAGGTAGGGTGAGCCCACAGAACCCCCCTCCACCCTGGGAGGGCCTGCCTCTTAGTGTCTCCTGCTGAATTATGTCATTAAAGACCACCCATCTCTGAAGCCAGCCCCTGGGAGAGGCCAAACAGCCCTATTGTGCACAGAGCCAGGGCCAGAGAGGATACAGTCATCCCAGGAGAAAGACAGAGGCGCTTTTGTGGGGGGCAGAGTCGGGGAGAGCAGACCTGGCAATTAAATGATCACTGAGTGAACAGGGACACCCTCCCCAGAGTCAGTCGCTGGGAAAGGCAGGCTGGAATTCTGCAGTGGTCCCCTCTCCTTGGCTACGCTGCAGAGGACACAGTCGGGCCAAGCACAGCAGGACAGGCCCACAGCACCCACACGTGACCCAGCCGACTGTCATGGCCAGCAGGGGCCGAGGCCAAAGTGGCCAAAGTCAAGGCAGGCAGACGCCCCCACTGTGGGCAGCAAGGAACCACCCGGAAGGACCCCCAGCACTGGCTCCTGCAGGGAAGTGGGCATGTGTGGAAAAGCCAAAGGCCAAGGGCTCTGCCCACCCGGGCAGGGAAGAGAGCAGGGCAATGGGGCCTGATGGGGGGTGGGGGCAGCTCTGGGCCACCCCACAGGGAGAGGACAGCCACGGGCTCACGGGGTTTCTGACTGCCCAGAAATAAGGCAGGCTCCAAGAAGGCCTGGACCTGAGGCAGCCCAGATGGGACGGAAGCCAAGGGGGTGTCTCCCGGCTCAGATACCAGGTGCCAGGGGCTCCATCCACCCAGCAGGGCACATCTGCTCTGCCCCACTCAGGGGACAACTGCCATGCCACCAAGCTCATGTCAGCGGAGGACCACGTGGGCCTGGGGAAAGAGGGACCAAGAGGCTCCTGGGAACAGGACCAGCCATCACACCTCAAGGCAGGCATCAACCTTGCATTCTGTCACCTCCAAGGAAAAGCTACCTCGCCCCTGCCCTGCCCTGGGTCCTCTCTGCCTTCAGGGTGTGAAGCCCACCGGGGAGCTGCAGGGGCTCACCCAGGCCCCCACCCCACACAGAGGCCTGTCCAAGACCCCCAGTGTCCTCCCTCTTCCACAGGGTGTTGGCTCAGCCCAGCCCTCTGGCCCTCCATCAATCCCCACCGACAGGGCCCCAAGGTCCCACACTGCCCAGGAGCATCTGCTGGAAGCCATGACCCAGGGCACAAGCACCACAGCCCTTCCTCCCCACTGAGCCACCCAGGAACCAGCTTGTCTTCACAGCCAAACACCTCCATGTTCCTTGGGGGCCTCCAGGGACCCTGTAACTGTGAGCACAGGCAGGCAGGGAGCAGGGCAGAGAGAGGAAGTCTGGTGGGGCCTGGGCAGCTCTGGGCCACCCCACAGGGAGACGACAGCCACAGCGGGCTGCAGGGTCACAAGGACTCCTGATTACCCAGAAATGAAACAGAGCTCCTCAAAGACCTGGACTGGGGGCAGCCCAGACAGGATGGAAGCCAAGGAGGCATCTCCCGGCCTGGGTGCCAGGTGCTCACGAGGAACACAGCCCAGCCCCTAAGGTGAGAAGCTGAGAGACTTTATGCTGACGGCCAGCATGGCCCTTGAGATTTTGCCCCCATGTGGGGCCACCTGTGTCCCTCCAGGGCCCTCAGATAGTGTGGGATCCTGTGTCCTGCTCGCAGGGGACCTGCCCCTCAGCCTGCCCAGAGGCCAGAGAGCAAGGCTCCCAGGTGAGCTGGGCCCTCCCAGGTGTGTTAAATCCTCCCTGGGTGCACTGGGTCCTCCCAGTCATGTCAAGTCCTCCCCAGGGTGAGCTGGGCCCTCCCAGGTGTGCTACAGTCCTCACAGGTGTGCCAGATCCCCCCCACCCAAGGCACCCTCTAGTCTTCCCAGGGCATGCTGGGTCCTTTCGCATACCAGACACAAAGAGCCTCCTTGGGGTGGGCCTCCTCGCTGAGCTGGTTCCAGACCCTCATGGAAACTTCTGCTTGGTTGAGCCCAGGGGGAAGTGCAGGGAACGGTGTGGGGAGACTGGAACCACACCCCCAGGACAGAAGCGGAGCCGCCTCCCTAAGGCAGCAGCCCAGGCTGGGGTCCCCGCCAGCGGCAGGCTCAGGACAGCGCCCCCCGCGGGGGGCGGCAGGAGGAGAGGTGCTCCAGGATGCTCCCCAGCTCCAGCCAGGGCGGGGCCCCCTGTGTGTAAGATGAGCACATCCTGCCTTGGGGCCCAACCCCTCTAGGAGCCCACCCTCCCTTCCCACCACTCCCTCTCGGGCCAGAGTCCCAGGCCTGGCCAAGGCTGGGGGCCAAGAGCAGCCCTGGGTGGTGTCTGGCCCTGGGGTGAGGGGTCAGACTCCCACCGTCAGACACAGTGGGCAGCATTGAAGGGCAGCTGGCAGGGCCAGCGTCCTCTCCATTAATCAGTCATCCCCATTTAGAAACAGTCGCCCTTGAGCTGAGGCCAGGGGCTGGGCGGCTGCTCAGGACCCGCCCAGCCCTGCCTCCTGCCCCCAGGCCCCGGGGAAGCCTGGCCTGCCCCTGGTGGCTCTGCTTCCTGGTGTAGCCTCGGGGCCCTCCAGCGGTCACAGCTGTCTCCAGCCCACTCCCCAGTGACCCCGCCCACTGGTCTCCTGCTGAGGTGGGGGAAACTGAGGCTCCTTCAAAGGGGCAGGACCTGACAAGGCCCCAGAGTGGGCCTGGACGCAAGGCCCCAGGCAGGCCCAGAGCAGCTACCCAGGCAGCCCCGGGCTCAGTCTCAAAAGGGAGGGCTGAGGGCCCTCCCGAGTCCTGGCTGAACCTTCCCTCTGGTCCCCACCCAGCTCCTCAAGGCTGGGCTGACTTCCTGCTCCCCTCTGCTCCCTGCTCCTACCTCTCCCGTCCGGAAACTCATCCGGACCCACCTGCATCTCCCCAAACCTTCCCCAGCCCACAGGCCCACCTCCTCCAGGAAGCCCTTGGGACCACTTGCCTGGACCCAGGTGCCAGCACTTTCGTGTGGAGCTGCCTCAGAGACCCACCCAACCTGCCCATTTCACAGATGAGGAAACTGAGGCCCACAGCAGAACCACTGCCAAAGCTTCCTGAATGAAGAAAGTACGTAGAGGTGACCCAGGCCTCAGTTCTCAGATCCCACCCTTGTCCCATGAGATTGGCTGAGACTGTGTCAAGAGAGATGACCAGTGGTCATTCTCTGTCATGATTTGTAGTGCACAACACAAATCTATTAAAAGGGCACATGTTCTGAAGTATAAGTTTGTCTTGCCTATCTTTTCTTTAGAGGCTGCATGCCAGCAGTTGTGCCAGCCTAGGTCACAAGCAGGTGTTGGGGAGAGGCCACGGGCAACTGCCCACACTCCCGGAGCATCGCATACAGTTGGGACTCCGAGGGCAAAGCTAGGGCCAGGCCACATCTTCAGCTGTGAAGACTGTTCCTGGTCGGTCTGATGGAACTGATGCTCTGACAGGACCCTGCAGCCCTGTGAGGAATGGGGGTTCCCAGAGTCCCCCCTCCTTTGCAGATCCACAGTGCCAACCCACTGGGCCAGGAGGCTGGCAGTCCTGGGGCGGTCTTCCCAACCCCAGGCCACCCGAGGGTGAGGCCACACGGGAGCTGCACCTCACGGAAGCACAGGGGTGCCATGAGTGTAGTGACCCCAAGAACCAGGGACAAAACCTGCCCCAGCCACCTAGAATTTACTGCCATCACTGTGGTTGTCCCCAACAGTGGCCCCTACTTCCTGACACTCCCGCCAGGCAGGCTCTGGGCCTCACCTATGCTGACTCAGGCAACCTGCTCTCACTTCACCCCCACAGCAGAGGGAGAACAGGGCCCCAGTGGGGAAGAGGTTATCCTGGTCACACAGGCGCAGGCCTGGGGGGCACCAAAGCCAGCACTGGGAAAACTGCACAAGGGCCTGCGCAGGGCTGGGCAGGGGCTCTGCTAGGGGCTGCACCCAGGGCCTGATACTTTGTCGTTGTGCAGAAAGGCTTCAGGCGGTGGAACAGCGAGGCTAAGCCACCCTCCCTGGCAGACCCAAGCCCCGATTTACCACCTGGGTGGGAGAATGGGGGTGATAAAATGGGGGTGGGGCTCTGGGGAGGGGACTCCCCTCCCCCACCATCTGCACAGTCCTTGCCTGCCAGTCCCTGCCTCCCTCCCCAATGCTTTTGTCAAATGAACAAATTTGGGGGAACCAGAAAATATGGGCTTTATTTTCAAAACTGGAATCAATTATAATTGGGGAGTTAAATATTCCCAACTGTGTTTGAGCTCAGGTTTGCGGTGCCCAAACCCAGCGTGGAGGAGGGACAGGAAGGTGACCATTAGGGGTCTGGGTTGGGGCACCAAGGCTAGGGTCTGCTCTGCAGGTGGCACAGCCCTCACGCCTGGCCCTGCACACCCAGCCCTGCACACTCAGCCCTACACACTCAGCCCTGCACACTCAGCCCTGCATAGCCAGCCCTGCATGCTCAGCTCTGCACAGCCAGCCCTGCACACTCAGCCATGTACACTCAGTGATGCACGCCTGGCCCTCACATCTGGCCCTGCACAACTCAGCCCTACATGCCCAGTCCTTCCAGGAGAGAGTGCCCAGGGAGGAAGCCAGGCAGCCACCCTCCAACTTGTCCCCCACCCCCTGAAGGCCACACCTGCCCCTGACTGGCCACTGTCCCAGGAAGCCCACCACCTGGAGGGCGGCAAGGTGGTCCCGGGTCAGGATGCTCCTGCTCTGCCTGGGCACCTTGCCCCTCTCTCCCCCAAAGCAGATCTCAGCAGGCTCTACCCTGACCAAGGCTTGGCCCTGCACCTGGAGGCAGTGGAACCAGGAGGTTCCAAGTGGTCAGCAGCTGCTGGGCCTCCCCAACCTTGGTTTCCTCTCTCACAAAGCAGCTGAAGGGAGGATTCAGTAAGGCACTGCAGGCAGATCCTGGCTCAGAGCCAGGAAGGCGCTCCAGGGCTCCAGGCCCTCCACATGCCCGCGGGCCATTCCCACCACAGCAGCAGAACGGGGCTGCTGCTCTGGGCACCTGGAGAGTCTGAGGAAGCAGTCAGGGCCCCGGGAGACTGGCAGGGCACAGGGCATGTGAGCGCACCCAACCCCAGAGCACCGAGTGTGGCTGTCTTGGCCTGCTCAGCAGGTGCGGCCTGGGCCTGGGCCAGACAGGCCCCTCCTCCTGGATGCCTGCCCCCCACAGCCATGCCCATCCTCATAGCCCCTACAGCCATGCCCAGCCCCCAAAGATGCAGTGCTCCCCCAGGCCCCTCCCCTGCTGGATGCTGAGCCCCCACTAGACACCAAGTTCCCCCACCAGATGCCCAGGCCCCCCATGAGCCCCCAAAAGCTTTGTCCCCTCTGGTACCAGAGGCCAAGTGTCAGGCTCTCAGGGCAGGCGGCTGCTCAGCACAGAGGGGACTCGGAGCCAGGCGCCTCAGCCAGGTGGCAGGGAATGGTGGGCAGAAAAAGGGCAGAGGAGGGGGTGGGCAGGCAGCTGGCCCTGAGAGGGGAGGTCAGGTGTCCTTGGTCCTTCCTGGAGGACGTGACCATGACAGGCCACACCCCAAGGTCACCTCCTGGTCACCCTCCCCCAGGAGCAGAGACCATGGTGTGGTCTGCTTTGCCAACCATCAAGCCACAGCCCTGTTCTGGGAACTTCCCCGGAGGCAGCTAGTGCCACGAGGTCCCTTCCCCATCCAGCCCAGACAGCCCAGGTATTTCTGCACGAAACCGAAGTCAAGCAGCGCACATTTCAAAAAGATTAGACAAATGAGACAGAAAGGCCCTCCGAGCATTTCTCCATCCCCACCTGTCCCCCAACTAAAGTTCCCAAGAAGAGGGGAAGCATGAAGGCCAGAGCCCCGTCCATCCTGCAGGGACCCCAGCCTGACTTCAGGTCAGGGTGTGTCACGTACAGCCAGCCCAGAGGGACCACAAGGAGGCCTGGCGAGGCTTGGAGGCTGGATGTCACTGGGCAGTGACAGGCCAGAGGGGCCACACACCGAGGCCGGGGCGGCAGCCCTCCCAGCCGCCCAGGGTCCAGGAAGCAGCAAGCACTGGCACTGACTCGGCAGGGACCCTCCCGGCTAACAGAGGGCAGTCCATAAACCCCAGGCACCCAAACCCTCGCATGACCACACTGCGAACCTCGAGCACGCAGGGGTCCTCTTTCCCTCGGATTCCCTCCAGTCGCCTGCCGGAGCACCGAAGTGTGTGTCCCGCCTGCCCGGGGTCCCCACTGGGAAGGAGCCCCCCAGCCACCCACCGCAGAAGCAATTCCAAAGTGCCGCAACCGGTTGGGAAGAAACTCGACAGAGCAGAAGAGAAGTCACACCTCCCACGGTCGGTCATCTGTGGAGGTTCTTCTGACCACTTTCCATGCGTTTGATGCACTTTTCTTTACAAAAATTCTATCACCGGAACACTTACTTTTAGCCCATCCCCCTTTGTCCCCCCCCGCCCCCCGCCCTGTGACAGACGGCTCCTGCTGCTGCCTGCCCCGGTTGGGACCCCCAGGCTCCCCGTCTTTCAACACCAAGGATGAGCGCTCCAGCACGGTGGCAGTGCAGTCGGGGACCCAGGACCCCAGCTGCTCCCTGCCTTTCTCAGGGCCTGGAGTCTCCGTCCATAAACGGCAGGGTTGGACAGGGTGGGCTCTGAGAATATGGGGTGCAGAGCCAGCTGCTGAGGGTGGGTCTCTCGGGTGTCGCCCCTTCCCAACAACCTCAGATGGGCTGCAGGGAGCGGGGTGAAGGGATAGAGAATATCCTGGGAGAATGCCTGTTTGTCCAGGGACAGTCAGCCACCTATATGCACCTGCCCTCTGCCATCCACCCACAGGCTGGCCACAGCCAGGGCCATGGTGCCCGAGGGGCCTCCACTCACCGTACTGGCAGCGGGGACCCTGGAAGCCTTGGGGACAGTGGCATGGCTGGGCTGAGCCCGGCACACAGCGGCCACCATTAAAACAGAGGCCGGTGCTGCACTGGGCTGCAGAGAGAAGGAGAGAAGGTCCATGAGGAGGGATGGGGCGGGGGAGGTGCCTGAAATCTAGACGGGCCCCAGGTGCCAGGGGCTGAGCCTGCCAGGTCACTGGCCCCTGCTCTCCCTGTCCTGGGTCACACACTGACCCAGCCCCTGCTGGAGCCTGAAGTGCCCCCAGCCATGGCCACCACCAGTCAGGGCTGGGTGGCCCCCTGAGTGTGGTGAAGACTCTCTCATTTCAGCCGGCACAGGAGTGTTCAAGGGCATTTCCTGGGGAAGTGGGGAGGAGGATGGGGTGGGGGGAGGGCAGTGCTCGGGGCAAGGAGGGCAGCAGCGTGGACGGGTGCAGCCCACGGCTGCAAGGGGAGCTGGGAGCCTGGCTGAGGAGCCCCCTCGAGCCCCAGTGGTAGAACCTACCAGGCTGGTCCTGTGCCCAGGGAGGGCCAGTGGCAGCCCAGGCCGGCAGTACCCGGGGAGGGGGTGGGGCCCTGGTAGGAGGGGGTCAGGGCTGGGGAGGGGCTGGCCTCCTCCTCCTCCTCCTCCACAGAAGACTCCATGCTCCCAGGCCCTCTCCCGCAGCCCCCAGCTGCCTAGGGCTCCCTCGGGCCAGTGAGCGAGGCCGGTGTGTGTGGGTGCAGGAGGCCACAGCTGGGCAGCAGCCCCCCAGCTGACCATCCCAAACTGCCTCCATGACTCCCCACAGCGGGTGCCCCAAGCAGGCTGGACCAAGTGCTCACTGGGGGCTCAGGCACCAATTTCCTTGCGCCTGCAGGCCCCGCCCTGCACATGACTATGGGGCTGGCTGTGCCCCACCCCTGTGGGGTGTTCACTGGGTCAGTGGACACTCCGAACAGTGACCAGGCCACCCCCTGCCACCTTGGACCTGTATGACTCATGGGCTCAGCGAGTTTTCGTGGCACTGACGGCATCTCTGCCAGGGGCCTGGAGGGGACCCTGCCAGGCCAGGGGACTCCTGCAGCACAGCGGGGTTGGCCGAGGGGAAGGATGACAGCCAGGCCTGTGGGTCCAAGCAGTCTCTGGCCCAGGCACTGCACCCAGTGAGGAAAACTGAGGCTCAGAGGCAATCAGTACGTGGCCCCAGGTCACACAGCGAGGAGTGACCAGGGCCCGGGCCAGTGCTCAAGCCCAAGACTCTCCAACGTAGGCATGTGGGGTCAGGAGGGCCCGGCCTGGGCCAGTGCAGAGATGCAGGTCCTTTGTGGATGCTGCTTCTGCCATCCAGAGACCACAGCCACTGAGTCTCAGAGGGGTCCCCTCAGCCCTGGGGCCACCCTGCAGGCGTCCCAGCGGGTCCTCGTTCACACCTGGCCAAAAGTCCCCACCAGCCTCTTCCCTCCAGCCAAACACCTGCAGCCCGAGGGGGCTGAGGCCGAAGGGAAGCCAGATGGAAGCCCCTCATGACCTGGAGTCAGCACAGGGAAGTCCCCCTGGCCAAGGGGCCGACCCCAGGCCTGTGTAACAGGAAACATCAGGAAACATCAGTGTCCCAAGTACTGAGGGCCCAAAACCTGTTGACTCGTGCAATTTTATTGAGAAAGAGTAGCCAGCTGTGTTTATTTTTTACCACGAAGAAGGTTTTCATGGTCCTGAAGACCTCCAGCCCCAAATGGCCAAGACCTGCCGCCTTCGGCAGGGGGAGCTCGTGTCAGCCCGGAAGCCTGCCCCTGGGCCTCTGCCCTCCCAGGAGCCTCCTGCTGTGCCCCGAGGACCTACCCGGATCTCAGGGATTGGGGGAAAGTGGCCACTGGTTGTCGTGCTCCCTGATCTCGGGTCCCTCCTGGAGCCTGAGCCACAGTCCTCACTACCCTCCTCTGCATCCCATGCCCTGCTGCCCCCACCCCCAGAAGCATCTGCCTAATTTGGAAACAGAGGAAAAGGGATGCCCTTCTATTACAAAAACTCTACCCAGACCCTGCCCCCTCTTGTCTCTGTGGCCCGGCCCCATGGTGGTGTCCACGGTTGTCCCAGCTAAAGACACCATCTCTCCAGGCGAGTGGAAGACAAGCACACTGACTCTACTGCACACGCACGCCAGGATCCCAGGCTCGGCAGCTGCTGCTCTCTTTTCTGTGTCCAGTGCAGACATTGATCACTGATCTCCATCCTGGGCTAGGCACAACCCAAAGATGCTCCCGGGACAAGGGGAGCCAAGGGGAACCATGTCCACTTCCACCTAGTGGCTCAGGCCAGAAACTTCGGCGGCACTGTCCCACACACTTGTCCCCACCACGCTGGTCAAAGCCACCATCTCTGCCCCCTGTAGATGCCCTGAGCTGGCCTGAGCCTTGACTCTCTCTCGCCCAATTTCCATCCTCTACTCTGCAGCCACAGTGGCCCTTCAAAATACAAATCAGGTCTTGGTGCCCCTGGGTGTGGACCTTCCAATGGCTTCCGTTGACTTGGCACAAAACCCCATGGCCCCCAGACCCTGTGCATCAGACCCCCGCCTAGCTCTGGGCCTCATCTCCCACTCCTGCCCTTGAGCTCCCCCAAGCCCCTAGGCTCAGCCCTCCTTCCTGGAGGCCTCCCTTGAGCAAGCTGCTCTCAGTGTGGACACCTGTCTCTTCCCCAAATGTCACTTCCTCAAGGAGCCTACCTAGGCCTCTGAGGAGTACAAATCAGGCCACTGGGCCCTGCACCTGCCCACCATAGCGCCTCTCAAGTGTGACTGAGCACTTAACTGGAGGACAGCTCACCTCCTGCCCAGGCCCAGTGTCCCTGAAGCAGACCCGCACTCTCTTGGACGCCAACATGTGCCCCAGCACCAACACTTGGAAGGTGCTCCTCAATCTTGCTGAATGAACAGAATGAAGGTGACAACAAACAAGTAAATGGCCAGGCCAGGCCAGGCGGGGGTCATCTGTGCATCTGCCACAGGGGAAAGGGCAGGCGCCCGGGGGTCTAGAAGGAGGGCGGTGGGCGGCGGGCGGCATCACATCCACAGAGGTGGGAAAACACTACAAGGTTTTAAAACAAAGACGCATCAAGCTTCACTCCAAACCAAGAAGGGGTGCTCCTGGTGGCCCAGAGAGTCACGGCATGCTGGGAAGATGGACGCTGCAGAGGGAAGCCCATGGCCTGCTCAGGTGGCATGGAGCAGAGACGTGCACGCTCCAGGTGTGGCGGGAGTGGAGGCCTGGGAGGGGATGGACACCTGGTGTAGTGACAGGTGCATGGGTGGCACCATAGGAGAGCACCTGTGTGACTCCCACCCCAGCCAGCCAGGCAACAGGAACAGTGACGGTTTGGGGAAGCGAGTGTCAGAGGAAGCCAAGGACACCAGCCTCCAGCAGCAGGGCCCGCTCCTCCCCATGTCACCGACAGCAGCAGACAATGACAGCATCTCCCAACACCCCTCTGAGGGGGCAGCACAGACAAAGGCCACAGGTTGCTCCATCACCTATCTGGACAAACCCCCACACAGAGTCACCCAGCACAAAAAGTAGGCCAGCATGTGAGAGACACAACACGTTCAAGACGCGGAAGAACTCACGCCTGAGGAAAGCGCACACGTGAGCACCAGACCACGGCTCTAAAATCAGGATGTTTGATACCACCTGGGGGTGGGGCATCATATATATATATATATATTATATATATATGAAAAAAGAACAGGCAGATAGGAAAAAGCACTAAGTGAGAAATTTGAAAATGAAAAATAAAAAACTCAATACGTGAGAGTCAAAGGAAGAAATGGATGATCTTGCAAAACAATTTAGAGATTTCCAAGTAACAACTTTGTTTTACACTTAACGTTGGTTTTTTTTTAAAGCCACTAATGAATCTTATGGGCACCTATCATGTTCCAGGCCATGGCAGGGGGTCTGTGTGGGGACCCCCCTCGTGGCTGTCGGCTTGGCAGTGACTGTACCCACAGGACCCTAGGGGCCCTGGAAGGAACTGTCCTAACCCACGCGTGTGGGAAATGCCAGGTCAGGTGGAAGTGACCGGGCCCACAGTGCCCACGGGTCTGCTGCAGCCAAGAGGCCGTGTCCCCCGAGGGCCCAGACCGGGGGTGGGGGGGAGGCTGGAGAACTTCCCCCAGGAACCAGCTGTCCACACAGCTCCCCTGCCCAACCCCTTCCCCGCCCCCCACTCCTCCTGCCCCCAGAACCCGGGCCAGTGCCTCGGCAGAGCAGGACACCTTGGGTTTTGGAGACATCCTTAGGCTCCAGATCTGATGTTTGTTAGCTGACATATCACAGGACAAAGTTTTTAGCCTTTCTGAGCCTCAGTACTCCCCTCTGAAAAATGGTGACATTCGGGCTAAGCTCTGTGACTGGGCGATTTCTACTTGTCAAATGTAATATTCTGGACGACGCTCATCCCTGAGCTTGGAGGTGCCGAAGGACTCCAAGATGCCATCGGGCTCCCAGCTCCACGCACTTGCAGGACAGCTCTCACATGGGGAGGGGCAGGGGAGGCAGTGCTGGGACGGGTGTGAGCGTGAGCGTGTGTGGGTGTGAGCACGTGTGGGTGTGAGCGTGCATGGACACATTTGTCACATGCGTATGAGCACAGGGATATTAGCACGTGTTTGAATGTGAACACATATGGGGGCCTGCGTGTACTCAAGTGAACACACGTGTGTGAATGAGTGCGTGTGGGTGACCGTGTTAGTATGAATGTGTGTGTGTAGGTGTGAGTGCACACATGTGTGTGTGCGTGTGCACAAATCTGTGCAAGGAAGGGCATGGGTGAGCTAGTCTGGGTGGGCGGTGGGTCCAGTTGCACAAGTGTGCACAAGGGTGCACGAGTGTGAGTCCAGGTGTGACTCCATGGTTGGGAGGGACCTAGGGCACTGGGGGTGGGGGTCGCAGTGGGACCACAGGCCCTGCCATGCCATCTGTGGGTGACGCACTGTGTCCAGTGGAGGAAAAGGAAGCCCAGGGCCTGGGACACCGGCTCAGCCGATTCCCATGCTGGGGCACGGGGCTGACGTGCGGCTAGGACGGAAAAGGAAACACAAACGGCAAAGGCAGGAAAGCAGAGGGCAGCCCCAGGGTCCTTGATGGCCTCCTGCAGACCAGAGGGACTCCAACCAGGCCTGGAGGGACACAGAGGGGACAGTGGCCACAGGGCCCTGGGATGACCCAGGAGAGGAGGGAGACCTGCTGGGCCTTCCTGGTGGTCCGACAGCTGGACACTGGGCCCAAACCCAGGCCTGGCCCCAGGCACCCCTGACTGCAGGTGCCAAGATCACAGGTGCACAGGGGCCCAGATCCAGGGCAGCAGCGTCCACTGAAACCCTCCATGGGCCCTGTGCTTCCCCAGGCCAAGCCCAGCCTGCGTGGAGAGTCAGGAGGGAGCCACAGACAGGCAGGGTCTCCCTGGTACCTTGTTCCTGTGTGTACCCACCTCAGAGTGTGCATGTGGAGGGACAGGGGGCCACTTTGAGGAGGGCTGCCCAAGGCAGACGGTTCTGCCAGGACCCAGGGTGGCTATGACTGAAGCACTGGGAGGGTGCAGGGAAAACGTGACCTGCCTGGGATAAAACTGGAATTCAGAGAATCCCTGAGCAGAAAGGACTCACCCCCTAATGGCACAAGAGGGCCCAAGCCCAGCTACGCCCAGGCCACATGCTCTACGGGGCCAAGTGGGCCAGGGAAGCCGTGTTGCCAGGCCCCACTGCCCTGCCCAGCACAAACTAAGTGGATCTCAGAAATCATAACATGATTAGCAGCTTCCTGCCATCCTCTCTCAGAGCATTAAGCATTCTCTTCCTACACAAACACCACGGGGCTCCATGGCCCACCCTTGGGGGCCCTGACGTCCTCCACAGCTGGGGGGAGGGCCGGGCAGTTGGGAGGACCCTGTCCTGGCCTCTAGCCCTGACACCCGTAGGCACACTGGCCAGGGGGCCCATGGGCAGCTCCTTACAACTCTCACCTGACCCCACAGAGGCGGAGCCCCCAGGGGCTGAGGGTCTCCAGGCACCTGCTAGGACCCCAAGACTCCCACCCCAAGACAGGCACCTGGCCCCACCCACACCTGCCCCTAGCCCCCCTTACACCAGCTGACAGGGTGGGAAATGCACAGCACAGCAGGAGTGAGGCTTCTGAAACACCCAGGCCTGGCAGGGAGCAGGAGAGCAGAGCCAAGTCCCCAGGAAGGCTCCAAGCGAGCGCAGGTGAGCCCGTGGGGAGGAGGAGGACACACTCCACAACCACCGGGCAGTAGAGGCGAGGCCCTGGACCTGGTCCTGAGAGGTCACAAAGCCCCTGCGCCCACGCCCTTGGCCAAGGGACGCTGTGGCCAAGGGATCACCATTTGTGCCACCACCACCACCACTGTTGACAGTAGTCACCACAGCCCAAGAAGCCTTTATCGAGACCTCCTCTTCTAATAACAGGAGCACCTGGCACTACTTGAGCGCTTACTGTGTACCAGCACCACATGAAGGTGCCACATGAAGTTACTCATTTAATCGGAGGGTTTGCGATGGGCGTTGTCACGCCCTGTCGGGGAGCCAGAGCCAGAGGCCTGGGCAGGGTGGGGGAGGTTAACCAGCCAAGGCCCCGCAGCTCACAAGGGGCAGGGAGGGGGCTGAGCCGTGTTTTCCCCTCTTGACTGCTTAGATGGGACAGGCACCCGGCCCATTGATGGACACTGGCCCCACTCCTCAGGGCCAGACCAGGGTCCATGAGGCCACCCATTCTACCCTGTCCTACTGGGCCTTCCTATGGGCCCCAGGAAAGCCCCTAGCCCTGGCCAGCCCAGTGACCTCACAAACAGGCCCCTGAATGGAAGCCAGCCCAGAGAGAGGCTGGCACAGTGACCAAAGGCCTACAATTCACGGCATGTGCCCTCTCCCCAGAGAGGGGCCACTGGGGAAAGTCCTTGCCGGCTTCCCCGCCTGGACTGGAGGCCCCATGGCGTGGCGTGGGGAGGTCCCAAGGCCTTGGCCAGGCCCACCCTGCTGGCCCCGACTCGGCCCCCAAGCTCCCCCACCCCTGCTGGCTCTCGCCTGCCCACCGTAGGCTGTGCACGCCTGTTCACCACACGCTGGGACCCAGACACGGGGCAGACAGTGTGCATCCGGAGAAGCCAGATCACAGAGCTTTCCAGGGATCATTAAAACAAACAAAGAAAAGTAAAATATATAAATAAGTAAATCCTGAGCTAAAAATGAATTTTTAAAAACAAACAACTGGCTGGGCACAGTGGCTCATGCCTGTAATCCCAGCACTTTGGGAGGCCGAGACAGGAGGATTGCTTGAGGCCAGGAATTCGAGACCAGCCTGAGCAAGAGTGAGTCCCCATCTCTACAAAAAGTAGAAAAATTAGCTGGGTGTGGTGGCACAGGCCTGTAGTCCCAGCTACTGGGGAGGCTGAGGCAGGAGGATCGCTTGAGCCCAGAAGTCCAAGGTTGCAGTGAGCTATGATGACACCGCTGCACTCCAGCCAGGGTGACAGAGCGAGACTGTCTCCAAAAAACAAAAACAAACAACTAAGAAAGCCAAAGCTCAAGCTCAGGATCCAGGGGGGACCCTGCCAGTGTCAAAATCTGGACCCCCAGGATGGGGCTCAGTGGCTGAGGCCTCCTCCCCGATTACCCCCACACACCTGCCCAGGCCCGGCCTGTACCACGGCAAGGCCCCCCTTGCCCGCATGGTCACCTCCTGCGCTGCAGAGCCCCCGGCTGGATAAGACCCTCCCCGCTGAGCGTGGCCACCCCCGCTCCCATGCCCCGCCCGCCAGCAGGGCCAGCCCAGAGCAGAACCACCAGGCCCTTCTAAGGCCTAAGGGTCCTGTGGGTGCACGACAACCTGGCACCTGGCTGGCGGAGCTGGCAGGACACAGGCCCAAAGCTCACGCTGAGCCAGAATGGGGATGGAGGGAGATCATCAGATTCACTGGGCCCTGCTGTGGCCCCATCATGATGTGACGTTGGCCTCGCATCCCCAAGTCTCTAGTGAGGAGAGGGCAGCCCAGCCTCCAGGGACCGGCCCCACCCCCGGACTCTGGATGGTCACTCTAAACAAGGTGAACGTGAGGGTCACCAGACCCCAGCTCAGGGCTCCGAGAGTACAAGGAGGGCCAAATGCTGCCACACACACCTCCATCTGCAAGAGCTGTACCTGAGCCCCACTACGTCCTCCAGCCTGGGACACCAAGCCCAGGGGCACCCCCACCCATGCCCCCCTACCTCCCTGGGCATGGCGCCGCAAGCCCGGGGGATGCAGGCTGTCGGCTCCACCTCCTCTCCCAGCCCTCAGCACCTTGCCAAGCCCCCTCATTGTTTCACCCCATTATTAGAGCCACCTTTGGGAGGCTCAGGAACCAGCCTCAGAGCAGAAACTAGGCTTTGATGTCTGCCCTGCCCCACCAACTCCCCCCAAACAGACACTTTGCTCCTCCAGATGCCGGAAGCAGAGGGCCAGGGATGCTGGAGAGGAAGCCGCTTCTCAGACCCTCCACAACTGTGGGGGCTGGGACGCCCTGCTGGGGGGCACGGCTGGCGGGCACCCCTCCCCCACCCTGCTGCCAGCGGGGGTTGGGGGGGCCCCCAGCTGCCTCCTTCTCCCTCCTGCCTCTCCTCCCTTCCTGGAGAGAACTGGTCACTTCCTCCACTGGAAACACACCGCCCAGCCCTTCTCTCCCTCTGTCTCACCCGCCTTCGCATCAGGACGCGCGACTCCGTCCCCATCTCTCGGCCCCCACGTTTCCTGCGTGAGGAGGGAGCTGGGGGTCACGGGACCACCACAGCATGGACCCCTGGAGTCGGAGTCCCTCCCCATCACAGGAGCCCAGGGGAAGCCCACCACCGGTTAGCCCTCAACAGGACCCCAGCCACACCCCGCAGCATGGCCCACACGATGCCACATCGACCTTCAGGGAGGCCGGCTCCTTGGGACAGGGTCCCACGACCTCTGAGTCAACCCTCCAGGGAGGGCTGGTGACTCCTTCGCCCAGGAAGCCTCACCTGCCAGGAACCCTCCCCAAACACCCACTGCAGCCGGCGCCACAGCCGCGAGCCCCACTCCTTTGATGAAGCAGAGGCTCAGGAGCACTCCCGCCCCGCTGAGATCAGACCACCCAGTTCCAGACCCAGCTCCCTGCTTCTGGGCCTCAGCCTACCGGCGCCTGCCTGGATCCAGTCATATGTGGCACCGGCCTCTCAAATGGTGCTGGATCTACAGGCCACCCACCACCTGTTGTATCAGGCTCGCCCTCTCTGAGAGGGGCAGCAATTGAAGTTCCATTTAGCAGATGAGAAGACTGAGGCCCCTGTGCCTGATCTGCCCAAGAACGCCAGCAGGTGGGAGCAAGGAAGGAGCTGCTCTCTTGCACCCACTGAGGCTGAGGGCCCACCGCCCAGCCCTGACTGGCCCCGGGAGAGTGTGGTACACCCAGCCCTCTGCCTGGGCCTTTCTGGAAACAGAGCAACCAGAAGGACCCCAAGAGCTGGGGCTGAGCGTGGCACGGCAGGTGGACCCCGAACCAGGCTCAGAGGTGCCTGAGCCCACAGACACCAACGTGTGGCCCCAGGGCCCCCTCAATGCCTTCCCAATGCCAGGCACCCAGACACCAGCAGACCAGCCCCCGCCCTCCGGCAGAGCCAGCGCAGCCAACTGGCCCCCCACCACCCCCAGCTCTCTTTCCGCAGCTCCTGACAGCCTCGGCACTGGGGAAATTATCTATTCCTTCTTTTTCTTTGCTATTTCACTTTAACAGCCTTTGGCAAGCAGAGTGGCTGAGTGAGTGGCCCTGGGGGTCTTTGGTGTTCTGTGGGAAGGGGCACCCCAGAGGCGCAGGGTCAGTGTCTGCAGTGTCTCCCTGCGGGGGTGGCAGGTGGGGAGGGCTAGGAGGGGCGGGCAGGCACTCACCCGAGAGGCAGCCCTCCTCACTGGGCTGCTGGGTCCACCCTTGGCAGCACCTTAACACGGTCCGGGCCTCTGTGGCGTACACCTGCCTGTAGCCCAGGTAGTAGATGGTTCTAGAAAAGAAAGGAGAAGGGAAGTGTTCACCATCGCAGGACCAGCTGCATCTGGCAACCACCAGACCCCAGAGACTGAGTCTACATCGTCCCATTTCCCAGCCAAGCAGGCTGAGGCCGAGGTGCTGAGGGGGGTGGCTGGTGCCAATGCCCAGTTAGGCTCCTCTGCAGCCCAGGGCGGGGCCTGAACCCCATGAATGAGGGGGCATGGACCGTCCTGGGGCCGGCAATGGGGCCTCACACTCGCTCACCCAGGAGCGCGCTGCCCTACTGCCTCTGCCCAGCCCCTCCCACACCCACAGCGGTCCCGGCTTCAAGCTGGGGTCTGAGGTCGAGATGCACAACTAGCCCCTCACCTGGCTCTTAGCACCAGGCCATTCTGGGAGGGTCTGGGGGAGTCAGACTGGAGGGGTCTAGACTGGGAGCCAGAATCACTTCTTGAATGAGCCAATGGGCCCATGGTGCCCAGCGCAGGCCGGGCTGGTCCAGGCCCCAGGCTCTCATTTTATCAACGAGCAACGGCCCTGGAGTGTCCATGAGGGCGGGTCCCCACACACAGGCACCACGGCTACTTCTCCTCACCCCAGGGGCACAGAGCTGAGCTGGAGAGACAGGTGACCCGGGGGAAGCCGTTACGGGCCACAGCAGGAGGCCCCGTGTGTGCCCAGGTCAAAGGGGAGACCTCAGGGTGGGCAGGCAGGGGGGCCTTCCCGGGGGCTGCGTGGCTAGTTCGCGCTCACACTGGGGGTCTTGCTAAGGCCATGTGAAGCCTGGCAGAGCCCCCCAGGAGCTGGCCAGCCTGGGACCCGGCTCAGGAAGTGGCCGTCGGAAGAAGGTGCCCACGGCCAGAGAGAGGCCAGCTCACCAAAGGGTGGGGTACCCCCATCTGTCCCCTTCCCCAAGTGCACAGGCTGCCCCAGACTGCAGCACTGCGGAGCCCGTGGAAGCCCCGCCACCTCGGGCTACCCTGTGCCCAGCCGCAGCCTCCAGCCGCAGCCTCCATCCGCTCCTGAAGACATCACCAGCCCCCGAGGCAGGCAGCCTTGGTGGAGCAGTTGGCAGGGCCCTGCCTCCCCTGCCCTGCAGCTGCAAGCCTAGAGCAGAGGGCAGGTGGGGTGAGGGCAGGCCTGGCCCCGCACGAGCCCTGCAGGCTCCTTCCGCTGCACCCCCGCCCAGGGCTGCGAAGTCCTGGCTCCTCCTTGTCTGGGCTGAGATTTTGGAAGGGTCTCTGCCCTTCCGGGGAGCTCCTCTCCTGCTTCCTCAGAGCACAGGTGACAACAGCCACAGGATCTGCCCGGGGCCCCTGCTGTCCCCCGAGAGCCCTGATGCTCGGCTCTCACCCCTCCCTGACCGGCCTCCCCTCACTCTAAGGGCCAGAAGAACAGATGGACAACTGCCCACAGCTTGACACCCTGTCTCTCCCTGCTGTGCTGCATTGAATAATGTCCCCAAAATCCAGGTCCACTGGAATGTGACCTTATTTAGAAATAAGGTCTTTGCTGAACTTATCAAGTTAAGATGATGTCACACTGGGTGAGGGTACGCTTTAACCCAATGACAAGTGTCCTTAGAAGAAGAGGGAAGTTCAGACACAGAGACACAGGAGCAGGCCGTGTGGAGATGAGGCAGAGACTGGGGTGATGCATCTACCAGCTGCGGCACGACAAGGATTGCCGGCGGCACGAGGAGCTGGGGGGAGGCCTGGGACAGACGCTCCCTCAAGGCCTCCAGCAGGAACCAGCCCTGCCCACACCTTGATCTCAGACTTCAGGCCTCCTGAGCTGTGAGAAAACAAATTCCTGTTGTTTTTAAGCCCCCTGGTTTGTGCCGATTTGTTACAGCAGCAGCAGGAAACTCATACTCTGATCACTGCCTGGCAGGGGCCCAATGGTCCCATGGCTACGAGATCTTTGTTTCTGCAACAACAGAACCAGTTGCACGGATGTGGGCTGTGTGGGGGGAGGATGGAGAGAGACAGAAAGAGAGAGAAACAGAGAGACAGAGTCAGAGAGAGACAGACACAGAGACAGAGAGACAGAGAGAGGCAGACCTGAAGACTGGAAGATGGGCTATCCCAGGGCCTGCCCTGCAGCCTCCAGACCCCACAGCCAGCACCCCTCCCCCACCCCCCGCCACTCTCTGGGGACAGTGACCAGGGGCCTGGCCAACAGCCACTGGGTCGAGGGCCCTTGAGCCCCTAGGAGCAGCCGTTTCCAGGTAACAAAACACCCTCCCGCCTCGCTGGGGCTGGAGCGTGGGAAGCCGGAGGTTGGCCCTGAGGACCCCAACCCAACAAACAAACAGGGCCAGCAGCCAGCGGCGGGCCCGCTTCCCGGAAGCATGTGTTCATGCACGCGCACTGCACACAGAGAAACTCTGGCAGCGCCTTGCAAAATACCACTTTGGCAGGACATGAAACCACTTGCCTGGACAGAAACCTACGGCAGCGGGGAACAATATTTGGCAGAGCTGAGAAAGCGCCGGCCCTTGCATCGTAAATATTTATCCCCTCTCCCCGGGCTGCGGTGGTGCTGGGCTACGTGCTGCTCCCTCAGTCACCGGCCACCCCCCATCCCCCATCCCCCTAAAGAGAAAGACCCATGGAGAGGGCCGATTGGCCTGCAGTCCCCAAGGCCCCCTAAGGAAAGACCCTCGGTCCCCTGCAGGTCCCCTGCAGCCAGCACCAGCTCACACAGGCCCCAACAGCCAGCGGGAGACGGTCCACACAGGCCTGGGGGTACAGGGGAAAGGGGCACCAGGCTGCCAGGCCTGTAGGATGCCCACTCCTCTGCCTTCTGCAGCCACCGTCCCACAGGGAGGTGGCAGTGCAGGGAGTGTGGGCCTAGCAGGAGGGACACATGTGGCAGCTCCTCGTCCCATGTCCCCTTCCTCCTCCCACCCTTCCTTCTCGTGGACCTTGTTCCTCGCCCAGAGCTCCCCGGCCTGGGGAGGCCCATGCTGGCCATCGGGCTTGTCAGGAAGTACCTGCTGGGGGACTGACAGCAAGATCCCTGGGCACCCCGTCTGGCCTCTCGGTGTAGCCACAGCCTCTCCTGTTTTGGGCCAGGCCAGAGCACCCCGTCGCCCCGCATGGCCCTGCCTGTGGCCGGCAGCAGGCTCCACGGCCAGGAATCAGACCCAGAGCCAAAGGCCTGCCACCCTTCAGACTGCAGGGGAAACAGCGGCAGGAGCCACCACATAACAGCCACACGTGTGCAGTCACTTAACCCTCACCCCAGCTGCAATCCAGGCGGGGAAACTGAGGCTTAGGCAGGCTCTGCACCTTGCCAGGGTTCACCCAGCCTGAGGACCTGGACCCAGGGTCCCTCTCAACCAGCTCCACACCGACACATGGGCTTGTAAGCACTGGGGACTCACAGGCAAACAGGCACGGCCGAGGGCTCTGGGCTAGGGACGGGGACTCCCAGGGGGTTGTGAGGAAGGCTGCACTCGGTCTGGGCTAACGGGGAGGCGGGAGGGAGGAAGGGGAACACCCCAGACACAGCTGGTCCAGGGGCCCACCAGGGGACGGCTGCCAGAGGGACGTCTGGGAGGGACATTTGGGGAAACATCCCCCAGGCTAACACAGCTAGACTCAGCCCCAGGAAGAGACACGAGGAAACATGGGACATGAGCCTGGGTCACCCGTAACCACTTGGTGCCGGTTCCAGTGAACCATACAGGCGCCTTGTGGGCACAGGGTGGGGAGAGGACTCTAGTTCACCCAGGAGTTGTGGGGGGGCCGGGGTGAGAATAGAGCAAAGGTGGACCTCAGCCACACCCCAGAGCCAGTCGGACAAGACAGCTGTCCGCCCAGGGAACCCGAGGCAGAACGGCCATGTCTTGGGGAGGAAAGGTTGCTAAAGGGTCCCAGACACCTCAAGCAGTGCCAGAAGGGGATCCCCTGCCGGTGCACGGCCCGGGCAGCGTGGCCCTCCCAGACAGGGGGACTTTCCCCACCGACGCCCTGGGCACCCTGCCAGGAGGCTGGAGGCTCCCACGCTGCCCGCAGGCCAGCCTGGAGACCATGACCGAGAAATCATCTGAATGGCCAGCCCCGGGGAGTTCCCCAGCCCGGGGTCCCAGTGGCTTCGGGCTGCTTCCAGAAATAGCACGTTCCACTACGAGTTGTTGACAAGATGTGGTTTATGTCTGTGGTCCCCAACCCCCGGGCCACAGCCCGGTACCATCGTGGCCTATTAGGAAAACAGGGCCCCACATCACCACCTGAGCTTCACCTCCCCACCTCACCTCCCCACCTCACCTCCACGGGCACACAACCCCCCCCGCCTCGCCCCAGCACCCCCATGCCCCCGTCCATGGAAAAATTGTTTTCCACGAAACTGGTCCCTGGTGCCAAAAAGGTTGGGGACCGCTGGTTTATTTGACCATTACAAGTGTATCCACTTTGTAAATACACGTACACCCACGCACGTGTGAAGATCAGAAGGACAGAATGAAAAACGCACATTTTGGGGGAAAACAGCAAGGGGAGATCAACCTCAGCCTTCCTGACATTGGGGCTGGGTCACTCGGTGGGGAGGGGCCATCCTGTGACTGCAGGACGCGGAGCAGCAGCCCTGGCCCTCCCTGCTCACCCCTCAGCAGCCAAACCTGACCAGGCATTGCCAGTGTCCCCCGGGGGGGCAGAGAGAACCGCCCCGGCTGAGAAACACTGTTATAGCCTAAACGTATTTTCTTCTCCTCTACTCTGAACACGTATGAATCGTACAGCAAACAAACATTTGCCATGAAAGCTGCATCCCGCAGGGGCCGCTGAAACAGACACAGCAGGTGTGGAGCCCCACACGGACCACGCACCCACAGGAGCAGCTCAGAGCAGGCCATGCCCAAAGCCCTTGCTGAGGAGCTGAACACACACCCTTATCTGAGGACACACATTCCTGCCTCCCCTCCCCCAGACACACGGAAAGCCTCCACCCAACATGGGGCAGCTGCCAGCTTCCCCTCACCCCACTCTGCCATCGGCAGGCTCTGCACAACCTGAGTCTGTAAAAAGGGGAGAGCTATGCAAAGGGATGCCTGAAGTTTGATTTTGAAATAAAATCTTGAGCAATTAAAGGTTTCATGTGGGCTTGGGAACCTGACCTGCAGGTCGGGCAGCACATCTCCAGCAGGAACTCAGCAGGCCGCATACCCGCTACCACCCTCCTGAGTGGCCAGCACCCCTCCCCGGCAGGGCCCCCTCCTTCCTCATGGGGTCCCCCCACCCTCACAAAGGGCCCGGGTGCACGGCTAAGCAGGAGAGTGCCACAGTCTGGGAGTCCCCTCCAGGGCAGCCTCACCCCAGGGGGCTGGGAGAGGCCATGTCCTCAGATGAAGGGCTTCCAGTGAAGGGGTAGGGGGTACTGGTGGCCCTGAGACCAGGACGGGGCCCCAGCCCCAAGTGCCCAGCTCCCAGATGGTCAGTGCTGCCCTTGGTGTGAGCAGAGCCCCTGCCCATCGACCCTGGGTCCCGGCACGTACCTCCGCTCGTGGCTGACGCACCATGCCTGTGGCCCACAGCCAGGCTTCCACACGGGCACCACGTGGCTGAAGGCCTGCACACAGGGCTGGCGGTGGCCCACCAGGGTCAGCTTCTGCTCAGCACACACATGAGGCCTGGGACAGGGACACAGACAGTCAATGCCTCAGCAACCAACACCCGGCTGGCACCCACCCCTCCTGCACACCTGCCCTTGGTGTCGGCCCATCCAGGGTGGGGTCCAGACCCGTGGCCACCCCAGGCCTGCCGTGGAGCCCAGGCCCAAGGGCATGGGAGCTCAGAGGGAAAAGGAACAACCACCACAGCAGCCCCCATGTGTCCTGCACACTGCATCCTCCAGGATCCCTGCCACACAGACCCTGCCACCTTCAACAGATGGGAAACGTGGGGCTGGAGGATCCCGAGTCCACCCCAGCCCTCCCCACGTCCCTTCCGAGACACCCCTGAGCCAGGGGGCAGGGGCTTGCCCCAGGTCTGCCCTCATTGAGGGCAAAGGCAGTCTCCACAGAGCAAATTCTGGAAAAGAGGACAAGGGCTCAGAGCTAGTGTCCCCTGTGTCGGGCAAAGTCTGGGGGCTGGCAGGCTCCACATGGCCTCTGAAGGAGGAAAGAGGCTCATCCTGCTTGGCCAAGCTCTGGGTTCACTCCCCAGGAGGAGGGGCTGGCACACCCTGCGTGGACCAGAGTCTGCCTTCCACACTGGGGACACAGCAAACCTAGCAGGTCCCTGCCAGAGCCCCTCCCGCCCCCAGGGCCACCCCCTCCCCCAACTTCCCTACCTGAGGTCCCTGCTCTGCCAGGGGATACTGGGGCACTGTCTGGCCTTGTCACCGCTCTCCACCCGTGCCCTGTGTGAGGTCCTGCTACTGGGCGGGCCGGCCCCTGGCTCAGCACTCGGACACTCTGCCTGCCCCATCCAGCCACCCTGGCCCAAGGCCAGCCGCCCCCAGACAGATGCTCTCACAACGGAAGACTATTTTTCCTCCCTCCCGTGGGCTCGTGCTGGGTGAGAGCCTTTCCCCCCGTGATTTCAGCCCATCCCATCATGCTGACCAAGTTGGGTAACAACAGCAAGAACCTGCCAGCTGGGGGACAGGGTCCCCAGCTGCTGCCAGTGAAGGGGACAGATGGTGACCAGGACCAGAGGCCAGCTCCAGGTCACCAGCCAAGTCCTAAGGAAGCCAGGGCTGCTGCTGAACATGTCCTGCCAGAGACCTCCTGCCCCAGAAGTCCTGCCCAGGCCCCTCCCACAGTTTCCCGAACTTCCCATCCCAGGGCAGTGGCTTGTCCTCCGGAGGCAACATTCATCTCTGGAGCCCCAGTCCAGGTAACTGCAGAGTGAGGACCTCAGGGCACAGTACAGGGCAGAGTGCCGCCTGGCCAAGAGTGGGGTCAGGCTCCCCCGTGAACTCCCTGACGGGACCTGCAACTTCAGCCTTGGAGCCTCCATGGCCACCTGGACCCTCCAGCCAGGAGGGATGGGGCTGTGCCATCCCAGGGTGGGGTCAGAAAGGCTCTGCAGTTGCCTCTTCTTGCACCAGGGAGAAAACCCACTCTGGGGTGGGAAGGGGACTTCCAAAAGCCCACCCATTTCTAACAAGGAGGGAGGGGGAAGAGGCAACTCAGCTCAGAAGAGCCTCCTCAGTGCCCAGCACCAGGCCCTTTCTGGACATTAGATTGTCGAATACCCCAAACTCCCCAGGGAGGAGGTGATGGTGACCCCTCCTGGTCTGCTCAAAGTCACCAGCTACTGAGAAGTAGAGCCAGGACTAGAGGCCAGGCCTCTTCTGCCTTCCCCCAGGGGCCATGTTGGGGTCCTAGGATTCTAGGGTGAGAATTTGGGGAGAGGGACAGAGCAGGAGGGTGGATTATGGACAGAGGGTCTTATCCCCAGGGAAAGGCCCTCCTCGGCCTTCCTAGGGCTGGGTTATGGCCTGGGGGTCCCTGCCTCCACCCTTCCTGGCCTTATCCCTGACCCCAGCCTACAGCACTGATGCTGGATGGTGCCATGGACCCCCAGGGCCACTGTCCCCTACCCCACCCTGCTCTGTGCCCTGAGAGGCCGACCTCTGTGGATTACATCCCCCAACACACGCTCACACGTGCACGTGTGCACACGCACACACACACACCCCTACCCGCTGGCTACCAGCTGGGTTTGGCCAATGGGAGGGCCAGCAGGAGCTAGGGGGCTGGGAGAGAGAAGCTGGGATATTTGTCCCTCCTGGGGGGTGAGGGGTGGTTGATGAGGGCTGCCTTCCCAGCCCAGGCTGCAACACGGCTCTCTGGGTTCCAGGAACTGGTCCTCCAAGTGCCCTTCACCCCAGGGGTGGAGTCAGCTCCTGCTGCTGCACCCCAGGCAGTTTCTCACCCATAGGCCACCACACCGTGCACAGCTTTGTGCAGACTCCCTCTCTGGCCCCTCATGGGAGGTGCTGCTCTGTCTCCCTCCCACTGACAGATAAACTGTTCTCCTGAAAATCAAAAAGCCAAGCTTTCATGTGACAGTATCGAGTTTGGGGTAAGAGCCAACTGTAAAGAACTTGCACATGTTACAGGACAGAACTCGTGATGGACCCCTCCAGCCCACCCTGAGGCACAGGCGCTATGGCAGTGTAGCATCCTGCAGTGGTCCTCAAAGTGGGGTTCCCGGGCCAGAACCAGCAGCCTTTCCTGGGAACTTGTCAGAAATGCACATTCTTGGGCCCCGCCCTGGACCTAGTGAATCTGGAACTCCAGGGGTGGGGCCCAGTGTTCTGCAGGGATTCAAGGATTGCTTGTCTTTTAACAAGCCCTCTGGGGGATTCTGAAGCACACTCAAGTTTGAGAACCCCGGGCCTAGCAGTTTGCAGCAAGGTCTCCAGTGCCAGGAGCCTGGGTTTGAACCTCAGCTCCCCATTCACCATCTGCAGGGTGGGCAGGTTACTGACCCTCTGCCTTGGTTTCCACATCCATAGAATGAGGACTCAGCACTGACCCCGCCAGGTTGTTGTTAGGGCTGAATGAGCCAGTGCAGAACGTGCTCCTGACAGCCCTGGGAGGTGTGAGCTGGGGTTACTGTTGGTGCTGGGGACCCAGCAGTGAAATAGCTGTTTATCTTCTCAGGGAAGAGGATCATTTGTGAATCCAAATTGGGACCAAGTGAATGGCTACAGGTGTTGTCTCATTGTTGCTGTGAACGCTTTTGCCCACCCCTGTGCCTTGCAACGCACTTACCCGAGGTGAGCCCGGGGCAAGTGAGGGCCAGATTCCTCACCCTGAAGAGCAGAAGGGGGAGGGGAGTGAGACCAATGACCCCTGGGCTTGCGGGCTGCAGGGCTCCAGCCCCCAACTCTGGCAGCCCACGAGCGTGGGCTTTCAACACACAAGCCAGGTCTGGGGACCACAGTGCAGCCTGAGGAGCCCTCAGCCCTCTCTGAGCCCCCACCCAGCATCTGGAAAGCTGGCATGATGACAGCACAGGCCTCCGGGGCTCCTGAGTGCCCAGGATGAGCCCAAACGTGTCAGGAGCTGACATGGGCCCCACGTCCCCTGCCCGAGGGTCATGGCCATTCCCTCCTGCTGACCCCAGCTCGGGACACAGAACACTGTCACCGAGTTCAAGGGTCTGTCGTCTCAGGGGGGTGGGGTGCTGCAGGAGGCAGAGGAACCGGGCAGTGGTCCAGCCACAGGGCCAGCGGGAGGAGAAACGCCCCACCCAGCCCTTGGCTATGTCGGAGCACAGCGGGAGAGGGGATGGGGTGGGGGCCTTCTTGTCCCTCCTGGCCCTCCTCAAACCTCGGCAATCTTGGCTGTCACTAACCTGTGAGATGACAATGCCAAAGGACTCGTCGAGACCCCTTGCCAACCCCACCTGGGGGCTGCCCAGCAGCCTTTCTGGCACATTCACTCCGGTCACTCTCCGGGCCCCTGCCCACCTGGCCTGCCCTGCATCCTCCCAAGAACTCCTCCCCTACCACAGCTCTCCCCAGAGCGCAAGGGCCACTGCCATGCCCAGGAGGCCTCTGGCTCCAACCACAGTCAGAGTAGATCTCAGGGAGCCACACCGCCCCAAGGCCAGCCCCACGGCTACAGGGCTCTCGCCATGTCGCTGCAAATGGCTCCCAGGCAGACTCTGACCTGACGGCTCCTGCCTGAGCCCAACAAGATTGACGGGTGGTCCATCAGTGCTCGAGGGAGGAGGGAGGGAGACAACTGTCTCTGCTGGGAAGGTCCTGGCATGTCAGAAGCACAGCCATTGTCATAGCTGCTTTCCCTCTGGGAAGACGGAGGGGTGGGCTGGGGGAAGGGTGGGCAGAGGAGGGGACAAAAAGAAACCTGACCACAGACCTACATAGGTCCAAGGAGAACCCAGTAAGATACTTCCCTGATCTTTGGCAGGATCACAGTCACAGGCCTTTCTGTTCCTTGCGGTTGGATCCTGCTTCCCATCTGGGGGAGGAACAACAATTCCCAAACTACAAAGTGGACCCAGCATGGTCAGAGGGGGATTCGTTCCCGCTGTTGGGCCATCTGCTCCCTGAAGAGCTGAGCTCCCGGAGGCAAGGGGTAGACACGCAGGGGGGTCCCTCTGGGATGGGCAGTTACATCCTGGGCCCCAGTGCCGGGGCACCAGGGTGAGGAGGTGAGGGGCAGGCAGCTTCACTTGGCTCCCAAGCCTGGCCAAACGCAGCCCTGGACACACCCGCAGGGAGGAAGGCGGTTTGCTCAGGACTGTCTCCCTCATGTTTGTTTCTAAAGACTCCATTTTTACCTCCATGGTTCAGCACCAAACATGCTGGCTGCACCCAGGGATTGGGGGAGCCCAGTTCCTGCCCTGGGGCCCCTTGGATGCTGCGGCTGGGCAGACTGCTTGAGGCTGTGACTCTCGGACACTAGGTGCCTCCCACTAGAGGAGACTTCAGCTGCAACGCCACGTACACACACAGCGCCCAACACAGCAGCTGGCTATGGGCGGGGTCTCCTTCCCCTCCACCGCACCTGGAAGCCTTGGCACCCAGGACAGGTGAGAGGCAGGGCCCCGCCCAAAGGCGAGACTCAGAACAGCTGCCTACAGGCCATTCAAAGCACAGTTCCACTTTCTGACTCCTGAGGTGGTCGAGCAATCTCTGACGGCCCCAGAGGATGCCTCAGGCTCAGAGAAAGGGGCCGTTTCAGCCCTTGGGGCCAGGAGGTCCACAGAGCTACTTGCAAGACAGGACTTGAGTGTGGAGGGACAAGGGACCTGACCTGCCCCTGGTGGGGAGTCCTCAATATAATTTGCTGGTTCCAAAACACAGGCCATTTCTTAGCACAGCTGAAAGTTCAGTGCCATGAAGCAGATACATCTCCTCTGAAATGTCAGGGCCCAGCAAGTCAGTGTGTCAGGAGATGGGCAATCTGTCTCCCTGTCCCAGACCTGCTCCTGGAAGCCCAACCAGCTGCGTTGGGGCAGCCCTGCATGTGGTCAGCAGTTGGTCCAGGCCCCAGGAAAGAAAGGCAAGCCATTTTTCCACAGCAGCAGAAATCCACTTTAGAGGCAAAAACAAATAGGTAAGTTTTGCCTGCTCCAGGGATAGCACTGAATCTGTACAAGTGCTCAGTCAGCGAGGGCCAAAGAACCATCTGCATCGCTCTGGCAGCACATGAAGGTCCGTGGGGCATCTGGGGCTGCAAGTCAGTGGGACACCCCCCATTGCACCGCCCAGCCTCCCCCAGAGGCCCACGACTTCTAGCACTAACAGGAGGTCGGCACTGTTTAAACTGGGCAGCTCCCGGTTCAGGAAAACCGCCAGAAGGGGTGCAGCTGCTCTGAGCCAGGCCCTGCCGGCTCATCAGATCTCTCTGGAAGGGAAGGGTGGGCAGGACCGGCAAGGACAACCCTCGCCTGCTCCTCTGGGGTGAGGGGAGCAAACAGTGACTCTGGCACCTCTCCAACCCATGGCTGCCACCTCCTATCTGCTCAGAATGAGCCGCTGGATGCCCCACAGCCCAGCAGAGACCACTCCAGGGTCCAGTGGAATGGAGCTGTCCCTCCCTCCGCCAGCCAGCCACTGCCCACTGCAGCCCTACTGCGTGTCCAGGTATGTGCCAGGTGCTTGTTTACAAGACAAAAGTTCTGTGGACAATGCATGTGCAGCTGTTGTGGAACTCAGATTCACACGCATGGGGCAAACAGAACAGAGGCCCCAGGTGGATATACACTGAGCCAAGAAATAAGGGGCACAGTGGCTACCACTTCCCTGGAGAGGGAGCCCCGGCCCAGGCTGTGAAGGGCAGGGAGAAAGGAGGGCAGCAAGGCTTCGGGAAAAGCAGGCAGCAGGAAGAGATGACTCTCTCATGCCATCCATTCCTGCTGGTTCTCTAAGGGTGTGCAGGCAGAACACAGGAAAACAGACCATTGGCCCCACTCCCAAGACCTTAGCAGCGGGGCCAGTTGGGTAGGGGGCCCAGGAAGGGCCCCTCAGTGTCCACAGCACACGGGAGGCAGAGGCCTCTCTCAGCAGACGTCCATCACCTCTGCTGAGCATCTGCCCGCCCCTGGGACTCGTGGGGAAGCCCACGGCCAACCCTCTGAGAAAAGGCCAGTTGAGCGGTGAAGGCCATGTGGTGTCCCTTCTAAGCCTGCAGCACCCCTCCAACAAACTCCTTGGGGTCACAGGACAGAGGAATGTCCGGGAGAAGTCATACGGAGTCAAGACTCAGGCCGCTCACATTTCTGGATGCAAAGGCCCCAACCCAGGGACAGCGCCCCTTTGGAAAGGCCACAGGGAAATCTTCCTTCTTGGAGTAAAATGAGACCCAGCTTGGGGGTCCTGGGGGTGCAGACTCCCCGCCAACTCCCCATGGACGGTTATCCTCAGTCCCCAGGGGGCTGCGGCTCTGTCCTGCACAGCCAGGTAGGCGGCTGGGGACCCTCAGCACCAGGTCCTTTGGGGCAGTGCTGAGAACCCCTCCAGAGGCCCCTGAATGGGGCAGGGCTGTCAGGCAGGAGGCCCTCACGGGGCCTCTCCAAGCTCTGCGCCCCGGGCCCCACCACACCGCAGGCGCCCACTCCTCCTCCTCCTCCATCCAGCTTTCCTTTGAGGCAACAACACAGGGATTGGTTTGCTGTTTGAGAGAGACCGCTAAACGGCCCCATTGGGGAATCATCTTTCAAAATTAAATTCATCTCGGCTGGCTCCCTGACCCTCTCTTCCTGCCCATTCTGGCACTGAGTTTCCTCTCCTGCAGCCCAAAGCGCACGTGTGGAACACACAGACCAACTCCGTCCAGCTCCCCGTCTGGGCACAGCCCGCCCTGCCAAGGCCCCCAGGCCCCAGGAGGCTTGGGAGGGAAGCGGGAACACGCTGCTCCCTCTGCCTCCTCCAAGCCGGCTCCGGGGCTGGACCCTGCCCGGAAAGGGGCCCAGATTCCTCACCTCTCCCGAAGTACAGCATCTGCCTGAGCCTGCAAGACCCACCCACATCTCAGAGCGGAGGAGAGGGAGAGGAGGCGAGAGGAGGCGAGGGGCCCCACCGCAGAGCCCCAGACCCAACCCCGGAACCTTGTGTCTCAGCCAACCCCTCCCCAGTTAAGGCAAAGAGCCCATTGTTCTGGGGCTCCGGGGGACAAAGCCTCGAGCCAGGTCCCCGGCGGGCCGCCCAGGGGTCGGGGGCTCCACGCCCCGCCGAGCCCTCCTAGCCCCCCTACTCACATGCTGGGCTGCAGCGGGGGCAGGGGCCGCGGCGGCGCGCGGGCGGGCACCGCGGGGAGCAGCAGCAGCAGCAGCGCCAGGGCCACCGCGCGCCCCGCCGCCCTCCCCTGCGCTCGGACAGGCATCGCGCGCGCGGCCCCGCGCCGGGTCCCTGCTCCGGCCCCCGGTTCACAGGCGGCCCCGGCGCCCCCTCGGAGCCTCCGCCTCGTCGCGCGCCATGGCCGGGAGGGCGCACGGGGCGCAGCCACAGGTGCCCGAGATCGCTGCAGGTGCGGAGGGCCTGGCCTCCCGCCTGCGCCCGAAGTGGCAGCGCCCAGACCTGCGCGCTTGGCTCGAGCCCGCGGGACACTCGCCGGGCGCGGCGAGCGCAGGGAGCCCGAGAGACCGCCCCGCCTGCGGCACGCCCCCAGTCCGCCCCCAGCCCGGACCCCAGCCCCGGCCCCGCCCCCGGACGCCCTAGGCCCCGCCTCCTCTCCCGCAGCGCCCCGCCCCCGGCTCCTCTCCGGTCCCGTCCAGACCCCGCACTCCAGCCAAGGCCACGCCCACCCCCGCTTCCAGCCCCGCCCCCGCTCTCGGCCCCGCCCACCACCTTCCCCGTGTTCCCTCCCCACCCCAGACCCCCGCGAGGCCGGCTCATCTAAGGCTGAAAGTCCCAGGTCCCGACCAACCCGAGTGAACAACCCAGGCGAGGCCGAGTGCCAGCAGCACATCCCGCACATCCCTAACAGGTAGCTCTCCGCAGGCTGCACCCCAGATTCCAGACCTCTGGGACAGCCCTCAGCCTCCGTTCCTTCTTAAGTCCCACAGGGAAGCCAGCCTCGGCTTGTCCTCCCCGTGGATGCTCTATCCACCCTCACCCCTGGCACCTTATCCCCTCCCTCCCCGGGCAGGGCTGGGGAAGGGTTTGGGGAGGGGGGTGGGCAGACTCTGCAGACCCCTATGTACCTCTGGACACCCCCTTCTTGGCACCAACATTGTTGGTCCCCAACCACCTTCCGGGCATTTTTATTTTTATTTCTGTGCAGAGTGTTGTTGGACAGCGGCCTGGAGTGTGGGGGTCCCACGGGCCACCGGCGTGGGGAGGAGTGCCTGGCAGACCCGGAGGCACCAGCAAGGGCAAGTCTTCCGTCTGGATGAGGCTTGTGGTTTGGAATTGACTTGCTCCGGGGCAAGGGCAAGGTCTGGTCAAGGGAGCTGGACGTGGGGTCCCTGGGGTCCTCACCAGCCACTCAGAAGTGGCTATTCAGGGAGGGCGGCGGGAGACACAGTCCAGGTGGGACCAGATGGTGGCCAGGAGTTGGCCCACATTAGCCATGTGGAAGGGAGCCCCTGCCGGTCCCAGCTGGAGAGCATGCTAGCCATCAGCCCCCTGGCAGGCCTTCTGCCACTCCACGTAGCCTGAATGAGGAAGGCTTATGGATCCCCTACTCCCAGTGGTACTGGAAGGAACCCCTGGCTGGGAGGAGCTTGGGAAGTGGGGACCCCCAACTATCCAGATGCAATGCAGATGCAACAGTACGCCCCCCCCAACAAAAACAGGCTATCTGTGCCCTCCACCCTGCCTGGAGGGTCACAGTCATTTTAGGGGGGGTCCCTGTCAGGCCAGCTCTGCATTATTCCTGCTTTACAGGCAGGGGAGGGGGGGGCACCCTAGGTGGCTCCACTTGTAAACTGCAGATCTGGGACTGAACACAGGGGCCTGGCTCCAGGACCTCTGCTTAACCCCATACTCCAATGTTTGTAAATCAGAGAAAAACACTGAAGGGCACAGAATAGCCAGAACTCCCCATGGGGAGAGTCCACTGTCTTCTGGAACCCCAAACCCAGGTTGGTGCCCCTGCTTGCTGAAGCTCCAAACTCTACCCTCGTCTGCCCACCCCTCCCTGGGATCAGGGCGGCAGGGGCTGGCCCAAACCGAGATTCCAGGCCCACTTTCCTCCCATTCCACCCTGGAGCACTGGTCTTGCAGGAGAAGCTCCCCAGCCCCGCCTTGGCACAGGGACCTGTCCTGCGGGTGTAGGTGCAGGTTTGTAAGAGCCTCGTCACCCTGAGAAGTGTGCACTGGTTTCCCCTCTCCACATCTTATGCTTCCTCTTCTAGAGCCAGCTTGGCACACATCATGGCCAATGAGTGTGTGTTAAGTGACTGGATTAACACCTTTAAAAAGTTCACCACTTCTCTGCTGAACTCCATCCTGCCCCTGGGATGACTCATTGTTTCAGAAAATTCTCCGGCTTATCAGAGGAAGATGGAAAGAATTTGGATGGATCCTGTGGGTTAGAAAGGCGGTCTCTGGGCAAGGGAGGATTCAGGTTTTGTGGGGCCTGAAACATAAAATCAGGGGGCCCTATGGAAGAAAAGCAATACAAAATAAGTCATTTTGCTAATTTTACAAAACTACATGACCCCGGGTGTGCATTTCTAGGCCCCACTCCCAGCCTTAACTTGAAAAGGCCCCTGAAGTACAAGCTTTATCAGACTCATGGTGATTCTGCCTCTGTGAACCCCTGTGTCCCGGGCACTAAGATCAGCTGCTGGGTGAAGAGTTCTAGGCAGGTGCTGGGTGAGCAGGCAGGTGTGGAGAAGACAAGTGCTTCCTGCTGGAAGTCCCTATGGCTTAGGACACCTGCTTTGCCCCCCTCCAGGCATGCATAGCCTTTCCCCACATCATAAAGGTGGTGGTGGGATCCACTGGGGCAGGCTGTGGTCTTCCCACCGGCCCCAGACAGAGCCCTCATCCTCAGGCACAGGTGTGGATGAGTGAAACCTGCCACACAGAGCCCCTCATACAGACAGATGCTGGTGGGCAGGCCCCTGGGCCGTCCATGTCCCTAAATCTCACCCCCTGTACCCCTAAGCCCATCTCCTCTGCCCAGCCTGGCACTCGAGGGCATGAGCGACAGTCAAGCAGGTAAATCTAAAGTGTGTCTTTTTGCACAGAGGGTGCTTAGAATTTGCATTTGAAAAAAGCAATCAGACCATACAAATGTGTTGTTTTGTTAGGGTGGAAAGCCTGGTGGGTGCTCACAGCACAGGTGGAGAAAGATTTCTCATGCAGAAATTAAGATATATAAAAGTAAAAAGTTTATTTTGTCTTCTCAGAAGGATAGAGAGAATGAGAGAGTGGAAGAGAGAGGGAAGGGGGTAGAAAGAGCAGGGAGGGGCGTTGCATCCCAAAGAGAGGGCTGCCAGCAGCGAGGCCAGTGGCTCCCTGATTTTAAGGGGGACGAAGAGAAAAAAAATAGTGATGGCTGTCAGTTGATAACAAAAGTGGCAGCAGGTGGACGTCAAAGTCCAGGAGTCGGTTTCCTGCCTTCCTTGGAGAAGAGATTATCGCAGGAGATGTGACTCTGTCCTTGAGATGGGGTTGAGGCTGTAGCTCCTTCTTCTGCTGTTTGTTTACTCAGGAACTCTGTAAAAAGCAGATTCTCAAAGAACAATTTTGAAAGAGAGATTTACATCTCTTTTCTGTCCATGCAGCTCTTTTCAGCAGTTGTGCAAAACAGAACTCCTGCAGGTGCCTGTTGTGAGAGAACTCGTAGGATGGATCTTTAACTGTTCCTGAGGAATTGTGGGATTAGAGATTTTCCTGCTATTTTTGCAAGGCCACCGCTTTCAGTTTAATACACTTCTATATGTGGATTTAACTCACAATAAACAAGTTTTCTTTTATAGTAATCAAACTAAACAGAGCGTAGTAAATATTCTCCAAGAACTATCTACCTTTGTCCGTTTTCGTAATAAGCACTTAGCTTAGAAAGTTCACTAATGTTTTATTTTTTCTTATTTATTAAATTTTTTACATTTATTTATTTCATATGGAATTTACCCTGCTGTGTGCTGTTAGGGGAGGATCGGACTAGTTAGCTGACAGTTCAGGTTCATGGCCAACCTGCTTGCACTGCTCTGAGACAGCATCTCAAGGAGAGCTAATCACAGATGGGATCTGTCTCTGGGGGTCTCCACCGGTTCTTATTTCAACCCCAAATAGTTTTACTATTTTCCTTGCATCGCTGGAGCGAGACGGGAGTGCTTGCCATCGTGATTCTGACGATAGTGTGCTGATACCACATTTAAATGATGGCATAGCAAGTACCTCCCCATCACTCTTGTTCCCCCCAATACACCAATTATATGGGTAATTCTCATACATCATTGTTGCAAAGGAGTTTTGGGGTCACTTTACCCAGTTCCTTCAAAGTTGCATTGGACTTTTAATTGCAATTGCCTTAAACATATGCATTAATTTAAGAAGAACTGGCGTCCTCACAATATTCACACTTTGGGAAGGGCAGGGACCATAGCGGGAGGTGCACTTTCTGACCAGCTGAAGAGAGAGGGGCGTAGCCCCTGTGCAGGACACAGGGGTTAGGACCCACCTGTGGCGTAGGACCCCCACGCCAGATCCACTGGATCCTCATCGTCCTCTTCCGAAATGGGGGCTTCCCATGGCTTCAGATGCCCATTGGTGACAGCTGCATCTCGGGATGGGCCCTTGGCCCAGCTCATCTGGTCCCAACTCAAATTCCCATCCCAAAAGCCTTGAGCGAAACTGTAGCCAAAAATCCAATTCCATCTTAGGACTTGCTGACTCCACTTACAGGGTACAGACAAAATCTGGTCATCACAATCCTGAGCATTTGTGGGGTGTCTGACCCCAAATTTATGATGCCCCCACCCAAGCCAGGAAGAGGGCCCTGAGCCGTGGTGCCTGGTTGGGGAGCCATGGCGTCAACTGTGGCCCCGGCCCCCAACGGCACATACCTCCCTGTCCAGAGGAGGGGTCTCAGCCTTCCCCTCCCTTCTTCATCCAGCACCACTCAAACGCCTCAGGCCCAGCGGGACACCCAGGTCACCACTCCTGGGTCACACATGGAATCGGCTTGATTGGGAGCCTCACCCCAAACAGATGTGAGGAGTAGACATGCCTCCATTTTTACATCTGGCAAACGATCACCCTAGCTTGCCTGAAAAGCATTATTAAAAGAGTTTTCAATGTTCTTGTCTCATTCTCTGCTGGAAATGATAAAGGTAGCCTTTGGACCGAGGAAAAACAACACAGGGAGGAAGGAGACTCAAACCACGGCTTGGCTGATAATTCCCAGCGCTAATTTGCAAAGCAAACTGCTCCCTCCTCCTCCAAAGGGCCGGCTGCTGGGCTGCACCTCTGCCCTCTCCAGCCCAACTTGGATCCTTCTGAGAGAGGAAGAGAGAATCCCACAGAGAGGAATTCAAAACATCCTTTGAAGCTCCCTGAACTCACATGTCTGTCAATCCAAGAAAATAATCTAGCATCCTGTCTGAATTTCCACAAACACTTCTCCAGTCAGGAGATCGAGCAAATTAATTAATGCCAAAGGTGTTTTCAGACCCTTGGATACACAGGCCCCACGGCAGCCTTCCAGGTCGATGTGGGTGATGGCATCCTCACCGGCTCCTGCCCACATGCCCACTGTGAGAGACAGTAAGTCCAGCATCACTCTAGCGATGGCTGCGGACAGGGCGTGTTCTCTAGCAGCAGAGCATTGCACCTGAAATCTGCACAGATTCTTAACTAGTTCTGGGAGAAGGCTTTGGGTGGTGATTCTGAAATTCATTTCTAAACCTCCAAATTTGCCCCAGAGAAGCTAAAATGAAATGGCCAATATATAGCAAAGTTAAAGTGGGCTGTGTGACCCGGCCCGGAGCACGGCCCGAGTCAGAGCCCAGCCTGTCCTGCCCCTTCCTGTGCCTCGGGGACTTGGTGGGTGAAGTGGGCACAGCACAGCAGCCCCAGAAGCTGGTCCCTGCGCCACGTTTGGACCAGCAGCCTGTCGGTTCTTGCGACCAAGCGGGATCTGAACACACAGGCCTGGCCTGTAGCCCACTGCAGGCCCTCAGCCCTCACCCCAGCCCTGCCCTGCACCCTGGGGCAGCACCAGGGACGGAGTGAGGTCCAGAGACGGAGCGAAGGTGCTTTACCTCACCTGCTAGCACCGAAAGCAGAATACCACACCTGTCCACACAGCAGTGCCAGGTGTTGGGGACACAGCCGTGTATAGGTTGAAGAGGGTCCCCCAAAAAGACAGGTCCACGTCCTAACCTCCAGTACCTGCAAATGTGAACTTATTTGGAAAAAGGGTCTTTGCAGACATAATTAACGAAGGATCTCCAGATGAGGTCATCCCAGGTCACCTGGGCCGGCCTGAATCCAATGACACGTGTCCTGTATGGGGACAGAGAGAGGTGATGCATCCACAAGGGGAGCAGCACCAAGGATTGCCAGGAGCCACCAGAAACTGGGAGAGAGGCCTGGAACAGAGTCTCCCTCAGAGCTTCCAGAAGGAACCAACCCTGCTGGCACCGTGATCTCGGGCTTCTGGCCTCCAGAATGTGGGAGGATCAGTTTCTGTGGTTTTAGCCACCCCGTCTGTGGTCCTCTGTTATGACAGCCACAGGAAACTAATTCGAGCTGTGAAGGAGCAGGTCAGTGCCTGTCCTCAGGGAGCCCCCAGCCCAGAAAGGAGACGGGCAGCAGAGGGAAGGCCTGCCCTGCCCCAGGCAGCAACGCCCGCCCCGTGGGCCATGTCTGTGGCAGCCACACGCAGGGGCAGACAGAGGCTCTGCCCAAAGCTCGGCCTGGGAGACACAGAGCTTCCTTGGTGGACATGCTTTATGCAATGCAGCCCTGGCACTTCTCAGAGATAAAGTAGTGTGTGCCCACCCTCGCCCCCCGCCATGCCAACCAGGACCAATGCCCCAGTCCCAGGCTGCAACCTTTCCAAGCTCTACTGGTTCCCAAACTTAACCTGACGTCTCCCAGCCTCTTCCTGGTTCCCACTCAACCACAGGAAGCCCATCTTCGAGGCCAGGCCTTCCCACTGGATTGTATGGATGCTGCTGTACCTGGCCAGTGGCAGAGAGACCACCTTGGGCCCCCAGGCCCAACGAGGCAAGAGGCAGGTGGGAGGCAGAGCAAAACTATCCCCCTGCTTGGCTGCAGGATGTGTAGAAAGTTATCAAAACAACTCAGTCCTGGCTAGGTGGGGTGGGTCATGCCTGTAATCCCAGCACTTTGGGAAGCCAAGGCAGGAGGATCACTTGAGCCCAGGAGTCTGAGGCTGCAGTGAGCTATGATGAGGCCACTGCACTCTAGCCTGGGGGACAGAGTGAGACCCTGTCTCTCCTGCTCTTGAGTCTTCAGACCTAGATGCTGGAAGGCCACCCCCTCCATCCATAAGGCCCACACCCTGTCAGCAGGGAAGGGTGTTGCTTTGTGGAAGTCGCCTCTGCTCTGTCCTGACTTGCCATACACCCTCTGAACGCTCAGGACAGCCCAGCACTGCTGAGCAGCAAGCCTTGCATGCAGCCCTGGGCCCCTGAGGCCGAACCCTGGCTCCGTGGAGGAGGGAGAGGCCGGGAAACACGGCAGTCTCTGGAAGGTGAGCTCCCACCCTACAAACAGGAATATCCTCCAGGCCTCGAGTTGGCTTTGACCTGGGGGGCTGGTGCAGGCACCTTGAGGACCCTCGCGGCGCTGAGACCCCTCCCTGGGGCTCCCGTTTGGCACGCGGCCCCCTGACCCACACGTCTACCAGAGACAGATGTCAAAGGTGAGGCCCAACGATTTTGTAAAATGCTAACGCACAAGGCGTGGAACTGCCCAGCTGAGATTTCGAGTAGCTGGAAGACAAGTAATGATGTCACCTGGGGCTTAAGGACACCCCCTGTGCCTCTGATCAGAGGCCGCGCGTGGGCCGTGCTGCCACCTGCCGGCCGAGAAGGCCATTGCCTTTTCAAAGCCCCAATAAGTAAATGACTCACCAGCTCCCGGGACCCCACAGCCAGACCCCGACCACAGACCACCTTCCCTGCCCTGTGACCAGCGTGTGCATGGACAGCAGCCCTCTCGGCTGGATCTTCTTCCTCATTTGCACCTGGGTGACCCATCTGTTACGGGTCGAGCTGTGTCCCCCTAAAAGGTACGTTCAAGTCTTAACCCTAATACTTATGAATGTGGCCTTAGTTTGGAAATAGGATCTTTGCAGATGTGATCAAGTACGATGAGGTCGTTAGGGTGGACCCTGATCCAAGGACTGGTGTCCGTGTAAAAAGAGACAGAGACCAGCGAGGGGAGGACAGTGGGGGAAGGCGGAGGCAGAGATTAGAGCAACGTAGCTACAAGCCAAGGAGCGCCAGGCGTTGCCATCAGACACCAGCAGCTGGATGAGGAAGGGAAGAGGCTGCCCTAGAGGTTTCAGAGGGAGCACGGCCCTGCTGACACCTTGATTTTGGACTTCTGGCCTCCAGAGCTGTAAGAGAATAAACTTGTGTTGTCTTAAAACAGCTCGTTTGTGGTGTGTTGTTATGGCAGCCCCAGGACCGTCAACATCACAGAAAGCCGTTAGTCTGTTGTCTCATGCGCCCAGTCACCTTCCCCTCCCTTGGCATCTCTCAAATGTATGCAAGTCCGGGTCACTCCCCACATCCACGGGAGGGTCAGGCGCCTGGGTCCGAGTCCCCGTGGTCCTGCCTGCTCCTGCCAGCAGCCTGCGGCCTCAGCACCCTCCACACTGGCTGTGCCTGGGCACCTCTTGCCGAGACCTTCATCCCCTCTCTGGGGCAGCCCGTCCCAAGACCACAACCCCATCCCGTGCTGTCCAGACCTCGCTCCCCCCATTCTCTGCTCTCCTCCCTCTCCCCCTCCCCCTTGCTGACCACAGCTCCCGGCCCAGATCTTCCTGTCCACATCCGCTCAGCTCGCTGCAGGCCTGTCTTTCCTCCCTCCGTGTTCTCCCACCCACCAGCCCCCGTTGGATCTGCTGTAGTCTCCAGACAGACTGGACACCTTGACCCCAGGGTCCCCACAGTGGGATGCTGGGAGACACTCCTCAGTGGCTCTCCCACTGGTCTTGCTGGGCGTGCCCTGACGGCTCTCTCCCCGGCCGTTTCTCACGCCCGCGTCTGCACAGGGCATCCTTGTGGGAGGTGACGTCTCCCTCTGGGACAAAACCCACACACACTCGCAGGCTCCAGGGTCCTGCCTGTAACACACTCACTGTGGACACAGCACCATCTGGGCACACCAGCATCGGCCCTGCGGGGACAGGAGCTGGGGGCACTCAGCCACCGCTTTCCTGCGAGTGCGGTCTTTCCTGTCTGACCCGGGGGTCTCGTGCCTTCTGTGGTGTCCCATCCGTGCAACTGCAGCAGGCTGGCCTGTTTGCTGCAAGTGGGGCCAACCCCTGTGGGATCTCGGTCTCCCTTTTCTCCCTTGTTGACCACAGCTACCCAGAAACGCCCCAGTCTAGCCCAGCCCGGGGTTGGTTTCTGCTGCTCCCTCCACCTGCTGTGTGGGAGGCTGCACCGCAAACCTCCCTGGGGTGTCCCCAGCTGCTCAGTGGTCCCCACAGCTGTCCCGGATCAGCTCCCTGCCCGTTTCTCACCCCTGCTATTCTAGCTCTCCATCTTTACCAAAACCCCCTCTGCCCCCTACCCCAGAGCTCCTCCTTCCCTCCCATCTGACCCACCCTCACCTGTCTGCACCCAGCCTCATGGCTGTTCACCATGTCCCCAAGCAGAGGGGTCTGTCCTCCTGCCCAAAGCTGCCCCCGGACCTCAGTCCTCCTCCCCTTGGCCTGTTCTCCTCCACAGGCTGTGGGCACCTCTGTGAGCCGTGCCGTGCATGGGCACAGACGTTCTACTTCCAACACAAACACTGACCGTTGGCCTTGGGCATTTCTCTCCATGTACATTGGCTCAGCTGCGCCTCACGACAGCCTGTGAGCTGGGCTCTTGCTATCCCCACTTCCAGAGGAGGGCAGGGAAGCGGGAAGGCTGGGGAAGGGGTCAAGGTCTGCCACAGGCACATGTGGGTGAGTCGGAGCATGGCCCACAGGCCCTGCCAGGCCCTGCTGCGACCCTCAGAGCAGGCTCGGCCCAGGGGCTGGCTGTCACCCAACACCTTGGCCCACAAACAACTCAGGACCTCCCTGTCTGTTTGGGGAAAACCCTGGGACGGTATACAGGAACCTCCCTCCCAACCAAGACGGTGGTGAGAGACCAAGGAATGACTCAGAGTCCAGCTTGGCAGGGCAGATGGCCACTCGCACATGGCGCGCGCTCCTGGGCGGCACAGGACTTCTGCGGGGAGTAAAATCTGTGCTGCCCATTGTGGCACCTTAAATTTCTTTTTTCGAATGACACGGAGTTTTCCCCAATGTGATTGCAAGCGTACATGCTAAACACATTAAGCGTGCGCAACATATCCACCATGTGTCTTTACACAACCCATGTTATGTTAATGATATTAAACTTGCTCTCTAGGTGGGGATTTTGGTGGTAAAATGAGCTAAAGTGTGCTATAGCACAGCAAAAGCCGTTACAAGTAGTCTCAACCGACTTACAAGGACTTGTTTATGGGTGTCCTGGGGGATTTGTGGTTTCCCTGACATTTTCTGTGTTCAGCCTAAGCCATGCTTTTCTACTAACCCTTCCCAACACCTCCGGAAATTCCGAGCACCCTCCATTGCTGCTGCTCCGTTCTTCCTCCTCCGACTCACCGCCCTGCTGAGACAACCCTGATGGAAGTTCCCTCCAAGCCCGGCTTCTCCCTCTCATGGTGTCTGACAGCAAATAAGTATATCGTGCCGGTGCGTATGGGAGCAAGCAGCTAGTGTGTCCGGCAAGGCAGAGGCTCTCCTCTGTGTCTGACCCTCCCTGGAGCCACTGGCGCAGGGACATCCGGTGGTGACTGAGGCACAGGCTCCGGCCTCAGGAAGTCCAGGTGAAAGACTTGGCCTGGTCCTTTGTTGATATGTGACCTTCACAAAATGATAACCTCCCTGGGACTCAGCTTTCTCCTCAGTTAAAGGGGGCAATGCTGCCCCCATCCGTGCACGTGCCGGGGGCAACATGTCTGGATCTTAGGAGAAGCTCAAGGAACAGCATAATCAGAACTGCCACTGAGACAACTCTGAACGGGGACCAAGCAGGATGCTAAGCACAGCACAGGTGTTGACTCACTTAATCCTGCCGACCGCCACATGAAGCAGGCTCTATGATATGTCCACTCAACAGACAAGGAAACTAAGGCACAGAGAGCTGAAGTGTCCAAGTCTGTTTGGACAGAAGCAGAGGAACTGAGATTCAAACCCAGGAGGCCTGGCTCCCGGGTCCACACTCCCAGCTGCCACTGCTGATGGGTCCCCAGTCCTGCTCCTTAGTGAAGGGGGCGTGGGAGAGGAGACAGGCACCCGGAGCCCGTGGGCCCAGGCTGCCCCTCAGGGAGCCCCAATCCAGGCCCACCCAGCAGGGCCTGGGCAGAACAGAGAAGAGGGGCTTCCTCCCCCGTGGGGGCAGGGCTCTCAGAGCGCGGGTGACATGGGCCCTGGTCCACAGAAGGCAGCAGCAGCTGTCCTCAGCCCCACCTCAGCAGGCCAGCGGGTCTAGAAGCACCCTGTTACGTACATTTGCACACTCACTTGGCACTCTTAGTTTCCAGGAAGCAAAGTACTAAAGCTATCTCAATGTCTGCGGCATTTTAGAGCCTCCTGTTTCTGTCGATGTTGACATCTAAGCCCAGGCACTCTTCACAAACAATGAGGGCATCCCCGAGGGGCTCTTCTCATCCCACAGCCGCGTGGCCTCAGGCACTCGCTGCAACTCTCCAAACCTGTTTCTTCAACTGTGGCATGTCCACAACAGTGGGTTTACACCCTGGGCTGTTGTGAAATGTAAAGAACTCTGAAAGTGGTTATAAACCCCAGCGTGCCAATCATATCTAGCTCCATGAACCTTCCCAACAAATACAGCTCACAAACACACACAGCAGAAGACCCAGTGCACGTGGAATGGAAGAGCAAAGAACAAAACAGTGAGAGAGCCCTGGTGAATGGCAAAATGCCTCCTGGGAAGGTGAGTTTTAAACCAGGTGTTGGAAATGAACACAGCAGAGGTGGGGCAAGATGGCCCAGTAGACACAGAGGGAGTCAGAAGTGGACAAGTAAGACTGGGCACAGTGGCTCACACCTGTAATCTCAGCATTTTGGGGGGCTGAGGCAGGAGGATCACTTGAGCCAGGAGTTTGAGGTTACAGTGAGCTAGGATCACACCACTGCACTCCAGCCTGAGTGACAAAGCAAGACCTTGTCTCAAAAAAAAAAAAAAGTGACCAAGCAAGTGAGGATCTGTAAACTGTCCTCGATGCACAGCCCTCGGGTCCATCGGGATGGTACTGAGGGGGATGGCAATGAGGTCAGCCAGGGCTGGGAGGGCTAAGCTTGTCATGCTGAGGCCCTAGCAGGGATGGCAAAGCCCAGGGCCTGGAGTAGCTCCTGAGCAGATCACTCGCCTGGGGGACAGGTGGCATTCTAGTGCCCCCCCAGAACAAGAGCAGGGCTCGGGAGACATGCCTAGAATGAATTTTGCCTCAGCCCCTTGATGGTGTCACCTTGGCAAGTTACCAACCCTATGCGTCAGTGTCCCCTTCTGACACACAGGGTGGTGACAGGCTGCTTCCTAAGGTGGCTTCGAGGACTCAATGCATGTCTGCATTTAGCACAGCAGTGGGCCCAGAGCAAAAAGCTAAATCCATCCAAACTCCACCATTGAAATGGTTGTTCATCAATTGTCTTGTTTGAAAGTGGTGGGTCAGGCAAAGTGCTCTCTGGTGGGAGAGGAGCTGTCAGTGTGTCCACGTGTGACCGCCAGGACGCTGGCGAAGCACTTCTCTGCCGGCTCCTAGGAGGTACACGCTGTCCCACAGATACCCCAGCCCACCCTTCCATGAGATGGAGGTGCACACACATGCACCCTGACCTGCACACCCCGACCTGCACACCCCGATCTGCACACACCCCAACGAGCACACCCCGACCTGCACACCCCGACCTGCACACACCCCGACCTGCAACACACCCCGACCTGCAACACATCCCGACCTGCACACACCTGACCTGCACACACCCCGACCAGCACACACCCCGACCAGCACACACCCGACCTGCACACACCCGACCTGCACACACCCCGACCAGCACACACCCTGACCTGCACACACCCACCTGCAACACACCCCACCTGCACACACCCCACCTGCAACACACCCGACCTGCACACACCCCACCTGCAACACACCCGACCTGCACACACCCGACCTGCACACACCCGAGCTGCACACACCCCGACCTGCACACACCCCACCTGCAACACACCCGACCTGCACACACCCCACCTGCAACACACCCGACCTGCACACACCCCACCTGCACACACCCGACCAGCACACACCCTGACCAGCACACACGCCCCACGCACGCGAGCTCCCAATGCGCACACACGCCCCCGGCCTGCACTCCGGCAGGAGGAAGGGGGCACTGGGCACAGCGAGCGTGCGGGGCACCCCACGTGAAGGGTGGCGGTCTCCCCTTCCACGGTGGGCACCCTCTTTCCACGCGGGCCAAGGGCCACGGGCTCCCAAAACCCGGTCCCTCCGCGTCTCCGGGGCAACCGGCCTCGGCCCCGCCCCTTCTTCGCTCGTAAACAGGAAGTGGGCCTGCGCTCGGAGACCACTTCCGGCACTGCGAGGGGCGGGAGCGATTGTGAAGGGCGGCGGGGCGGAGCCAATCGCGCATGACGGAAGGGGAAGAACCAATCCCGAGGATCGGCGGGCGCAGGCGGGGGCGGGGCCTGCGGGGCGGGGCCAATCGCGGCAGCCCGCGGGGCGGGGCCTGGGCGCGGCCGGGCGGTGGCTGCGGCGACTGCCGCGGCGTCGGGGTCGGGGTCGGAGACCGGGACCGACGCGGGCGCGGGCGTTCGCGGCGATGCTGCAGCTGCGGGACTCGGTGGACTCGGCGGGCACGAGCCCCACGGCGCTGCTGGCGGCCGGCGAGGAGGCGGGGGCGGGCGGCCGCCCGGGCGGGGGTCTGCCGGGGGCGGGCACGCCGCTGCGCCAGACGCTGTGGCCGCTCAGCGTCCACGACCCCACGCGCCGCGCCCGCGTCAAGGAGTACTTCGTGTTCCGGGTGAGGGCCGGGCCGGGCCGGGCCGGGGCCGGGGCCGGGGCCGGGGGCGGGGCGGGGCGGGGCGGGCCGCGGCGGAGGGGCGGAGGGGCGGCCGGGCCGGGCGGCCCGCGGACCGTGACCTCTGCCCCCGCCCAGCCCGGCACCATCGAGCAGGCGGTGGAGGAGATCCGCGCGGTGGTGCGGCCCGTGGAGGACGGCGAGATCCAGGGGGTGTGGCTGCTGACCGAGTAAGCGGGGCTGCCTGCCGGCCTGCTGCCGTGGGGGGACCGCCGAGGCCCCCGCCCGCGCTCGCCTTGCTGGGGCCTCCGGGCGGGAGGGCCTCCCGGGGAGCCGGACGCGCTCGCGGCGCGGTGCCCAGCCGGCCCTGCGGGCGAGCTGGCGGCCTTGGCCCCGAGGATGGGCTTGGGCTGGCTGAGCGGGGACGGCCGCTGCTCTTCGCTGCAGGGTGGACCACTGGAACAATGAGAAGGAGCGGCTGGTGCTGGTCAGCGAGCAGTCCATGCTCATCTGCAAGTACGACTTCATCAGCCTCCAGTGCCAGCAGGTGGTCCGCATAGCGCTCAGCGCCGTGGACACCATCTCCTGCGGGGAATTCCAGTTTCCCCCTAAGTCGCTCAACAAGTGAGTCTGCTCAGAGTCCGCTACCGCTGGACTTTAGGGCCAGAGGAGGCCTTATAATCCAGCGCCTTTAAAGTCAGCCCCCGGGTGGTGGCCTTGCATCTGCCATTAACTGGAGACGTAAGGCCATAGCTTCCAAAATCACTGGGACGCTCCTTACACTAGAGGCGAGTGACTTCTGGGCAGTTAAGTGTGTTAAAAGGAATTCTGGCACAAAAGACAGCCATGAGGCTTGTAGTAAAAATGACTTCCATGAGTTAAGGGTACGTTGAAGTGTAACCCTACATGTTAAAAGCGAACTAAGATATTCTTCAGGTCAGGGCCAAACTCTGCATCTTACCCAGCCAGGAAAGGATGTCATGTTATGTCATGTCATGCTGGGGTCAAATTCTGAAGAGAAAAGTAGGGTGCCACTTTAATTTATAGATGTCACTAAAAGTTAAATAAATTTGAAAATATTTAATGGCCAACTTTCAAGAGTTGATTTTTGGGAGAATTTTGTGAAATATGAGAAACCCAGACATTAGTAAACTGTAAAACTTTTTGATGTAGAGATTTGGATAGGGAATTTGGAGAGCTAACATGAGTAAAATTTTAACCAACATTTTAATATGACACTAAGTAAAAGGGCTGGGTGTGGTGGCTCACGCCTGTAATCCTAGCACTCTGGGAGGCCAAGTCGGGAGGATCATTTGACATCAGGAGTTCAAGACCAGCCTGAGCAAGAGTGAGACCCCATCTTTACTAAAAATAGAAAAATTAGCTGGGCATGGTGGCACACGTCTATAGTCTCAGCTAACCAGGAGACTGAGGCAGGAGGATCGCTTGAGCCCAGGAGTTTGAGGCTGCAGTGAGCTATGATGACCACTGCCCTCCAGCCAAGACCCTGTCTGAAAAAAAAAAGAAAAAAAGGAAAGTTACAAAAATGTCACTCATTGGGCTAGCCTATCTATGCTGTATTCCTATTAATTTTTAATAATCATGTAAAGATTGTTTAGCATAACCAAAAGAACGTATTTGAGAATATAGTAATTAAAGCAATTGTTAGTGGAGACTGCAGTTACTATTAAAATCCACAAGCCATTTCCAATTGTGAAATGTCAGGTCCTTTCTTTAAACATGGAACCACTTTTTACTGTCACAGCCTCATAACTGACAAGACTGTCCACAACTGCTGTGGCCTCCATGTTAACTCTGGCTATTTCTTCTAATTCGTCAGGCGAGAAGGTTTTGGGATTCGAATTCAGTGGGACAAGCAAAGTCGCCCTTCCTTCATAAACAGATGGAATCCCTGGTCCACAAACGTACCCTACACCACTTTCATAGAACACCCGATGGCCGGTGCAGATGAGAAGACGGCATCTCTGTGCCAAGTAAGAGGACAGACGCGCAATAGCTGCACCGCCCAGCAGTGACAGAAATGTTCTAGATCTGCACTGTCCAGTATGGTGGCCACACATAGCACTGAGCACTTTAAATGTGGCTAGTAATGATGAGGAAATAAACTTGTAATTTTTAAAAATTTTAGTTAATTTGTGTTTAAGTAGCCCCGTGTGGCTACTGCTGGTCAGCATAGCTCCATAACATGACCCCTTGCTGCTGGTGATACTCTTGGGGAAGGGCCAGGTGGGCTTCAGGGAATGGCAGTAGACCCCCAGGCTATGCTAGGCGGCCATAAGCCTAGCTGGGCGGGTGGTGGCGCCTGTAGTCCCAGCTGCTCAGAGGCTGAGGCAGGAGGATCGCTTGAGCCTGGGAGTTCAAGGCTGCAGTGAGCTATGATCTTGCCACTGCACTCCAGCCTGGGTGACAGAGCGAGATCCTGTCTCTAAAAACATTAAATAGAAAGGACAATCAGTCCGGATGCTCACCAGGAGAGGAGGCCTGGGGCCAGGGTTGGAGCAGAGCCCAGAGCCTGGTGGGTCCTCCACTTACTTAGCAGTGTGCCTTGGCCCGTTTACTAACCTGGTAGGTTGTAGTAAGGATTAAGTAGGTTAATTTGGCAAAACCCCTTAGACCTGTACATACTGGTTGCATGGTCACCAGTGAGCACCTGGTAAGCTTTCGACTTACCTAAGGAGGTGAGTTTAAGGGCCCCTAGGATGTCCTCGGAGGGGATGGAGGGCACAGCAAGGAGCTATGTGGAGTTTGGAGGATTTAAGTGTCTCAAAATGCTAACTTTTCGTAGTAGTGGATTAATTACTCCTATTTTCCCTGAAGGTTAAAGCTCCATGTTTTTTCTCTCTCTTTAAAGTTGGAAAGCTTCAAGGCTCTGTTAATCCAAGCTGTCAAAAAGGCCCAGAAAGAAAATCCTCTGCCAGGACAAGGGAACGGCGTACTGGTCTTGGAGCGGCCCCTCCTCATTGAGACCTACGTGGGGTTGATGTCCTTCATTAACAACGAGGCTAAGCTGGGTTATTCCATGACCAGAGGCAAAATAGGCTTTTAGCAGCTGTATTCTGGAAGCTCCTCTCTGTCCCAAGAAAGCCAAGGTGACGTGGAGACTGGGGGGCTGTCAGTCCTCACGCAGCTCCGCTGCCAGCCGGAAGGATTGGGGTGGGGGGTCCTTTACCTTTAGAGATCTGAGTGCAATTAGAATAGTAAAGTGAATTATATATATTCATTTGGATATTGGACATCTGCTAATATGAGCTACAGACAAAAGCAAATCTAGTTGTCACTGTTCTGCTGGTATTCCATTTTCTGTAACTTCAGTTCTGGTGTTTTCCTTGAGTGTCTACTTGGCTTCTTGTGGTTCTTCCCATCCCGACCCCTGCGGCATGCTGGGATCCCGCCAGCACACCCGTTACCAGTTCAGCCGTGTAGATCGTTAAATACAGGGAGGTACCTAGTATCTCGAGTGCCTGCAGTTGCAAATATGTTTACACTTGGTGTCAAATTTTGTATTTTGAAATTTAATCCTTTTTTTTTTTAAAGCTAATAGAAAAGAAGACAGCAGACTGGTTAACTAAGCAAGATACCGTCTGTGTCTTGTCAGCTCCTGAATGAGTAATTGTTCTTTTGTAAATGTGTTTGACCTAAGTCACATTTTTTCTAAAATTAATCCAAGTTGTATTAATACTTATGGCATCTTTCCCAGGCCCAAAAAGGTTTAACGAAAATCATTTTAAGACAATTTATTAATTTGAGAAAGTCACCTTGATTTTGCACGCAATCTTGACAAGTGTGTATGTTAAGTTTGTATTGTTATATTCATACTTAAAAGGGAATTGGGCAGTTTGCTTTTTAAAGAATGCACTTTAAAAAAAGGAACCATATCAGATCCTTATGAAGCAGCTAATGCCTGCTTTGGTTTGCACAGCTCCCCATAGCTTCGAGGCTTTGTCAGCTCCTGTGGACGATGTCCACACGGGGACCCTACACACCTCCCTGCAACCACATGCTGCTTGCTTGTATAACTGAAAGCATTTGTTGATAGATCAGTTTCTTCCTTCTATTTACAACTCTGTTGTAGCTTTAAGCTAACCAGCATGGTTGTGATCGGAATGCCGTAGCCTGCCACAACTCATAAAGCTGCCTCTGAAGTTCACCTGGGACTTTAGCCTTTGTTTTTGGTCTCTTCGTAAAGACATTTAGAACCAATGGATGTTGTTCCTTTTTTGAAGTTGTTGTTATTAAAGTAGGTGCAACAACCAAGAAAGTGCCTCTTACATGAGTTTAATTTGCAGCTTGGGCTGTTTCTGTTATGACTCTGCATGAACAGTAATGGGGATTCTGAGTTGACAGACTGGTGCTTACTGGGTACGGTTCTCGTCTTTACTAAAAGACGTAACGGTATGCAGACAGCCTAGGTTTGCAGTCCTCATTCATCCACCTGTGGCGCGCACGCCCGCCTGCCAGGCACCTGCTGGAGAGACTGGTGGAATTGTTCTGGGTGGGCCTAGGTGCCTCCTGCATACAGCCAGGGTGGGGACCCACGGGCCTTGGTTCTGAAGTCTGAGCGGACACCAGCTTAGGTCAGGGACCCGGCCTCGACCAACTGCTCTGGAACCTGCATCTCCCCGTCCCTGAGGGGGGCACTGCCCTCGGGTGCTAGGGCTGCCCTCCCTGCACTCCACAGGAAGCCCAACCACAGGGAGGCTAGACGTGCCCCACGGAAATCCATCCCCTTCCCAAGGCATCAGGGACTGACAATGGGACCCAGAGCGGAGCCAGGTGTGTCTAAAGGGGAGCCTGGCTGCAGGGCTGGACTATTTAAGGGTTGTCCATCCTCCTCAAGACTGAACCAGAAATTTAAGATTATCCAAGAAAAGCTTCCTGTGTCCTTAAACCTTTCAAGAAAACAAGCGCTAGCAATTGCATAAATTATCAAATATTTATTTTAAATAAAAATTAGTTTTATACCATACATATTTACAAAAATGCCTTGCTATAGAAAAATAGAATCCAGTCACTGAATTTGGACCATCACAGTAGGAACCTCCCAGGGAAGCTCCGTCCCTTCCCACACTGGAAGCATGCAGAGTGGCTCCATTCCCACACGAGCGTGTTTGTGCACAGCTCCTACGTATGGCCGTCCAGCTCTCTGACCGCCGGGCCCATTGGCTCCTCGGTCTCCAGGAAACAGAGACAGAAGTGATCCTTGCTGAGGAGGGCCAGTGAGTCCCCGCTGAAGTGCCAGCACAGAGAAAGCACGGGAAAGTCACCTAGAGAGAGACAGGTGGCCAGAGGATTAGAGCAGGAAAGTCCAGGGTCCCAAGGTGAGGGCAGCCCCTTGTCTTGTGGGTGGACAAAGGGCCTGGGGTGACAAGGATGGGCAGAGGCAGGCTAGAGCCTGAAGCTGCCTCAACTTGGGGCAGGGATGCTTCTATCTTAACCAAGGGCAACGGGTCCCCCATGTGTAGCACACATACTGGGCACTGGCCTTGAAGTTTACTGAAAGATGCTGGAGACAGCAGCAGGGTTTAGGCAACTTGAGCTGACTTGTCAGCCTGCCTGGTGCCGACGGAAGCTGCGTGTCCACACCCACTGGAATGTGTTCATTTGCCAGGGCTCCCAGCACACTCACCTTCCCCGGGCACCTGCACTGACACGCAGCCTGCCGGGGACCATAGGTAGACCTTGCTGCCTCCTGTGCAGATGGCCAGCCGTGGCTGCTGCGGGTCCCACTGGAACGAGCGCACTGGGGACAGCTGCTCGAGCACCACAAACAGCCTCAGCTTCTGCATGTCCCAAACCCAGACAGCGCTGGGAACGTTGTCTGAGGAAGGAAGGACGGAGCGCTGGAGTCACTGCTGCCCAGCCCCTCCCTGTGCTCTGCTGTTCCCCTCAGGGTGGAAGGTGAAGGGCTGACCCGGGTGCAGACAGCCCCGCCGTGGCGCCCGAGTGCTGGGCACCAGGGCCAGAGAGGGAAGTCTCAGGCTTTAGAGGACACAGACTCAAGTTTCTCTTTTTTTTTTTTTTTAACAACCCTTTACAAATGTAAAAATCATTCTTAAGAACAGGCCCATAGGCTGCAGTTTGCCCTGGACTCTGCTCTTCACTCAGTAAAGAGGAAGAAGTGAGCAGAGAGGTGAGGGTGCTAGAGCTGCCCTGCTGGCTTGTCACTGCTGCCAACGACGAGACCCTGCTCCTCCAGAAGCTTCTGCGGGCAGAACTTTTGCTTCTTCAGCAGAAAAGTGGGAAGAGGCAACGTGTAGGAAACCCTTACTTGACCTTTTCCAACCATTTCTACAGCTGCTGTCAAAGGACACAGTGAGTGGACGGGGCAGCACCTGTTGGTGGGCACTGACCGTTCCTCGTCGCCAGGAAGTAGTTGTCAGGACTAAAAGCCAGCATTCCTATGCCAATTTTAGGGTTCGCTCTGTCAGTGAGAGGTTTCAGAGTCTGTAAGGAGGCTGGCACGGAGGCGATCTCATCTAGAATACCAAAGGAGAACACACCACTGTCATCTTTCCAGAAAGCATGCACGCGTCTGAGGTGCTACTGTGCCCACAGCAGGAGAAGGCACCTCAGCTCACAGGGAAGGGAAATGCTACCTGAAGCCAATCAGGGCTTAACAGGAGCCTGGTGGCCATGGGGAGAGGCCCGTCCACGAGCCCCTTGGGGAGGGCAGTGCTGTTACCCGCAAGGCCCCCACCAGGGATCAGGGTGGACACTGCAGCCTCTTGAGCCCCAGTGGTACCTGGACAAGCTCTGGGACCACCCCCAAACCAGCGACAGTCTCAGCAGCTCAAACATCTCAGTAATTGTTTTTTCCTACCCACTTCTGGCATCTCAGTTTACAATCGGCTTCAATCTTAACTTCAATATTCTATTTTTAGACTTTTCAAGTGTAGAACAACCATTATAATACCAGAAGCAGAGGCTGTAACATAACAGTAAAGCTGGTGTGTGTAGCCTGGGTCCTGGCTGCCCTCCCACCCTTAGCGTCCACTGGCTGCAGGGGCCTCGCTGCCAACCCAGCGATTCCTCTAGCTGGAAACTGTTTTGATGTCCCCAGCGGCCCTGTTGGGTGGGTGCTTCCATTGTGCCCATCTTAGAGATGAGGAAACCGAGTCACAGGCAGATTCAGAGCCAGGCCACGCAGCTCCTGAGTCTGCGCTCATGACTGCCAGCCGCAAGACACTGCCCTCAGCTGACTGATACACACCAGCTGTCAAACGCAGATTTCCAGGGCTTATATTCAATCAACAAAACAGTGCCCTGGTGGCCTCCCAGGTAATTCAGTTCCAAATAATCTCAGGGTCAACAGGTAGAGAGACACTGGCTATGAGGCTGTGTGGGAAGGAAAAATGTATTTTTAAACAAATAAAGAACATCTGAAATTTACCTGAACTAAGAGGAATCGTTTGCATTTACAAAGAAAAAGGAAAACAAACATGTCAGGGGCTGCTTACATTTACTCTCTGAGGTGGCCCTGGGGGGCGGGAAGGGAGGGCGGCCCAGCCCCAGTTTCGGGCTCTTCTGGGCTTCCTTATACACGACCTGAAAGACACAACACGGCCCGCTGCCCACTGCCCACCTCAGACAGGGCCGAGGGCCAAGGAGACATGCGGCCAACGCCCGTGAGGGCGCCTGGTGAGCAGGCGCATGTGCTGGGAACGCTGGGTCCTACTATCGCTACGGAGACAAAGCAGGAGCCCCCTCTCCCGGAAGACGAGGTCACCCCCCCCAGGTCTACTGGGGAGTGGCAAATGTGTGCGACTGCATGTTTAGGGACAGGGGGCCACTGTGCTCACGCGGCCAGTCGGTAGGTGAGACTCCTTGGCCGTGAGCCTGGCAAGCAAAGGCCAGAAAGGCCAGCAGTATGGGCTGGGGGAAGGCAGGCAGCCCCCTACCTGGTCAGATTTGCATCTTTAAAGCATGCTGGGCTCGGTGTGGAGAAATGCGGGAAGGGCAGGCAGACCTACCCGCGCCCCCCCCCATTCCCTCCTCAATTCCCTCCTCGCCTCTCCTCTGCCTGAAACTCTCCTCCTCCTGGTCTTCACTTAAAACATCCCTGGCTGGTCACCTCACCTTTCGCGTGTAGCCCCCGGCTACTCACTGTCCTCCTCACCACATCTAGCCTGGCTGTACTCAGATCTCTCATTTATGGGTTTGTCTTTGTTCCCTGCTGTCTCCTAGCAGTGCCCAGCAGGCAGCAGAAACATGCCAATGCCCCCTGAACAGAGGGACGCACCCCAGAACCTTTGCACTTCCCGCTCCCCTGGCCTGCCTTGCTCCTACCCAGGCCCCTGCCTCCATCCAGTGCCTGCTGGCTGGTGGCCACTCCCTGCCACCCCATGGAGACACCCAGCTCTCCCAGCCCCAGCCCTGTTTGCCCTGCCCCCACCACAGGGGCAGGGCCAGGGGGGTCTGTCTGCTCTTCTCTGGCTGTGGCCAGAGCACTGTGCCTGGCACAACAGCAGATGCCCAGTGCTTGTGGGCAGAAGTCCCTGGTTTATCTGCAGGGTCAGGGATCTGCATCTGGAAAGAGCAGGAAGGACATGTCTGGGCTGGAGTTGGGGGCACAGGGAAGAGCTGGGCAAGGGGCCCACTTCAGACCCCTTGGCCAATATGGACAGGAAGAACAAAGATCATTGGTAAAGTCAGGCTCTCGAAAGGTTATATTAACAAAAATTTAGGGTAATGTAAGTAACCAGTTAAAAAATATACCACAATAAATAATGCAAAGTGGAAAAGCAGTTTCCTACCCCCTCCCCAAAATACTGCTCAAGCAGAAACATGCACTCCAGACTTACTATCTTGGGATTATTAATGGTTGCAGGATGCCCAAACTCCGTGATCATTTTCCAAGTCACATGGTTGAGGATGCGCACCTGAGGAGGGGACCACGCGAGGGTGAACACATGACTCTGGCCCAACTGGCTCTGTCGGGTTTCTCCAGCACCCCACGCTGGTCCCCACCTTTCCGTCGTAGCTCCCAACCGCCAGGAACTGACTGCTAGGGCTCCAGGCCACAGACTTGATGCCGAGGGACCACTCGTAAGCACAGTATGCTGACAACAGCCGGCCGTCCAAGGAGTACAGCAGAATCTTATACTGCAGACAAGACATTTCAGTTGTTATTTATCAATACCTCAAATTCACCTGGAACTGTCACAGACTTGGCCACTTCAGAATGAGGCCCGTGCAGACAGCATGAAGCTGGCAGGAAGAAGCACACAGCAGAAACCGTCCTCCACGACTGTGGGAAAGTTGAGATTATCAGCTAGAACTGAGATCATCCCTAGAAAAACAGTGACATCAGCATGCAGAGAAAGGGGGTGGGGATATACATCTAAAGACTTGCTGATAAAAGTTCAACTCATCTGAAATAAAAGTTGGTAACCACATTGCTACATTCAGAAAGCATTATATAAATTCAGGCAAAAGCTCTTCAAGAGTGAATGTGTCACCTGGGCATTTCCATACCTCCAGGCAGGTGTCCCACACTGCCAACACACAGCCGTTCGGGGCCCACTCGATCCCTGAGAGATCCTGGGTGTCCGTATCAAAGTGCTTCCAGGGAGAGGAGGGAAAAACAGATTCAAATTTGAAAATATTTTCTTAAATAAATAATTGCATTTATTTGATAATTGATGTTTTTAACACATTCAGCATTTAATTTTCTTATATGGAAATGGATGAAATCTCTACACCTCTATCCTTGCCAGTGCGTTAAATCCCCACTGAACTTCGGCAAGGCACAGCACACGTCAGCATCAGCGCCAGGTGGGGAGCGGTGGCATCCGGCCATGGTCTCAATGTGCCTGCACACATGTGCATGCTTGCCTTCTTACCTCTTCTTGCCTGGCAAGGCTCATTCCTTTAAGACCCAGCTCAGACAAGGTCCCTTCCAGGAACATTCCCTGGTGTGCTCTACAGCATTCTGGAGGCTTCTCTACCTTAACAGTGTATTGTGCTGACACTGTGTTCAGTGTCTGCCTCGAAGGCAGTGCTCTCTGTATCTCAACACCTGGAAGTGTGTCTCCCGGAGCAGGCCCTCAGCCAAACAAACTTGAACTTTATCCTCCACCTCCCAATGCAGCACGCACATATGCAAATGCCATCACACTCACAGGTAAAGGAAAAAGGCTCAAATTTGATAGCACATAAACTTCTAACACACCAAGCATGCACCATTTTCAGCAAGTCTCTCACACATGTGACCGGTGTGTCACCCGCAGTGCCTCACGGCAACCCTGCCCTTTGGCAATACCAAGCTGCACTGCTCCATATTGCACCAAAGGTCCCTGGAATCTTAAGAAATATCCATTGCACCCCACGCCCTCTCCAGTCAACGGATATCTGTATCCCCCAGTTGGGGGAAGAACGCCTTACCCTCAGGAGCTGCCAGTCACTGCAGACGAAGACGCTCACGTAGTCTTTGCAGTCACGCCGCTCCGCCAACGCCATGTAGCGGCCGTCCCTGGTAAAGGCGATTCCTACCCCAGAGAGGAAAGTGCGCTGGAATCAAGCAGCAGCTGCGTAAGAGAAACGGCAGCCGTGCCCGTCAAGGAAGGATGAGAAGCAGCAGGCGGAGGTGAGAGGACAGGTATGGCACAGACCACCCAGAGCCCACGTTTCTTCAGACCGACATGAACATTCCGCTACAAAGGAGGAACCACAAAGAGCTGTGGCCTCACCCCCACAGCCCAGTCAAGATGGGGAGAGGTCTGTGCACAGACAACTGAAGGGCAAGGACTCCGTGAATAACGCCATGTAACCTGACCCCCGATGAACTGCAAACTACTACTGAGAAATGCAGTGCCTTAGGATTACCAATCACAGACTGCAGGACATCCAGGGACACCTGTGGCTGTGCAGCAGCCAGCTTGCCATGACAGTCCTCACTCTCACTTTTGAGTTTAATTATTTGCAAGAAGTAAATTTAAGATGAAAATTTGAAAAATGGTTGATAAAAACTGTATTTCCCTGTTCTGTATTAGCTTAAAAAGTCCTAGGCCAAAATTCATACTTGCTGAGTAAAAAAAACACCTAAATAATATAACTATTGTTTCCACTCAAGAACTGTGTATCTCATCTAGAAAAGACACTAATATTCAAACTATAAAAATAAAAATAAATAAATTGCTGACGGTAACAGAGAAAAATGGAAACATCATTCAAATGGTGTAAGGCTTCCTCTGTTAAAGGAGACACACTTCATCGTAACTTCATGACTTAACAGTGGTGCATCCCACTAGTTCGACGCTGTCCAATTAAATCTCGCTGGTGGTGGCCACAACGCACCTTTCTTCCAGATGGCTCAGAGGCTTCAACAAGGAGGGGACACTTGTCACTTATCCCTCCTCTGGGAAGCCCAGAGGTGACAGGGTGTGGTCTCCCCTTTACCAAGACATCAGATTTAGTCAACAGAACAGTTAGAGATGTAAAGTTCAGAACAGGATGCTTGAGGTGGGTCCCTTGACAGGCATCAGCTGGCAGAGATCTGAACTTCCAGTTCTGTGACAGGGGTCAAGGGACTCCTGTAAACTCTATTCTTCTTTGATGTCTTAAATAGCATCCTCTTTAGTCACTGTGGTCTTGTTTTAAAAGGGGACTTTTGTCTTTTAGAGATACATATGGAAATATCTACAGATGAAGTGTCAGGCGATCTGGGATATACTTTAAAATAACCCAAGCAGTGGGGTGGGTATAGAGGAAAAAGACAGGCTAGGAGTTGTATGTTGTTGAGCTACTTTTGCCTATTCGAAATGTTCCATGACAAAACGGTCAAAAAACCCCAAAATAGCTGCAAAGAAATGGCTTTCGAGTAGTTTTGACAGACTTACCCTGCTGACAAGCTTTAGGATATTTGATGTAAGATACAGATTTTGTGCACAAGGACCAGACGGTTATCCGCAGCTGTTGGGGAAAAGGGAAGGAAAAAGGAAGTGGAATATATTTAATACCTTTAGAAAGACTGTCCTGAATCCCAGACCACATCATTAACACCATGTAGGGGACAGACTGAAGTGACACTACCAGGACTTCCAGGGATGTTTTCCCTCTTAACAAGTGTATTCAAATGCATGTTTCACTGTTATTAAAGTAAATTTAGGCTCTCGGTATTTTTTTCATTTTATAACAATATTATTTGAGTGACACAAAGTTAAATAAATGCATTTTAGTTAGCTATTTCAAAGTAAGCACAAGTTGCATACTATCATAAGCCTAAAAGTTAGTCAGAGAAAAATCTTGGTATAGGAAAACCACAATGTCCAGTCTCCTCCATGAGGTGGACAAAGTGCTCTACAGACTTGATTTGGTTCCTCCTGGCTTCACCAGACAGCTGGAGCCCGTGTCTGCACCATAGCAGGTGGGCAGCTGCTCACACACAGGAGGCTGCTTCCACAGAGGGCTTCTGGAACAACCGCTGTTGGCACCTTCTCCACCCTTCTCTCCTTCCCTGTACTCAGGGAGTTGAGAGCTGACGAGGCTGGTGCAGAGAGGCCAGAGGAAGATCATGTCCTAGCGGGGGACTGGCGAGGGCATGCCCTGGGGGCAGCCTCACCACTTCTGTGCTGTTGAGACCTCAGAGCTCCTGCACACCTCACCTACATCCCATCCACACCAAATTTCACACTGAGACGCCTGCAGAGCCTACAAGTGAATGCTCTAGTTTCTGAGAACCTTCTACATCCCCTTCCCTGGTAAAGCTGGCAGTTAACCAATGCATGGGCACAACAGCTGCTCGGCTGGGGGCAGTGGGCGCTAACCACCGGGTCCACTTCAGGAAGGTCCTCAGAGAGGAGGGCGATGAGCCAAGTGCATGCTCCAGCCAGATGAGCGAGCTGAGGAGCGCAGTGCACGTCGACACCAGCGTGACTCCTGAAAACACCACGGTGTTTTTAGTTTAAGGAGGTTAAAAAAAATTGAATTAACTTAACATTCTGCATATCATCTCTTCTTACAAAAGAAAAGAAAATCTGATGTCCATAACTGCATCACTGCGCAACACACATGGCACTCAGGAGAGAAGCTGAGGACATGTGTGTCCTGAGTGTGGAAAGCAGGCCGCAGAGGCCACTTTCCATGCTGCTGCTGAATTTAAACACACCTGCTGTCCTAGGGAACTGGGCCACAAGTGAATGGGGTGCTGTGTCTTCTAAAGCCTCCATCACTGGCCTGCTGCAGTGGCTCACGCCTGTAATCCCAGCACTCTGGGAGGCCGAGGCAGGAGGATCACTTGAGCTCAGGAATCTGAGACCAGCTTGAGCACGAGAGAGACCCCACCTCTACTAAAAATAAAAAAATTAGCCAGGTGTAGTGGTGCGCGCCTGTAGTCCCAGCTACTCGGGAGGCTGAGGCAAGAGGATCCCTTGAGCACAGGAGTGTGAGGTTGCAGTGAGCTATGATGACGCCACTGACTCCAACCCAGGTGACAGAGACCTTGTCTCAAAAAAAAAAAAAATTAAATAAGATAAAAAGGTAGTTAAATCTATGCCTCTGTCAACTCTATTAACGTCCGCTAACAACTGGAGAACCAACTTCCTAGGCTGAACCGTCAGCCTCCCACACAGACAACAGCCCAGGCCAGTGGAAGGCCAGGTGGGATGGATTCAGCGACAGGAGGAAGGACCACTGACTTGGACGACACAGGCGTGCTTCAAAAACAGCGTGGTGCCAGGGGAAAGAAGCCAAACACAAAACTCTACATACCACAGGGTCCTACTGAGATGAAATTCCAAAAAGGCAGGACTATGGTGATAAGAAGCAGGCAGAGGGGACTGACCACAGGGGCAGGAGGAGCCCCTCACAGCAGGGTGATGTCCTCAATCTTGATGGGATGGTGATTACACATGAAATGACTCACTGAACTATGTACACTTAAAGCGGGTGAATTTTATTGCTTATAAATTGTTTTAATCAGCTTTACTCAGATATAAGAAAAAGTTTTTAGTCTAGATTTTTTTTTTTGAGACAGAGTCTCACTTTGTTGCCGAGGCTGGAGTGCAGTGGCATCATCATAGCTCACTGCAGCCTCACACTCCTGTGCTCAAAGGATCCTCCTGCCTCAGCCTCCCAAGTAGCTGGGACTATAGGTGTGCACCACCACGCCTGGCTAATTTTCTTTTTAACAGACAGGGTCTCCTACTATGTTGCCCAGGCTGGTCTCAAACTCCTGGCCTCAAGTAATCCTCCTGCCTCAGCCTCCCAAAGTGCTGGGATTACAGCTGTCAGCCACAGCACCCAGCCTGGATTTTTTTAAAGCTAACTATGGGCTACTTGCAATATACACACTAAAATTTGAGGATATAAAAAGGTTTAAAGTAAAAGGATAGAAAAAGATATACCATGAAAACCCTAACCATGAAGTATCGCTATATTAATATCCAATAAAACAGACTTTAAAGTACAAAGAACTATGAGACATAAAGAGGAATACTTACAATAAAGGTTCAACTCACCACGAAAATGGTAAAACCTGTTTAGAAACAGTTCTAAATTTGCATGCAGCTAACAACATAGCCTTGAAAATACGTTAAAAAATCTGACAGACTACAAGAGTAATGAAGAGAAGTTAGTCCTATCAGATATTAAAACATACTATAAAACCTCAATAATTTAGACAGTGTGGTATTGGCACGTAAATGGACCAAAAATGGAATCGAACAGAAAATCAGAAATGATCTTGCAGGTATAAAAGAATTTAGCTCTTCATACAGTGGTAAAGAGAGACTTCTAAATACACGCTGCTGAGAAAAGGTGAACATGGATTCATAGCTCTCCTCACATACCATTAAAAACTCCATGTGAACCTGAAGTACAGCTAAATGAAGCACGTGTGTATGTTAAATAAGATACAAAAGCACTGAACTTCACCAGCAATTAGGGAAATAAACTTGAAACCAAAATGCAATACCATTTTAGTTCTGCAGGCCTAGCAATCATTTTAAATCCTGATACGAAAACTTTGCAAAGTTAAGCACATTCATCTGCTATAACTCAGCAAGTCCCCTCCTAGAGAGGATTTCTGGATATGTGAGTAGGAGACTTGGACAATATATCCACAGCAACATGGTCTATAACAATGCACACGTGCAGCGGCAGAAGAATGGCTGAATACTCCGCAGTGTGGTTTTCTTTATGAGGAGTGAAAGAACTAGCTACACCTGTCAACACAACAAATCTAAAAACAACTTCCTAGAGACAGACGATGGGGTCGGTGCAGTCTTCAGACAGCTGGGAAAAAAGAACCACCACAGAATGTGTAAAGTGTGAGTCCTTTTAAATAAACTTTAAACTGCAAAGCAAACAATACAGTGTTTACACACATACATATAAGACCCTCATGAGAAGCGAGGAAATGATCAATGCAAACTGCAGGATGAGGAGCCTCCAGTGGAGGCCATGCTGTGGGGGACGGCAGACGGGTCTGAGGGCCTGCCAGCACCCTGTTCTCAGGCCTGAGGGCGAGCGGCTTTTATTACTCACTGAAACTGTCTAAAGGGTGCAAACTTTCTTTCTCACGGGCTGTACAGGGCAGGGACTTTTTTTACCCTCCAGGATACCCTCCTGTGGGGCCGTGCACTCAGAAGGCACCCAGTGACCCTGGTAAGCCTCAAAGAGAATGTGCATGGTCCTCACTGGTGTGTTGAGCGACTGATGCACAGGTGCCCACAGGGTCACTTCCTGGCCAGCAAGCACATCTGGAGGCCCTGTTTTGCTTCCTCACTTGCAGTAATTTCCATCAGCATGGAAAGTGGAGATATATTTCAGTACCCCGCTCAGGATGCACGTGCTTACTGGTCTAAGGCCACCAGCAAAGTGGCCAGGACCCTTGTCTTAGGTCGAACAGTGTCATCTAAATACACTCTATGCAGTTTATTCTGTAGCAAATTTATGTTTAAATATTAATATATATGTAATCGGAGATGCTCAATAAAGCAATTTACATTTTTAAGGTTTATAAACTCTGCACATGGTAATTTTTCCTTTTGGGCCATTTAATAAAATTATAAGGCTGAACCCATGCCATGAGCCCATCTGGAGGATGGACTTTGGCCCGAAGAATTATAAGCATAAAGACTGTTAGACAAGGCTATATGAAAAGCTCAAATTATCCTCTCTGAACAACTCAGGCTATAAGTACCTTACAGCCAATGTTCACAGTGTATGTATACAGTCAATGTACAAAGTGCAGAGAAATTAAGTAGCTGTTTCCTGCCCTTACTCTCTCACACAACCTATAAAAGCAGACATTAGAGTTGAAGTATTTTTAAAAATTGAAACTGAAAAATGTGTGAAGCCACACAGCTGTCTGAAACAGTTAATTCGGCAATCCCCTCACAGTTGGATAGAAACTTTATCCCAGCTGATGCCAACCTGAAGAAGGTGGATGAAATCCTTTAGAGCCACTCTGCATTCTCACGGCTGGGAGTAAATACTCACCACGTGTTGTTATCTATGTGGAGTACGCAGTCTTGCTCAGAGCCTGGGGTAGGCAGGTTGCCACAATGCAACCAGAGTACAGACAGCTAAGAACACTCAGTGGATTTAGGCCCAAATGCTGGGTTATGATGCCCCTTCAAAGCACATTATTGAAGGGATTAACGCATTTTTCTATATCTCAAAATACATCATTAACACCAAAGACCTTGTACCTAATTTCATAATTTGAGATATACTACAAATTATCTCTGATGTACTACCAGATTTCACACATTCACCTTTGTACTGAGCTCTAGCACAGAGAATGCACATTTGTAGAACAAATGAATAAGGCAGTTGTTAGTGTACTGACTTACCACCCACAGACCAGCATCTTAAAGGAAAGATGCAGGTGAATTCATATTAAAGCTTATTTCCTCTAGCTGAATAAAGTGACTGTTTAAATCATTAAAAATGTAAATTAAGATTTCTAAAATCTGTCTTATTTTTCTTTAAAACTGGACAAAAAGATTATACTACAATACCAATGGGCTTATAATGCTCTCACTTAAGATACACATACTAATGTATCCAGAGTTTGTGTTTGCATAACCCTTATTTTACTTAGTAACGGGCCCAAAGAACAAAAGTAGCAATGCTGGCAATTCACATATGCCAAAGAAAAGCCATAAAGTGCTTCCTTTAAGTGAAAAGGTAAAAGTTCTCAATTTACCAAGAAAAAAAAAAAAATCGTAGGCTGAGGTTGCTAGTATCTACAGTAAGAACAAATCTATCTGTCAAATTGTGAATGGTATATTGTTATATTTTATTATTAGTTGTTGTTGTTAACCTCTTACTGTGTCTAATTTATAAATTAAACTTTATCATAGGGATACACACACACACACACACACCACACACACACACACACAGGAAAAAACAGTGCATACGGGGTTGCAGGCACCCACTGGGTATCTTAAGACTTTACCCCGGAGGATAAGGTGGGACTGCTGTACGCCAAAAACACCCCCTTTAACACTCCCAAGCTATTCCAGGAGCAGAGGAGGGGATCACATTTGGTCATGGACGCATATTCAGGGCTTGCACTTACATGGAATTCGGTTGTGTTGAGAATGTGGCGCCCGTCCGGGCTCCAACACGAAGCAACCAGCCCTGCCGAGCCCTCGTCTATTTTGCAGTGCCATTCCGGCTGCTCCAAAGACCAGACCTACATTGATAAAAGAGAAAAACACACGACTGCAAAGTAATGAGCACACTCCAGCGAGTCCTCTCCAAGAGAAAGAACTCACTCAACACCAACTGCACAGGGTCAAAACCTTTCATTATGAAGGACTGACACTAGATTCCACCATAAAAGCAAGCCACACTTCTTGGTGATTTCACTTTGTTGTAATTTTAAAACAGTTTATTCACGTTGCCATTCCTAAGACCTCATTTAGTTAAGCTTTGGGTGTATAAAAAAAAATGACCCCTTAGGACTTCCTAAAACACACAATGTCCAAGCAGCTGGATTGTTGTTTGTAAATACCTCCTGTTTCTGAATTACATTTGCTTAGAGACTAAGAATATTTTAGTGTTTCCTCATTTTAAAAGTACTTGGATTAAACTACTAGAGAACATTATAATTTTAAAAGAAAACTGGCTGTGAGCTGCATTGCCTTTTTTTTTTTTTCCAAACTAGAAGGGTACAGAACAAAATCATTCCTTCCCACTGACACTCTTGGGAAGGTTTCCTAATTCTAACCCCAACACAGCAGCACATACCTGCACAAGCCCTCGTTTGTACATGGCACACAGGATAAAGAGAGAGTCTGCTGACCACTCTATGTGCTGGATCTGGTCCAGGCACGTGTACAGCTGGAGGATCTGAAGGGTGTGCACATCCCGGACTACTAACCGGTACTGAACACAGGAAGCCTAAGGAAACATGAGAAGGAAAGCGCTTGACGTCCTCTGCTCTGAAGGAAGGCCAGCGCTCCCTGCCTTCGGGGCCTCTCCTGAAGGCACATTTCATTCTAGATCACCAGTTACATGACCAGTCCCCAAAATAAGATGAGTTAATGAAAGACCAAGTTGAAATACACAAACCAGGTTCTAAAATTGTTATGCTCTAATATAAAGTATAAGAGTATTTAAAACTCTCTACTTAAAGCATTTTCTATTCCTTCCTTAACTGTATGTGAAAAACTAAAGTGGGAAACAACTCTTCTGTGAACTGATAACCAATCCTGCCCTACATTATCACTTGCAGACAATCCTCAAATTTAGAAAGGGTAGAAAGCCTCACAGTTGCCAGTGAGAATAACTACAAAAACAACAATACTCTTTTGACAGAATGCCTAACTCAGAGCCAAACCAATAGGTCAATATATATGCTTTAAACTCTGCAGATGTAAAGATGCTTCATAAATACTCCTTTATCTACATTAACTCATTCCTAATACTAAATATGAAAATGTTTAAGTGTTAACACTACTTTCTTAAAGATACAGTTTCTTCATGTCCATATTTGTTAATTATGTCCACATCTAAGCAAGTAATTTCTGAGTATAATGTCTGATTATTCGCCTGCTGATTGCACATTATACTACAATTTAAAAATCAAGAACTGATTTTTAAAACTGAATTGCTTCACTTTTTTACGGATCAAGGTCAAACTACATGACTAGTTTGTGTTTTATGAAAGCCACATTAGTTTTCCACGGAAAAGAGGGGGAGGGTGACTGCAGATTAGAACAAACGTCTCCCACACATTATAGCTTTGAAAACTCTGATCAGTTACAATGAATTCCTTATGAAATGGAACATTCTTACCAACACTTGGAAGAACCATAAACAATCTACAAAATATTAAAACTGGAAACACAGACCTGGTGTACCCAGTATGTAGGGCAGGGCTTTCATGAACACCATTCCAGTAGCACGTTATTATCAAATGTTTCACAATATTTTGACCAGAGTGCACAAACCAAAAAAGCACCAAAATTAGGTAAGCAAATACCTTTCTTTATAATTCACTGAAATTTTCATAAATGATAAAAATAAAACCCTAATTTATGAGGGGGGCACTTTGAAAAATATACCAAAGTTTTTCAAGGTGCCACTTATGCTAAAGACATTCTCTATTTGTAGCTGAATGCTATTTTGTGGGACTGGGAATAATACCTCCATAAGGAAAGTTAAAATGTAACTTAAGAGTTATATTCTCAAAGGCCTAGAGGAAGGTAACAGGAATGTTAATAAGGGCTCAAACAAAAAGAAGGTTGGTGGAAAGTAAAAGGATACACTTTTTATAAGGCATTATTTTTTTTCCTAATGGCTCTCCAATGCCAATTATCCTCACCACCCCTTCTGAGCATATACACTGGTCATACCAGTATATTGTGAAACTTAAAGTGACAGCTCAGTGATTTATGCACCATTCTGTCACCCATGGAATGAACAGCTCAAATCCCTGCCTTGAGGACAACTTTTTCTTTACCTGGGGATGGAATGCTAATTATTTAAATCATGTATTCGGCGCGTGGTAGAGGTGGGTGAGGTGAGCTTCAGAAGACGACAAAGTACCCCCCATTACCACTTTACCACCAACAATGGTAAATTTGCCTTTTTTGACAAAAGAACAATGAGCTGACATCTGCCTTTGACAGATGGAAACCGCAGCGCAGGGAGGCTGGCACCTGTCCGGTCCCGCACCTGTCTGGGGCATCTGCCTGCGCCCCGCCCCTGTCTGACTCCACACCTGCTCGAATCCCGCATCTGCCGAACCCCCCATCTGCCGAACCCCGCACCTGCTCGAACCCCGCACCTGCCGAACCTCACGCCTGCTCGAATCCCGCACCTGCCGAACCCCGCACCTGCCCGAACCCCGCACCTGCCAGAATCCCGCACCTGCCTGATCCCCCCAGCTGCCTCCACCGCTGGGCGGCGCGGCCGCCCCGCTGCCCCGCGATTCCGGGGTCCGCCGCCCCAGCGCGCTGCGGCCCCCGCATCTGGCCTGCCCGCCCCGGAGGTCCTGCCGCGGCCCAGGCCCCGCACCGCCGCCGCTCACCAGGTACTTGCCGTCGGGGGAGAACTTGCAGAGCAGGCTGGACAGCTTGAACACTTCGGAGAAGTTCATGGCCGCCGCAGCGCCCGAGACCCCGGGACCCCGCCCCGCCGCCGCCCGCAACTGCCGCCGCCGCCGCCGCCGCGGCCGGAAGTCGGCGCGGGCGGAAGCGAGCCGCAGCCTATCAGCGCCGCGGGCCGCGCGGCATTGTGGGGCTCGTGGTTCTCCCGCCCGCGCCCTGGGGCTTTAAAGGCGACGCCACGTTTCTTCCGACGCGGGATGTCAGGACCGTACCCCAAGGGCCGGGAGGCCTCGGGGTCCCCTCCGGCTAGGGCTGCGAATGAAATGCAGGACGCACAGTTAAATCTGAATTTCGGATAAGCAACAAATCGTTTTCTCGCACACGTGTGTTCCCAAATATTACGGGGCACACCGGTAGGGAACAATTACTCCCTTATCTGAAATTCACGTTTCACTGGGCGACCTGCGTGTGTGTGTGCGTATACGTATGCTTATATATGTACATGTAAATATTATATGTAAATTCATATTTATACATACGGTTGTGTATAAATAAGACATATTTAGTATATAATATGGTGTCTGTTACATATATTACACTGTATGTATAATGTATAAATAAATATTTGGGTTTTCTGTTTGTTTGTTTTTGCTCAGTCGGGCAACCCCAGCCGCCGCCTGACCCTCACAAGCGCCGCTCGGATCGAGGAGGAACGAATTTGACGCCGACTGGGCAGAGTAGCGCGTGGGGCGCGCGCCCGCCCGTCCCTTCCAAGCGCGCACCGGGGCGGGGACCCGAGGCCCAGCTCGCCACGGCTGGGAGCCAGCACCTGCGCGGGCGCTCGGCTCCGCAGACCTCGCTGGCTGTCCAGGGCGCGCCTAGCCCCCTCGCCCGCTCTTCCCCGATGGCAGCCTCCTCCACTCCCGCGCCACGCGGGCCGTCAGCCGTCCCCGCCAGGCTCGCCAGCGCCTCTACAGCCCACGGGATCGCGCAGACCCTGACATCCCCGCCCGGCGCTGAGTTCTGAGAACTGAGACCCGGCCTGGGTCCTGTTCGTGCCTCCCAGCGTCCAGCCCCGGGCCGGACCTGCTCCCCACAGGCGCCCCCAACCTCCCCAACGAACGGGTGGGGGTGCGTGCGCGCATCCTGCTCGGGCGGTGCCAGCTTTTTCTGTCCCCAACTAGACCCAAACCCTGCATGGGATTCGTCTTTGTGTCCTCACTCCCGCGCCTAGCAAACAGTAGGTGAGCAATAAAGATGTGTATAAGTCAGCCAGGCGCTCCGGGTCAGGTGCGGACCCCGTTCGGTCAGCGAACCTGGTCTGCACCAGCTCGGCTCGCTCGCGATGCCACGGACGACACTGACGCCATCTTCCAAGGCGTGGGTGTCTACACAGGCAGCGGCATCGGTTTGGAGCCAGATAACGGGTCCAACAAGCATCAGACGGCAGCGCACGGTAGGTGCCCGCCGCCCAGAGCCGCTCCGAACTCGCCCTGCGTTCGGCGATGAGGGTCCCCGAGGCCCCGCCTGCCCTGCAGAGGAGCAGGCGCGCGGAGCTGCAGGTCTAGCCAGCCAGAGAGTATGTGTGCGTTCAAAGAGCGATTCCAGGTGCTTGGACACCGCGCACACCTTCGCAAACACAGAACTGAATCCCGCGCCCAGGGCCTGGAGGCGACGGGCGGAGGAGGGAGCGGGATGCGGGCCGAGGCCGGGAGTGGTCGAGTGCGCGAGTTACTCCCTGAAGGCCGCGGGGCGCAACCTCTGGCTGGGGTAGGAAGAGTAGCACCCAGAGGGTCGCAGGATCCTCTTTGCCCGGCGGGGCCGGGGCTCGGAAGCGACCTCGGCTTGGCGGGCGGAGTGGGTGGCGAGCCCTCTTGGGCGGCCGCCAGCGGTTCCCCTTCTTCCGGGCCCTGGGGCCGCTTCTCTCACCGGTTTACCGCCGGCCACAGCCAGGGAGCAAGGCGCGGCACTCCCCCTGCGCCTTGGATCCCAAACGAGCGCCCTCGTGGGGGGGCTTCGCGCCAGTGGGGGCGGCCGGGGGAGCCCGGGGTGTCGGGGAGATGGGGCGTCTGGGGACAGGAGAGAGTCGGGGGAAACGAAGGCGTCGGGGCGCGGAGTCCGCAGCAGTGCCCGGCCCTCGGCTCCCGCGCGCCCTGGCAGGTGCCCCCAGACCTGCGGACGGTCGCGGTCGGGTCTGGCCAGCTGGAGGGCCCCGGGGCCCCACCCGCGTCCAGCCCTGCGTAGGCGACCTCGCCGGGGCTTGGCCCGGGCGACGGGCGCCAAACGGCGGCGGGAAGGAGGCGGGGTGGGCACGCCCGGGACCCCGACTCGGACGCGGCCAGCTGCGGGGGAGGAGCGCGGACGAGACCTTGGCCCCGGCCGGGCCCAGCCGCCCGCCCTCCTCCCGCCGCTGCCGAGCAGCCCGCGCTGCCTTCCCGCCGGCCCGGCTGTAAAGGCGCTAACGCCCGCGGCCGCCCCCTTCCCGCGGCGCCTCCCCTCCCCGCGCCCATATAACCCGCCTCGGGGCCGCCCGCCCTGCCTCCCGCCCGCGGCCGCCCGTCCGCACCGCCTCTGAGCCCGCGCGCAGCCAGCGCCTGCTGTGCGCCCACGAAGGGGGTCTGCGGTGAAGCAGGGGCCAGCGCCAGGTGGGCTTGGGCCGACGCTGCTGCCCGGGGCTGCGATGGCACCAGGTAGGCTGCGCAGGAACCCACTCGAGGGGGCCGGGGTTGCGGTTCGGCTAGGTTTGCGGGGGCCGGAGCTCAGGGTGGCTGGCGCCCGGGTTCTCAGCTCCGAAGCTGGGAGTTGAGCGGGGGTCAGGAGCAGATTGGGCACGAGCTGAGAAAGGGGGCCACGGGGGCTCCCTCGGAGTTCGATCGGGCCCTGGGACCTGGCGCAAGGGGCAGGGCGCGGCTGGAGCCGAGGCCCACGAGGAGTCTCGGGGTCCTGCGGTCAGTGTCGGCAGCCCTTGGTGCCAAGAGCAGCCCCGCGCGGTTTCCAGGAGGGCCTTCCTCCTGCTAACCCCTCTCCACCCCAGCTTCCGAGGGGCAGTTTGGAATACCGGGAAGAGGCTAGGTCGCGGGGTGCGGGTACAGGTGGAAGTATCGGATAAGCTCCGCCCCGCCCGCGCCAACACCCTGCGCACCCAGGAGACCCTTACCAATCCGAGGCGTTAGTTCCCCTGACTCCTTGCAAGGCTGAGGGAGACCCAGGTCATGGACAGGGAGAACCAACCAAGCAGGGGTCTTGACCCTAAGCTGGACCCATGGAATCGGTTACTACATAGGTTGCTACGGTTCCCAGAGGGGCAACTCCCTGTGGCTCTGAGTTTGTCGGGGCGCCTGGCCTGTCTCCTGAGTCTGTTCCAGGTACAGGATCGAGGAGGTGGAATCAGGCCCTGGGTCCCCAGGGGCAACTCCCCCCTCCTCCTGGCGCTCCTCACCCTGCAGCCACTTCCTTTAAGCTGTTTCGACTGGGGGGAGCTATTATTACCTTCTTACTCAGCTCGTATTTTTGTCTGTCATTAAGGGCTAAGCACACACAGTGTGCACATATCTACATAAATAGATGAGTGACAGGTAGACCACCTCGACCAGCAAGCAGGGGTGGGGAACCTGAGGCCTCCAGATCCCCAAGTGCAGCCCCTTGACCAAATCCAAACTTCACGGAACAAATATAAAATTTGGATTCGGTCAAAAGGCCGCACTCAAGGATCCAGAAGGCATCCTTAACTTCTGACCAGAGGTCATTTGTTTCCAAACGGGCTGCAGTGTGCTTACTAACCAACTGGACAATTGGTGACTGTTTGGGCTCATTGGCTCAATGTTTTGGGTTTTGTTGTTTGGGTTCCTTGTTGCTGTCATTGCCACTTATTTGTTTAGCCTTAATAATTAGCTTTGGGGGAAAATGAGGAAAGGGAAACAAAATGCAAGGCTTCGATGCTTACTGAAAGGTGAGCCACCCGTCTTTTGATTTATTCAGTAAAAGATAAAAAAGCATTTTATTGAGATCGAAATGACAAAATGTTTGAAATTTTGCAACATGTGAATTTATGGCTTATGTGTGTAATCTTAAAAATAAGATAAAAAGTTGGGCACCAGAGGCTGCAGTCAGGGGCTGCCTGAGGTGAGCTGAGAGGGCCTGAGCGGGGCTTGCCCAGCAGCGCGGTCACCTGTGGAATGGCCACGGTTGCTCAGCCCAGCCTTTTGGCCCTTCTGGTGAAGGCTACTGGAATGGTCAGCCCCATGGAAAAGCCAGTCTGGCACAGTGGTTAATCAGGTAGATGTGGAAGTAAGAATGCTAGGGTTCAAACCCCATCTTCTCCACTTACTAGGCATGGACTGCTAGCAAGCCACTTAACTACTTGGAGCCTCAGTTTACCCATCTGCAAAGTAGAGTAATAACAGTTCCTGTCTCAGAGGCCTGGAAGAGTACCTGGCACCGCTCAGTGGCCCCAGATGCAGTGGCTGCTGGTCCGAGGTGCTGCCCCAGAGTTGGGAGAGCCAGGAGCCCTGGGGGTAGCCCACAAGTGTCCCCAGAGGACAAGGGATGGCAGTGAGGCAGGAATCTGCCCTCTGCTCGGGCGGAGGCTAATGGCATCTGTCAGGGGTATGCACTGTGGCCAGGATGCCTTGGTTTGGAATTTATTTATAGAGCATGCCCCACCCAGGTCCAAGAATGGATTTATAACGTTGAACACATGTAAAGGAGCGCAGCTAAAACAGAGACGAAGAGGAGAGACTGAGCGCTGAGAGAGAACAGAGATACACACACTCCAGCACCTGGAGGAGGCCCTGCCTGTGCCCAAGGACAGCATGAACCCGAAAGTGACATTACAAATGTGGTGAATCTTGGGATTGCAAAAAATCAGAAAAATTCTTCAAAGCATCCTTTAAATGTGTGTTTCTTCCAACGAGCCACCATTTTATGGCGTGCCTTTATTTTCCAACTTGGCAAAGGCTAAGTCAGTATTTTAAAATACCTGTATGTTATTTTCTCAAGTCAGCTTCAGTAGCAAAAAAGAAAAAAGAAGTTGAGGTGAATAGTTAAATGACACTAACTCCTAGTTCCCTTTTAATTCCAGTGTTATTTTTATCTGAGTGTGGTGAAAGCTTTATAACTCTGATAGATGTTTATCACCAGTACTTTGAGTGATAACTTACCCCTACAAATACTTCCATGTTCTGCCCACATTTTTTTTTAACAAACACATGAAATGCATCTGTAACTAGCAGCATCTATTGGTGCATAACCAAAACACAATGTCTTCTTTAAAAGTTTACCTTCTTAAGTAACATGCCTGGAAAATCCTTTCTTTGTGAGTTATGCAGAGAAAATTTTATTCTAAAAGCTCCCTCTGCTCATTGGGGTTCAAGTCAAAGACAGCTTATACCAAAGTGGGCTCGGACAGATGTGTGCAAGTGTGCACAAACTTTCTGTCCGTCTCCCTGCCTCTTCACCCTGAGGTTGCAGTTTCTTTGCAGACTAAGCTCTCACTCATCAAAAGTGCTTTCTGTTCCTGGATGAGCTACCCCACATCAGAGAACCAAAGAAGAAAAAAAAATATCTAGCCAAACTATTGTTTATTGAACATTTTCTATAATAACTGGCATTTAGTCTACAGTGGCTGTGAGCTGGTACTTGGCCAAATAGTGTACATTTTTTTCCCCGTAATCCTCACAGCAGCCCATTGAGGTAGATGCTATAATTGTGCCCATTTACACATGAGGAAACTGAGGCTTCAACAGGTTATTCAACTTGCCCAAGGTTACATCACTGCACAGTGCAGGAGTGGAAACTCCTACTCTGACAACAAAGCCAGGACTGGGGCTGCGGATCGATCCTCCCACCTTGGCCTGGTGTTGACTCAGGCCTGTGGTAAATATAAGACATGGTCCCCAGACCACGTCTAGTACTACAGAACATTCATGCTGGAAAGGCCCTTCGAGACCCTCTAAGCCAGGGGTATAGAATTCAGGAGTGCTGTGAGCTTGGATGGGCGAAAATGGCATCATTACTTATATTAACTTCAAAGTAAAGTTTAGCATTTCCTCCAATTAATAATGTAGGCAAAAAACTACAATAGTTTTAGCAGTACCTGTGACTTTCTCACCCATCGGAACCACCAATCTTTTCGTTGTGCATGACAATTACTGCAGAAATCTCAAAATTTTGTTTGCACTTGTCACTATGCTGAAATTATGACAGTTACTAGACTTACTACCGGCCTTATCATTGAATGCATTACTGAAGACATACTACATCACAATTTTGCTTTTTTAATATTGTGATAACTTTTTATAATTTTCTCAGGCTGCTGTAACAAACGACCACAACTTAGGTGGCTTAAAACAATAGAAATTTATTGTCTCAGTTCTGGAGGCCAGAAGTCTGAAATCAAGGTGTGACCAGGGTTGGTTCCTCCTGGAGGCTCCAAGGGAGAATCTGTTTCACGCCTCCCTCCTGGGCTCTGGGGGTTGCTGGTAGCCTTGGCTTGTAGCTGTGTCACTCACTTCTGCAGCTGTCTTCACCGGCCTTCTCCTCTGTGTGTCTCTCCTTTTTTGTCTCTTATATGGAAATTTGTCATTGGATTTGGGGCCCACTTGGATAACCCAGGATGATCTCATTTTGAGACCCTAACCTTAATTACATCTGCAGAGACACTAGTTCCAAATAAGAGCACATTCAGAGGCTCTAGGTGGACATGTTCATTTGGGAAAGCTGCCATTCAATCCACGAGAATAACTACTGTAGTTCAGGAATTCATGATCTTATGTATTTTACTTTATGCATTTAAAACATTCTTCCAACAAGGGGTCTGAGCCCTGGCACAACAGGCAAGAAGCCTGGTCTGTGCCACGTCCCTCTTTTCTGGAAGGGAACAGATGGCCGGAGCTCGGAGACTGAGCTGAGGGTGGGTGGCAGCGGGCTGGAGGGGTTTCTCACCCTGCTCACTGCCCCATCCCCAGTACCCCCTGCCCAGCCCCTACCTTCACAGTCCCCACAAACACCAGCATCTTTTCTCCCTGGAGACTGCTTGGGCCACCCCAGCCCCCAGAGTTAGGGAGAGAAACCAGACACACCAACAGGGCCCCAGCCTGGACCTGGCTGCTGGGCGTGAAGGTCAGTGAGGGCCTCAGCCTGGGCTCGAGGCCTCAGGAGAGGCACCACGGAGAGAATGGGACAGAGAGGGGGGAGGGAATGACACAGAGAGGGGATGGCATCCCAGGTGTGACCATAGCAGGAAGGGCTCTGCTGGGGACAGAGCAAGGGCCCTGAAGGCAGGTCTCAGGCCCTGGAGGGGACATGGGGGCACTAGAGGCCAGTGGCCAGGACATTCCCTGGGCCTTGGAGACAGAATGAGATTCCCCAAAGAGCAAGCTGTAGGAGGGAAAACTGCTTCCTTCTGCCCTTCTTGGTTCTTAGGCTGCTCTATAAATTATTGACATAAGACAGATTAATAGCAGGAGAACAATTTTGATGATGTGCATATGCACAGGAGTCCCACAAAAATGGGTGAGTCAAAGGAATATCCCAGAAAGGAATAGGTGCTTGGGGCATCTGTGGGGAGGGGCAGACACAAATTATGGGAGGGGGAGGCAGGAAGTGTCTGGTGGATGAAACTGCCTTGTTATCAGAGTCTCTCAGGTGAGGAAAGTTGTCTGGAGCAGTTCTCTTCCTGGCACACACTTTACTAATGAAAATGTCCTTTGTAGATGTCAATTTTCTTTACGAAGGGGAGTTTTACACTTTATTTTAGTCAGTTGAAGGGGAGCTGAAGAGCTTTTTCCTATGTTGGCTGGGTCTCAATTTCTTTTAGCTCAAAGTAATCAATATGCCAAAGTGGCATATTTTGGGGTGGCATATTCTGGTCTCCTACAGTCATATTTTGGGGTAGTGTGTCCTGAGCCCCAACATTCTCCAGTCTGAAACTTCCCCAAGAAGTTTCACAGCCCAGAAACTGAATTAATGTATTATCCCATCACCTTCTGAAGAGGCATTTCTATGAAAATGAAAGAAACACAAAACTCAGCCGTTGACCAGACTAAACACCAGTTGCTGAGTCTGGAGGCAGCTGGTTGAGATGATTTCTAGATATTGGGCTCAAAGCATCTTTTGCAGTTGTAATGTCTCTGGTGATGTCTGAGTGGCCCCCACAGCAAAAGGTATAAGGGTTATCCATACCTAAGGTTTTGTGGTGATCTCTCTGGTGTATATTTCAAGTCATGCAGCTTCAGCTTGCAGAACTTCGGGGAAAAGGGCAGATTTGTTCTTAGTAATTCCAAGTTAGAAGGGTGGGAGAAAATTGGAAATGTTGGTTTGTAAAGTTGTAGCCAGGTATTGGAGGAAGCTAGGAGAATTCAAGACCCAGTCCAGTTTATAGATAGATAACAAAACCTCAAAGACAATAAACAGGATTAGAATCTAACAATGGGTGCATGACAAGTTTTCTTCTAAAACATAATTATTTCTCTCTACAGTTACCCCCATTTCTACCAAAAATAATCAAAGTCTAATTTGTTTGCAAAATAAGTCTAGTCTCATTAAACTTGGCCTGATTATTTATGTAAGTGTAGCAGGAATAGTAAATAACCATAAATTTTGCTGGAACTTTTAATGAGAAATTTCAGATTAGCCTTTTGAAAGTCTCTCCAGGCTAGGAAGCCACGCCAAGGACCTGCCATCAGATTTCACCTGCAATAACTATAGATTTGCATGAATTCCTCTTTCTCAATATCGCAAAACATTGTTAAGGTTCCTGGGCCTGCCAGAAAGTGACAGTCCTTAGTAAGCCCTTTCAGCCAGTACCAGGCCAGGCTTTTTGGGGTTTTTTGTTTGTTTGTTTTGTTTTCGTCCAAGGGGTTTTATTGGCTCCATAAAGTCAAACTCAGTTCCTGAAAACTGTCTGGTCATGTCTGGTTCTATGCACGTCATTCTCAAATATGACATTCCAGTCAAACCCTTGGTAATGTAACCAATGTTTCCAGTTGTGTCCTGTTACAAAGTAGCAGACTCATTGAACTTATGCAAATAACTCTTTGAAATTGAACTTATTTGAAAATAAGAATAGTTTCCAAATTCTGGAGGAATCAAGTAGGGAGAAAAAGTAATAGTTTCAGTTCTGTTTACAAAAGTATAATTTACCAAATTACTGTAAGCTATAAATAGTTTTTCATTAGAGTTCTGGAAATTGTTACCCAGTCTAATGGTAGGATCTTAATCTTATCAGAAACCTGTACTAGTCAGAGTCCTTTCTGTGAATCTCCTTGAAGACACGACACTGTGGGACTATAGTTGCTTGCAAAAGCTTTCAGAAGAGCATCAGAGCAAAACAAGTAACTGTCTGTGGATGACAAAAAGAATTAAAATGGCCTTGGTTAAAGATGTGATGAGAATTCATTATAATACAATTGGCAAGGAAATTTTATTATTTCTCTAACAATAAATATTTTAAGATAATAACTAGAACTATGACTGATACAGGATATATCAGATTTCTAGGAATTTCATACAATTTCTGGAACACTTGTAATTAATATATATCCATAAAAATATAACTAAAGAGGTTAAATATCACTTCTTATTTTACAATGCTTCTCATGTAAATTTAACTTATCAAATAAGCCTAATTAGTTTAATATGTCTCTTATTATAAGAAGAAAGAACAAATCTTTTGAGATATTCCCTGCACCTATCTGGAAAATCCCTAAGTTAATTTGAGGTAAAAAATTACTTAATTTAAAATTTGATTTTCAAAAGTTGTCAAAATGTCAAAAGGTTTAAAACACTTGATTAAATAGAATTAGAGATCATTATGAAATAATACTTAAATTATCATTTAACCAAAGTAACAATTAAATATTTCAAAGGCAAATACAGAAAGTTACATAGTTGAAAATAATCTTAGATCTTTTAATAGAGAAAAGTTAGTTCTCTTAAGTAATCAAAGACCTAATAAAGACAACATGAAGCACAGGAAATAATTTTGATAAAACACAAAATCTTGGTTTTCTAGACAGATTACTTAAAAGTTAAGGAAAAATATTTCACAATCTCTTATCAAGAGCAAACCAGTACTCCAAGAAAACGTCTGTTTTAAAAGAGAAGATCAAATTCTAGGTTTGTATCTGTTTACTTTTTTTTTTTTTTTTTAATAGAGACAGCAGTGTCTCGCTCAGTCACTCAGGCTGGAGTGCAGTGGCACCGCGGTAGCTCATGGCAGGGTCAAACTCCCGGCTCACGCGAGGCCATCTCCCTCCCGCCTCAGCCTCCCCAGTGGTTGGGACTACAGGCTGGCACCACCACCCAGCTAAGTTTAAAACATTTTTTGTAGAGCTGAGGAGGTCTGGCTGCCTCCCAAAGTACTGGGATTGCAGGCATGAGCCACCGCGTCCAGCCTGCCTCAGTTTACTTTTGATATTAAGATTCATTTTTAAAAGGCTTGTAATAAATTGCATTTTAGCCAATTTGACCACACAAGGTTCTCTCTCTCTCCTGCTCTGTCTCTTCCCAACTTTCTATGTCTGTTTAATTTTCTCCTATTTTCCTTCCTTCGTTCATTCTGAGACAACCTTTAAGTAACTTCCAAACTAGACAAAATTACTGTTTTTCCTTAACAAAAAACACATCCTATAGCTTTCCTTACCAAAAACACGTCTTAGTCCTTGTATACCAAGTTGTTTCCCTCATTCCTTCTAGTCGTTTTAATGACATATGTTAATTAGAATTTTAACACTTAGTAACCCGAATTTCTAAGGAAAAACTAGAAAGTAAGCAATCATGAACTGTCAAACCAGCATTCTATAGATTCGCATATCTATGAATTTATTTCATAATTTCTAGAAACACATGCTTCCTCATAGTATAATTTTTCAGTGTTGAATTCCTCTCCCCCATCTCTCTCTTTTCTCTCTGTTTTTAAACCAAAGGTATCTATCAAGTGAATCAACATCAGAACAAATAATCCTTTTATGACTTAGCCATGGACGAAAGAGGCTTCTTCAAAAGGGGCTGCAAAAAGATGCAGCCCCCATGATCCAGTAAGTTCACTCCCAAAGCTTGACTAAGAAAGCAAAGACCTTCACTGCTGCCGGTGGTTAGAGACCAAGTTTGTGCAAATGGTGTCTGCTGCTCTCCCACGGAACAAGGGCGTCTCTAGTCATAGACCTGCTGATCTGCGACAGACACTACCGGATGGCAGCACTAACCACGCAACAAGCTGTCAACGGAAAAGAAGCCAAACTCTATAAAATAATTTAAAGAGGTTTAATCTGAGCCAAATTTGAGGACCATGACCCGGAGCCACACCCAAGAAGCCTTGAGCAAATGGACTCACTGTGGTTCGGTTACAGTTCGGTTTTATACATTTCAGGGAGACAGGGGTTACAGGTAAAGTCATAAATCAATACATGGAAGACATACATTGGTTTGGCCTGAAAAGATGGGCCATCTCAAAGTGGGGGCTTACAGGTTATAGGTGGGTTTAAACTCTCTTTGGCTTGTAATTGGTTAAAAAATGAAGCTTTGTCCAAAGGCTTGGAATGTTTTAGATAAGGTAGCCACCACCGGACATATATTTCTTGTGTGAACTGAGGACCTGCAGGTTTGTTTTGCGTAGCCTTAGGCCTGTTGATGAGTTACAAAGGACGTCTCCAGGAAGGGAGGGGGGCGTGGTGAGGCAGGTGTGACCTCCTCCTCGTGGCAGGCAGTTTAGTTTTAGGATATCCTCTTGGCCAGGAGGGGGTCCATTCAGTCAGCCAGTGGAGTGGGAAGCCTTAAGATTTTATTTTCGTTCCCAAAGGGTTGATAGGACAAAAGCCCCTTATGGACTGGGACCTCTTATTAAGACAGACTGCCCTGAGAGCTGGCAGGGTCAGGCAAGGAGAGTTCTGCTTGTCACCTCCTCCCTCGGGTTCCCAACCTGTTCACCTGACCGCCCGACACAAGCCAACCCCTGTGTCCCCCGGCGGGCAGAGGGAATATCCTCGCTGGCCCAAAAGCCAAGTGCTCAGGATGTAAAATAAGAAGAAAGGAGAATCATGCCCAGTTTTTTGTCTCAGGGACTCACAGCAGTTTGAGCAGATACCAGTCTGTTGAGAGCCACAGCCCGCCTGTGTGTGAGGGACGACGGACTCACAGGGCTGTGCCGGTCTCCCAGTCTCCGCTTCCAGACGGAGAACCCCAAAGTTAGAGGCCAGGAGAAACGAGCACCCACTCTGGGAGGGAAGGGATCAGAAAACACGAGCAGTGGACCCAAAAACCCCGCTGGCATCGCTGCACAGACCTAGCCATGCCCGTGCTTCCGCCCGCCAGCCCGCGTCACCACTCCCGCTGCGGAGACCCCGTGGGCGCCTGAGCCGGTGGAAATTCTCTCCCCCGAGGCTTCCAGGCAGGGGCGCAGGTTCCCGCAGTGCGGCATCTGGGGGTGGGCAGGTCCAGCCACCGAGGCCCCTTTGTTGTCACCAAACTGGAGGGGAGGAAGATGAAGGGCAGACCATGGACAGGAGACGGGCACTTTAGCGATGTATGTCCCCGCAGGAGTCTGTCAGCGGAAAGGAAGCCGAACTCTGTAACGCGATTCAAAGAGGTTGATTCTGAGCCAAGTCTGAGGACCGTGGCTGGAGCCACGCCCAAGAAGCCTTGAGCAGGTGGACTTACTGTGCTGGGTTACAGTTTGTTTTTATACATTTCGGGGAGACAGGAGTGACGCGTGAAGTCATAAATCAATACACGGAAGGCATACGTTGGGTTGGCCCGAAAAGGTGGGACCTTTCAAAGTGGGGGCTTACGGGTTACAGGTGGATTTAAAGACTCTTTGACTTGTAATTGGTTAGAGAAATGAAGCTTTGTCTAAAGGCTGGGAATGTTTTCTGTTAAGATAAAGAAGTCTGCTAATGAGAGACAAGGCACTGGCCATAAACCCAGGCTCAGGGGTTTGTCATGTAAATTGAGGACCTGCAGGTTTGTCTTGCGTAGCCTTAGGCCTGTTGACTAGGGACGTCCCCGAGAAGGGAGGGGCATGGTGAGGCAGGTCTGACCTCCCTTCGCATGACCAGCAAATCAGTTTTAGGGCATCCCCTTGGCCAAGACGGGTCCATTCAGTCAGCTGGTGGGGTGAGGAGCCTTAAGATTTTATTTTAGTTCACAAGTCCCACAAAAACGTGAGACTCAAGGCAGGGGCCAGATGATGGAGGCTAATGTGTCCCCCTGAGCTGCAGAAAGGGATGGGGCTTGGGGCTTCTGGGGGGATGTCTGGTGAATGCAGGCTACCTTGTTAGGCAGATATAAGGCTCCCAGGTGATAAAAGTTGTCTGGAGACATGTACCAATGGAAATTTCCTTCGTAGGCGTAAATTTCTCTTACACAAGGGCAGCTTTTCAGAGCTCCTCCTGTGCCTTCAGTTTCTCAATATAACCAGCTTGAAGTAGTCAATTTGCAGAAAAGGCATGTTTTGGGGTGGCATGTTCTGACCTCCTACAATCAGTCGCATTTGGAATGGTGTGTCCTGAGCCCCAGTGCTGGTCTCAGGCTGTGGAGGGGACACTGCAGGGTGTGAGAGGGACCTGGGGAAGGAGCCACTTCCCCACAGATCGAGCCGGGAGGGAGGGGCGGGACCTTCCCTGGACAGCCTGGGGCGGGGGGCACAGGTGTGAGGACAGCACAGAAGCCCTTCCTGGGGTTCTCAGAGAAAATCCTCTTTTGTAAGGGAAATTTGTCTTTCTTTCCCATCTATACTTTGGGTCGGAGGATGAGTAATACCAAGATAGGCAATAATCCGTCCGGTGCTTTCCTCAGCAGGACGTGCAATATAGAGTAGTGCCTTTCCCTTTGCTAGGTTGGTGTTTGTTCTTCCAGAAGATCAAATCGTGTGACTAAGATCAGGTGCAGGTGTTGGGCTATCTCCACGCCAGGATAGGATGGGGGAGAGGTCTCCTCCTGAACACAGATTCACAAGAGGAATCACACAAATTTATGTCGTAGAAGGTTTACGTGACACGGGAGCCTTCAGAATTGAAGACCCGAAGAAACAGAAACCTGCGTATTTTTATCCTAAGTCTGAGGCAGAGTGGAGGGCCGTGCAGAACACGATCAGAGGATAAAGGGTCACAAACCGAGGGCCGTAGCGAGGTTCATTTTTTCTGTGTCCCCGTGTGACGTTCCATTCCTCTGCACGGTGGGCACATGAGGGTCTTAGGACCTATTTCAGGGGCTGGACAGAGAGTTCTGCTTCTGGGGAGAGGGGCAGGGGAAGGTGAGCATGACCGTCTGCTTCTGCTATCTGCTCACATCCCAGCGTGTCATTTTTTGGGGACACAGAACCCAGTCAGTACCCTGGGGGTCATGTGTGCAGCCACCTGCTTCCCTGCCTTGGGCTCTCTGGGGAGTCCATTGCTGTGTCCCTCCTGTGAGCTCGCTCTGAGTTGCCTGGGGACACACCTGAGAACCCCTGAGGGCAGTGCCAGCCGACACTTAGGCGCCCTCCCCACGCCCGGCACAGGGCACCTGGGCACCATGCTTTCCCCCCTTCCTCCAGTCAGGGTGTGGCCAGGGCACAGTGGGGGTTATCATCCTGCTCAGGGTTGCTGCTGCTGGAGGGGAAGGCCCCTGCTGTTTTCCTGCCCAGTAGCAGCTGGCAGACCACTCCCTGTGCTCTGGGTGCCTGGGGGAGGGGGCTCTAATTGCTCACCTGCTGCTCACAGGTGCCAGGCCCTGGGCTGGCGTCTGGGGAAGCCCTGGCTAATTGAACAGGCTTCTCCTGAGGTCCTGATGCTGCCTTTCTCTCGGTCCTTCAAAGCAGGCAGAGAAGTTCCCCTCCCCCTCCCACCGCATTTCCTGGGACTTTAGTGGTGACTTCTGGGTACTTTTTCTCCACTGGGCTAAACACTGGAGCAAGACTTGGAGGCTTCTCTTTATGGCCTCCTGGGCTTGGGGCTCACCTGGGCGGTGCCTACCTGTCAGATGGGGAGCAGCTGGGTCTCCGTGTGGTTCCTGCCTGACTCACTGCCTCCTGCCTCACTGCCTGACTGTGAGATGATTGGTGGGTGGGGGCTTGTGGAGTCTGCAGGAGGCCTCAGATGGGCTGCAGAGAGGGCTCTCAATTTTGCAGAAAACCCTCAGGCCTGGCCAGATGCCATCAGCTACAAAGGGAAGGTGTGCTCCCTCTCTAGAGGCTTGTGCTTCCTGTGAAACTCACTGACCCGGATGAGGCACGGGATTCAATGAGCAAGTCAACTCGCCATCCTTTCTTTGGGGCCCTCAGTAATTTGCACCAGGCACAATGCAGATATGGAGTCGGCTCCCCAAATTACAGAGGAAGGGATGTGAGGGCCATCTGGCTGCGACATCTGTCACCCCATTGATCTCCAGGGTTGATTCGGCTGATCTGGCTGGCTAGGCGGGTGTCCCTTCCTCCCTCACCGCTCCATGTGCGTCCCTCCCGAAGCTGTGCGCCCGGTTGAAGAGGACAATCTTTCCCGGTAGAGGAGGACCGTCCTTCCGTCAAGGGTATACGAGTAACGGGGCTCCCCCGTTAGAACCTCAAACTACAGAAGAAGGGCTGTGCTAGTCATTATCATGTAAATCAGAAAAGCAAACTCCGAGGTATTTAATAAGCTGTGAGCTGCAACGCTCTGTGATTAAAGGCAGGTCTTTCACATTCTTGCTTCCTGCAGTCAATGACTATCAATAACCCCCTCGTAATTAGAAGAGTCTCCTGCCATTTCTTTTCGAGTAAGGCATGCTCCAACTTGCTTCTGGGTTCTTAATTTTTGATCAGGGGCGGCTCCTTGACTAATTACTTGGCAGTAATGAGGGAGGAGAGATCAAGTTGTGAAAGTTTCCCCGGGCTTTTAGAATGAAGCTGCAAATTGAAAAATGAGGTATTGGTAAACAGGATGCTAATTGGCTTAATATGAAAGTGATGAATTCTGATAAAAATAGCAAAAGAGACGATTGGAGGACTGAGGTCAATATAATTCCAAGAATGTTGCGTAATCTTCATCTGTCGATTTGATTTTAGAAAGTATTAGAATAAAAGAAAGAGTCTATTCTTGGCAGTGAAACGTTCAGGTTAAATAATTTATGCAAAACATATTTTGAAACAAGACTCAATGTGGGGGAAAAAAAGACCCAATGTGAGTTGGCTGCATGTAAATCGTTAGTAGTCTTAAGTCCTTTTGACTGACTGCCAGGCCTTGCCGGGCGACCTTCTCTCTCTTCCCTCTGCTGTGATCAAGACTGGCTCTGTGCATCTTCTGCGTGTGAACACACCCTGTGTAGGACTGATGCTAGCAAGTGCCTCTTGGGAGGGGCCCAGGGGCCAGGGCATGGGTGGGAGTGGCAGCTACTGTGCCCTGTCTGAAGGCATTTGTGTTTTTTGAATTTTGTGCCATGCACATGTACGGCTACTTGATGGAATTTCATTGACAAAAGTCGTGGGGAGTGGCCCGACTGGAAGCAACCAAAAGTGGGCTCTGACCCATCCCAGGTCTGACCTTTCTAAGCTGTGCTTTTGTGAGAAGAGGGAACAAATATCTCCCCATAAGGAGGGATTTTAGGTAAGGTTATCAGGGAGCCCGTCGTGGGGAGGCCCCCCGTAAGTGCCACCCGAGGCTTCCCGCCCCGGTCTCACATGTGGGCTTTGGGGTTCCTACGGGCTTACAAAGATCAGCCAGGGCTTCTCAAGCCGGGCCTGCTCTGTCCTCCTCCCATGGCCCCAGCAGCACCCGATGGTTCTAACTGGCGAAAAGCCCACCGTCCTGATTCCCCGGGCTGTGCTGCTTTAGAATTCAGATTTTTAAAAAATGTTAATTTAGAAAAGTAACATAGTACTTGAATTCCATACTGTGTAACACCACCAAGGGGTCTGATGAAAACACCCACAGTCAAGCCGTTTCCTATTTCTGGATCAACACACACGGCATCGACACTGGGGTTGTGACAGCCCAAGTCTGTCAGTCCTAAGGAGACGGCCCCGATGTGAGAATGAACCTTTGAATTTCCTAGCTCTTGGGATTTCAAAATTCAGAAAAGGGAGTGTGGGGTTGATCTGAGCAGTGTTTCACTTAGGACTTCGTTCATTTGAGAGTATTCATGCATTCATTCATCTATTGTTCATCATTGAGTGCCTGCTGTTTACCAGGCCCTGCTCTGGGGGCCAGAGAACCAAACCTTTGACTCAGTCCCTGCCCTCCCCGAATGTCACCTTCAAATTGGCTCCTCAGAGCCAAGGCCATGTGAATAGGGATTGGGGTGCTTCCCGATTACCTGAGCAAGAATGGGGAGGCCACGCTCACAGCTTGCCAGACCAAAGCCACCCTCGCCGAGCCCCGGTGGGGACCTGGGGGCTGAGACGTCATCGGAGGCAGCTGGGAAGCAAGCAGGTGTCTCCTCCAGCTTCTGTGCACAGCTCTGCAAGCCTACTCCTTCCAGAGTTTGGAAACTAACACAGCAGGAGGGCGGGGTGTTGGAAACACCATTAGGTGTACCCCAACTGGCAACTGTTTGGCCAGCCAACCGTGTATCACATGTATTCACAAAAATAAATGCATCTGTGAAGCGTAGGAAATATGTTGTCAAGGATGTGTCTGGGAGGATGAGTTGGACAGTCTGTAATGTGCCGTTTGCTAACTCTGTGCCATCAGATACATTACTGAATCTCTCTGGCCTCAGTTTCCCCATCTGTAAAACAGAGATAATCGCTTTTCTCATGGTGTTGATGTGATAATTAAATGATTAATACAGGCAAAATGCTTAAAACGGTGCCTGTTGTGGAGTAAGCAGTGCGTTAGGGTGGGGCATCTCCGGTTCACTTCTGCGTGCACTTTCAGCAACTCGTTACCGTGCACGGAGGGGGCTGCCGGTGATGTGAGGAGCTGGAGGGAGCAAAGGAAGGGACTGGACAGTGACAACGGGTGGATGGTGTCTGGAACGGCCCCCTGTTAGCTCCCGCCACCCCCTACTGGCCCACATCCCCTGGCCTTGGCTGCAGGCCAGGGTGCCCTTGCCCTCGGGGAGGCTCATGTGTCCTCGTGTCTCACTGAGCAGGAACAGGACCACCCAAGAAGTCCTTCCTCAGAATCGAGCACATACCGGCCTGCGGGCTGTGGCGCCCAAGCTGTTGCCACTCGAGGGCGATGCAGGTGTCTCTGCTTAAAGGCCGACGTGGCTTTAGGACTAACCCCACACAGAGGGCCCAGAAGACGGATCACTGAATGAAGGACATTTATGGCAGGCAGAAAAATCGCCCCCTGAAGCGTCCACGTCCTAACCCCGGAACCTGTGACTGTTATTTCACGTGGCAAAGGGACTGTGATTTAGTTAAAGTGCCTGGAGCTGGGAGAGTGCCCGGGAGCGTGCAGGTGGCCGAGGGGCTCTCGGGGGTCCTTACCAGAGGGGGCAGGAGGGCCAGAGCCAGAGGGGGAGGTGTGAGGACGAGAGGGAAACAGACGTTCTCCTGGAGCCTCCAGACGCAACCAGCCCTGCCCACACCTTGGTTTGGGCTCCCTGAGACCCATGTTGGATTTCCGACCTCCTGCACCATAGGAGGGTAAACGTGTGTTGCTTTAAGCCGTTAACTTTGTGGTCATTTGTTGCCGCAGCCATAGGGAACGGAGAGCGCCCACCTCTGCCCCGTCCTCTCTTTGGCTCTCGCCCCGAAGTCCACACCCGATCGCTCTGCTCAAAATGGGGTCCTGGCGGGCCGAGTTGTGGGAATGGCTTTTCAACCTGTGACTTGTGGTGGAGAGGTGCGCGAAAATACTCATGGGATTCCTTCCCATGTGCCTCTCCCATGGTCGGGCACTGTCGTGTGCCAAATCTCCTGGACCCAGTGAACAGGCTCGGCCATGGCCGGGGCCAGAGGTCCAGCTGCAATCACTGCTCCCACCACTGGGGGAGGCCCTTGGGGCACCTGTCCATCTTTTGTCTCCAGCAATGTTTGGGGCGTGCCTCAGAGGTGCCTCTCTCTCCCATCAGTTTTCGCCTCACTGCAGGGGGGCCTCTCCAGGGCTCACTTTACCAGGGACCAGACTGGAGGCGCCGTCCATCTCATGTACAGGGACAGAGGTGCTCTCCCAGGGTCGCCTGGCTGCAAGGAGGGGCCACTTCCTGGAGGCCTGGCCGTCTGCCTGCTGGAGCCAGCGGCTGTGAGTGGGTCCTCACACATGTCTGAGCACCGTGCGGGCAGACATGTACCTGCTGTCCATGGCTGGTGTGTGCCCCCTGTAGCTGCCCCTGCAACGACGTGTCCTGGCATGTGGACCACATGCTATTCTGCAGAATTTGGCCACGTCAGCACTCTGTGGCACTAGTCGTGGCAGAGTGCCACGTCCTTAGTGCCCGGGCCCAGGCCGCTGAGCCAAGAGCCGCTTGCCCAGTGCCTGGTGGCACAGATACTGGCCTTCCCTTCCTGCACCGGTAGGCCTCGCAGCACCAGCATCCCCCGAGCTGCGTCACGGAGGGCGTTCCCAGGCTAGGCAGGAGGGCATCCTCACTATTCCTTCCCTGTCTGCATCCCCCAGGCATTGCCCTGCAAAGCCTCCTGCACCTGCAGGGTTTCTCCTCGGACTTAATGCAGCAGGCAAGGCCCGTTCCAGGGGCTTCTGGGGAACGGGGACATCCTTGCAAGTGATGTTCCCCAAACTTTTGTTTTGTAGGAACTTTATTAGTTTCCTATGGCTGCTGTAACAAATTGCCACACATTCACTGGCTTATAACAATGTAGATTTACTTTCTTACTGTTCTAGGGGTTTGATGTCTGAAATCAATCTCACTGGGCTAAAATCAAGGTGCAGGCAGAGCTATGCTCCTTCTGGGGCCCAGGGGAGACTCAGTTTTCTTGCCTCTTCCAGTCTTAGAGGCCACCTCCCTCCTTACCCCTCGGCCCCTTCCTCCGTCTTCTCCCCTCCCTGACCTCTTGCCGCCCCCTTACGGGGACACTGATTAATCCAGAATAGTCTCCCATCTCAAGATCCTTCACTTAATCCCATCTGCCAAGTCCCTTTTGCTAGGTCTGCCCTGAGCTGGCCCTGTCCCCTGTCGAGGGTGGGGGCCGGAGCTCAGGGCACAGCCGGGCACGTGCAGGCCGGGTGGCAGGTGCTGGCCCCAGGCCAGGTCTCCAGCTCCAGGGCTCCCAGCCACGCTCCGCCCCTGCTGCCCTGCGGCTCCAGGCCGCCACGCTGCTGCCCAGCTTCCACGGCTCCAATGTCATCGCCTAGGCGACCGGGACGCTGCTGCCACTACCCGCCTGCAGGAGCCACGAGCCACGGGCCTCCCAACCACCTCCACCCGGCCCCACAGACCCTCTGGTGCCCAGGCTCGGCCAAGGTAGGCTTGGACTCTACCTCCTCTTAGGCCTGAGTGTGGGTCCCCTTGCTGCCCTTGGGGGAGCGGCTCCACGGGCCAGGTAGGGGGGCAGAAGTTGCTCTGGTGTTGCCACCTCCACCCCTGGGACCTGCTGGGAATGCTCCCCACTTCCTGCCAAGGAGGCGCTAGTGGCCACCCGGGCCCTGCCCAGGCCCGGCACAGCCAGGGGCTTGTCCAGCTGGGGGTTAGCCCAGAGCCAACTGGCTGTCCCAGCTACCTCACCCTCTCATGGCCCCGAGCCTCTCCCAGCACTGCCAAGACTTGCCCTGGCCTACTGGGCTCTCACCTGGACCTCAGGCCAGACCCAGACCTGGACAGCAGGAAGGGAGCAGGGAGCAAGTCCTGTACCTCTGCCCGGGCTGGACCCCCGGGCAGGGGATTCTCCAGGGTCCCATCAAACTCGAGGACGAGGGCAGAGCTGTTCAGAGGGTCCACTGTGATGAGGGCACAGTGTGTGCATATGTGGCTGTGCACATGTATGTGTGTGTGCACGAGTGGGTGTACATGTGCGCACGTGTGTGTGCTCATTTGTGTTGCTAGTAGTGAGAGGGTGGGTAGGGAAATCAGTGACCAGCTCCCCTCAGAAGCTTCAGCGCCCCTAGCAGGGTCCCTGGTGGACATGTGGCCTCACGGGGCGAGACCTTGGGGTCCTTCTGGCTTGCTCTGTTACTGTGGGTGTGTTTTCCAACAGCTCTGAGAGTCTCTCTTCTTGTCCCTAAAGCAGGGAGATGACATGCAGGCACCCACTCTGGAGCCATCAGTGTTGTTCCCAGGGGTCCTGCGGTCTGAACTCCCCCAACAGACCCATGCCCAAACTTGGATACACATGAGCCCTTTAGAACTAGGGTGTAAGTTAAGTGATTTAACCCCAAACTGGTGCTTCCCCAGGAATCACTACGGTCCTTTCCTGACCTGCAGGGCCCCACCTGGCTCAGACCAAAGCACTTATTCATTCATCTCTTCTGTGTGTCACGTACTCCCTTAGGTGCTGGGGCTACAGACCCAGCCCGCTTATCTGGCCTCTAATACGTAAACACAGAAGTAAATATCCTCCCATGCCACGGGTGCCAGGAGGGGAAGGCCTGGAGTCCGGAGCGAGACCAGCGGGATGTGGATCTCAGAGGGCCCCGGGACCCTAAGGAGTGAGGCTTCCTGGCAGCTGTCCCTCCTGGGTGCTGGCTGGTCAGAGTGGGGCCTGGCAGCGCAGGCTTCCGGCCCGCAGCTGGCACACAGCCTCAGGGCTGGGCTGGGAGCATACGTGGGTTGGCACCTCCCCAGGTTCTGGAGGTTACAGGCCAACTGGAACCCGCCTCAGAGGTGGCCAGGAGCAGGCGTGTCCCTTGGAGGGGTGGGTGGGGGAACAGAGAGTACCCGGCAGAAAGTGGCCTTCTCGTGGCTAGAATGGAGGCCGGGAGCAATGTGACCGAGGTGGCTGAATCCTGGGGCCAAGGGGACCCCCATCCAGGCCCTGTCCCCTCCCCGACCCACAGGGCTGTCCAGGCCTGTCCCTCTGCTGAGCTCTGGCCTGTCGATGCCCCTCTGTCAGCTTGTGAAGCTCACAGATCACAGCCCTGCCCAGGGCTTCGGTGCACGCCTGGGCTGACCCTTCATAGCAGCCTTCATGCAGGGGCAAAGGCTGGGCGCTTGTCTGTTGCAGTAGAGGGAAGGGCTGGGGACCCCACCGAGCTAGGCCCAAGCCCAGCCAGGCCGCTTGGCCTCTCGGGGCCTCTGGAAGAAGCACGTCCAGGAACACCCTCCCAGGGCTGTGAGAGCTCAATGTGCTGGAGGACGCGGAGGAGTCCAGGCCGGGGCTGGCCCAGCCGGGCTCCTGGTAGGTGCTGGGCGCGTTGTCAGAAAGGAAACCCCGGGGCCAAGAATGAGGGGAGGCCCCTCTGGAATGGGACGACTCCCTCTGGAGGGAGTAAGGGGTGGATGGAGCAACGTTACAGCCTCTGGGGCAAAGTCACATCAGACGCGCAGCTGACACCAGAGCAGCAAGGGAGCACCATTCGGAAGTCGGTTGAGCGTTCGAACAGAACACGGGCCGTGATGACAGGGGTGGGGACTGAGTGGGGCTTGTGGCACGTTCAGGAGACCGAACGCTGTCTGGAAGGACGTGTCCACTCGGGGTGGGGGTGGTCGGAGGGGACACAGCCGCTGGTGCAGTGGGCACATCCCAGACCCCATAGAGAGGAGCCCAGAGCAAGGGGCTAAGGGGGCCGTGCAGGTTGGCGACATATCAGAGTGGGGCATTCCCATCAAGGAAGGGAGGGGTATCCCGGGGAGGGTGGCTAGGTGAGGACCACAGCTTGGAAACAGTCATTTCGGGCTTGTCTGCAGAAACAAAGAAGATTCCAGAGTACAGAGTGGGCACCTCCGAGGATGTGCACTGGCCTGTGCAAGGGGGTGACGCCTGCTGTGACCCGGGACAGAAAGTGGGCAGGGAGAAGATTCGAGGAGGTGGGGGAAGGACAGGGTGCATCTGGACACACGAGGCCGTGGCAGCTCCAGACAAGGAAGCCATCTGCCCTTCTGAGGCTGTGCTGGTCACCTGCTCACACAGGTGTCTGCTCAGACACCCACTCTGACCACAAGCTCCTCTTCATCCCAGCCCTGAAGCCTGCCCCTTCCTCTGTCCTTGGTGGTCAGCTGTGCTGGGTCCTCTGCCCGCCCCTACCATGCTGGTCTGAACCCCCTCGCTGACACCCACGCTTCTGCTCCCACTGCCCCCGCCGGGCTGCCCCTTCGTCACAGCGCCAAGCTCAGGGCCGCAGCACCGGCTGACTCAGGCCTGCTCCGTCCCTTCCCCGCCAACTTCACCAGGGTCATTCCCCCATCCACCCTTCCCCCCTTTCTCTGAGGAAGCTCCCCCATCAGGCCCCCAACCTCCACTGCACCTGCCCCGTTTCCTTCAGGGGCCATAGCCCACCCCAGGGCTGGGGTGGAGACTTCTTCCTAATACCCATCCTTTGAAGCCCTCACAGCATAAATTTTTTTTGTGCCTCCAACTGGCCAGGTTATCTATTGACCAGCTCCACAAGCCCCAGAACGTACAAAGCTTCTGCTGCCATGGGGTGTTGGGTCCGACTGGAAGGTGTCTCGTTCCTCGAGAGAGCACTGGTGGGCTGGCACTCTGCAAAGGGCGGCTTGAGGCTGCTTTAAAAGAGGGGGTGGGGGGCATCTGAGGGGCCCAGGACCCGGCAGCCACCAGACCCCACCTTTCTGCCCTGTTTCCCAGCCTGCCTGCCCTCGGGACCAAGGCCCAGCTTATTCTCCCTCCGCCCCGAGCCCGGTGCTGAGCGACCCTGCGCCCAGCGCAACTGCACGCTGTTCACCAGGCCCCTGCGTGTGCTGGGACCGGCAGCCGCCGGGGCTTTTGCTTTTCTGTGTGTGCTCTCACTTCATTCCACACACACCTTTACCAGCAGGTGCTGCAGTTGGCCCCATTTTATAGACGAGGAAACAGAGGCTCAGAATATCTGTCCAAGGCCTGGCTGGACGGAGGGGGACAGGGGCTGGGAACGTGCCGGGCAGTGCCAAGCATGTGTCCTGGCGTGACCCAAACACACGGAGTGGGGATGGCAGCGGGTAGGAGGAAGGCCTGTGCAGGTGGCAGAGGGCAGGGTGGACCCCTGGGGTGTCCAGATGTGTCCCGGAAGGAGGGGCAGGATTCCTGGTGGGGCTGTGGAATGTGGCCTAGGGAGGGGCGCTGAGCCCCCTGCTCACGCCGGGAGGACAGGTCAGGCGAGAGTTCAAGCACCAAGAGCCAGGCTGCTGGGCGACCCTCTGGCCTGACCAGCTGTGTGCCCTTGGGCCAGTGACCCACCCTCTCTGTGCGTGTTTCCTGGTTGGTAGATGAGATACATGTGCACGTACTGCCGGGAACGTGGGGGTTGCCAGCCTTCAGGGAGTTAGCAATGCTTTGGTGTTTATTTCGGTTGGCTGCATAGCAGTTCCTCTGCGGGGGAGCTGGTCTGTGGCCCCCCCCACAGGGCACTGGGCAGAGGGCTCGGGACTCCTCCAGGCTGTCCTGGGAGTCTGCCTCCCCTGCCCTCCCCTACCTTCCTCTCCTCTCTGGATGGGCCCCAGACCAGGGCAGCTTAATCAGCCCCTCCAGTGGTTCTCATATTTCACAGAGTGCACCCTGCCCGGATTGGGGAGGCTAAATTTGTCTTTCATCGCCAGTGCTTGTTCCCCTGGACCCTGGGAGGGGCGGCGGGCAGGCTCCCAGCCGTGCCCTCACCAGGCCCTGCCCCTGAGCTGCCTGAGGAGGCAGTGCTGGCCGAAGGGCCTGACCCCACCCCAGCCACTCAGGACAGAGAGCTGCCACATGGCCCCGGGCTCTGGGCAAGCGTCCGCTGCTCATCCCTGAGCTGGGCAGCGCCCCACACCTGGCAGGGTTGGTGTGCACACCTGGGGCCCTGCAAAGTGCTCAGCCAGCACCAGCTGGAAAGAGGATTGTGGCCCCTCCTCTCCTGGTGGCCCCTGCACACTGGCTGGTCTGTGCACTGCAGGAACCCCCGACCCAGTCACAACCAGCTGTCTGCACATATCCCCTGGAGGGCAAGTCCCCCTAGGGGGGACCCACTGCTCAGAAAGCAGTGAGTCAAAACGAGAAGTTGGTGGAGGGCATGTTTTTCAGTGGGCTGGTTTTCTGGGGGACGCACAAATTCTTTCCCTCCCCAGCCCACCTGTGCCCTGTGGGGCCCTGGCACTGCGTGGGGACAGCTGCTGGTATGAGCCCCTCCCCACTTGCGGTCTTGAGTCACAAATGTTGCTGGAATCCCCTGGGGATTCCCCGAGGGAGTTTGGCCGGGAGGGGGCTTTGCTGGCTTGGCCAACTGGTCTTTGTCCTGCTTCGCTGGTTTGGGCACCTGCAGGCCTGGACCGCAGCTCCCCTGTCCAGCTTGTGACTGGAGGAGACTCATCTGAGGCCCCACGAGAGTTGGGTCAGGCTGGGGCTACTCACAGTTCTGCGCCCCGAACTTGATGGTCCAGTCAGCAATTCTGAGATAGCCAGCCACCCACCAACGCAGCAGCCACGCATTTCTTACACAGCGGGTACATGCTCCCCCCGTCACATCATGGAACTCATTCCATTCTAGAGCAACTCAATCTTCATGGAAAAACCTACACTTCCAATAATATATTTGCATGTTACAACGTTTTTATAACTTCCTAAAGATGTTTTATCAGAAATTGGTTTCTCTTTCCCCCCTTGAAACACATTTCAAAAATGATTCTCAACGTTTGCAAATGCAATTTCCATTTTGTCTGAGATCCAAGTTCCTCTTGTAAACACATTTCAGAATTAAAAGGCAGGTTGTTGGGAAGATTAGATTTAATTTAGAGAAAGTTACTTTAGAGTTGATTTATTTTTCTCACCTCCGAGATCCTTGCCTAAAATGCTGCTAGTAGGTAAAGGGAGTGTACATCCCTGCTGTTAGGTCGGAGCCAAGAGGAAACACACGAAGGCCAAAGATATAAAGAATTGTTTATTTGAGCATGTGGGTGCAGATGGGTGGAAGCCAAGAAAGGCGTCCACCCCGAAATGAGGTCTAGTGAGTTTATTATAGAGAGTTGGGAGGAGGGAGTGGAGTTGGGGGGAAATTAAACAATAATCCAAGTATACAGTAAGTCCTTGACGTATGGGAGGAAGTTGTGTCATAGCAGAGGGCTAGTCCTTGAGATGTCTTTGTTTATAGTCACATCCGCCTTTTAGGCTGCAAAGCATGCAAACCGTCCCCGTTTTGCCTGCTCAGCTGCCTTTTATCTCCCTGCCTCCCTCCCATCCCCTTTTCTGGTTTTGCAAACCTTACCTGGGGTAAAGACCATAAACCTAGCACCTGCCACAGAGGAGAGAGGAACGGGGAGATTCCAGGGGCAGGCTGGGTCCCTGCACCCCCAGGCCTGTGTCTGTGCAGCAGCATTTCCTGAGCTGGGGAGGTGAGGACGGTGCTCCCCGGACACCTGCAGAGACGGCCATAGGTTCAAGTGTATGCCTCAGGTTGCAGGGAGCTAGCTCTGCGGCTCTGTCACTCTTGTCCTGGTGGGGCCCTGGGTCGAATGCCACCAGCTTCAGAGTGTTCCAGGGAAGTTGGAAATCAGGCTTTCCGTGGTTCAAGTTCCTCTGCATCCGTGGAGTCTGGGCCAGTTTCCGGATCCTTGTTTTGCTGATGAAGAACCAGAGTGGAAGTCCTCAGTGGGGCCAGGAGGGCCCTGTGCAGTGGTGGGGCCAGCCTTTCAGACGCTGTCCTCCTCTGGTGTCTGTCCCCATCATTGTAGCTACCCCGTGCTTGCTAAAGATGCAGATTCCTGGGCCTGCTGGATTCCCCACAGTGGGTGGTGTTAACTTAAAAAAAATGAGGTTTATACTTTGGGGAAAAGGAGAGCTTTATTTCTCATAAAGGGTAGCAGCCTGTTGGTGGCCATTCACAGTGTTACATACATTAATTATAATGTTAACTCTTAGGAACCCTTATTTTTGATGAAAAATCTAGGAAATAACTTTGCGCTGTTATCAGTTCCCAATTTTTATTAGTACATCTAAATATCTTTAGGTTTCTATATCATATAAAAATAAGATGTTAAAGTATATAAACGTAAACTTATGTTTAATAATGTTTAGTATATTAACTTACTTATAAATAACTCAGATGTTTTATGATTATCTTCTTTAACATAATGTGACTTTAAGATTTTGAATTATTGAAAAGAATTTTGCAATTATAACCGAGGTACCATCCCTAATGTTCTCCTCAATCATCTTATGTCTTGGCATCCAAGATGGCTGTGAAGGGCAGGGCCTGTCTGTGTCCTCAGTTTACACACCAGGTGTGTTACAGCCCAACCAGGTCACTGCCTGCTGCTTAAGAGGAAGCCAATACCAGGGGTCACAGCGGAGAAAGAGTTTAATATTGCAGGCGCCATGCAAGGAGATGGGAGAAAGTTCTCAAATCCATCTCCTTGAAAATTTGGGAGAAAGTGTTTTTAAAGATAGTTGGCGGGCAAAAGCCTAGGGCAATTGGGTCTGCTGGTTGTCTGGGTTCTTGGCAGAACCATAGGGGTATAGAATTTGTCTTCTTTGCTGAGTCAGTTCCTTGGTATGGGCCACCGGTCTGGGTGGGTCAGCCAGTCCACTGGGATGTAAGGCCTGGACGATACCTCAAAACCTAGACTTAGGTTTCACAAGGGTGATATTATCTATGGGCTAAGAATCTTTATGACCATCAGCTATGTGACTCCCTCGTAGGCAACTATAGGAAAGCAAGTAAGGGAACAATGGCTAGTTATATATATGTGTGTGTGTGTGTGTGTGTGTGTGTGTGTATATATATATATATATATATATATTTCCCTACCACAGTTCCCACCTAGTGGCTCTTTGTTAATTTCATAACAGGCAGTTTCAGGTGTATTGTTGAGGACAGAGACAGGATGCCTGGAGGATCCAACCCCTCCTAGAATAGTCAAGAGGCAAAGCTGCGGTTAGGGAAGAAGGGGCCATATGAGGCTTGATTGTGTCTCGTAGCTGCTGGTCTAGGCACTGAGAACATGTCCCTGGGCCTCACCATGGCCACCTATCCAGACCCCCAAATCCACAGGCTCAAAACTAAAAATATAAGTATACAGTCAAATCCAGCAAGTATTAAAAATATTATAGAAGCAGTAGTTTTATGACCTTAAAATACTTAGCAGAGATAGTATCTGGCTTGCCTGACCTACGGGTTCAGGTGGAAATGTTTAGTGATGAGTCTGGCAAAACTCCAGTCTAAAAGGACAGCTGGATTTAAACTGTCATTGAGAATGGAACAAATTAAAAAAAAAACGTATATTTTTATATGCCTGCGACCTTACCACAAAAAAACCTCATGGGTCTCATGGAAGACAGGAAATTGAAGGGTGTTTACTGCTTGAAAAGCAGAAAAACAGGTTTGTGGGGGGGGAAGGGGGAGAAAGGCTTGACTAGTTATCAAAAGGTGGTCTTGTTATATAAATGAAGCACTGGGTAATAGCCCTTACAGAGAAAAGACGGCAAACGTCTCTTTTCAGACCTTTAAAAGTGGAGACTCTTAGTTAATTTAAATTTTTATATCAGGAGAGGATAGCCTGGCTGTTAGGTCAGAGCCAAGAGGAAGACACGCAGGCCTGGGGGCATGGTAAAATGCCATTTATTTTGAGCACCTGGGTGCAGGTAGGTGGAGGCCGCAAAGGTGTCCACCCAGAGGAGGGGAAGAGCAGAGAGTTTTATAGAAAGTTTGGGGAGGGGAGTTCCGCCAGTTTCTGCGGGCTCCATCCCAGCCTTTGTAATTCAGAGTTATCTTTACAACCTCTGGAGATTCCTCTGGAGCCTGTAGCCTGTGGGAGTCCTTATCTGACTCATCTACCGCATGCATTCCGGGGTAGACCCAACATTCCACACTCTTTATCATATAAAAGGGAAGAGCAAAGAAGGGGAAGATGTAAAAATTCTAAAAATTGGGAAGCTGGATGTTGTCTTTCTGACTACTTCCTGCTGAGAAAGGGCGGCGTCAGGATCAGGTGTTGAGTTGGAAGTGTGGAAGGGCTTGTCCCATCACAAAGGTTTCTCCAATTGATTTGTGGGTGATGGCTTGAGTTCTGTTTTTGAGGAAATGTAGAAAAAGTTATAATAGACAAGGGCAAAAGAGGAGAGTTAGTATAATCATTATTAGGGTGCCTAAGGGTAAGAGCCAAGTCATTTTTGGGAGGACGGATTGGAGAGAGTTCCAAATTGAGTCTGTTATGTCTTTTTCAGTCTACCTGCTCTGTGGTGTTTTTATAGAAGCAGCAAGAAATGTTTGCAATTGTGCAAGCTCCTCCTCCTGATGCTAATAGGTAATCTAGTGCTATTCTATTATCTATTACCGTGGCAGCTAATGAATTAAGGGAAGCTGATAGGAGTTTAAAATTTTCTCCTGTATCTTGGGCCATTATTTTGTGTTAGAATTCCTACTGCTATACCCTGTCTCTCATCTGTATATAGCTGGAAAGGTTGGGTGAGGTCAGCAAGTGTGAGTGTCTGAGCATATGTTAAGGCATTTTTCAGGGCTTCAAAGGAAGGCCGAATATTTATAGTAGGGTCTTCTTTCATGTGCAGCTATACTGGAATCAGGTTGGGAGGTAAACCTCATCATAAAAACCTGTTTACTGAGATTCTATCATTTGTAGGTGTGACTCACTAGGCCCCTTTAGAAAGGAATTTGGGCAAAAGAAAAAGATCAGAGTTTAGTCCTCAGTTTCCCCTGTTGGCCAAAGATCATTCCATAGAATGCATGTGTAGGCCAAATAGCAGGAGGTCCCACAGCGCTAGGAAGGCTCATTCCTAGCATTGTCTATTTGGTCATCCAGTGTTGGTGAGGATGGTTTTAATATTGGCAATGTCGCATCTTAGGGGAAGGACATGACTCGGCCTGATTTGATAGCGAATTGTTTAAGGGGCCAGAGAGTCAGGCCTAGGGGTCAGTCTGAAAAAAACATCCTGGACCAGATCTATTCTTTGAACTATCGTGAGCTGGGTCTTTGGGTTTTTTCCTTTTCCTGTAACCAGTCTAGCCTTTACAAGAAATAGCTAATGATAATACAGCAATAAGTGTTTTAGGCCAGACAGCATTGGAGGTAGACAGGTACTCATCAACCCTTTCAACCTTCTAGGCAACATAAGAATAAAAACTGAAATGTCAAAGGCAAGGCTATAAAATTAATTAAACCTTAACCCTTAAAGTTTAGATTTTTAGTTAGTCAAAACCTAATAAAGAAACAGGTCATAGAATCCAAATGAGTACGTTATGTAATTTCATTAAGAGCAAATTAATACCTCAAGAAAACTTTGTTTTAACTATAATTTATCCTTTTAATTATAGCAACTGGATTATATACAAAATTCCTTCATAAATTCCCTTTATAAACTTTATCCCAACCTGCACAGACCATCTATAAAACATGCCCAAAAACTTTGTTTTGTTTACCTATTTAGCTAGAACTGCCAGCAGGATCTCCAGGTAGCCTTTCAATTGCAAATACCATAAAAAATGAGTTATCGAAACCTGAATAGAAAAAGTTAGCAGGTTTTAGAAAGGAACATGTACCCGCACAATACCTTCCGCCCAGCCACTTCTCTGAGTGGGTATAAGTCTCGGGTGGTAGAACGGTGGGTCTGGAATTTGAGCAGAGGGAGAGCGGGTAGTGGGGGGCCTGGGAGGGGGTGTGGAGTGGGTTGATAGAGCGGGGAAGGGAGTCTATTTGGGACAGGACTGAGATCTGAGGGGTCAGGATCTGGAGTTTCAGGTGGTTCAGGGGCTGAGGGAGGCAGTTGGGAAGGGGGTTTAGTGTGTAGTAGAAAGATTTGTGCCAGATTGCAATTTTGACAGCGGGAGGGCCGTGAGCGCAGGGTGAAAAGGCTTGGACATAGGGAATTTCGGACCACTTGCCATTGCGATGACAGAAATTGTTCAGATCTTGTAATATGTTATAGTCAAAAGTTCCATTCTCAGGCCACTGGGAGTGATTATCTAATTTATATCATGGCCAGGCCGTATTACAGTAAAGGAGGAGCCGTTCTGGCCTCACTTCATCAGTGAGACGTGGTTTTAGGAGCAGTGAACTGAGAGTTTCCCATGCTCCTGGGAAGAGGAGAGACTGCTCAATTCCAGGCATCTCTGGAAGGAGGGAAGGGCACAGGAGTGGTGAAGGAGCCACGAGCAACGAGCAACGAGATTGAATTATCTGGCACAGGCGTCCCTGTGTCCAACGAGGGCCCCGGGGGGCTGAGATTACCCCAGTGGGGCCGAAATTATCCTCCGGTTTACCGGGAGGAATTTCGAGTCGAGACGAGACGGGATGAGAGAGTCGAGAAGCGAGAAGGGGGACCGGGAAGTGAGACCGAGTTTGTGCCTCCCACTTGCCAGGAACAGGATGTCTCAGGGTGTGGATTTTGGAGGTCAGCAAGGAAGGTCCGAGTTCCGGTCCAGTGTCTGCCTCTGGCCTGGTCCGGAAGGGTCCGGGTGGACACACCTCACCTCGGCTGAGCCACAGCGCTCGGCCCACACTCCAGGATCAGAGACAAGTAGACAGAGACCCCTCCCCAGCTCGGGCCTTCCCGCAGCCCCCTCGTCAGAGACAAGGGAGGTGAATGGCTCCAGGACTCGTGATCACCCCAGGAGACTGGCCTCTCTCAAGTCAGTCAAAGACCCGTGGATGCCTCACCCATGACCTAGGCACTTAGGGAAGGGCGGGATTCGGGAGCAGGCCCAGGATGAGCTGCTGCTGCCTGCCGCATCCCGAGTTGCAAGCCTCGCCCGCTAGACTCCCAGAGGTCAGGTCCACCCGAGCACCCCATCTCCCTGGTTTCGGCACCAAATGTTAGGTCGGAGCCGAGAGGAAGACACGCAAGCCTGGGTGCACGGTAAAATGCCATTTATTTTGAGCACCTGGGTGCAGGTGGGTGGAGGCTGAAAAAGGCGTCCACCCACAGGAGGGGAAGGTGGTGAGTTTTACAGAAAGTTTGGGGAGGTGGAGTTCTGCCAGTTTCTGTGGGCTCTATCCCAGCCTTTGTAATTCAGTTATCTTTACAACCTCTGGAGACTCTGGGAGCCTGCAGCCTGCGGGAGTCCTTATCTGACTTATCTACGCATGCATTCCGGGGCAGACCCAACACTGGCTATATATATGTGTGCGTGTGCGTGCGTGTGTGTGTGTGTGTGTGTGTGCGCGCGCGCGTGTGTGTGTGTGTGTGTGTGTGTGTCTGTGTGTGTGTATCCTCAAAAAAGACAGTTTTGTAGCAGTCATTTTAAAATATGTTAAAGAAATATATCTTGGGGCAAAACGTTTCTAATCTCCTTAGTCTATTTTGAAACTAAAAAGTTTTACATATTAAAAGCCAAACTGATAGTTTTGGAGAAATTTGGGTTAGAGGTTGTTAAAGATGGACAAGAGAGTAAGAGCAAAAACAAACAAACAAATTGAGGCAACAAGGGGGAAAAACATAAATTTAAACATATCATCCCCTATCTTTAGTCAATTTTTTACTTCTTTGAATGAGTCAGTGTAGTTAGGCAGCTGTGTCCCATTCCAGGAGCTAGTATTGTAGAGGAGTTTTTTCAACAAGAGAAAACAAAAGTCAGCATGTGGAGCAACTGTTTTTAAAAACGAGTTGGGAAGAAAACACAATTGTTTAGGAGCAGAGATGGAAGGAGAGGTAAGACAGAAGGAAGGAGTCGACTCTAAATATTTCCCGTGCGCCATTTTTTTGGAGTCTCTTTAACTTTAAATCATTAGGGGAGGCTGTGAGAGACCCTTGATCCCATTTGGAAAACTTGAAACACCAATTATAACATGATCTTTATTGTTTTGGAAGGTTTGACAGCCTATTTGTTTTAACTGAGCACGCTGATACACTAGAGGTCTCCTGAGATTTTACTGTGGCCAACAAAGCTTTAAATCATTTCAGGTTAGGTTTAAAGCATCTACAAGAAATTGTTACAGTTTTAACCACGTTAGTCACTAGTGTCTCTGCTGGTGGTGGGTCAGAGACCGCTCCCTTAGAACTACGGTTTCTGTAACTGCACTAACCTCATGAGAGCGTCCCCGAAAACCTCATGGACCAGCTGAGTCCGACTGGGCCCCGCCAAACCCAGGACCAACAAAGACGTTTCCTGCAGGGTCCGGAATGGAGGGAACCCGAACTGGGGAGAAAGGAAGGAAAGGGGTGGAGAGAAGTGAAGTCTCCGAGATCTTCATCCCAAAAGCGGGAGGTCTTGGATCCGGGGCACTTGCTCCAGCTTCTCCTGGCGAGCGCGGGGAGACAACGGAGCTATCAGTGGGCTTGTGCAGGCATCCGTGTGTTGACCTTCCATCACGCTGGGGGACCCGGGGTCCCTGGGTCCCTTCGTGGTCACCATTTTGTTAACTAAAAAAATATGAGATTTGTACTTTGGGAAAGGAGAGCTTTATTTCTCACGCGGAGTAGCAGCCTGTGGGCAGCCATTCCAACAGGCTGGAAAGCAGAGTCCTGGCCACAAGCCAGGTGCGGGTGCTTCGAAGGACAGACAAAAGGACCAAGACTTTACACTGAGCAGGGTGGGCAGACAAATATTCAGCAAGCTATAGGAGGAGTCATGGATATTTATGAAAGGAGAAATCATGTGCATGTGCGATTGTGCTTTATCCCTCCCATCCTGTCATGGCTGGAAACTCAGTTTTAAGGTGTCTCTGGGATTCCCTTGGCTGAAAGGGGTCTGTTTGGTTAGCAGAGGACTTAGGATTTTTAGTTCACGGTGGGATGCCCTGGAATATGCCTTCTGACCAGAGCCTCGGGCCAGTCGCCCACACCTGAACCCAGAGGCCCACTGCCCAGGTCTCAGGGTGACAGGTCCAGGGTGGGTTTGGGGGACCCAACCTCTGGCCCAGAGGAAGCCCCTTCCTGGCCCCACACAGGTCTGGCTCCTCCTGCGTGGCTGGGAGACGCTCCTGGTGGTGGCAGCAGAGGCCTGTGCTGTGGGCTCAGACACTGGGCTGCAGGTCTGGGGCTTGGGACCCCCACCCCTGTGCTTGCTGGAGTCTTTTCCGTGCTCGGGTGGGGAAGGGAACGCCAACACGGTGCCCTGCAGCTGTAGGTTGGGGGAGTGTGGAAGCTGGGAAGCAGACAGGCGGGGCGCTCAGTGCACAGGAAAGGACGCTGTTGTAGATTCGAGGTCCCGTGGGGAGAGAGGGTGTGGCTTAGGAACACAGGTGGGAGTTAAAATGCTGCCAATTTGGAAGTACAACAAGCATCCGTGTGCAGGCACAGGATCCCAAAGTGTTTCCCTGACTAGCTCCCAGAGCCCCGTGCAGAGGAGGCCGTGTCCACGTCTGTTCACTGAAGCCCCGGACCCCGGGCAGGGGCACAGTGGGGTGTGGACAGCTGAGCACAGAGGAGCTCTCATGCTTTGTCTCTCTGTCTCTGTCTGTCTCTGACTCCCTCTCTGTCTCTCTCTCTCCCTATCTCTTTCTGTCTCTGTCTCTCCCCATCCCTGGTGTCTCTCCCTGTCTCTCTGTCTCTCTCTGTCTTTCCCTGTATCTCTGTCTCTCTCTCTCCCTGTCTCTCCGTCTGGGTCTCTCTCCCTATCTCTTTCTGTCTCTCTCACCTTAGCCTTTGGGGGAGACAGTTCGCAGGCTGACAAGCAGGAAGTAAGGTGATGTTTCACTGAGTGCGATGTCTCCTAGCTCTGTCCGCCTCACTCCTGTTTACGGCTGAGTGGAATTCCATCCTGTGGACGGACCACATTGCGTTTGTCCATGGGTATGTTGATGGGTGTTTGGGCTGTGCTCCGTGGGCTGCTGTGACAGGGATGGGATTTTTCCGTCCATCTGCTGTGTGACTTTGGCCAAGTTGTCTTCCGTCTCTGGGCTTGGGTGTCCATCTGCACAGTGAAGGGACTTGTCCTCTTGGATCCAAGGAAATTTGGCTCATGCCAGCCTGGCCCCTCCTGGTCCTCCTGCGTCCTGCCTGCGTCCTGCCTGTGTCCTGCCTGCGTCCGTGGCAGCCCACCCTCCTGCACCTGACTACCCACGCTTCTCCCAAAGGGGAGCCGTGGGGAGAAGGCAAGGGTGGGACTCTGCCCACCCTGGTGCCCCCCCATGCTGGCCCCACCCTTGTCTCCCCTGAGTTTGGACAGCTTAGCCCAGGATGTGCAAGTGAGCGTGGCTACCTGTTAAAACTCTTGTGGATGATGTGGTGAAGCGTAGGGGGTGTGGGGGGTGACTAAGTTCATTTCCATTCTGAGAAAGAGCCACTCAGTCATTCACTCCTGTAGTTACAACTGTGTGACCTCCAGCAAGTCACTTAACCTTTCTGAGCCCCAGTCTCCTAGAAAGTGGGCAAAGTGGTCACACGCAAGGGCTGCCCTGAGTCTGAGGAGAGCGCTTGTGGCCAGTGCTCTCTAGCTGCGTGTCCCTGGGCTGTCGTTGCCTGCCAGCACACCCCAGCCCTTAGCCCGCCCCTCCCCCATGCCCACCCTGGCCCCTGCCATGGCCCTCCCAGCTCCTGCAACTTCTCAGGGGACCAGTGGCCTGGCACGTGGCAGCCCCAGGAGTGTGCCACGGCTCTTCATCAGCTCCCGCCTGCCTGGGGACAGAAAAAAGTGACAGATTGTAGGCTGTCCCCTCCTGCCCCTGCCAGCCGTGGGCAGGTCCAGACCTGCCGGCTTGGGCACTGCAGGGTGGTGGCTGGGCTGATTCCCGTGGCCTCTGGCCCAGGGGAGAAGTGGCCTCTGCTGAGGTGGGGGGTGGTGGGCAGGGTGGGCTCGGGTCTCCCTGGCACCTAGCCCTCCCTGCAGGACAAGGGGCCCAGCTGTGCCCGGCCTGGTCACTGCCACCTCCTCCTGGGTGTCCAGGCCACTGGGAGCTGGGCACAGAGATCTCCAGAGGGGCATTGGTAGGGGCAGAGACCAGCAGTCTGGGCACCCTGACCCTGAGCTTCTCCTTTAAAAGGGAGACCACCACGCGGTGACCAGCTCTAGTGACAGAGAAGTTTTGGGTTCTTGGCCTTGATGGGCTTCCTGCTGGGGTGGGGGCTGCAGGGGAGGACCCCTGGCTCTGGGGTGAGAGGCCAGCTCGTGTCCCACAGCAATTTGGGCTCAGCAAGGCTCAAACCCGGGGTTTGGCTCCAGACTCCAGCGTCTCCCACACATGCTCTTCCCAAGGGGGGGTGATCCAGGATCCGAGCTGTCCCTGGGTCCTGGAACATCAGGGAGTCCCCCCAAACCTGGTTCAATCCACACCCCCCAGGCCAAACCTGGAGACATAGTTGATAATAACGACCACATGTCTTCACGTGCTCATCTTGACCCAGGCACCTCAAAGATGTTAACTTTGCCCTCCCAAAGGCCCCACAGCCCCACCAGGGGGATGCTGCTGTCACCCCCGCTTCCTCAGCAGTGGCTTTGAGCAGCTCCTGCCTGCCAGGGTGCCCAGCTGGATCCAAATCCAGGTCTGTGTCTCCGAGGTCAAGCTGCCGCGCTGCCCACCTGGACCTCGGTTTCCTGTCCCGGGGAATGGGCTGCATGAAGTGAGAGAGCAGAGGGCACACGGGGGCGGGGGGCACCTGCCAGAGCATGAGGGATGTCCTTGGCAGCCCCCACCTCCTGCCTCCCTAGTGTGCCAGGGGAGGACAGAGCACAAGATTTCTGAAGTGCTCACCGGCTGCTCTTTCCTCCCTCCAGAGTGAGCTCCCCTCGGGGCAGCGTGGGGGAAGATGGCCCAGTCCACTGCCACATCCCCTGACGAGGGAGCCACATTCGCGCACCTCTGGAACTCTCTGTGAGTATGTCCTCTGGCTGGAGCGGGGGAGCTGCCTGAGCTGGACTCTGGGCTGGCCTCGTCCACCCACACCAGGCTGACAGGGTCGGAGCAGGAGGGACAGCCCCACGCTGGGCTTGGGCTAGCCTCGGCCATGCTCATTAGCTGTTGGAGGCAGGGCTGGGGAGAAGCGTGGGGAAGGGGGACCGCTGCCTTGGGCCTTCTCCTGGGGACACAGGATCCAGAATCCAGACTCTTTCCTTTGGCCTGCTGTCGAGAGGGGTCATGCCCAGGAGAGGTCCAGGGGACAGAGCCCCCACATGGCCACACCTCCCTGGCACTCACACCAACCCCGAAGGGGCAGGCAGAGGACAGGGGAGAGGTGGGAGGGGGCAGCAGCTGAGGGGCAGCAGGAAGGAGTGGAGGGACCCAAGGACTCCCTGGGGATAGGGGACGTAGGCCTGACCAGGGGTCGTGGGCTGGCCTCGAGCCCTGAGCTGGGAGGGCTGGAGGTGATGCCCAGGCTGGGGACTGATGGCTTCGGTTTTCCTCTCCCCGGTCCAGGGAGCCAGACAGCACCTACTTTGACCTTCCTCAGCCGAGCCGGGGGAATAACGAGCTGGTGGGCAGTGGGGAGACCAGCATGGATGTCTTCCACCTGCAGGGCATGACCACGTCTGTCATGGTGAGTGGGGGCCGTCTCGGGAGCCTGGCAGAACCAGGAAGGGGGCTCTCGGATGTATAGCTTCCCCGTGGGCTTGTCAGGACACTTCAAATTGCAAAGTAGAAAACCTGTCAGCTCATGTAACTGTCAGTCCAGAGGTAGGAACGGATTCAAGCATGGCTGGATCTAGTATTAGGAAGGGCTTCAGGCATGGCTGAATCTAGGTGAAGGAAGGGCTGCAGGCATGGCTGGGTCTAGGTGCTCTGTAGCTGCCTTGCTCCATCTCTTGCTTTGCTCCCTCCGGGGTGGCTTTGCTTATAGACAGCCTCTCTGCATTACCACCCCCATGGGGGGGGGGCTTCTCTTCCCATAGTCCAGCAGGCCTGCCTCTTGTTGGTCTGAATGTGGTCATGTGCCTGTCTCTGAGGCAGTCCTGTGCCTCTGATTGGCCTGGGTCCCACATCCCTGTCCCCTGTCCCCTGGGGCAGGGTTAGGATGGAATGGAGTGCAGTGGGCTCCCCTACAGGGACTGATATACCGGGAAGGGCTTCAGAGGAAGACTGAGATGTTCCTTCCACAAGAAGGGGTCTGGGTCGGGGGGCAGGGGCAGTGAGGCCCCTGACACCCCATCTTGGCAGGCTCTCCCTCCCTCCTGGGGTGAGGAGGCCAGCCCTGTGGTGTCTCGGGCCCTGCCACACTGGGTGTTCCTCCTGGCACAAAGGCAGGGCCATGGTAGCTGGGGGGGGCCATGTCTGGCTGTGCCAGGAGGTAGATGGCAGGTGGCAGTACACACAGGAAGTGGGTGAGGATCCCTGGCCTGGGGAGGCCCCCAGCCCCCACTGGGCCACCCGGCTGCTCTGTTCTGCCCACAGGCTTGTTGCCGAGGGCCTGGGGATTCCTCAGGTGGGGACTTGTCCAAGGAGCTTTGCTACGCGCAAGCGGAAAAACCCAAACTCAGCAGACGCACTTTGGAAAGAGCACGTGGAGCAGGGTCAAACCTCCTTCCTCATGCCAGCACCAGGCAGGGGGTACTCCGGAGGCTGGGGAGGGGCCTGGCTGTCCTCTTTCCTAATGCCCCCCATTCACACCAACGCACACCTGTCCAAGGTGTGCAGGTGGGGGGCCCAGCCAGGAGAATGGGCAGTGACTCAGGGTGGGGAGGTGAGGGGCTGTGTCCTCCACTGGGCTCCGTCGTGGATGCTGGAGTGGTGCCGAGCCTGTGGGGCTAGGACAAGGCACCTCCCTGGGTGGCCGAGGGGTGGGCTTCTGGCAGGCGGCAGCCCCCTGGGATGTCCATTCCTCTGAGGGGCCCCTCACACAGTATCTGAGGATCTGACTGCCTGCCCTGGCCGCCCCTGCTCGGGTGGGCCTCCTAGTTGGAATAGCTTGCCAGCGTCCAGCACAGATGAAGAAACCAAAGCAGTTGCTGGGCCTAGGAAGATAGGACCTCTGGGCAGAGGTTCGTAGGATGTCTGCCTCCTGAGTTCCGAAGCCACCTCCCCACCCCCAGGGCAGAGGGCGCCTAAATTCCACAGACCCTGCGTTGGGAGGGCCTGGGTCAGGGTGGCAGAGGGGGCAGTTCTAGGTTCCTGCGGGTGGGATGTACCGTGCCCCCCGCCTCCGAGGATGCCTGGTGCTGAGCGTGTCAGGCCGGGGCACTGGGAGCCCTTGCCTGCTGGGACATGCCGCTCCCCAGCCACAGGGTGACGAGGGTGGGGCCTCGCTCCTGTGCACACAGCCAGACGGCCGAATCTGTCAGGTAGCGACACGCCTCATAGTAAAAGGCGAGTATGAAATTCCTGGGTGCACAGTTCAGTGCACGGAGGGGATTCCCCGGAGCCAAGGCTGGTCCTCCCTCCCTGGAGCCCAGAGGCCAGCTCCTGTCCTTCCCAGACTGGACGACACTGATGTCCAGGATGGGGACCTGGACGGGGAGGGGTCATGGCCCTCATCCCCAAAAAGCAGTAGGCAAAACAGGGGATGTTCTGAAGGGAGGGGAGAAAGGTCGAAGTTCCACCTTTTGCCCTGGTCCAGGTGACACCACCTAGTCCCATCCTAGGCCCAGCCTCCCCTCCGCAGCCTCATCCTGATCCAGTGCCTGGCCCCCTCGTGAGAGCAGCCACTGGTCCAACAGTGTGCTGTGCCTGCTCCAGCACCCACGGCAGCACCAGGTGCCAAGACCAAGGCTCAGAGAAGCAAGGACGACTGGCCCAGTGTGGATGGCCTACGTACAGGGCTCCAGTGCTCAGCCACCCTGAGAGTGGCCTCCCTGCCTGCTGAGTCCAGGGCCCAGGGCAGGAACTGGAGCTGACCCCATATCTACTAAAAATGGAAAAATTAGCTATGTATTCAGGCACACACCTGTAGTCCTAGCTACTCAGGAGGCTGAGGCAGGAGGATGGCTTGAGCCCAGGAGTTTGAGGTTGCAGTGAACTATGATGACACCACTGCACTCCAGCCTGAGTGACAGAGCAAGACCCTGTCTCAAAAAAATACACAAAGTGGCAGTTCCGGCATCAGAGGCTCCCAGGGTTCCCATGGCCCCGGAGCTCCTGTCTCAAGAAGAGGGCCCTGAGCCCACACGCACCTGTCCCCATCTACCCCATGGGGGCGTGCTCTGGCTGTTTGTCCCTCAGTGCTGACAGGCATCTTGCTGTCCCCACACTCTGGGGCCACACCCCACACCGGGCTGTGGGGCTCGGTTTGGGCAGCATAGCCCTTGAGTGGACAGGACATTGGTCCTCTGCAGTGATGGGTGCCTTCCGTGTCTGGGGAACTTGGGTCTCCCCCACCTCAAATGGGCAAATTGGTTCCTGTCGGGGACTGCCACAGGGTCCTGAGCAGTGTCCTTGGCCACAGGCAGAAGGCAGACCATTGCATGACCCAGTGATGCCTGCAGCCACTGCCTTAGCAGCGCATGCCTCTGAGCCTCTGTGTCCTTGCTCTGAAGTGACGGGCGGGGCAGCAGGGGTGGGGGGACACCACAGCCCCATAGGGCCTTGGACCTCCCTCCTGCCCTGGCCCCAGTGAGGAAGCTGAGTCAGGCAGTTTAAGAGAATGGGGCCCAGACCGGATCAGTGACACCCTCGGCCTTGGAGGAGTCCTAGGCCTCAGACATTTTGGGGGCCTGTGAGCTGTGTGTGGCCACAGCAGGAAGTGGGCTGTGTGGTCACTGGGGCCAGGCGGCTGAGGTCGCCAGAGACCAGGAGGCTGAGGTGGGTGGGGCTGGGGGCTCTCAGGCCAGATTTCCTGGCGTCAGAACCCAGCCCTGCCCTTCTTAGCCTGGCAACCTTTGGGGAGTCATTTAACCCTTCCGGGCCTCAGTTTCCCTATCTGTAAAATAGGGATACTGAGAGGATCTAAGTTGTCTGCAGTTGCCGGGCCCAACTGCACATAACCAACGCTAGGTGTGACGGTGAGGGCGGGGTGGGGCCCGCGTGAGAGAAGCTGCTCCTGCAGAGACTGGGGCAGCGGGTGAGGCGGGCCTGCCGCCGCCGCCCGGCCTGGCTCCCGCATGTTGCCCTCCTTGCCCTTGGCTCTGGCCGCCTGCAGATCCCAGGGGGCTCACAGGGCCCTCAGTCGGGGTCCCCGCCCTGGGAGAGGGGAGGGAGGAAACCTGCAACCCCGTAGGCTGGGAGGGCAGGACCCACAGCTAAACCTGGCCGGACTCCTGTCCTCCTGGGGCCCAGGCAGGTGGCCTGACCAGCGGAAAGCTTGAGGGGGCTCTGGATGCCGTCAGGGTGGGGTGGGGGTCTCTCTGGCTCTGGAGCCCCCCACACTGTCTGGGAGGAGCGCGGGCAGGATAAAGGCCCATCCTGAGCTCACACAGTGGGGAACCGAGGAGGCCATGGGTGCACGACCTTGGGGGCAGGAATCCTAGTTCTCACCCAAGGAAGCTCCACAGTGCTGGGCCTGGTCTTTGGGCGAATCCCTGCTCCCTGGGGGTCAGCACCCCCTCGGACAAAACCAGGCAGGACCCTGGCAGCCTGAGGCCCCTGCTGGCTCTTAGGATGTAGGAAAGGGAGGAAGGAAACAGGGAGACAGAAGAGAGAAAGGCAGGGCTCTCCTCCCTCCCCTCCCCTCCCCTCCCTACTCTCCCCACCCTCCCCTCTCCCTGGACGTCTCCTCCAGGCCTGGAGCTGTGCCTGTGCCCTCCCCCATTTCCCGCCTGTCCTGGCGCCTTTCTCTGGCGACAGCTGCTATGGGCAGGTGGGCCACCAGAGGGTGGGGCTGCAACAGGTGTGGACAGAAGGCTGGCCAATCTGCCCAGGGACCCAGGGAGCAGGACAGACACCCGGGGTTAGAACCCTTGGACACTTAGGGGCTTGAGACCCAGAGGTCACCCAGGGTAGGCCTTCCCGGCTTTGGGAAGGGGTGTTTCTCCCCAGACCCAGGAGAAGGAAGAGCATGGGCCCCCGTGCGCATGCTCCCAGAGCTGGCCCCAAGAAGGGGGCCGTGGTCAGATCTGAGAGCCCCTGCCCCCAGCACCACTGGTGAGCCCCCCACCAGGCCTTCCTTGGACAGGCTTTGGTGACCAGGCACCTCGGGCAGCACAGACCTGAACTCTAGCCAGCCCCAGGCCCCAGAGCCCCACTGAGCTTCTGTGGCCTCCTCCACGGGGTGGCACAAAGCCAGCTGTCCTGCAGGGACCTGACTTGACACATCACAGGTGCCCAGCAGATGCATTCCTGTTCCTCCTGAAGACAGCCCCTCCTGAGCATGTGGTGCTGGGGCAATCCATGGCTGCGGAGGCACTAACACCCACCTGGTCACTGCTGCCATCTCCTTGGGCGTGGCCAGGAACAGAACAGCAGGTGCTGAGGACCCCTTGAGACCACCTGCCTAGAGGAGGCCGCTAAGGCCACACTGAGAGGGGGGCAGCCCCCAGCCCCCATCCGTGTCCTCCCAAAGGCCAGGACCTTGGGAAAATTCACGGGAAGCTGGTACTACTCTGGGGTGGAGGCCAGTGGCTTTGGATGCTTTACGGTTGGAAACCCCATGCTGGGACCCAGCAGCACAGCACAGACGCGGGTGGGGGCAATGCTGGTGCCAAGGCCCCCGGCCCTATACCTCCTCAGCCCCATCCTCTGATCGTGGGCGGGGCTCTTCCCGCTGAGGCTGGTTGGCTGTCTTTCACACCTCAAACTCCTCTTCCCTTTTGCTGTTTCATTTTGGCTATTTATAAAACCAACAACCAGGTGAACTTCCCAGGCTGGCCGGGGGCATACCTGGGTCACTTCTTCAGTCGATGATCCCTTCTGACAAGCAAGGACCCTTGGCTGCAGGGAGGTTGGAATTTGCCCAGCATCACACACTGCCCTGTGGGGGAGGGGAGTCAAACCCAGGCTCCCCCCTGCACCTGGCCCTGAGTGTCCCTCCATCCCTGGGGAGCCCACCTCCCAGATTCCAGAAGCAGAAAGTACCCCCAGGGCATCTGTGCAGCAAGGGCCAGCAACAGTGCAGGAACCTCAGGGTCAGGCCCTGGGGCCTTCCTGTCTGCAAGCCTACCCCTCCCCACCTGGGCCCCACTGCAGGCCCCCTGCAGGTTTCCCCAAAGACCCCCTTCCTGCACGTTTGTCCAGCAGACAAAACTGTATTTTTCTCAATTGTCTCATTACAAGGGATGTGGACCTGCCTGCTGGGAGCTGAGAGCCCAGCCACAGGGAGTGGAGTGCCTGCGCCTCCCCCGTGGCCCTCAGGCACCGTGCTGTCCTGGGCCGGGTGGGTCCCCCAGGCTCCTGTGACGAGGGGATGGAGAAAAGAAGAGACGGGCAGGCAGTTTGGCTTTGGCGAGAGGATTGGAAAGAAAGGGCCTCTCGTTGTCTTTTCGGCTCCTTGAAGAGTTTTAAACCCGTCATGGTGCCAAAGCCGCTGGGGGCTTGGGACTTGGGTCCCAATGTCCTTCACAGGGTCCACTTGTGCACTGATGCCGGCCTGCTTCCGGAGGGGGATCAGGCCCCTCTGCCAAGGGCAGCTTTGTACCAAAGATCCTAAAATGGAATGGAAATGTGGATGCCCCCAAAAGGAAGTGGCAGTGACCACTGCAAAGCCCCCGGTAGGTGGCTGCTGTTGCAGAGCACCCGGCTGTGCCTGGCCACCAGCAGCTGTGCTGGGTGGTCCCCGCGGCCCCTCCAGCCTCTTCTTTGGCGGCAGTGCCGCGCCCCTGTCTCTGGTGGCTTGGCAAGTGCCGGGACAAGGCCAGCGGCAGCGTGGCCAGAGCTCTGAGCACGTGCGCTGGGTTCCAGGGCCCGACCCCACGGTGGGCGGGCGGTGGACGGCAGGCCATGCCAGGGCTGTTCACTCTCATCGGCTGGCTCTCTGAGGGGCCCAGGGAGGCCAGCCTCGTATGTGCCTGTCCTCTCTGTTCAGCCCTTGGTGGCCCCCGCAGACCACCAAGTTCCCTGGCAGGAGGGAGACTGCCTGCCTGGTTCGCCAAGGGCAGTGGCACCATCTCTCCCCTTTGGGGTGGCCCAGCCTTGCCTACCATGGTCTCCAGGGCCAGGGCTCGCCCCTCGTGCTCAGGGGTGGAGCCTGCTTGCGGGGTGAGGGCCCGGGGCCCCCAGGGCCTTCCTTGGGTGAGGGTGTCTTCAAAGGAGCCCTGGAGGGGTTTAATAATGGAGCCGGCACTGACCCGGCGTCCCCGCCCCTCCCCGTGCAGCCTCCTTGGTGCGGTCCAACACATCATCGGGCAAGCTGAGGCCTGCCCTGGACTTGGATGAATAGTCATGAGGAATAAAGGGGTGGGCCCGGGTTTTGTTGTTAGATGCAGCCAGTTGACAGAACTAAGGGAGATGGGAAGAGCGAAAATGCCAACAAACAGCCCACATGTTCCAGAGCATCCTTGGCTCCTGCCTCCCTAGTGCGGAGCCTCTCCCCCTCTGTCCACCTGTCGGGCGGCCACGGCTCCACCCCTTCCCTCCCCGGCCACCCAGACCCATGCCTCGTCCCGAGGGACGCCAGCCCCCTGGCGCGTGCAGACCCCCCAGCGCGTGCAGAGCCCCCGGCACCTGCCATGCTGTACGTCGGTGACCCCCTGCGGCACCTCGCCACGGTAGGTGTGGTGCACCCTTCACGGCGTCTATTTGGGGGTCTTTGGAAGGGGATTTTGCTGCAGTGGAGGGTTCGGAGTGGTCTCTTGCCTGTCTCCCTGCTCAGGCTCCTGCAGCCAGTTGGGTGACCAGAGGCAGGAAGGGAGGCATGCGGGGGCTGGAGGCAAGTCCCGGGCGGGGAGGCAGGGCAGATCTGGGAGATGCCTGCCATCCTGTAGGAGCTCTGAGTGCCAGCACCTGCTGGCTGGGCAGGGAGGCTGGGTCAGCGTCTCTCATGGCTAGGGGAACCGGGCCTCTGCCTCATTCATGAGTTGGGGGTTCTGATGCTCCTGGGCTTTGGCCCTGGCGGCTCTGTCCTGGGCTCAGAGTCTCCACGCTGCCCTGCCCTGTCCAGCTGCCAGGAGCTCAGCATACCCTGGAGGTCATTTTTGCTCCCAGGGCTTGGTGTGAAGCCGCCCCGCCCTGCTCCCAGGCCAAGAGCAGCCTCACCTGGGAATGTGCTCATTTGACAGCCGCAGCAGGAGGGGTTTCTCCTCGTCTGTGGGCTCCGCTTGGTGTGGGTCTGAGCTCCAGGTCGAGGCCTGTGGCAAGCTGGCCTCGAGGCCTCCCACTGCCCCTCCTGCAGGGGCAGCTGGCCTGGCAGGGGGAAAGGAATTGACTATGGCTTGTGTGTGGCCCCTGTGGCCTGAGCCCTGGGGACCCAGGTCATTTCCAGACTTGCTGGGTCCCTGGGGGCCTGGCGGGCAGCAGGTGCTAATTGAGCAGGTGGGAGGCTGGGTGTGGCTGCTCCACGCAGAGCCTTTCTTCTTTCCAGGGAGGCGAGAGCGTGGGGCCGTGGTACACAGGCCACTCGAGAGACCGAGCAAGATGGGCAGCTGGACGGAGCCCAGGGGTCCCCAAGCTCTGCCGGTCCAGAACGGGAGATGTGGGTGCAGAGGGATGTGGGGATGGGGCCTTTGGAGAGCTGTGGCTCCCAGCAGTGTGGTCAGAGCATGCAGGTGTGTGAGAGAGGTGTGTGGGGTTGTGAGTGTGCACTCGTATGTGAGAACATGGGGTGTTTGTGTGTGAGTGTGGATGTGTGTGTGTTGGCATGGGTGTGTGCAGGTTGGTATGGGTATAGGATGTATGTATGTAGGCGTGATTTGGGGGTGTGGGTGCATGTGTTTGTTAAGTGATTGTGTCTGTGTGTGTTGGCATGGGTACATGTGTGTTTGTGTCTGTGGGTGTGTGTCCTCAGGCAAGGTTGTAGGGAGAGAGGCAGTGTGTGTGTGGCCCAGTGTGGCCCAGAGGCTGGGTGAGGAATGTGGGTGACCTGTCTACACAGCCTGACCCTGGCGCTGGCTGTGCATATGGAGCCTGGGAGCAGCACGGCCTTTCCACACGCTTAGCATGACCTTTAATCTGAAACCCAGTGCTAGGACTGCAGCCCAGTGTGGGAAACTGCTGCTCCCCTGTCTGTCATCACCTGCTTGTTCATTGATCCACTTATCCACCAGCACGTTGTTATTGGAAATGTACAGCAGGCCTGGGGTTCCCCCGGGGGAGCAGCCTCGTACCCTCAGGCTCTTGACCCAGGTGGTGGGTGAGGCGGGAGGGGCTGTCTCCTGGCCACCGGGCAACCTGGAACCCAAGGCACAGCCTGGAGCCCCTGGCCTGGCAGTCAGCACCCCTGCCCGACCAGGCGAGAAGCTTGGGTACGTGGGGGGCTCTGGTATAACCTTTCCCCTCTAATGGAGTGGGCACTGCCAAGTGACTCACCCTCAGGAGCACTCCACCAAAGTTGACAGCAGCGTCGCGGGCGCCTGTCCTGGGAGACAGGTGGGAGGTAGAGTCCGGCTGCCCTGGGCCATGGGGTGTCCCTCCCTGTAGGAGCTGCTGGTGTCCACCTGCTGCTGCCGCCCTGCGCCCTGGGGACCAGCAGTGGCCAACTGCATCTTCGCTCTGTTTCTCCTTAGACCAAAGATAACTGTGGTTTCTTCATTTGTCAGCAAGTGTCAATTGAGCGCCTCCCCTGCCTCAGGCCAAGTGCCAGGGCAGATAGAGGCCCAGAGCCAGCCTTGGCTCCAAAGCCTCTGCCCCCTCGGGGAAGTGGGATAGGTTGGGTCATCCTAATCTGGGTGAGTGACTCGGTTTCCCTGTTTCTGTGCCAGAGAAAGAGGATTTGTGACCTCATCCCACTGCATGAAAATGTCACAAGAGAGAAGATGGTATTCAGCCCATAGGGTCTTAAACCCAAAATGAACAGATAGCATCATATTGGAGTTGATGACTTTATCCTGTCTGTGGGCCTTTGTCCTATTGTAGAATGGCTGCTTGGGGGCCTGCTGGGCCAGGCCAGCCTTGGAAAGAAGTGTCCGAATTGCAGGACACTGTCCAAGCCCGCGGCTAGGTTTCCTGCTGAGTGCACCCCAGTGTGCTGTGGGGTTCCGAGTGTGGTCTCGAGGTCTGTCTCTGGCACCCACCAGCTGAGTCTTTGGGAAGTGACGCTGCTTTTTGGGACTCGGTTCCTTCTCTGTGAGCAGGGCGGTGCCCACCACGATGCCTGCTCGGCCAGCGGCTGTGCTGCGGGGGGGCTGTGCTGTCCTGGCCAGGTGCGTCTACAGGTCTTGGTGCTGCAAAGCCTGGAGAGCTGTGGGTTCAACGCCTCCCTCCCTCCCCCTCAGCCGGTCTCTTTGTTCCCCTCTCTCCTTCCTTCCCCTGAGGACTGAGTAACCCCTGCAGTGGCTCTGGCCAAATGATGCCACAGTCTGAGTTTGTGGCTCCCACTTACTGGGTTGCTCAGTGCCTGGCCCCAAGGCTGACGCGGAGATGGAGCTTGGCTCTCCCACTGCAGCGAGGAAGGCGCTGACGCCTGCGCTAGAGGGGCCCTTCTAGGCGAGACGAGGTGAGCGTGGAGATGTGGGTGCCGCGCACAGTCCCCCGATGCCCAGGACTCTCCCTGACCTCCCAGATTCCCAGTCCGCCAGCAACCCCACCTGGCCTCCTCCAGGGCCGCTGTTCTCAGAGCTTCAGGGTCTCCAGAGATAAGCAAGGGTGAGATTAGACGCTCTGGCTCTCCCTGGACCTTCCTGTGTTGAGTGGGGCGCGGGCCTGTCTGGGCTGCAGCACCATCCTCGTGGCTGGGTCTCGAACAATGGGGCCTGGCCTGTTCCCCTGGCCCCTCCAGCGTGGTGGGCGTCAGCAAATGTGTGTTGCATGAGTGTGGTCACTATTGTGCCGAGAGGCAGCACAGACCACCTGTGTGCCCCGTGTGGCAAGTCTCTAGGCAGGAAGGGCAAGAAGGGCAGGCCGGGGCAGGAAGAGCCGAAACAGTGCAGCAAGAAACAGTCACTAGGCGCCTCCCGTGTACTGCGAGCCCAGGACCTGAACTGACACAGGGACACAGGTGCTGGGGCCCCCGGCTGCAGTGCTGGGACGGGCCGCAGGGGGGCAGGGCCGAGGCGGGGAGCTGGCTGCTGGCCCCTGGGCCGTACAGGTGAGGGAGGCTGCACCGCAGGCCAGGTGGGTGCAGGGAGGTGGAGAGGGGCCCTGGGGTTCTGGACTGGATTTGCTGTTGGGCTGGATGTGAGGGGGAGAGGGGTGAAAGTGACCCTAAGGTTTTTGGCCCCAGACGGGTGAAACCGCGTCAGGGGCTGCGGTGAAAATGCAGTGTCGGCTCTGGCTGTTCCCGAAGCCACAGGAAGGAGGGGGCCGAGGGAGGGCCAGGGGCCTGGAGGAGTCACTCCACCTGCCACCCGGGCCAGATTCTTTACCGCACAGCCCCACACCTGCCCACCTCCCCGCAGGCCAGCCTGGGGGGCCTCCACTGGCTAGACCCAAGCTGAGCGCCGCACCTTCCCCTGGTGGGTGATGTCACTTCGTCTCAGCTGTGGGAAACTCACTCTTCCGTTGGCTCAGGCCGAACCCCGGGGCCGTTCTGGGCACCCTAACATCTGTGAACCCTGCCTCCAGACATGCCAGGGCCCCGCGTGCCCACCTGCACCCCCCGCCCCCCACGCTGCTCAGACACGGCTCCCGGATGCCGCCTGTTGTCCACTCTGGAGCCTGAGGGAGCCCTCTGCAACCCTGGGCCGCCCCCTCCTCTGTGCGAGCCCAGAGGGCTCCTGGCTCCGCCCTCCTTTCCCACTGTCGAAGCTCCCCCTGCACTCAGCCTCAGCCCTTCCTCCGGCCACAGGCCCTGCCCCTGGGTCCACCCCTCACTCCCGGCCCTCCAGCTCCTGCCGTGTGTCTTCCACTTCCTGCAGGGCCTGGCCCGAGCCCCTCCTTGCCTGAATGCCTGATTCTGTTTTTTCTCCACCTCTGTTGATGCCCAGGCCCCTGCAGGCTCGCTGGCCGGTTTGTTTACTGTCATCCACCGGGAAGGCAGGAGCCGCGTCTGTGTGCGGGCTGCTGTCTCCCCTCGCCTGGGCGCGGGACAGGACATCAGGCCCGGGAAATGGGTGTGGGAGACTGGCTGGCCTGGGCGGGGCTGGCCCAGGTGGGGGCTGGGGTCGGGCCATCTGCCCACTGCAGAGCCCTCTGCGTGGGGTGGGAACGGGCGGGCGGGGCTGGATGACTCTCCGCAACAGTGGACGGCTGTCTCTGGCTCCCAGGGCCCGTCCCTCTGTCCCGATGCCCACGCCCTCAACCCCAACACAGCGTGTCCTGGACCCCTTTCCCTCCATCTCTGGGTCACCGAGGGCCGAGGTGGCGCACGGTGACTGCTTCACCCCCGTGCCCCGCACTGCACTTGTCACGCTCAGTGTCTTAGTCCAGCCGTTCACTCATCCTCCGTCTCCCTGCCCCTGGTCACCCCCACTGATGTGGGCTCGCGAGGGTCCAGGAGACACTGCTAACCAGCACGAGGCTGGCACAGGCGGCGCCTGGTGGGCATCTGCAGGGCAGGTGGACAGACGGACAGGCAGGGCAGGGCAGTATGTGTACAAGGACTCAGGATGTGGGCCGGCAACTGGGGTGGGATCTGGGGCTGGAGGCTGCCCGATGGCCTGGCCCGGTGGGGCTTGGGGAGGGCAAGAAGCTGGTGTGAGTTGTGTCTTCTCCCCTCAGTCCACCCCAGGGTGCCACCTTCCTCCCAGGCTCTCTGGGTGGGAGGGCCTGGACCGGCCCGTATTCAGGTGGGTAAATAAAGTCTGTGCGACCAGTGGGCCACCTGCCTCTTGCGGGCAGCGCCGCAGAGCCTGGTGTGGGGCATAGCCCAGAGACCCTACTGGGGCCCTCTGCGGATGCTCCTGGGTCCAGGCTGCCCACCCGCTGTGCTCAGCCCAGCCGGCTGTGTGCAGGTGGAGGTAGGTGGGAGGGAGCGGCGGCCCGGGCCTTGTGGTCCTGCAGACACAGGTCTGGGCAGCCTCATGGGACTTCTGGGGGCAAGTTTCTCCGGCTTGAGGTGAGGAAAGTTCCACATGGCCCTGGCACAGGATTGGGCAAGGCCTTGTCTCAGCCCCAGGTAAGAGGAGAGGGTGCTACGTGCATATTTCAGGAGAGGGAGCCTTTCCCCCCAAGCACAAGTCGAATCTTGTTGGCATTTCCATCCGTTTAATCACGGACTCGGGGAGATGTTGTGGGAAATACCAGTGGGATGGAGGTCCTGCTCCGAGTGGGACGGGTTATCTCCTCGCCGGAGCCCAGACTGCATGTCAGTCACTAACCTCTGGGTGAGGCTGGGGCCAAGTTCAGACATGCCCAGAAGAGAAGATCAGGGAGTTTGAAGAGCTCCAACCTCTGAAAAACCCACGGGAGTCTGGCCTAGGTGTTCTCCTGGGAGCGGGGGACACTGACTCCCTTGTCCTACAAGTGCTGGGGTCAAGGCAGAGAGAGCTCAGACCCCTGCCCGGGGTGGAGGGAGAAGCCCCGCGGGTGAGGGGGAGGCCAAGGGTCCCCTCAGGAGGCTCCAGGCAGACTCCCCAACCCCTGCAGCCAGACCCCAGGCGACGTGCTGCCTTCTGGAAATATCTGTCGAGCGCTGGCAGCACCACACCATGGCTGATGGGGTGGGAAAAACAGACCATGTCTCTGCCCCTGCCCGGGGCTCCTGCCCAGCCAGGGAGCAGGATTGATGCCGGGGGGAGTGGGCCGTGCTTGGGCTGGGGGGACCTGCAGAACGTGGGGGGCTCCAGCGGTCCCACCCCCTGTGCTTCTCAGCTTGTCTCCCGCTCTGATTCCTATCCTCTCTGGTCCTGTGCAGAAGCTCCATTTTCCACAAAGAAGGGGACCACACAACCAGGCCAAGGTGAAGCTGGGGCTCTGACCCAACCCCTGGCCCCCTGGCCCCCTGCCAGGCCAGGCCCACAACGTGGTCCCCACCCTCAGGAGCTTGCATGGCCTCAGCTCCCAGCAACCTATTGGGAGGAGGCTTCCCAGGGAAGCCGGGCTCTGAGCAGGGTCTGGAGGGGGGGGCAGAGGGCGTGAGGAAGGGGCTGGGGGAATAAGGTGGCTCCCCCACGAGCTGGAGGGTGCAGGTGGTTAGCAGGTCGAGGGCCGCAGAGAGTCAAGGAGAGAGCAAGGGTGAGGCCTTGCACTAGGCCTGCAGTGGGCAGCTCGAATGCAGGTCCCAGGGGAGCAGGAGGCTGTTCTTCAGTCATCCGGGGGGTGGAGGGAGAAGTGTCCGCAAGGCCCTACTGTGGCACTAGACACAGAGCGGGTGCTGCAAAGCGCAGAGGCCAGACACAGTGGGGGGGGGCAGGGGAGGCGGCTGGGGTTGATGTGGAGCTGGCACTCAGCGAGGTCTGTGGGGGTGGGGAGGGGAGAGGGGAGGCAGGTGTGACGCCCCCCAACTGTGGTCTGCCAGCTTCCACATCCGCATAGGTCATGCAGATCTGGGTACATTTTGCTTGGCATTGCATTTGGGGCTCTCACTCATCTTTGCAAGGGCTTTGGAAATGTCCTCACTCCCTGCCATCAGGAGTCTTGGGGAGCAGGAGGGAAACTCTGGCAGTGACACAGGGCAGCAGGGCCTCCCTTTCCTTGGGAGCTGGCTGAGGTCACGATGGAGAGGACCAGGCGGGCTGTCTCCTGCCTGCGAGACTGAAAATGCTAGAAAGAGGTGTCTTACCTTCTAGAAAGAACATCCTGAGTGCAGGGTATGAGACTGGACGCGGCCAACCAATGCTAGAGGTGTTTAACAGAGGAGTGAACAGTCATTTGGGAACTTCCACAGGCAGAGGGAAAATGCATACCCCCGCCCCCGCCCCAGGAAAATAGAAACCAGCCCCATCCTTTAGTTCCCTCCGGTCTGGCGAGATTGTACCTACTTCTCTACAGAGGACCTCTCTCTCGAAGATGCACGAACTCTGCCAGGGGCTGTGCCCACCTGGGACAGGTAGGGGAGACCCTGCAGTGACAACAGCAGACACTTCTGGCATGTGCGGGTCACTATGCTCAGTTCCTTATATGGATTAACTGGCTGGACCCTCACAGAAACCCTCCAGGACATGCATTGTTACTACCCTGCATCACCTGCAGTAACCAAGGCAGAGAGGTCAAGTGAAGACCCAGGGTCCTGTCATCAGTGAGTGGTTGGGACAAGATCTGAACCCACGTGGTGTGTGTTACGAGGCTCATTACTCTACCCAGAGATGTGGGAGGGGAGGGGACGCCCCAGACACAGGGAGACCTGGCGAGTGTGGGTGGTGGGGGGGGCTTCTAAGAGGAGGTGAGCCTTGAGGGTAGAGAGGGGCGGAGTGCCAGAGGCCCTGTGGTGTGGACCAGCAGTGTAGGGAAGAGGCTGGAGCAGTGTAGGTATCGCTGCCCAAAGGGACATGATTTCCATCCTTTGCATCTTGTGGGCTGTGCAGGGACAAACCTACACTTCTCAAATCAGTGTTTGAGCCCAGCCTTCCCCCTGACCCCTGCTGGGCCCAGCGCAGGGACCAGGCTGGAGGTGTCCCCTCCCCGCCCAGTCTCCTCCACCAGATGAATCGACCTGAGACCATGGGCCTTTGCAGACATGGCCAGAGTCATTTTAAATTTTGCTTTTAAATTACAATTTTCACCAGAAAAATAAGTTCCATTCTGGAGAGTACCACATCTGTCCTTTGTCATCCGACTGCGTGGTCTTCCCTGTCCTTGCCCTTGCCTGTCGTACTGTCTTAGTGTCCTGGACTCTGGTAAATGTGCCCGGACACTGGCAGGCAAGAGGGGTGGCTTAGGAGGGAACTGGGACACAAACTTCAAACATAACTTATTTTCCATCTACATCAGGGAAAAAAGTATTTGAGGTGGTTTGCAAATTTTGAACAGTTAGCATGTGAAACAGGGATCTTTAAAATAAAACCATGAGATCCAATTCAATACGAAAGAGGACTGAACCCATGGAGCAGGAAGGTGCCAATTTCATCTGCAGTTGAGCCCCAGCGGCGGGAGCAGAGGAGGATGGAGGGGCTGCCCAGGCTTACAGGTTCTGGGGAAGGTGGCCTGGCCCCTGGGCACTATCTGGGCATGGGGCTCCAGACATCAGGGACATTGTGGCTGGAACTGCCCCTGTGGGTTTTGGGGTATGTTTCGTTCAACCAAGAGTTTCCAGGCATTCAGTTTGGTGTTAGGTACCAGCAGTTCCAGGATACATTGGGGAACAAGGGAGACCCCAACCCTAGGGGCAGCAGGGTTCCCCAGAGCACCCGCTCACCCCCATCAACCCCTGTGCCTGGTGCTTAATAACTGTCACCCGAGCAAGTGAACCCGGGCCCTGTCCCTGTTCCTGGGCAGAGCCAGCCCTGCCATAGTTTCCTCCTTGCTGGATTTTTGTGCCAATGGGGTGAGATCATGCATTGTGCTTTCCAGAGAGTCCACTGGGTAAGAGTTATTTCTCCTGATAAGAAGTCCCGGGTTACAGGGGTGTTGGACCTTCTCAACTTCCACAGCCATCCTACAAAGTGTGTGTTAATTTCATCCCCACTTTGCAGACGAGGAAGCCGAGGCCTGGGAAGGTGGAGTGGTGGCCGGGTCACACCAGTGGAGCTGGGACTCAGCCCCCAGGACTCCTGACCTCAGCCCTGCTCAGCGGGCCCACCCTGGGCGGGCAGAGAAGCCTGGCTCTTGAGGGTGGCAGAGGGGAGCATCAGTGTACCCAGGATAGCCCCTGTCCCAGTGTGTGCAGCCCTGGCCGCCACCTCCTGCCCACCTGTGGGGACCCCTAGGCCCCAGCCACCACTGTCCCAGCTTGGGTGACAAAGGGCAGGTGCTAGGGGCTTGGATTAGGGGGTCCAGCCAGTGGGCCGTGGGGCTGGCCCAAACTCAGGCCTCCCCCCTCTCCTCTCCTCTGCTCCAGGCAGGCAGGACACTCGGCCACCCTCCTGGAGGGGACTGGGGGCCTGGTCCCCATGTGGCCTCTCACTCCCTGGCCCCTCATCTCTGAGGTGAGGTCACGGGCCTGCTGCCACCCTGGGGGCTTATGTGGATCAAACAGACAAGGCTGGGAACCAGGTTGAGACCTGAGACTGGCCAAGGCCAGAGAGCGGTCCCTTCTTACAGCTGCCCGCTGCCCTGGCCCTGTGCCAGTCTCGAACACAGGTGCACCTGGGAGGCCCCAGCAGATCTGCAGGGACAAGAGACAAGGTCCCTGGGGCGGGGGGGGGGGGTCTGTGGGATGGGCCAAGCTGACATTCAAGGGCCTGGCACACGCTTGCTGGCCAGAAGGCTACTGTTTGCTACCACACAGCTGCCCCCAGAGGCTGTGTCATTTTCTTAAAGGGCCCCCTTGGAGGGGCTGTAGAGTTTTCCTGTCCCTGACTGAGATCACAGGCCCCCTGGTCTGTAGGCACCCTCAGGGGCTCCTTCATTTAGCCTCCACTCCTGACACCTCCAAGTGCTAGCACAGAGACGACTCCTGCATTCCTTCCTGACCCATGTCCCCAGCCCAGTCAGTACCCTCTGGGTCCTCTCAGAGCCCCAGGGAGATGTCCCGTGTGCCTCACCTGAACTGCAGCAGAAATAGTCAGGCCACCCTGGGACCCCAAGAAGCAAGCTTGGCCTGCTCTGCAGAGGCTGGGGCACACAGGCCACCCCAGACTGCCAGCGTGCTGGGTGTCTGACCCCCAGGCCCCCTGCATCCTCTTCCAGGGTGGCAGAGAGCTCAGGGGGCCTGTTTGTAGACAAATGCATGAGGGGCTGTGGGAGCACCTGGGAGGGCCTGCCTGGTCCCACAGAGGCGAGAGAGGCTCCCGGGATCACCCAGCCCCCTCTGGGTGGTGTCTGGTGTGAGATGCGTGGATCTGGGAGGGACATACTCTCCCCAACCCTGGTCTCCTGGCAGAGCTCCTGCTCCCAAAAAGGCTCTGGGGGCCCCAGCGGGGCCTGGTGTGTCAGACACCTGAATGCTGGGGGGACGCTGAGGGGAAGGCCACCCGCTGGCTCCTGGGCTCCCGCGCCCACGTTCCCTCCTTGGGTCGGGCCCAGGAGCCCAGTGTGCACATGTAGATACTTGTGGCTGCCGCAGGCTGGGCGTGTCCTAATTAGCCCACTATCTTGGGAGCTTTTATTGGAAGCAAAACAAACCCAAAAAGTCCTGGTTTTGCCTGGGTTCCTCCCTACTGACAAGTGGGTCTTGCCTCAGCTTCCAGGAGCCCCCTTGTTCTGGGGACCCCAAGCTCCTGTGCAGGTGTGCGTTGTGCCACCGCTGCCAGGCGGGTCTGAGCCCTGGGTCCAGGTTTCCCTGTTTCAGCAGCTTTGATCTGAGGCAGGAGCCAGGCCCCAGGCAAACCTCCACAACCCCAGGCAAGGAAGGAAATGGGAAGAAGTTTCCTTGTGGGCAGAGCCCTCGAACCCGGGAGGTGGGGGGCAGAGAAGGAAAGGCCTTTCTAGGACAGACAAGGACGCCAGCCGTGCAAAAAGCCGCCCACACTTTCTAAGCAGTGGGGTTCCCAGCTGCACTCAAAGCTGCAGCTGCAAAATCTCTGCCATCTTCTAGGGGCAAGATGGGCCCCGTGCCCACAGAATGGGTGAGTGTGCAAAGGGAGGTGTCCCCCAGAGGCGGGAAGGAGAGGAGGCTCACTGGGCAGCGTCCCCTGGGCCTGAGGACAGCCCACCCCTGCCTGGGCCAGCCCTGTGCCCCTGCAGAGGACGGGGCTTTGGTAGCATCAGAGAGGGCCAGGGAGCGTGTGGCCGACCTGGGCAGCTCTGGGGTCTGCCGAGGGAGGCTGTTTGGGGCTGCGGCCCATGAGGAGAGGGCCCTGCTGTGCAGAGGCTGCTGCGCTGTGAAGGCCCGCGCAGGGCCTCGGGTTCTCTCCTGCTTTGTTGCTGCTGGAGCAGAGATCCTATCAGTTCTTCTGTGTTTGGCTCAATGACTAATTCCTTGGCACCTTCCTCAGATCATTAAAGAATGTGGACAAGTTAAAATATGAACCACGTTGTCACGGGTCCGCATCCTGCTTCTCCTGAGCAAGGAGTGTGGGCCCCACGCCCTGCTGCCGGCCCTGCTGTCCTCTTGTCGGGGATGGGGCAGGGTCAGGGGGACCCTGCCCTAACCTGCCGTCCTGACACGGGAGACCTTGCTGGACAGCCCTCGAACCCCGGGCTGGGCCGTCCTTGCTTAGGCCAGCCCAGGTGCTAACGGCGCCAGGGAGCCGGCTGGTCACGTGGAGGAGGCGGACAGCATCGGACTGGGGCTGAATGGGCTGGTGCTGGGTACTGGGGCATGGGAGGGGCCTGCTCATGTCCTGTCCTCGCTCCTAAGCAGCCTCTCTGTACTGACAACACAGACCAAGGGCCTGGTGTTATTCTGCATTATCTAGTACCCACATTCGAAAAGGTGAAAAGAAACCAGTGGAAGTCACTTAATAATTTAATTTGTTTACCCCAACTGTGATAGTTTTGGCATGCAAAGAAATGAAATTGTGAATGAGGAGTTTTCCCTTCTGTGGCCTAAGCCCTTGGCATCAGGATGCACTCACAGCCACGGCACGGCCCTGCCCACACTGGCCGAGTTTCATACACTCCCTACCCCGTGTGGCCAGTGGCTGCCATATCGTGGGTGCCCCAGGGCTCATAGTCCAGCAGGGGCACAGAACCCTCCAGGGACACTCAAGCCTGTCCTTCCAGAGAACGGTCGTTAAGGTGCTCAGACTGGGTGGCATGAGAGGGCACTCAGGGTCTGGGGGCTGCTCTAGCCTGTGTGACAAGGGCTGGCCGCTGAGAGCAGTGACCTCTGAGCCCAGCCCGGGCGGTGGTGAGGAGTCTTGACCAGACCAGGGGCGGAGGCTTCTAGGCAGGGTTGTGGGCTGGCATCAGAAGCAGCAGCGGGAAGCAGGTCACAGAGACCTTGGAGGCTGCATGGACCACAGTGAGGAGTCATGGGGGGGTGGCTTTGGGGCAGGGCCTGGCTGTGCCCTTCCCCACACCACCCCCTTTAACCCCACCGTCACCCAACCTTCTGCAAGGGCAGCTGAGGTCTGGGGCCTGTCCACCCTGCCAAGAGCCTATTGGCCCCTCATTGTGGCCGAGCGTGGTGGGGTCTCCCAGCCCAGGCTCCAGACCCATTGGGGCTTGTCCTTCTCTGTCTTTCTCTGAGGGGGGCAGTTGTCACTTCCCTGGGACGCCCCTACAACAGCCCAGGAGTTAAGAGAGGTGAGAGTCAACCCCTCCCTGTGAATTTTTAACAGCTTTAAGGTGTAATTCATGTATCATACAATTTACCCATTTCTTTCTTTAGTCCTATATAAGGCTGTTGAACAATTTACCCATTTAAAGTGCACAATTCCATGTTTTTTTAGTATACACACAAATACGTGCAACCGTCACCAATTTTAGAACTTTTGCATCACTGCAAAAAGAAATCCTGTACCATTTAGCTGTCACAGCCCCATCCTCTGCACCAACCCAGCCCCAGCCACTAGTCTGTGTTCTGTCTCTGTGGGTCTGCTTGTCCTGGATATTTCATGTGCACGGAACTGCCAGACACAAATGATGTTTCCAATGTCCGTCCACGTTGTAGCCTGTGTCAGGGCTTCATTCCTTCTTAGGGCTGAAGAATATTCCAGGGCACAAACACACCAGTTCGTTTATCCATTTGCCCATCAGTAGACACAGGGGTGCTGTGAAGTTTGTGTGGCACTGGCAGTTAGGAAGGTTGTGAGGAGCCAGACAGAACCCAGAAGGAGGCCTCAGCATGCCAAGTGAGGTGGGCAGGCTCTGTCCCATGGGGGGACCCCATCCCATTGGCAGATGGTCCCCAGGTTTACGGCCTGAGGCCCCCCTAATGACTCCTTCCTGTGGCAGCTCTGTCCAGGGCCTCGGCCAAGGCCCTTGCAGCTGAGCCCAGGGCGTGGGTCAGACCTGGCAGCTTAGCCCTGAGGGGGACCGAGATCCACTCTGGGTGGCAGTTGGCTGTCCCTGGCCTGGAGTACCCAAGGAAAGTGCCTGCCTGGCCTTCGGAGGCCCAAGAACAGTAGCTGTGGTCTGGTTCAGAGACAGCCACCTGCCCCTGCCAGCTCCCTGCCCCTCAGACTTCATCTGGAGGGGCTGCCTCTGTGCTGGGCAGCCTCCAGGAGAGGACTCTCCCTCCTGACTCACCAGGTATCTCTTTCCGGTCGGATGCACAGCCTGGATGTGGGTCCTGGACATCTGGACCAGCCTCAGGGCTGGGAGGGGGTCGGGGGGTGGTCCGTGGCCCTTGTCCTGGATGCTTGGGGGATGTGTGCCTTCCGGGCCAACTGAACTGGAAGGACTCTGGGTTATGTAGCCCAACCTTCCTTTGATGGGGAAGACTGAGGTACAGGGAGGGCCGGCTGGGCTCACCCCACAGGTGGCCAAGCTGGGAGCAAGTCTGCCTGGAGCGCAGCTGTCCCTGCACCCTCGCTTGATGGGGAGCCGGGCCTGGGAGAGACCAAGGGATGTGCTTTTCTGTTTTTTAGTGTGCAGGAGGAGTCTAGTGGCCGGGGAAAGAGAGCACTTGCAGGGTTCCGCGCTGCTCTGGAGAGGGGCACAGGGCATGGGGAACCCTGCCCCTACTCTTGATGCCCCTCCCCCTACTGTGATCCCAGCTCACCGGCTCTGTCTCTGGGGTGTTCAGGCCACCCCACTGGCCACTGGTCTCTGTGTCATCTGCTGGGGTTGCTGTGTCACCCAGGGCAAGTCACTTCCCCCATTCCATGCCTCAGCTTCCTCATCTGTCAAACAAGGACAATAGCAGTGCTCACCTCTGGCCTGTGGGGAGGACTGAGTGAGTTTACACATGTTAAACCTCGCAGGGCCCCAGCACAGGGAAAGCTATTTCAGCATCTGCCATCAGAGGCCCGTTTGGGCCCATGGCAGCTGTTCTCCAATACCCACCTCCACGGGGAGCCTCCAGGACTGGAAAGGGGTCTTCCTCGGTGGCCCTCCAGGTGAGATCTGTTCTGCCCCGGATCTGAGACACTGGAGGTCAGGCCAGCACCGCTCCCTCAGCTGGGGCTTCCCTCAAGCTCCTGGCAGGGCCTGATCCATCCTGGGTCCCGGGACCCCACAGAGGAGGAGCTGGGGATGCAGCCACTCGAGTTGCTGTTCCTCAGGTGTGTGGCCCTGGAGGGACCTGAGCGATGGGCCCAGAGAGAACTCTGCCAGCCAGGAGGCAGTAGGGGTGGGCTGGAGGCCCTCTGAGGCTCCACTGGCCCCTGAGCAGGGAGTGGCCATTCTAATAGGTACGAGGCCATTCTAAAAGGGATGAGGCTGCTCAAATGGGAAAATCTGTCTCAGCCAGTGACATGCAGCCCCCAGCCATATCCTACCACCTGGATGGCTGGACTGAGGGGCCAGATCTGGTCTCCAGGGCCTCGGGGGTGCCCATGCACGTGCCTGGGTGTGCCCACCCTGCAGGGGGGCCAACCCCTGCCCGGCTTCCTGGGGCTGGGATCTCCCTTTGGAGCTGTAACTGGGGACAGGAGGTGAGGTTGTCCAGACCCCGATGCTGCCCCTGCGGCATGCTGCGAAGTCCGCCTGGGTGGGGGGCTGGGATCCCCCCTACTGGACACCTCCCCTCCCGGGTACAAGCCTGGATTCCACCTTGTCAGTGGCTGGGTGGATCCCCTGAAACTCTGGCACCGGGGGCCGGTGCAGAGGGGAGGGCGAGGTGAATATGTCAGTTTATCCCAACACAAGTAGTGGCCTGTTAGGGTGGGGGGGGTGAGGAAATATTTGGGATGACTGGAGCCGCTGGCCCTTTAAGGCTCCTGTAACAGGACACCTCCCAGGACGGGACAGGAGGACTGACTGTGTGTGTTTTCCCCTCCCCTCCTCCCCCTGCCGAGCCAGGCCCAGTTCGATCTGCTCAGCAGCACCATGGACCAGATGGGCAGCCGCGCAGCCCCGGCAAGCCCCTACACCCCGGAGCACGGCGCCAGCGTGCCCACCCACTCGCCCTACGCCCAGCCCAGCTCCACCTTCGACACCATGTCCCCAGCGCCTGTCATCCCCTCCAACACTGACTACCCCGGCCCCCACCACTTTGAGGTCACTTTCCAGCAGTCGAGCACGGCCAAGTCGGCCACTTGGACGGTGAGTTGCCCCCGCGGGCTGAGGAGGGGGTGGCTGCGTCCTGGGCACCTTGGGAGGGCTGCTGAGTGCACCCTGCCATCTGCACGGGGTTCCCACCCAGCCCGGGAGGAGCATCAGGGCAGGAGGCGGGTCTCCGGCTGGGCAGTCTGGGTGTGCCCACCCCTCGGACTCATGGCCAGAGCCAGCCAACCTCCCCGAAGGGCCCCAGAGGGGATGGACTTGGCCTCACCCTGCTGGTGAGGCCCATGGGGCAGGGGCAGACTGTCCCCGCCAAGGCTGTCTGGCCAGCTTCCCTGCATGCAGATGGGGGCTCTGGCACAGGGCTCTGCTGCTGGGAATCATCTGAGGCTGGCCCTGGGGTCCACGGAAACTGCCTCCTCCAGGCTGTGAGACGCGTCTGCTGGTGGGTGGATTTGGGCGTCGCTCTGGAGTCTGTCTCGGGGTGTCATCCCCAAGCATTGGTGTAAGGCAGGGAGGTCAGGGGTGGAACAGCAGGGCTGAGGACGCAGGTCCTCACTGGGGTGCCCTTGGGGACAGTCTGGCCTGAGGCGGGGATCTTGCCAATCTTGACAAGATCACACGTGCACACAACCACTCACCACAAGCCGGGCACTGTGCTAAGTGCTTTGAGTTTAGCTAACTCTTAAACCCGCCCAACAACCCACAAGGTCGAATCTATTATTGCTCCCATTTTACAGCCAAGGAGGCTGAGGCTCAGGGAGTGAAAGTAGCTTGCACAGAGTTAATGCACATAGTAAGTGAGGGTGCCAGGTGGGGGCCTGGCATCTGGGCCCCCGAGTCTGCTCCTGACCACTGAGCTGCACAGCCTGCGTAGCTGCTGGGCAAGGGGAGAGCGGCCAGAAGGGGCACGGTAAAGGCTATGGGAACCCTGGCCGGGAGTGTAGGGCAGCCCCAAGGGCCTTCCTGGTCTCCTCACCCCACCAAGGAAAGAGAAAGTGAACCCTGCCCAGGCAGCCTGGCCGTGGGCCGCAGAGCTGCTCAGTGGCACAGCTCGGGGCAGGGTCCAGAAGTCAATGCAGGGTGGCTGCATTCCCACCTGTCAGGAATGCTGAGCAGGTGGCTCTCCCAGGCTCTTCCACCTGAAGAACTGGGTCCCACGGTCCCCACAGCCCTGCTGGCCATAGCTGTGGTTTTCCCACGCTCCTGGAGGGCCGCAGGGCAGGGCGGAGCCTAAGGTAGATGGTCAGGCTCTGTGGGTGGCTGGAGACAGCCCTGCACAGCTGGTCTGGGGTCTGGGTTCCTCCCCTGTGGTTGTTTCTGATTCTTGCTCAGTCCATGAGCTTCCCCAACCTGTACTCCTGGGGCTCCGGGGGGCCGAGGAGGCCCGAGATGGGTGGGATGACTAAGGCACCTCCCCAGGGCTCCCCCGTGCAGCCCCCGTGCAGCAGGTATTACAGACCCCAACCTAATGCCTGGTTTTCTGTTTGTAAATTATCATCCAGACTCCTTACTGCATGGTGGTGATAGGACGGGAAATCCTGCCCGTGCAGTACCCAGCACAGAGCTTACTGGCGGGAGAAGCCCAGCGTTTTGTCTTGTTATTGTGTCACTGCAGTGCCGATGGGGGTGCCTGGCCCTCCTGAATGACTGGTTTTGTGGCTGCTGCACCTGCCTGTGGGGGAGGGGACCAGGACTGTCCCTCCACTGCTTTGAGGTCCAGCTGGGCTGCCTAAAGCCAGGTCAGGAAGCCTCCGGGGTCCCACCCCGCCACGCTCCTGGTGACGGGGCCTCACCACCACTCCTCTTCCAAGTTCCGACTGGTTCCCTAAGTCCTCTCTCTCCCCTCCCACATTGGCGTCCTGTGGTCAGGATGGGGCCGTACCCCCATGGTGTCCTGGCCGGCAGCAGCGGGAGCTCTGTCTCCCTTCTTCCAGCTGCCTGTGGATGTTGGTGGACCCACAGGGCATTTTGGATGATCTGAGCTGGTCCTCAGGGAGGGATGTGACCTGCCCCCTCTGTGCTGGCTGCCTGCCCCCACCCGGGGGTCTCTGCCATCCCCCTGCCAGGTGTGTGGCATCAGGTTTCAAGGGACACACGGTTTTGTCTCAACTGCCCTGCCCTGAGTAGCCCCGTGGGGTGGTCTGCTCAGATGGACGGGGCAGCCCTGGCTGGCCAAGCACACTGGGGCAGGGGAAGGCTCTGCCTCCAAGCCCGGAGCCCCACCTGCTGCCCAAGCAGAGCAGCAACACCTCTGCCCTGCCACACGCCCGCTCCCGCCCTGCCGCCCAGCAGATGCTCTCTGGAGCTAGCAGGGAGGAGGAGGCTGTTGCCTGTGCCTGCAGCTCCCCCTCCCCTGCCCATCGACAGAGGGATGGGGTGGGACAAACATTGGTAATGAGATTTTGGCACCTCAGGTCTCTGGGAGCAGAACCCCCAGCGCTTCTGTCCTTGCCCAGGGAGGTGGCGGGCAGCAGCTCGCAGTGCAGGTTGGGCTGCTGAGCAGCCCGTCTGCTCTCAGCTCTTGGGGGGTCCCACTGTGCAGGTACTGCCCAGACTTGCTGCCTGGGCCTGTGTCTGGGCCCCATGCCGTGCTGCGCTCGGCCCCCACCACACCACTGCTGGTAACTGATAGATAATTCATATTTTTCTCAAGTACAATTCCACGTTGATTGCTGCCTTCCTTCCTTTCCCCATCAGGAGAAACCCCCGCACCAGCCCCCAAGTGACCACAGCTGTTAATAGGGTCTTTGGCCTCTGCTTTGCTGAGGCCTGCGGTGGGTCTTTCCCACCCCAGGAGGTCTGTCTGCCCTGACCAGCTTCCCTCAGACCTTGGATCCCCTTGAATACCAAGGGGTCTGCAGGCCACAGCTCACAGGCTCATGTGCACATGAGTGTGGATGCAGAGACACACCCAGACACAAGCACCCCCTCACATGTGCATGCACACATGGATGCACAGGTGCATGTGCACATGTAAACACATAGCCTGAGTACACATGTGCAGGCTCCCCCTGGTCACTGCCCAGGGTTCTGACACCCCCGCCCCCCACAAAAGCCAGCAGGAGGAGAAGGTGGGTCATGGGAAACCAGGCAGCCAGAGAAGGGACCTGTGTTTGCCCACGAGATTGTACCCAGTGACAGGGCAAGGCTGGTGTTTGGCAGGTGGGACACTGTGTGGCAGGACAGGGTGGAGTTGAGCTGCCTGTCAGGAGGGCCCCAGATCTGCCTGTGAGTGCCCTGCTGCTTCCCCTCCCTGCCCTGGCATCCTCACCTGTCGGGGATGTGGCCTGCTGACCGTGGTGGGGGCAAATGAGCTGCCTGCAGGACTTCTTAGAGCAGGGGCCGGTGCCTGGGGAGCTGGCAGTTGTGGGTGCTGTCCTGGCCAAGGATTGTCCCACTGCGGGACCCATCGGGGACTTGGGGTGAGACAGGTGCCAGGGAAGATCACAGCTATGAGGGAGGGAACTGATGCCCGTTGGATGGTGGCCAGGTGGCTGATGGAGCTGGGCCTTGCAAGGGTGGTGACACGAGTTGCCTTTATCCCAGTTTCGTGCCTTCCCCAGGACAATGTGGGGGTTGGAGCTCGGGCAGTGCCTCTGGGCCCTGTTGGCCACTCCTGTCCTGGGAGCCTCCGCGGTGGGCAGTGGAGTGGGTGGCTTGTCCTAGGAGTCCCTCAGAGCAGAGAGGATGAACAGGAGCAATTTTCTTTCCCCATCAGAACACCCAGTTACGACGGCATCTGGATGCTTTGTGGCCCTGGCTCAGCCTCTTCCTGCCCCCAGCTGGGCCTCGCCAGGGAAGGGGGCTGTCTTCGTTGTTCGGGAAGTTTGGGGACAGGACTGTGAGGTCAGACAAGAAGGCTTTGTGTGGTAGGAAACCCTGGCCCAGCATGGCATCTGTGGGCACCTCAGGGCAGGCTGAGTGATACCACCCACAGCCCATGGTGAGGGTGTGCACAGGTGTGGTGGTCAGCTGGCCCCGGGAGTCCTCTACCCAGGCAGATGGCCTGGACACAGCCCCCTGAGTGACCTCCAGCTGCCCTCAGACTCTTTGCATGTGCATGTACCGCGTGTGTCCGTCCTGGGGGAGAGCTGGCTCCATGCGGTATGAGAGCACCCCCTCCCCGCCCTCGGGAGGAACACGCAGAAGGCGGGGCAGGATAGCACAAAGGCTCTGCTAGGGATTCCTGGGGAGAGTGAGGCTGAGTCAACACTAGTGGATTTGGGAGAAAACTTTCCAGCCCCTCGGAGGTTTGCAAGCAGGAGAATAACAGTGGAGGTGTCCCAACACGATCGTGGTATCAATTGCGTTATCCTAAAAGTTTATGGAATGCGTAAGTGGAATTAATACCTTTTACTGGCACCAGAAGCAATTATATGTATTTAAAGCCGAGGGAAGAGTTCTAACAATGTTTATTGTGGAGATGAAACGTGGATTATTAGGGGAAACAAGATTACTTAGGGAGAAATTGCAGCAATTGTTCGTGTTGTGCGCAGCAGAGCTCTGCAGCAGGAACAGAGCTTCCATAGGCTGGTGCTGGCGGGGCAGCGCCCTCAGCTCGTGCCCTGACAGGGGGTCGGCCCTTCTCTCTCCATGCTCCCAAGGAGCTGGAGGAATCCCCAGGCCCTGGAGGTCCCAGAACGTGGCCTTGGAGGCCCTGTGTGAGGCCAGGGAGGCCCAGCTCTGAGTCCCTGGGTCCTGGCTGCAGCCTGGACACTGGCAGACTGGTCCTAGGAGCTGAGTGGGGTGCCCCAGCCCACAGCCTCCCCCGCACACCACCTGGTTCTTGTAGGGGACATGAGGGAGAACCCCTGTGGGACGGGATTCCACTCCATAGGTTTGGGGCTGTGGAGGGACACGCTCCAATTTATGCTTTATGACAAACCTCTATTTTCTAGGACTTGTTTCCAAAATGCAGGTGGCTTGTGGACCTAGAATGTCTGATTAGTAGTGCTGGTGGTAACGTTGCAGAGCCCCTGTGCAAGGCCCCGCAGCCGCGTGGCAGGCTGGCCCTCCTACTCTCCCCTTTCTACGGATGAGGAAACAGAGGCTCCCAGAGGGTCGGTCAGGGTCACCATCAGAAGGGATGTTGCCCTCACGGCCTGAGTGTGGTGTCAGCACGGCCTGCGGCCCCCCGGGCACATCCCCACACACAGCCCCCACCCGTCCACTGCTCCCTGCTCCGTGGGGCTGGCCCCAGGGACCCTCAGGGACCCGGTGAGCTGATGGTGAGGAGGTGCTGACCCCCAGAGGCGCCCACCTGTGCCTGGGGGAGAAGCCTCAGGTGGGGGGGCCCAGACTGTAACTCCGCCCCAGTGAGCCTCCCATTGCTTTCTGCCCGTGAGTAAAATCGTGACCGGTGGTGGAGGGTCTGGCCCCATCTGCCTTCACTGCTTGTTTTTTATTGACAAATGAAAATCCCTCAAGAATGCTTCATAATTAGAATGGTCCAGGGTTGACCAGCCTCAGAGCCTCAGAGGTGAGGAGCCAGGCCGGCTGGGCCTGGGGATAGCCCTCCTCACCTCTGCTGTGTTCCCCCCGATCCACCCTCCCAGCCTGGCCCCACCCACCTGCACCCCAAGTCCATTGGGCCCACATTGTAGGTGGGGTAGATGCCATAGGGGAGGCCGCCCCAGGCTTCTCCTGGACCTGGGGCTGCAGCCCAGATGCAGCCCTGGGTGACCTGGGCCTTGGGCCATGTGGGGCCCTGGGTAGGGTGAGGGTCCAGCTGAGCATCGAGTTGGCACTTTGCTTCCCAGCCCCGGGGCGGTTCCTGCCACCTGGGCCAGTGGTCAGTGTAGGATTGATTTTCTCAGATCCCAAACTTGGAAGCCATGCTCAAGGTGCATGGACAGGTACACCACTGTCTGTGGCCTTGGGTCCCAGCCCCTGCCTCTGGGGGGAGAAGCCACTTAGTCACATCCAGTTATTCTGTCCCTTCTCCTAGGAGGCTCAGGAAGGGGAGGGCAGAATGTTTTAGGGTGTCTGAGACTTCTCCCTATTACAGGTGGACAGTGTGAGGCTCAGAGATCTGGTGGCGGCTAAGACTGGTGTCCACCAGCCCAGGGTTGTGCTGGGGCTGCAGAGGCTGTGGGGGGTTCAGCGCATTTTAGGGCAGAAAAGCCCCTCTGAAAAAGTTAATAGTGCTCCAGGCTTCAGTGAAGTGGGAAGTCAGAGGTCCATGGGGGAAGCCAGGCAGAGGCCTAAAGCCCAGTGCTGCCCCAGGCCCACCTCCTCCCCCCTGGCTGTGCCACCCACAGCAAGGTGCCCCATCTCCTTGTGCCTGGCACTTGAGGGCACTACTCTCTGTAGGGGGACCAGATATTTAGATTTGCCCCTGGCGTGTCACTGAATATTTATAAGGTTCAGTGAAAACTTAAGATCCCAGCCAACTATTTATTGCCTGAAAAACTGAAAGGTGACCACCCCACATGGCCACAGTTTGCCTCCCCCCACCGCCCCCAGCCACCTCCAGCTGGGGCTGACCCCAGCCCTGAGGCTGCGGGGCCCTGAGGGAGGGAGCTGACCCATCTCGGCCCACCTGCACCAGACCAGTGTCAGTGCTCAGAATGGCACGCCCACAGCCGGAGGCTCCGGGACTGTCCTGTGTGCACCCGCTGACCCCAGGGCACCCTTCCAATCACCATGGCTGACAAAGCCAGGCCAGCTCAAAAGACCTTGGTTAATCTTGTCAAAGCCACAAGTCAGGGTGGGGCTGAGGGTGGTGGGGGCTTCCTCCCCCAGTGGCTAAGGGGCCCCCCTGCAGAGCAGAGCAGGCTGGCCGCCAGGCTCCCTGCTCTACCCCATGCCGGGCAGCTCCATGGCCCACAGCCCTGCTATCTGGGTCGTTGCCAGAGTGTTTCTGCATGAGGCCAGAGGCCAGAGGAGAGGCCAGCCAGGGGCAGTGGGGGCAGCCAGGCACAGGCTCTCCAGCTGGCAGAGTTAGGAACCATGTTTGCAGGCAGAGGAACCTGTGTTTGGACGCGGCTGGAGGAGTCAGAGGCTAAGGGTGGTGCTTTGGACACTCTGTGTCCTCAGATGGGAGGGGTAGCCACAGGTGGGAGTTCTGGGGCTCCCTGTAAGCCCAGCCCTGTCCATGAGGACCCAGGACACTGCCCTGCCACTCCCAGATGGGGTGCCTGGGTCACAGAATAAGACCAGATAGAGTCCTCTGTCACCCAGGTAGCTTCTTCCTGCCAGGGCTCAGGGCAAAGACAGAATGATGCCAGACCCTCCTGGCACCTGACACAGATGGCCCAGGGAATCAGGACGACATCCTTTGGGCAGGTGCTGGGACATGGGCTCAGCACACAGCATCTTGGCAGCAAAGCAGAGGCTGGAGCTGTCCAGGCCGCTGCTTCCCACCCTGACCAGCCACCCCCAGACCAGCTGCCTGGGAGCACCCCCCCCATGACGGCCTGTGTTAGTCTCTGTTGTCAAGGGACACGCCCTCGCCAGTAGGACCAGCAGATATGGCACCCTGCCCATCGGTCCCCTTGCCCCTGAGCACATGTCCCGCCTGAACACCTCTTCACAGTGCAGTCTCCGTGGAACCCAGAGGTGCTGAGCGCCAGTCTGGTGAGACCCGATCTCAGGTCCCAGGACCCAGGTCAAGCCTGATGGTGACAAGGGGTTGGGGGATGCAGCTTGGAGGTCAGACAGCCCTGGCCTGGGTGCTGGTCCACCCCGGCTTGGCAGGCAGCCTTTGGAAGCAAAGCTCTCGGTCACAGTGCCTGATCTCACAGGGCAAAGGTCAGGTGTGGGCCCGGCACAGAGCAAGCGCCCATGGATGGCAGCCCAGGAAGGAAGTCCCTGGAGGCAGCCATGCATGGCACGAGGGCTGGGCAGGCCCAAGTCCCTGTGGTGTGGGGGCCCTGGCTCTAGGGCCTCGGCTGAAGGGGTGCACTTTGTCTACTGGGTAGTGGCGCTTCCAGGCCGTGAGAGTCCCTCCTGTGGCTCCTGCTCACCTAGTTGGGATCTGGCTCAAGGTCGTGGTGGGGCAGGCTGCCCAGCTCCTGAGGGTGTCCCAGCCAGCCCCTGGCCTGCCCCTTCCCAGTGGGCAGTGTCTTGTCCACAGCCCCTGGGATTCTACCAGACAGCAGTCAGGGCTAAGAACCACTTGCATCTGCAAAGCATGTTTCTGCTTCTGGTTCATTTTCCTTTGGGCTCTTGGCCTGGGGATCCCTGGCGGGCCAGTGTGGGGGTGTCAGTAGATGCATCTGCCCCCCCTACCCTACCCTGACCCCCAGCCAGGAGCTTTTGAGGAAACACAGCAGCCTCTTTTATTAGGCACTTCTTTGGGCCAGGCACTGGCTATGGGGGCTGTGGGCTTCCAGGCCCCCCAGAGCTCCAGGAGCTTCTCAGTCACCTGGCCTGTGGGCTATGGGCTTCCTGGTGAGTGGACCTTCACTGCTTCTTGACCAGGGGAGCTCCAGCTTGACACCAGGTGCTCTGAAACAGATGGGGGAGATTATCACATGTGCTCCCTCCCCCTCCCAGGCTAGTGGCTTCCCTGGGGCAGGAACCAGCCCTCCTGACATCCTGCCAGGCCTCCCTGGCATCTGCCAGAACCTACCCGAGCTCCCAGCAGCTGAGGATGGAGTGACATTATGCACCAGTGAAGGCCATGAGGCTCCCATGTAAGGGGTTCTAACAGACTGGGCCCTGTGGCTTGTGTCACCCAAGGAGACCCTCACTCGGAAGGAAGGGACTCAGGGGGACCATAATATGGGGGCTCTTGACCAGGGTCCTGCCTGGGTTTTGGGGGCACAGTATCTGAACCCACCAATTTCATGCCAAGTGTTCTGTGGCTCAGCCCTGGGGGACTTTCGAGGGAGAGAAAGTGTCCGGGGATTTTGGGGGGTGGGGTCCGCAATGCAGGAGGAGAGAAATGTGGCCCGAAACACACACACGTGCACACACATGCACGGAAAGTGGATAAAAGTGGACTATAAAAAAATCATTTAAAAAATAAACCCCCCACTGCAGGCCGTTCTTCCAGAATCTGTTGTAACAGATTCACCCAAGCTGGTTAACGGTATTTGCGGTTTGCAAGATGCTGCACGTCCCGGGAAAATGACAGACACGTTATTATCACCTCTCCACTGTCCTCCTGCCCAAACCTGCCCGAGCCCGGCGCCCAGCTGCTGGGGAGAGGGCGCGAGGAAATTAACAGCCCTGCTCCGCGCCACCCCCTGCCCGCCCCCGCGCCAGCCCTGCCAGGCTGGGGCTCCCAGCCAGGCCGCCAACCGTGGACCAGGGTGGGGGAGGAGAGGACAGGGAGGAGGGGTCAAGGGGGGCCGGGCACACACTGGTGTTTGGGCAAACCGTTTCCTGCAAGCACTCGGAGTACACGCATCCCGGGCAGGCAAGTCTAGACGGCTCTGTGTCAACAGCCGAAGATAAATAAGATTTTATCAGATCGGAATCTGTTGAAACACATCCATCTAGCGGTTCTAGGGAAGGAGAAGGCAGGAGGGAGGGAGGGAGGGAGGGCGGCAGAAAGGAAGCGTCTCCACATGACCTTCCTATGGAATAGACAGCCACCCGGAGCCCCGTCCTGCATGTCTGGGGAGCAGGAAGGAGCATGGGGGGCCCTCTGGAAGGACTTCCATATTCCAGGGCTCCTTCCTGTCCTGTGGCCACCAGTGTCACCACCTGATGCTGCAGGTCTGGGAGAGCCGCAGCCATCCCCACCCCCCCAGTCTGCCCGACCTGGGCCAGGCTGGGCACCGGGGATCCAATCCTTTGCCAGGGTGGGGCTGGCAGGGTGTGTATTGAAGGCCACGTGAGCACTGTGCTGGAGACACACCCATGGGGAGTGGGACCAGGCCCAGGGCTGTGGAGGCCTTGAGGGGTGCAGCGGGGATGAGGGGCACTCACGCCGCCCTGGGGCAGTGGCCTCCCTCCTAGCCTACTCCCGCAGTGGGCGGTCCCCCTGCCACCGTCTGCTCCGGTACCAGGGACAGCTCCTGGCGCTGACCCCGCCCCGCGAGTGCTTCCGCTGCATCCCCTGCCCCTGCCCGCCTACCACTGCATGTCCTCTGTTCCCCCGGACAGACCTGATGGCTCATGCTGGGTCCCACACCAACCGCAAGCCGCCTCTCCAAGAGTTCGGAGTGGCAGGCCCGGGGTCGGCAGACCCCACCTTCCAGAATGGTCCTCCTGTCTGCAAAATGGGTGTGGGCTGCTGCCACAGCCCAGGCAATGGGAGCCCAGGCTCTGCGGAGGACAGTGGCCAGCGGCCAGCAGGGCTGGGGCGGGACCCCTTGGCAAGAGCCACTGCAGTGGGGAAGGGGCTTTGAAGCTGCACTGCTCAGACTCACGGGCTGTCAGGGAGCCACGGGGGCTGCCCCGGGAGCCTGGCTCCATCGTGTGGGAGCGTGGCTGAGGAGCCTAGGCGGCCAACCCTCTCTCCAGGTGTGGCGGGGCTGCTCGGGCATGTGGCACAGGGCCCTGTCACACCTGGGCCGCCAGTGCTCCCTGCCCACCTTAGCCCCAGCTTCATGACCCCATCTCAAGCCACAGGCTGGAGCACTAGGATGTAGGGACCCGGGCGGGGGGGGCTGGCCCTAGAGAGGGGACCACAGGGGCTCCCGGCCTGCATTCCCCCGGGTCCCTCCCCATCCACCACCCTCACCTTGGCACCAACAGCCACCCCACCTGGTAATGAAAATAACAAGCACCCGGTCATACCACTGACATCTGCCAGCCGGCCGGCTCTTCTAAGGTGTCGTGTGCAGTGGGTCACTGACCTGGCACTGAGAGGTTTATCTAGTGCCTTGAGGCATCCCAGCTGGCAAACGCCAGAGCCAGAACTGGGACCGAGGCAGCCAGACCTCAGAGGCCGTTCTCCTGTCACTGCCCCTAGGACTGACCTGAGCCCCACAGGCGAGGTCTGCTTCACAGGGTGTCTGACTCCCCTCCCCTCCACGCAGCCTGTTTTCCTTAGGCACCCCTAGGGCCTGGCAGACAATAGGCACTCAAAAAATGCTTGCTGAATGGATGGCTCTCTGAATCCTTGCTTAGCCCTCTGTCACTAGCTGTGTTCAGGTCCCTGCTGCCCAGCAAGGCCCACCACCCCGTGGGGCCCTCCTCTGCCAGGAAGCCCCCTGGTTGGCGCCACTCAGGCTAAGCCCCTCACAGCATCCCCATGAAGCTCACAAGGTTGTCCCTTGCAAGAGACTGAGCCAGAGACTTGTTCTGAAGCCTCACTCATAAGTAGGAAAGAGGGCCAGGTACTAAACTGGCACCTAGTGTTTGCTTTGGGCTGGGCGGCTGCTGCCCTGAGCACAGGTTCCCTTAGTACTCTATGACCTTCACTTTGCCCCACGTGCCTCTCCCAGGGATGGGCTGAAGGAAGTATGGAGTCAACATGCATTTATTGAGTGCCAGCTGCACACCTCCATCTACTACATGTCACTGATGAGAGATGAGGGGAATGTGTGTTCTATACACAGGAGGTGCTCCACAAATGCTCAGCAATGAGTAGCTCGCCACGCACACTGCGCTGGGCCCTGGAGAAGCCTGGCAGCCTCTTCTGCAATTGCTGTCCCTGTACCCCGCCTCACTTGCCGGGACACTAGCACAGAGAAGAGCCTGGCCCACCTGGCCCCCGCTTCTGTCCCCAAGCAGCACAGACAGAGACCACGCTGCGGTGTGCCAGCTGGAGGCAGGCCCTCTGCCCGAAGCCAGAGCCCAGACAGAAGCTGCTCAGAGGTTGGCTGGGAGCCCCATCTGGTCAGAGCCGTGGAGAGTTCCCACGCGCCCTGGGGCAGAGCGACCACTTGTCCTCCAGAGGGATGCTTTGGGGAGTGAAGGGGGGCATTTACAATGATGGGGGCACTGGGCATCAGCGGTCACCCTCAAGAGAGCAAGACTGACCCCACAACAACAAAGGAGGCTGCTTTCCTCCCCAGGGTGGCCCTGGGCCTGCCCCCCTGACAGCTTGGTGCCAGTACCTGTGAGGGCTGGAGGCTGTCTGCTCTGCAGGGGTGTTTGCTGCTTCTCTGAGCAGCGCCTGGCCCTGCCCGCAGGGCTGTGGGAGAGGACTCTTCCTTGTGTTTTAATAGGGCTGGGGACATGCTGCTTCCCGCCCGAGGCTCTGTGCCCAAGGTGGGGGCAGTGGGCTGCCCTGGGCTCCAGGATCCCCAGGTAGCAGGGGACCTGGAAGGGGCAAGCCCTATGGGCATCCAGTTCCCATCCCTAGGAGGCCACTGAATGAAGACCACCTCCCATTTGTCCCTGCAGCCCCTCACACCCCACTGCTGGGTTTCAGGCCAAGGGCTCTGAGGGCACTGGGGACCCAGGCCCACCCCACCCTAATTCATGGGCCCTGTCAGCTCCATCTTCCTTTTTCCTTCCTTGCCTTTCCTGTGCTTGCACTTGCCAAGGGCACATGCAGTTCCTGCAAGCCCACTGTGTCCCCGTGTCCCCTGATGGCCAGAGAGGCAGTGCTGATGTCCAGGAGGTCAGGGCCCCCCATCTTGTTGGCAAAGGAAAGGCTGTGGGTGGGTGGGCTCCACCTGCTCCTTCCCTGGTCCTGCCAGCAGCTCCCTGTGTCCAGCCTCAGTTTCCCTGACTGTACCATGGTGGAGTGTTGGGGGGTGTTCTCCAGGACACTTGTGGCTATGGTAACTTGTGATCCTGAGTCGCTGGGGGTGTGGGGGGTGCAGAGGGATGGGGCAGGGGAAGGAATCTGAGCCTGAGATGGGCATGTTCCTGGTGTCCCTGGGAGAAGAGGGCTTGAGTCCCAGGTGGTTCCCCAGGAGCCTATCACTTGGGGAGTCAGCCAGCTTGGAAATGAGTGGATGCCCCTGTGGTAGCCTCAGCGGGGTCACTTTTAGAACTCATGAGGGTTCAGCCTGGGTCCTCAGATGGGCAACCTGGACCCACAGGGTATGGACGCTGGAGGTTCCTGCAGGTGGCTTGATCAGGAAGGGGCATCATCCGATCCCCTGGGGCAGGGTCCAGCCGGCCCTGGGCAGACCTCTCATCCGCTCACGTGGGCTGGGGGTACTAGCACTGCATGGACAGAGGGGCCCCCACAGTGGCCCAGACTAAGCCACAAAGCAGACAGAGGCTGCCACAGCCCTCAGGGCTGCTGAGGCCACGTGCAAGGCCATCACACTGATCCAGGGAGTTCTTTACTGATGCTCAAATTCATAAGGGTCACCCGGCCTATCTGCAAATTATATTTCCTGTGTGCAAATGCCAGAAAAGCCTAACTCTGGGCTTTTTAAAATAGACTCGCTGACGCAAACCCTCCTCTTCAAACCGTTGCGGTCGGGGCCCTGAGGTCCGTGTTGGGGACTCCCAGCCCTCCTCCCCCCCAGCCAGCAGCTCCTTCTCACTGTCCTGGCCTTTGCTGTCCTCAGCCACAAAATGGACATGACATTCCTTCCTCTCCAGCCAGCGAGATCCTTGCATAAAGTGCCTGTGCCTGGCTGCAGCCGGCACTCAAGCCACTGCCGTCACTGAGCGCAGATCACCTGACGGTTGTGGAACGGGTGCCGGGGCTGATGTGCCAGTGTCCAGGCATTGAAGGAAGGACGCCTGGAGGAATTCGGAGGAGGGGGTGCATGTTCATGTGGGCAGTCCTCATGGGGTGCATGGGGAAGGGGCTCCCGTGGAGGATGGTGCTCCCGACGGAGGGTGGCAGCCCAGACGAGGGTGTGGAGCTGGGACCGCTGGGCTCAACGGGCTCCTTCCCCACCAGTACTCCCCACTGCTGAAGAAGCTCTACTGCCAAATCGCCAAGACGTGCCCCATCCAGGTCAAGGTGTCCACCCCGCCACCCCCGGGCACCGCCATCCGGGCTATGCCTGTTTACAAGAAGGCAGAGCATGTGACCGACATCGTGAAGCGCTGCCCCAACCATGAGCTCGGGAGGGACTTCAACGAAGGTGAGGGCCCCGCCAGCCTCCTGGACCACAGTGGCACCTTGCCCAGTGGTCTGGGCACCCCAGCCGGAAGGGGAGAGAGCAGGGGTGGTGAGTGGGCTGGTAGCGTGGGCTCAGTTTTCCCTCAAGTGCCTCCCCCAGGTCCCATTTCCTCCCAGCTCTGACTGGGTCCTTGGGGGCTGGTGCTCCAGGGCAGGGTGGGGGGTCTGGGAGGAGCCTGAGGTGCCAGCTGGCTTCTGAGACCCTGGGGATGCTGTGTAGGGTGGCCCCTCTGTCCAGCGTGCCTGGGCCAGGCTACCGTAAGAACATGAGGGCTGCCAGCAGGCACAAGCCTCACCTGGGAGGCTTGTAGGGCTGGGCTTGTGTCCAGTTCTGCTGTGACACGCCTGGCACAGGGGTGGGTAGACCATGACTGGGCACCTCCCTGAAGCGGCGACATCTCCCGGCAGGACAGTCTGCCCCGGCCAGCCACCTCATCCGTGTGGAAGGCAATAATCTCTCACAGTATGTGGATGACCCCGTCACCGGCAGGCAGAGTGTCGTGGTGCCCTACGAGCCCCCACAGGTAGGCCAGGGACCATATAGGGTGGGGGTCCCCTGGGGCAGAGACCCCATTTCATTTCAGTTGGCTGACCTGTTTGTCCTGGTGTCTCCAGAGTTAAGTCTTGTCGTGGGGCACTTTCCTCACCTCATAGGCCCTTCCCCTCCCCAGCTACTGTTAGCCACTGCCACATTCATGACCACCTACTGTGTGAGCTGGTCCACTAAGGCCCTCTCTGGGTCTCAGTGTCCCCGGCTCTATAGTGGGGGGGTGGGTCAGACGACCTCCAGGCTTTTAGCCTGTGCTCCCTTCATGCCTGGACACGAGGATGAGGGAGCCGGGGCAGTGCCAGCCTGCTTACACTAGGTAGATTGGCTGACAAAGAACCAAACCAGCACCTGCTCCTAACGATAAACTCTACTCTGGAAGCTGTGGGACCTGGAAGGGCCCCTTGGCCAGGTCAGAGGGCTCAGCGAGGCTGGCCTGCAGGAGGCTGAGGCCTGGATGGGGCAGGGGGCACCTGCAGCAAGGAGAGAGCTAACCAGGGCACTAGGTGTGCATGCAGGGGCCTGTAGGGGGGGTGCAGGCTGGGAGTGGTGTACAGGCTGTAGGGGGGGTGCAGGCTGGGAGTGGTGTACAGGCTGTAGGGGGGTGCAGGCTGGGAGTGGTGTACAGGCTGTAGGGGGGTGCAGGCTGGGAGTGGTGTACAGGCTGGGAGTGGTGCACAGGCTGTAGGGGGGTGCAGGCTGGGAGTGGTGTACAGGCTGTAGGGGGGGTGCAGGCTGGGAGTGGTGCACAGGCTGTAGGGGGGGTGCAGGCTGGGAGTGGTGCACAGGCTGTAGGGGGGGTGCAGGCTGGGAGTGGTGCACAGGCTGTAGGGGGGGTGCAGGCTGGGAGTGGTGCACAGGCTGTAGGGGGGGTGCAGGCTGGGAGTGGTGCACAGGCTGTAGGGGGGGTGCAGGCTGGGAGTGGTGCACAGGCTGTAGGGGGGTGCAGGCTGGGAGTGGTGCACAGGCTGTAGGGGGGGTGCAGGCTGGGAGTGGTGTACAGGTTGTAGGGGGTGCAGGCTGGGAGTGGTGTACAGGCTGTAGGGGGGGTACAGGCTGGGAGTGGTGTACAGGCTGTAGGGGAGGTGCAGGCTGGGAGTGGTGTACAGGGTATGGGGGGGTGCAGGCTGGGAGTGGTGTACAGGCTGGGAGTGGTGTACAGGTTGTAGGGGGGGTGCAGGCTGGGAGTGGTGTACAGGCTGTAGGGGGGGTGCAGGCTGGGAGTGGTGTACAGGCTGTAGGGGGGGTGCAGGCTGGGAGTGGTGTACAGGCTGTAGGGGGCGTGCAGTCTGGAGGTGGTGTATAGTCTGTCGGAGGGGGTGCAGGCTGGAGGTGGGTGGGCACAGAGAGGCTGGGGTGGTCTGACCTTTGACCCAAAGGCAACAGAAGTTTCTGGTGTTGGGGACACCATTTTGTGGCTGATGTGTGGCCCACCAGGGTTAAAAGTCTGGGGTAGGGGGAAGCAGAGGCCAGGACAGTAGGTGGGGAGTGTATACCAGGCCCCCAGGGAGGGCGGGCCCCCAACTTTCCCATACCTCACTCTGAGACTAGGGCCTCTAGCCCCCCATCCCAGTACCCAGAGATAGCTCTGATCCTTCCCTCTGTCAGAGCAGCCCCTCGAGCCCTTCTGCTCAGACAAACCCACAGTGTGCAACACACATACATATGCCCAGGAAGGCCTGTGTGCACACCCTCACAAATGGCATTGGGCTTGGCCTCTAACCTGGTTCAGGGGACATGGTTGGGGCAACCAGACCAGGGACTCTGTGCTTCCAGGTCTGAGCCCTCTCAGAACCCAGAGCCAGCACAGTGTGGTACTCAGTGTGCTTCATAAATGGATGGGTGGATGGTGCATGGAAGGACAGATGGTGTATGGATGGATGGATGGGTGGACAGATGGATGGATGGGTGGATGGATGGATGGATGGATGGATAGATGGATGGATGGTGGATAGATGGATGCTGGATGAGTGGATGGATGGATGGTGGGTGAATGGATGATAGATGAATGGATAGATGGATGGGTGTGGACGGATGGATGGGTAGTTGGGTGGATGGATGGTGGTGGATGGACGGATGGATGGGTGGGTGGGAAAATGGATAGTTGAGTGGACTGATGGACAGATGGCAGGAAACCACAGAGCAGGGCATCCTCGTGCCTACCTGGAGTCAGGACCAGATGTGGGGCTGAGCCTGCGGGCTGATGCTGAGCCGTCTCCCTGCCTCCCCTCTGTGTAGGTGGGGACGGAATTCACCACCATCCTGTACAACTTCATGTGTAACAGCAGCTGTGTGGGCGGCATGAATCGGCGGCCCATCCTCATCATCATCACCCTGGAGACCCGGGAGTAAGTGTGCCAGGCACGGGGTGGAGCTGGGGCAGTGAGTGGAGGGGCTTGTTCTGGAGACGGGAGGCCGAGGCCAGTGGTGGGTGCCCTGGAGGCAGGCTGGGGGGAGGAGCTCTGCAGGCACCGCCTGGGCAGCAGCAGGGAGTCTCGGGTGAGGTCTCTGAGCGGCTTCGCAGCTTCAAGCCTATGGCTGCCTATGGCGGGAACACTCTTGCTGCCACACTGGGCACTCAGCACGACTCCGCGGCTCATCAAGGCTGGTCCCTCGGGGAGGATGGGACCCCGAAGCTCACGGTTCCCGCCATGCCCACCCGACAGTGGACAGGTGCTGGGTCGCCGGTCCTTCGAGGGCCGCATCTGTGCCTGTCCTGGCCGCGATCGCAAAGCTGACGAGGACCACTACCGCGAGCAGCAGGCCCTGAACGAGAGCACGGTGAAGAACGGCGCCGCCAGCAAGCGCGGTGAGCAGGCCTCCGGCTGGGGCAAACAGACAACCCAGCCCCAGGGGGGACAGAACCAGAGGCGACATGGGGTGGGGGACACGCAGTCAGGGGCCAGTGTAAGCCTGTGTCCGGGGACAGGACCAGCCCCTGAACCGCCTCCTGGGCCCAGGGGCCCCCGGCTGAGCCAGCTGAGCGTAGCCCCCAGACAACTTGCCAGTCCCAGGGCCGTGGGCCACAGCCCCTGAGAGGTTTGCCCATCCACGTGGTTACTGTCCTCTGGACTGTCTACATTCTGTGCCCACTTGGAGGGTCAGCCTGACAGGGTGGGGCAGGTGTCCTGGGTGAGGGCTGGGCCAGCCCACCAGCACCCTCTGCACATGGCCTGGCACCCCTGGCTCACCTGCCCCCCTGCCTGGCCTTCCAGCGTTCAAGCAGAGCCCCCCCACTGTCCCCGCCTTGGGCACCAGCGTGAAGAGGAGGCGGCAGGGGGACGAAGACACATACTACCTGCACGTGAGTGTGCGCCCTCGCGGGGCGGCCGGCCCTGCAGGAGGGTCCGGGAAGGGGGCCCTCGCGCCACTCTCACATGTGTGACCACTCTGGCTGGTGGATTAAATCACCACGGGCTTTGGTGGGGCTCGTTTTCCCAGACGGGAGCTTTGAGTTCTTTGAGTTCTTCAAGACCTGGGATCTGGCGGGGAGGATGAGGGGCAGAGGCTTGTCGGGAAGGAATGGGCACAGTTCTCATGTACAGGGGGCCCCCCACCAGCTCAGGGTAAGAAGGCCGGGGCACCCTGAGTCCGTGGGCTGCTGGGAACCCTGAGAAAGGGGAGACGCTTTGCCGCAAGCCCCGGTCCTCCTGGGGCTGCGCTGCCCCCTCCCCTGGGGTGCTGGGCGTCCGGCAGAGGGCCTGCTTCTCTTGCTCAGGTGCGCGGCCGGGAGAACTTCGAGATCCTGATGAAGCTCAAGGAGAGTCTGGAGCTGATGGAGCTGGTGCCGCAGCCACTGGTTGACTCCTACCGGCAGCAGCAGCAGCTCCTGCAGAGGCCGTGAGTCAGCGCCTCACGCGGGGCCACCCGCAGCACCCTGCCTGACCCTGGTGAGGGGGTGGGGGGTTCCAGCCCAGCTGGAGAGTGGCAGGTGCACCAGAAACCCCTCAGGAGCATCAGTGCCAGGACAGGCAGTGGGGCCAGCAGCTCAGAGGGCTCCTCCCAGCCTCTCCACTCCGGGACCTTCTGGAACCTTGGGCTGCCCTGGAGCCTGGGTCACGGGCTTTGATACGCCTCTCCCGCCGAGGGGCCTTGTAAATGTCTGCTGAGTGGGAAGGCCAGGAAGGGGCTGTCATAGTGGCACTGACCCACCAAGACCAGAGGCCAAGTCCAGTGGCACAGGTCACCCCCACCGCCCTCTCCCCGGTGGCTGGGGCCCTGCTGGGAGCAGGCCCAGTGGCCATGCCTGGCCGCAGTTGTGGGCAAGGAGGCTGGCAAGGAGGTAACTGCTCTCTGACATGCCGGAGAGGGCACAGGGGTGTCACGGGCATCCGTGGAGGTGGCCGGGGTCGGGGGGATCGAAGCTGCCTTTGCCTCCTGCCAACCTGACCTGTTACTTCCAAGCAGGAGCCACCTGCAGCCTCCGTCCTATGGGCCTGTGCTCTCGCCCATGAACAAGGTGCATGGGGGCGTCAACAAGCTGCCCTCGGTCAACCAGCTGGTGGGCCAGCCTCCCTCCCATAGCTCAGCGGCCGGGCCCAGCCTGGGGCCCGTCGGTGAGTCCCTTGGCTGGTGGGGCCCACGGGTGGGGAGGCCCAGAGGGTGGGCCTGGCTTGAGACACGCCACCCAGCTCAGGCCCAGGGGCACGGCTCTCTGTGGCCAGCTCCCTCCAGCAGCTCCCACCTGTAGCAGGAGGCCCAGCCGTGGACAGTCCACACCATCCATTCCCGATCTCGGAGACGGAGGGTGGTGTGGTTAAGAACATGTGCCCCACACCCTTGCACCACCTTTGGCAGCTGAGGGAGCTTGGGGAAAGTTCTTATCCTCACAGAGCCTCAGTTTCCCCATCGGCAAATGGCAACAGAAATACCAAACTCACTCGTTGTGAGGATTAAATGACCTAAGACCACATCAGGGGCCTGGCACATGCCATGGGCTCAATGGGGTGGCGTGTGGGCCTCCCTCCCCGGGAAGGTCCTTGTGCACATGCACAGATGCTACGAGTGAGCACCCCCAGGTGTGTCCTGAGGCCCCAGCATCAGAGCCCCAGGATGTGGCCGGCACTCAAGTGTGGCTGCTGTGCCCTTCACTACCCAAGCCCCTCCTGTGGGCAGTCGCCCAGTCCTTACGGGGGGTGGGGGGCGAGGAGATGAGGCCCCAGGCCCCAGGCGTTCAGTCCTTGCTCAAGCCTCCGCTAGCTGTGGTGGTGCCAGGTCGCAATGCCAGGCCTTGGGAGCCCCCCGTGGTGTCTGGAGCCTGGGTGGAGGCTACACCCGGACACCTGGCCGGGCTGGCCCTGACAGTGTGACCCACCCTCCGCCCAGGCCCTGGGGTGCTCAGCAACCACAGCCACGCCCTGCCAACCAACGGTGAGGCCAATGGTGGCCACAGCACCCAGCCCATGGTCTCAGGGTCCCACTGCACTCCGCCGCCCCCCTACCACGCCGACCCCAGCCTCGTCAGGTACGTGGGCTGCCGCAGGAGCCAAGCCCGGGCCAGCACCGTGCCCCTGACCTCGGTGCGCCTGTGGCTGCCACCCTGTGAGCAGTCTCTGCATGCGTCCCTGTCCCGTCCTGTGTGTTAGCTGCACGGCAACACAAGAACAGACAGGCAGGGGGTGCCACATCAGGAGTATTCAACAGATGCTGGGGGTTTCCCTCCAAAGAGGGAAGAGCAAGAAGAGCCAGGGGTCCTCAGCGGACACGCCCCAGGCTGAGCACATCCTCATCCCGTGGGAGCTGCAGGCTCACCTGACACTGTGGCCACCGAGGCGCTGGGTGGGATGGCCAGGAGCTGCCTTGGAGGCAGTTCCCACCCCAGCCCGCGGCTCCTGACAAGCTGTCCCCACGTAGCCCGAAGCTAATGCTGCTTTGTTTCTCAAATTCTCTCTGCAGTTTTTTAACAGGATTGGGGTGCCCAAACTGCATCGAGTATTTCACCTCCCAAGGGTTACAGAACATTTACCACCTGCAGAATCTAACGATTGAGGTAAAGGCCCCAGACAGCCCCTCCCCACACCAGGCAGGTGCAGTCCCCGGCCCCCACTTCACAGAGGCAGCAGCTGGAGGGTCCCTTTCTAGAGGGAAAAGGGGTTTCTCTTCCATGTGGGGTAGTCACTCTCGTGTCGGGGAAATTTGGAAACTCTTTCCCACGGGCAAGCAGACTCAGTGACTTTTGTCCTGAAGTCAGCTCTCGAGAGCTTAGGCAAGTTCCGTTGAGCAGTGGGCTGCATGGGACACATACCCAGGCCTCCAGCAACTGAAGTGGTCATTTGGATCTGAGGGTTTTTCTCATGCCAGAATCTTCTGCTGTCCAGCAGCTGGGCTGCCTTTGACTTTAGGGGAGGGGTTGTTTCCATGGCACAAAAATGAAAAAATGGAAGAGTCAGAGGGAGTTGGTCTGGTTCAGTGCCACTTATACAGGGAGAAACTGAGGCCAGAGGAGGCAAGTGGCTGGCCCAGGCCACACAGCTCACCGTACACACACAGCCAATGATGCCAGGCATCACGGCTAAACAGCCACGCTTGCGTCGGTCTCTGTAAGAATACCGAGGACCAGTCTCAGAGACTTGCATGCAGCCCTGTTAGCCAAGGGGAGAAGCCCCCAGGCACAGCGGTTAGCCTGTGAGCCCCTGGGGCTCCAGCTGAGGATGTAGGAGCCCGCTGCAGCCCTGGCCTGGCCAGGTCAAAGGCCATCCAAGCTGGTCCCCAGCCCAAGCCACAGGCCAGGAACACAGAGACACAGTTTGCCAGAAGGAGCTGTCCCTGTCTGTGTGTCTACTCACTGCGCTGCCCCCGAGACCCTGTCCCTTGCTGGGCCAGCTCTGAGGTCACCTTAACCCTTGCCTCACTGGTGTGTGCATGTGCTCTGTGTGGGGCTGGGAGGGCGTTGGGGGCCCGGGTTGTGCTGGGGTCAGCTCCACCAGGGGAGGCCTGTGTGGCTGCCGGGGCTCCCTCTGTTGCTCTGGCTGTGGTCAGGCCGGCCACCCCTGCTCTCTAACAGGCGGTGGCACTCTTGCAGGACCTCGGGGCCCTGAAGATCCCCGACCAGTACCGTATGACCATCTGGCGGGGCCTGCAGGACCTGAAGCAGGGCCACGACTACGGCCAGCAGCTGCTCCGCTCCAGTAGCAACGCCGCCACCATCTCCATCGGCGGCTCCGGGGAGCTGCAGCGGCAGCGGGTCATGGAAGCCGTGCACTTCCGCGTGCGCCACACCATCACCATCCCCAACCGCGGAGGCCCGGGCGGGGGCGCAGGGCCCGATGAGTGGGCGGACTTCGGCTTCGACCTGCCCGACTGCAAGTCCCGCAAGCAGCCCATCAAGGAGGAGCTGTCGGAGGGCGAGATCCACTAAGGTCGCAGGCCGTCCCCTCTTTCCTTGTCAAAAGCTGCCGCAGGAGGCGGGACCTCTGGGCTGTGCCTGGGGAGAGGGGTGCAGCCGCCCGCGCAGACAGCCCGAATGGCCCGTGGGAACCTTCTGGAGCTGCCCTGGAGGTGTGCTCACGAGGGCCGGGCGCGGGGGACGCTGACGCAAGGGCCGCCGCCCTCTCCGCCCTGCCGCCCTCTCCGCCCTGCCGCTGTCCCAGCCGCCCACGTGGGCGCAGTCCTCCTGCCTGCTCTTAGGGACGCTCCCAACCCAGCAGGACCCTTCCGGACAAAAGGACCCTCTCTGCTGACAGACTGCCGAAAAGTATTTCCCGTGTCCTTTGGTTCTGGGTAGAAGGGAGCAGCCGGTGACTGCGTGAAGCACGTTTATTTTCGGGAAAAGGCCCAGACTGTCTTTGCCGAGGCGAGGGCTCCCTCTGCGGGCGCGAGGGGGGCCTGCACCGCCGGCCGCGTCCCCAGGAAACAGAGCGGGGCTCTGCTGGAACCGGGCGGAGAAGCTGGGGAGGCAGTGCCGCTGGCCACACGTGCCTCCCCTGGTGGCCCCTCAGCAGACAGACCACAGGCGTGTCCCCAGACTCCTGGAAATGTCAATATTTGATAAAATGATATCCTTTTCCACATGGTGGGTCAGCTTTTTCTTTTTTTTTTAAACTTTCATTCTCAACATTACCCTCTGAGTTCAAGCTAGTGCCCACCAGCCGGGCTAGGAAGCAAGTGACAACCCGGGTGGGACGTTACTGTCCCTAGGACGGATGGATGGGGAGGAAGCCCTAGCCGTGTCTGCCGGGAACTTCCTTCCCGCCCCGGCCCCTCCCGGGCTCCCTTTGCAAGGCCTGCGGTGGAGGTGGCAGTGGGGGATAGCACTGGGGCAGGTGTGGGGGGCAGAAGTTCATGAAGCACCCCAGGGAGTTAGGGAGCCAGGGAGTCAGCTTCTGTACGGGCCCACCTGTCCTCAAGGGGCCTTCTGAGCCTCGGTGGCCAGAGCATCCCCTGTCCCAGAGCACAGCTCCAGGGCAGGGGACAGGAGCCACCACGGGACCCTCACAGTGTGTGATGAGGGCAGGCAGGGTGACGGGAGTCTTGACTCACGTGGCTGCAAGTGCAAGCATCCGGCCCTCCCCACCCCTTTGCCTGGGTACGTGCGGCCTTAGCTCCTTCAGGTCTGGCTCTCCCCCCACTAAGGTCACCCCACAGAATCAGTTAAGTCCCCCAGGCCAGAGGATGATGTAGACAAGCCCCCTTCAGGGTGGGCTCCAGACCAGGACTTTGTCTTGGAGAGTGGCCAGCACAAACGTCACCCGTCCCCACTCAACAGCAGCAACTGGTCTTGGCGCAGGTGCCGGTGTCTGTGATGACTCAGCCATATCTCCCATCACCACGCCCCGGGGGGCCTTTGTGAAGGCCGATACCTTGGTGGGGCTTAGGGTGGGAGCAGGCCCCAGGGCTTGTCAGAGCTCTGGGGAGGCTCCAGCTGGCCACAGGGCTGAGAGCCCTGGGGTCCTTCCAGCTCCTCCAGCCGGGGGGCAGGCTGTGACTGCTCAGCTTCTAGGGGGGCTTCTGTCTCCCCAGAAGCCACAGCTACATCCAGAGGATCAGTCACAGCCGAGGCAGCAGTGGCTCAGGAGTTCCAGGGGAAGGTGTGGTGGCCCCAGCTGCGTGTCACCTCAACTCCCCCTCACGTGGCCTGGGAGTAAGTACACCCTCCCTGCCATTTCACAGATGGGCAACTGAGGCCAGAAGGGCTAAGGCCCATGCCCCAGTGTCACACCCAGCTTGTGGGGAGCTGGCTGGAGTCTGGGCACTTGCTTCCTGAGGCCACAGGCCGGAGCCTGGTCCCACGCCTGGTCCACCTGAGGAGCCATGGAGGCCCATCTGACACCCCGGCTGAGAAGTGCTTGCATTCCAGGGTCTCACAGGGATCTGCTGCTTAGGCAGATCCCTGTCGCCCCCAGCCCGGCAGGGGCTGTCCCGAGTCAGTGGGGCAGGTGGCACAGAGCAGGGAGGGCTGTCCCAAGAACACGCAGAGAATCTCCCATCGGGGGCCCCATGCCGCTCAGGCTTCCCAGACCCCCTTAACCTGGCTGACGGGCTGCCCCGTCCTCCTTCTGTGGGAGAAGAAGCTATTAGAATGAGTAGGGTCGAAACTTTGCCATGGTAAGAGAAGATGCAGATCGCCAGGAATAAGAATCCTTTTAGGTTTGAAACCCTTGCTCTATAAAACCCAAAAATCAAGAAAAAATGAATCTTTAGGGTGAAGTTCCTCCCAGCAGTGTGGAGAGGGAGGAAGGGAGGGAGGGAGGCGTCACGGCCTTGAGGCTGGTCCACTGAGTGAGGACAGAGCAGAAAGAGCCCGACAGCCTGTCACCTCCGGTCAGTCTGAGATGGGTCCCTCCCTCACACTGTGTCTCGCCATTCGCCCCCAGGTCTGGGCTGCTGGGAGGTGGCCTTGCACTCTGGTTTGCTCCGTCAGCCCAGGTGCCCGACGCACAGGGACCTGGCATCACTTGTAGCTCAGAACACTCAGTGTTTCAGACGCACAAACAGCCTCTTCTCTGTTATTGGTTAAAGCACTTTAATGCTTTAAGTTTAAAAAAAAAAATACCATCCATGTTTTTAATGTAAGATAATGCTTCTTCAAGCAGTATTAATGGATATATTCCAATGACATTAACTTTTTTTGGTAATGTAATCTTGGGAAAATGTGTTATTTTTTTAGCTGTGTTTTGGTGGGAATTTTTGTTTTTGTAACATAAATAAAGCATGTGTTCCAATGACTGGCTCCCATGACTAAACCATCCCCTGTGGGCTTGAAGTGAATAGATGACCAAGGTGCTCAGGCACAGGGCGTCCCCTCACAGGTGGGACTGTGCAGCCTCCACGGCCAGGCCCTGGCACCACCATTGAATTCTCTGTGTCGATGATGTGTCTGATGGGTCCTGGGTTGTCCCTCTGCCCCAGCCTCAGAGGGGACCCGTGGGCCAAGCCAGCCAATCTCACAGGACCGACTGGGCTTCCTGGACTTTAGAAATGTCACAGGGGATCTCCAGTGTCACAAACACGCTCACAAGATGCACTCATGTTTCTCAGCAAAACCTAAGAAAACAAGACGGCAGAGAGCATCCCGTCAGCGCAAGCCAGGCTGTGCAGCCAAAGGATGTCACTTCGGTTCTCGGTTCTCAGATTTCTCAGTTTCAGAGTTGTAAGGGATTGGGGACCTGTCAGAGCAAAAATAAGGCTCCAGGAATCTGTTCAACCTCAGAGGAGGCCTGAGTCCTTTACAAACGGGACTGAAACAAAGTGGAACAAGATACAAAGGCCTAAGGCGGGGTGGAGAGACGCCTCGCTCCACGCTGGAAGCCAGGGAATTTGTGCACGGAATGGGGAAGATTCTCACACGGTGACCAGGATATACAGCAGTAAAAGTTCATTCATCTTCCCGAGAGGAGAGAGAGAGAGAGAGACTGGCCACGGCGCACAGAGGAAGGAAGGAAGTGCCGGGCAGCTGAGAGAGAGTTGCCTGCTGTTTTAAAGGGTAAAAATGGCTTTTTTTCCCTCTGTTTCAGCAGACTGATAACAGAAGCGGCTGCCAGGGAGTCCTTTATTTCTTTTTCTTTCTCTGTGAGGCTGGGTTATCTGAGTCCTTGGAATCTGGTTTTTTGGCAGGAACTGAGGCAGAGAGCTGGAGCAGGGAGCTCGTACCCCTACTGTCCGCTTGGGGCTCTTCAAGGCTGAGAAAGAACTCTTAGAGATAAGGAGTTAGGTCACAGGGGTTTTAACTAAAACAAAGGGCAGTTGTGCTGAGTTTATTTCCCTTTCTGTTAGATAGGTTATTTCCCCCTGTTAGATAGGTTATTAGTAAGACCACCTTTCACACACTCACTGAGGCGGTGCTGCTCTGCCCACGGGGAGCTCCGCCAGGGCCCCCCACACTGCTGCCGTGTGCAGGTGGGGCCAGGTGAGGCGCGATGCTCTGGCTCCAGCCCCAGCAATGCCTTCCCAGTCGGTGCCCACTCACGCACACTCTCCCGCACAACCTGTTCATCCCTGTCCAGACTCACGTCTGTCCCCAGGGTCCACCGTGGAGGGTTGAGTGGGCTGCGCCTCCCCCACCACTGCAACAGAACTATGGGTCACTAAAAAGCCAATACCGCAGAACCGATGGGAAGTGAGGATTCAGAACATTTCATCAGAAAGACACTTCCACATAGAACGCACACACAGGGACTTTAAAATGCCCTTTTAGGAATGAACATAGGAATGCTAGTGCTTTCAGCATGAGAGTGAGTTTTAATATTAATATCTTTGTTTAAAAAGCTTTTTTAAAAAAAAGTAGGGTGTGAGAAATACAGATAATTATTTGCAAATATATAAAAATGTTTCCAATAGGTCTGACAGTTAATTTTAAAAAGATAAGCTGGATTCAGAGCAGACCTGCCACTTTGCAAGACATCCTTCGAGGGAACATTTCCACTACGTCACTGCTAAACAGAAAAGAGAAGGCCTATTTCTGAAATGTTTTCCATGCCCCCTTGGGTGGAAAACAGTATCAGTTCACTCCCTCACTGACGTCCAAAGAGAAAGGCTACATTCAGACAAGAATAATAAAATGGGTTTTTAATATCATATGCAGGTATTTCATATTTCTTAGGAATGGTACTATATAATATTACTGTGCACAAGATCACAGATTCTTCAAGAAAACTGGTTTTTAAATACTGCTACAATTGTCCAAAAAAGGCCAACAAAACCTGCAGCCTGCTTCACGCAGGGGACTTTTAGTCTAATTTCGTAACCAGCCCTCAGCTCTGCTGCCACGCAGAGAAGCTGAAGCTGCAGTTTTCTGGGTCCGTTTACAAGGTCCAACTCCTGGCCTGTCTTCTTCCTAAGAGACCCAGCCAGCAGGCCCCCCAGGACCCCTGCCAAGGGGACTCTGACCGGAAGAGCACCCCTCCTTTACCAGGCCTGAGCTCAACACAGAACAGAAAAGCAATCTCTGACTTTTGTCCCTGGGTCTGAAGTCACATCCTAAAAGATCTGGTTACACCAGCAATGAAACATACATGGTTTCCAAATCTTCCCCTTCTTAATTTCCAGTGAGGATAATGTCACCAGAAGGTTCTGTGTCTCTCTCTAACAGGAAAAAGTGGAACAGGCCATCGGATCTCAGGCAGGGTCTTGCACTCGAGCCGTGGTGCGGTTCACGGAGCTTCCGTCTTGACCACAGAGGCCCGTACTGACTCGCCTGGCAGGTCACAGCCGACAGGTCCCGCCAGGACTGCTCTGTGGCGTCAGCACCTGAATGGCCCCGAGGAACTGCTCTTTCCCCGGACACAGAAACATGTTTGCAGAGATTTAGGGTGAAAACCAACACACTGGAGCCAAAGACATTCTTCCTCCTGTTGGGGAATGTGAAGAGGCCACGGACTCCAGGGTCAGTCCCACGGGAGGCCCACCTGCCCCATTTGAGGGCTGGACCCCCGGCCTGGCACTACTGCTCAGTCTCCCTCACACCCCAACACCCCCAGGCCCAAGACAGTAGGTGGCAGCGTCCTGGAACAATAGTCACCAGATCCCAGGAGTTTAGAAGGAGCTGTCATTTTATAAACCTCAGAGTTCAAGAGCATTTCTTATGACACGTCAGGCAACATGAGATTAGACTCACTCTAAAGTGCGTACATGCCAATAATCACTCAAACAACTTTAAATCTGAATCCCTCATCTGGAATGCAACTTTCCAACTGAAAATGGCATACCTGCTGCACCGACGATAGTCTGGGAGGAATATTTTTGTTGAATGTCAGTACATCCCAAGTTTGTCCTGAGAACTTCATCCGCCTTTAAGGTTCTGACAAAGTGTCTGAAGAGCTCTCGGTACAATTCCTGGTATCGGCCAGCCTGGGTCTGGGAGCAGAGGGACAGAGAAGTGCCCTGCCCAGTGACGCCCAGGGGGTTCTGATTATCCACCCACAAGGCGCCTTGGGAACCACGAGCCTGGGGAGCTGTTGCAAGACACAAGCTGACCGTGCCAAGGGTCAGAAGTGGTCAGCGGCACACCTCACTCGAAGTGGTGTAAATCCTGGTCAGAGGTGGGCAGGGGGCAGGGGCAGGGGCAGGGTGGGCACGTGACTCCTGTTTCCCAGGACTGCTTCAATCATTTTTGAAGGCACCCTGAGACCCAACACGAGCTTTACATGTAATGACCAAAGGACCATAGGTTGCTTCAAAAGGACAATCAACATAAAGGAAAATCACCTTCACAAAAATAGCTCCCTAAAGCATGAGGCCAAAGAATGAATCGTCATCAAAACGTGGAAAACATGGCTCTCACCAGAAAAGTTTAAAGTTTTTTTTTAATTAAGACAAATATTTATTGATCACCTACTGTATGTACATAAGGCGCCATTCTAAGAATGTGCTTGCTGCACAGACGCTCTGACTGAGGTATGGCCAGGGGACAGCTCCTACCTAACCCACAAGAATTAAACTCGATTTTCACAGTGAAAATTGGCAGGGGATGGGTGTGGCCGGGAGTCACCTCCGGTCACTGATCACACCTGTCTGCACAGTGCTGGCTGACGTCCAAGCTAATGGCAGCGCCACCAGGAAATTTCACGCTGATCACCACGGGATCTGCATCTTTTAAGAAGGCCATAACTATCAAGTAGAAGAAAATTTTAGGTGATACAAAAGTTAATTTAGGCAAATTGGAAACTTCCAATACCCACAAAAAGCATGTAAATTATCTTTAAAAACCTGATTATAGACTTTACAGCAAAACCAAGAGGAAGAAAAGGAAGTGATTGCTGGTGAATCCGTCAGTCCAGGGGTTCCTAGGCACACAGGTGGAGGCCACAGAGTTAGCGCAGCCCCTGCCTGAGGGGCTGCTGTCCAGATGCAACTCCCGTGATGAAAACACGGAAGGCTCACACCACGTGGCGCACGCCTGAACCATGCTGGAGACACACGTGTCTTCTGTGACTGGATTCTAGAAGCAATTTAAAAACAGCCTGATGATAAACATGGCTAATGTCAGACATGCAAATCTGCACCATGAAAGAGAGCTTAGTGCCGTAGCTATGGCACTGAGAATTCAGGCAGGCCTCACCCCCCACCCCCCCATAGGCCGTCATGTGGATAAACGGTCTGAACGAGACACTTCTTTGGACAAGCGACTTCCAAACCTTTCTAAAGCACCAGCACTCTGATCGACACACACAGAGGACACTGGCGCTCCTCCAGCTGGAGGGTGGGCTGGCACCTGAGCCCCCCCAGCCCCGCCAGTGAACTCTCCACCCCCCTCCCACCAAACACACCCCTCATCTCAGTAGCGAAGCAGAACCCAGCAATGCCCTACAGCGATCTTCTTTGGAAAACACAGATGTTGCCCACCTCAGCCCTCTAGTCTGGGAAGGTGCTTTCCAATGTTCATGTAAAACCTCCTTTCCAGAGGCAGAGGATGCAAGTTACCTGCATTCTGTTTATTGTCCTTAAATAAGGGGGAGAAGGCTTCTATGATAATATCCACTTAGAACATGCAGACAGGTATAAAGGAGAAGCTACATGCCACCTATAATCCCACCATGTAGAGAAAAGCACTGTTCCCCATGAGTGTACGCATATTTATATGTATATGCATATCAAATATACATTTTTTACATTGATGGGCTTATATTGTGTTCAGTTTTGTTCTCTACTTTTTTCCCTGCCTCATTCTGCCTTATAAGCACTTTCCAGTGTCGTCAGGAATTCTTCATAAACATCCTTTTCAATGACCTCGCAGCGGTCCCGCACAGGGTACCCCCTCTGTGTATTCTTTGTCAGCCTCAGACTGCGCCCGGGCTTGGTGACGCCCGGAGCGGCATGTTCGCCTCATTTCTGACGACTTCCTTCGCATTGGTACCTAGAGGTGGAGCTGGCTGCTCAGGGGGAAGGACCGCGTTCAGGGCTCGGGTGTCAGCTGTCAGGCACTCTCTAGGGCGGCCAGACTGCCCTGCTCGGGGCAGCGGCACTGGGGTCCCACCGCGCTCCACCTGCCCCGAGTGCCACCATTTCTTCAAAGTCAGTTCCACCAAGAGCACGCGTCAAAAGGGACACCAAGAAGTGAAGTCACTGTGTTAACTGAAGTGCTGCATGAGAGGTTACACAGCCAAGTACTTAGCCAAGTACTTACACAGCAATTGCTCATTAACATAGAAAAAAATTCCAAATCACTCCCAAATGGCGGCTGAGAGGCGCAGGAACACTCAACCAGCAGCGTCAAGTTCAAGTTTGCCGAGCTTCTGCGTCCACTCCCGGGTCCCGGTGCTTCCTAGCAGAGTGAAGCCAGCCCTACCCTCGGGGAGCCGGCCCGAGGGGCGCCTGCCTGGCCTTCTGAGGAAGAGTGAGATGGGCACAGGGACAGTGGGGGTGGGGGTGTCACTCTGTGGGCCCGCTGGGTCAGTACGGACTGTGGCTTATACCCCAGGCGAGGCGCGAATCCCTGAGAGCTCAGAGAGGCGGGACCTGGCCTGACTTCGGTCTTACGGGGCTTGCCCTGGCCACTGTGCCGGGAAGAGACTGCAGGCTGGTGGCCACAACAGGGGCCAGTGAGTGGACATGCCCAGGACCAGGGTGGTGGCCCGGCAGGGTAGGGCAGGGCAGATGGGTGAACTCTGGGTGGACGGGGAAGGTGGTGCCGACAGGAAGTGCTGACGGCCGGGCATGGAGTGGGAGCTTCTCGGAGCCAGAGCTGGGGCTGGCCGGGACCAGAGGGTGGGAGGGTGGCCGGTTCCAGAAGGAGGCAGCTCGGGCCGTGCAGATGCCCACGGGCAGCCTGGAGTTCAGGGGAGAGGTCCACGCAGCCAGCAGAGGGCGGGTAACGGCAGATCTGGCTGTGATCACGTAAGTGGGGTGCTCTACCACAGAGCCCAGAGAAGTAGGACACGAGACAGAGGAGTGTCCAGAAAGATGAGAAAGTAGCCGAGGGGGTGTCCCAGGAAGGATGGGCAGCCATGCAGAGCTCCTCGGATCAGGGGGAGGAGGACCAGGCCTGCACCCAGGTTTGGACACACGGGGTTAGCAGGTACTAGTCGTGGATGCCCTCGTGTGACCCCAGCCTAACCTTTTGGGACCTGTACTGGCTGCCCTGGTTGGTGCTGGCAAAGCCTGAACCACACACACCTCAGCCCCCACCTCTCAGCACCAGGGGCCCACCCAGGCTAAAGACTGTGCATCCACTTCCACTCTTGTCCCAAATGCCCACTCCACATCCAAGACTTGCAGACGTCACCTAATAAATACTGTGCCAGAGAGGGCTTTAGAGGCCGGCCTTGCTATTTCCTGCTTGGAGGACAGACACAGCCATGATCATAGCTGCCTCATCCTGTCTCATGCTGCTCAGGCTCGGCCCAGACCCTCCTTCTGCCCAAGCTGCGCCCCCCGCCCTCCCTTACCCCTTCCTGGGTCTCACCAACTCTTCTTATGCATGTCTGCCCCACTGGTGACCCTGACGACCTCTGCCCCTTGTGCTCACACCCCGTGTGGTCCCTCCCCTTGAATCCGTGGGCCTGGGACTTGCTCCAACCCACAGAATGTGGTGGAAGTGGTGCTGCGCCAGTTCTGGGCCTGGGCCTAAAGAAGTCCAGGTGCTTCCCCTTTGGTGGCCTAGGGGGCCCCGAGATGCCATCAGAAGTGTGGCCACACTGCAGGGAGACTGAGGCATGGGGAGATGCAGCGGGGGAGGCCTGCAGAACACGCAGAAGAGAATGGGCAACACCAAGACCTGGCCCTGTGACCCTGGTTGAGCTGTTCCAGGCAGGCCACTGGCCAGCTGGCTGCAGTCACATGAGTGACCACTGGCAAGACCAGCAATATGACCCCCACCAAGCCAAGCCAGCCTGCAAAATCACGAAATACTAAGTGGCTGTTGTTTCAAGCTGTGATGTGTGAGCTGTGTTTCATGCAGTGACAGACACACCTGCCCTCTTCCTCAGTCCTTAGGATGAACCCTGAGCTTCTGCTCCCAGGCTAGAGCCTGGGCACCTGGCATCCCCACCTTCAGCTGCGTGTTCACTGATTATCCACAAATCTGTGTGTGTCCCCAGCCTGGCTGTGACTTCCTTCCAGACGAAGACTGCAGGGGGGCTGTCACATAGTAGGTGCTAGAGAAACGTTTACCAGAATAGTGACTTTCAAAGTTCACAAACTGTGAAGCACTTCTTGCTCAATGCCTTTTAACTCCTGGGAAATGCCTGAGGAATTCAGTGACTTGACCATTTATTAACCTTTCTTATACATGCCCCATGTTCCTTCATCTGCTCCCCAAACTTGGGATGGGGGGACGTGTCCTGAACAGGGTCCCCAGCCCATGCTATGCTTTCAGTCAGCCTCAGTGGTCATAGCAGGGCCTTGAAGAAGACCACCCCAGCCTCCCTGGGCAGAAGGCAGGTCCTCACGAAGATACGGTGTCTGGATCCTCCCCAGGGCACAGCCCGCACGGACCTGCTCACATAGGAACTGGAAAGCCAATCAAAGCACCTAGAAAAGATGACAGGAAACAAAGCAGGCAAGTCCTGTCCCCACAGCCCACCCTCTGGGAGAAGCACGGGTGCAGATCCTTCTTGGCCAGCTGAGACCCCAAAGCCAAATTCCACTCGGGTCCCTTCTGGGCCACGTCCCACCAAGCCCTTTAGAAAGATATAAATTCTGGTGCTCACAACTGGTGCCTGGGCCCAAGTGAGAATACTTCAAACATCATGCAATTTCTGCAATGAGATATCTGTCTGTTTGCTTGTTTCTTACCTGTCCCCCTCTCCGGACTGCAAGCTGCACGTGGCAAAAGCCATTCCACCTCATCCACCAGCAGGCACCACACCCAGTCTGGTTCCGGGCAGCCAGGAGCCACTCAAGATACTGTGTTCAGTGACTGTGTCATCTGCAGTTTGCAGAAGATGGAACGGCTCAGAGACTTCTCCAACACGCCCACGTCACCAAGCTGGCAACTGGCAGAGACACAACTGAAAGCCCCGTCGGACAAACTCGGAGCCTGCACCCTCCCGCACCCACACCTACTGATGCCAGAGCTTTCAAACAAGACCAGCAAATGAAAAAAGTCAATGATAATATCTACTTCCCACCTCCATGTCCTGTTCTGTATTTAAGCCTTCCTGTCCTTAACCAGCCAAGAGATGATCACTAGGGATGGTGGCACTTCCAGGACAAGTGATTTCAAGTAACTTCCATACTCATGCGGCACAGACCTACCTATCTGCAGCCTTAGGGAAGGATCTCCTGAATCATTTCCAAAAATTCTTTCCCACAAGCAACTGTCTTGAACAGGTTATGTCTTAGCCTAAGCCAAGCCCCTTCTGTGGAATGTTGGAATATTCTACTTAAGATAAAAATAAGTTGCAATGGCCTAAGCTTCCACCTCTAGAAACTAGATCCAAGGTCGGCAAACCAGACATAGGTCTGTTCTTGTACATCTCGGGGAGCTGAGAATAGTTTTCACATTTTTAAAAAGTGGTACCTCTTCTACACAAACACTCCACAAGACTGAAAAGTACCAAACGCTGATGAAAGAAACCAAAGACGACCCAAGTGAATGCAGAGACACGTCATGACCATTGTGCAGCTGTCAACCTCCCCGGGCAGATCTACAGATCCAACGCACCTGCAGGCAAAATCCTAGCAGGGTGTGTGGTGTAGAAACCAACAAGGGGATTCTAAAATTTATTTGGAAAGGCAAAGGTTCTAGAATAGCCAAAACAATTTGAAAACGAACAAGTTGTAGGGCTTGCACAACCTCACTTCAAGACCTACCAGACAGTAGGCAGGGCGCGGTGGCTCACGCCTGTGATCCCAGCACTCTGGGAGGCCGAGGTGGGAGGGCTGCTTGAGCTCAGGAGTTGGAGACCAGCCTGAGCAAGAGTGAGACCCCATCTCTACTAAAAATAGAAAAATTAGCTGGGGATGGTAGTGCATGCCTGTAGACCCAACTACTCAGGAGGCTGAGGCAGGAGGATCGCTTGAGCCCAGGAGTTGGAGGTTACAGTGAGCTATGATGACGCCACTGCACTCTAACCTGGGCACCAGAGCGGGACTTTGCCTCAAAAAAAAAAAAGAAAGAAAAACCAGAAAAAAATCCCCCAAATATCCCATATCCAGACACACTGCCACCCTGGTCCAGGCTTGTCATGATTCCCTGGACACCTGTGATGCCCCTCACTGGTGTCTCTGCCTCCTTCCCCTTGACCCCTAGAGTGTGGTCTCAAGTCAGACCAACCCCTGGTGGCTCTCTAAAATTTCTGAGTGGCACCCCAGGCTCCTCAGAGCCAGACCTTGTTGTCTGGCCCTTGCCCCAAGTTCACGGCACCCCTGCCAGCACAGCCAGACTGCTATTCCCTACATCAGGGCCTGGGGAGGACTCAGCACCCACTCTGTCCAGAATGCCCATCCCTGGACACCCGCATGGCCGGCTCGCTCACCCAGCCAGGTCCCTGCTCTGAGGGGCCTCCTCAGAGGCTCCCCTGGCCATCTGGTCCGAAACAGCTCTCCCACCACCCTCCCTCTCCCAACCCAGCTTGATTGCTCTTCACTAAACCTATTGCTACTTGTCTCCTCTCCACCCAAATCAGCAGCTCAAGGACGGGGACTTTAGAGTCACTTCTCCATCCCCTAAGAAGAGGCCTGCACGCGGCAGGTGTTCTGTAAACCTTTGCAGATGGCTGAACCATACCACTGGTTGCTGAGAACAGTGTTTGCATCCTCTTCTCGAACCACCCTGGTGTTGGCCAAATATCGGGCTCTGAAGGCTCGCTCCACATCACACAACTGATCCTCAACAACGTAAAGCAGGCAGCAGCTGCTCCCATGCATTAAACTCTGCAACAGCACTGTGCTACAGAACTCTACCCCAAAGACCACCAGGCCAAGGCAGCCAGATGCCCCGGCTCCGATATCATTAAACCCTCTCATGCCACCTCCGGACACCACCCTGTAGGAGGCTTCTGAAATGAGTCTTTGGTCAGTCTGCTCTGAGGGCACCGACAGCCTTTTCGCTCGGAGAGCAGGAAACACTGCAGGTGGCTAGCGGAGGTAGGTGGCGTTGGGTCTTCCCGGGCAGACAAGTCACTCGGGGGCGGAGTTGCTGGCACTGAGGGACAGAGAGCAGAGATGCGTGGCCTGTGCGGAGACTGCCTGAGAGGACAAGCGGAGGCTGAGGGGTGAAGGCGGGTGGCAGCAGGGTCAGAGGCTGCGGAGCCAAACAAAAGAGACATTCCTTTTAACACAGTGTGGCAGACTCACAGCACATGGTCACTGAGTGCAGGACGCCTCTGGCACGTGGTGAGGAGGTGTTCCCTTGCCAGGCGCAATTTATCAAAATGAACAATGGACAGGGACCAGGCCTCCAAGACTTCACAGGGTTTCCTCCCAAGATGACAACTAGCAGGTTCTGCAAACTAACGTACAACAGCCGGCACGTGCACACAATGAGTAAACCTCTGCGGGGCAGAGAATCCTAAAGTAGTGACGCACCCTCCCCGCGCGCTGGTCCCTCTGGGGACACGTGTCGGCTGGGGTCCGGGCGCCCCTGACACGCGGGGACGGGTCCCGGGGCCGCGCGCCTCAGGCGCCTGCGGCTCCCGCGGTCCTGCGCGAGGACAGGCGCTCCGGGACGCGGCGAAGGGTGCCCGCCACAGCGGCGCCCCCAGCGTCACCCACATCTGTGAACTCCGCCGCACAGTCCTGCAAAGTCGTCTTCTTCCGGCCCATGGGCGGCCCCCCGGAAACGGAGGTCCCCCGGCAGAGGACACGGGGACTGCGCCCACCGCCCCGAGGCATTAACGTCGCGGCCCCACAGCCGGGAGCGCGGGAGCCGCGGGTGTCCCCGCGGGGGGCGGGGGGCAGAGGGCAGGGAGTGCGTCCCCGGGCCGGCGGTGACCTCCGCGCGGCAGCCACGCTCGGAGGCGGCGGACCCCCCAGGACGGGTCCGGGCGAGCCACTCGAGACACCCGGCCAGCGAGGAGGGCGCCCCTTGCTGCGGGGACAGGCCGGGCGGCGGGGTGAAGGTCCGCGGCGGCTGCGCACAGGCGCCGGCCCCGACCGCAGCCCCCGGGCCCCTGAGGAGCCTCAGCGCGCGCCGCATCCCGCACCCACGCGGCGGCTCAAGCCCCGGCGACCCCGCGAAGAGCAGACCACGAAGCGCGGGGGCGGGGCCCGGGCGGGGGCGGGGCCTTGGGTTTGGGGGCGGGGCCTGGTCGCGGGGCGGGGCGGGGCCCCGGAGAGCAGCGCTGAGCCGTTCCAGATGCACCTGCCCCCAGGTGCTGGCCGCCGCACCTGTGGTGGTTTCTCTGGGCCTGTTATAGCCAAGTGGAGCTTCTGCCCCCGCAGGATTTCCCCGATCGGCAAGAGGGCTTTATTTTCTTAAGTGCTATCTTTATAAGAAGTAACTTTGCAATTAAAAACTTTTTTAAAATAACCAAAAATCACGGGCTTTTTAGCATCCGACTTTCCACTCGGGTTTTATTAATGACAGCCCTAAAACCCCACGTTGCTCTTCCGTAAGTACAAGGACTCGCAGCACCCACGAAAAGTGTGGGATGCAGGGAGGATGCCAAACTCACTTGGGCCGTGGACCTGGGTGGGCAAATAGACGCAGATGTGCCTTTCACACACTTCCCTCGCTTCACACTAGCTGACCCACGCCTTGCTCTGGGGAACTAAGGCTGCAGCAGGAGATACCTGCAGCCAACACCCAAACGCCCTGTCCCCATGGTGTCCTAACCTTCAGGGTCTGCCCCTTCCCACATACATTTTCTGGTGCCACTACCTTGCATTTATACCAACTCCAACATACCCTCAAAATTTGGGGAAAATCTAGCCATTTGCACATGAAGTGAGAATACCAGAAACCTTGATTTGTTTATATAGATTGAACGTCTGTCCCAAGATAAGTTTTCTATTTAATAATGGTTTCTCTATTGATCAAACCTGTCACTATGAGTTTCTGTTAACTGAATAGAAATCTGCTTGAGTGTTTTAATATACAGGGTGTCCCAAAAGTCGCCATACATAGCGAAAATGGGAAATTGTAGCTAAACGTACCTTTATTTACAAAATATTTGTTACAAATTTTTACAAATTTTTTCCTTTGTGTGGAGACTTTTGGGACGCCCTGTATAAGGAGCCTGTTAAACTGAATGTAAAAAGACCAATGTAAAAACAAAGAAAGGACAATATGTGTGATTTTCAAACATGTTGGACCTCAGGCCAAGTTGGCAACATTTAATGTGGCCCATGTTTCAAAAAAATTAGAAATTGCATATGAAAGATTTCGAAATAATTACCAAAAGAGAAATCGACAAGGTGAGAATTATTTCTCAATATTTGAGGCTGGTAATATAGCTCAATTTCTTACTAAAATACAGTCATGTGGCCTGGAGGGGTGGCTCTGCCTGTAATCCCAGCACTCTGGGAGGCTGAGGCAGGAGGATTGCTTGAACTCAGGAATTCGAGACCAGCCTGAGCAAGAGTGAGACCCTGACTCTACAAAAAATAGAAAACTTAGCCAGGCATGGTGGCGCATGCCTGTAGTCCCAGCTACTTGGGAGCTGAGGCAGGAGGATGGCTTGAGCCCAGGAGTTTGAGGTTGCAGTGAGCTGTGATGATGCCACTGCACTCTACCCAGGGTGACAGAGGGAGATTCTATCTCCAAAAAAAAAAAAATACAGTCACGCATCCATGCATCGCTTAATGGCAGGGATACGTTCTGAGAAAAGCATCCTTAGGCAATTGCATCGTGCAAACATCACAGAGTGTACTTACACACAAACCTAGATGGTAGAGCCTACCACACACCTAGGCTATATGGTACAGCCTATTGCTCCTAGGCTGCAAATCTGTACAGCATGTTACTATCCTGAATACTGTAGGCAATTGTAACAGAATGGTATTTGTGTATCTAAACACATCTAAATATAGAAAAGGTACAGTAAAAATATGGTATTATAATCTTACGAGACCACCATTGTATGTGTGGTCCATCATTGCCCAAAATGTCATTATGTGGTGCATGACTGCACGTCAAAAGTTCGAGTATATAATAGGCTTGTTTTGTAATTTTATATTTAGATGCAAAAAAATTGAAGGCATTTTTGGGTGGTAAATTAATTTTTTTACAAAGTTATTTTAGAAAGCATGGGATCATGAATTTCCTTTGGTAAGCAAGCAAAGAAACCCTTCTCCCCACCCCCATAAAGGCTTCTATAAGCAGGGGTTTTGTCTTGTCTCATTAAAAGATGTCCTGAGATAGGCATTCAAGGCCTGGGAGATCAGCAGCAGGGCACCAGGCTTCTCTCTCTCCTAGGTCCTTCTTGGCCAAATGATTCTCATTCTCAAGGTCACCTCATGGTCTGGAACTCTGGATGTGGTTCCAAACACGGAGAAAGTGGAAGGTAGAGAAGATCACACCTTGAACCTGAGCAAGCCCTTCCCTGCTTAAAGAGCTCTCTGGAAACCCGACTTCTTTGCAAGGCTGAGAAATGTCATGCTAGCTGGAGTAAGTGCTGTCACGCAAAACATCAGGGTTCTGTCTGTTGAAAGGAAGGAGGATAAGGAGGTGCTGAGGAGTGTTTTGACTCCATTTCTACATTTTGGACTCAGGGTCAGAATTTGTGGGTGCATTCGCCGATCACAGTTGAAGAAAATAAAGGCAAAGACCAAAGGTCTCAGGCTAGAATGTAAGTTCCTCGGGGCAGATAGGTGGTCTTGTGTTCGCCCCCAGTATCCCCAGAACCTAAAACAGGCATGGCCTATTTGCTGGCCCTAAATTCTACTAAATTAAAGTTTGAAAATAAGCCGGAATATTCTCAGCTTTTACCGTATTTTTCATCAGGAAGTCTTACATGCTGGAGATGATACTTCATTCATTCAACTAAATATTTGTGCAGCACCTATTACATGCCAGACATGCTCACACCATGTACAAAAATTAACTCAAAATAGATCAAAGACTTAAATGCAAGCTAGAACTATAAAAGCCCTAGAAGAAAACATCACATTAGATTTAGCAGTGATTCCTTAGATATGATAAAACCAGGCAACAAGATAAAAAACAGATAAATTGCACTTCATCAAAATTAAAAACTTTTGTGCATCAGAGAATCCTATCAACAGAGTAGAAAGACAACCCACAGAATGGGAGTAAATATTTGCAAATCATATATCTGATAAGGGATTAGTATCCAGAATATATAAAAACCAAGCAAAAAACCCACAAAAAAATTTAAAAACATGAATAGAATTTTCCAAAGAAGATATGCAAGTGGCCAATGAGCACATGAAAAGGTGCCCAATTTCATTAATCATTAGGGACACGCAAATCAAACCCACCAGGAGATACACCTCACACCCATTAGGATAATTTTCAGCATGTGATGAAGACAAAGTTCTGGAGATGGACGGTCGTAATGGTTGTACAATGATGTGAAGGTTCTTAATGCCACTGAACTCTACACTTAAAAATGGTTAAGATAGCAAATTTTGTGTTATGTGTAACCACACACACACAAAATAACAATGAGCCTTTCTCTGGACGAGGTCTCTCTCTTCACCCCCAATGTTAAGAAGTGCTTCTAAATTGTGCATTTTAACCAAAGACATTAAAATTTTTATAACAGAGCCACTGACACAGTATCAAATTTTAAATAAGGGAAATACTGCTGTGAAGGTGCGAAAAAAACCAAACAAAAACAAAAACACAGAACAAAGCATGGGCTGCTTATGCCCCAGGCCACTTCTCCTACACTTTACCATCCTGAGATTTGGTGGGAATGGCTTCTGAGGCCCCTTCCCGGCCCCTTTTCCTAATTGCAAAAAATTGAGGTGACTGTGACATGCCCTGTTTCTATGGAGACATCTGTGATGCCACCGCCGCGCCCAAGAGCCCACAGGACACGGAGCTTTGGAGTGGGACTTCTCTTGCCTGAACCAGTCAGCAGGTCCACGCTCGAGGCCGTGTTCCCCTCAACACCCCAAGTCAAACTGAAGAGAGCTCCCCAGGAGCAGCCGGGGCCCACATCCTCATTCACGTGGCAAACCTTGGTCTTTGTGTCCCACCCTCCTGATGTTACCTAAGGAAGCCAGAAAGTCTGAGCAGGACAGCTTGACGTCCGGCTCGATTGCCAGGGGCCTGATGGTCCTCCAGAGTGTGGCCAGCCGGAACACCCAGTACCCAGAATTGAAAGTGCCCCGAAAGCAGGGTCCCCTCAGCAAGCCCGCTCAGGCCATCAGCTGCTACTACAGCAAGAAGGTACGGGGTCTCGGGAGGGTCCTCTGGCCAAGCACAGCTAACTCGGACATGACCTGCTTCTCAAGGCCTCGTAGGGTTGTCAGCGCATAGAGCATTCCATAGACGTTTTGGCGAGGGGTTACTGTCCTCGTCCATTTCCAAGGCCCCTGGTGCCTCAGTTCCCGCGCTCCAGGGCTTCTGCCCGGAAGGGAGCTGCTTTGGGCCCGCTCCCCCTCTGCAGACCCGGCTCCCGCTTTCTCTGGCCAAGAGGGAAGAGGCACGGTCCGCCCCACGCCTTCCTTAGCTGTGTCCTGGGAAGGAGAGCAAGGGGGAGAGGAGACACGGGCGAAGGGACGCGCAGCGGGGACGTGAGCTGCGCGCCGCGCCGGGCGGCCGAGGTGGTCCTCCCGGGTGCCCGCCTGGCCCGCACGGAGCCCACGGTTTCCGAAGCAGGGGCCGGACCAGACGGTGGCGGTGGGCAGCGGGCGGGGCCCTCTCAGGCCTGGGGTCACGCCTCCCGGGGACGTCTTCTCCCCTCTCCCAGCGACAGCTCAAGGACGCCGCCCGCCCCCCCGGCTTCGAGTGGGAAATGGAGGAACTGCGACAGGCCTTCCTCACGCGGCCCGACTGCCCACAGCGCAGCACCAGGGCCATGCCCGTCTCCAGTCACGGTGAGAGCCCCGCCGGGGCCGCCTGCCCCGCTTCGGAGTCGGGGCCCCGCGCTCTTCAGCCCGAGTGGCCTGGAGCCGGGCGGGGGGCCAGGGCTGCCCCTCTGTCTCCCGCCTCCTTGCCTTTCTGTCGCCCCACCCACTAGAGGTTCAGCGGGTGGGGGCAGGGGAGAGGGAGATGGCTGAAGATTCCGGAAGCATCGGGGAAACCCACAAGGCCAAAGATAGCCCACCAGGAGCAACAGCCCTCAGCAGCCTCAGGCCGTCTCGCGGGACCCCTCGCTGTTCCGATGAGAACGTGCGCTTCAGAGAAGCAGCTGCCCGGCTCGGCGGTCACCCCGGAGGACGCTGGTCAGGGCCAAGCCTTCATCCCCACGTCCCAGCTCCTGGCCCTGGCTTGTCCCCTGTCCCCACACAGAGAGTGTCCTTAGGGATGCTGAGCTCCAGGCTTAGCCATGGGGGCTCCTTCCACGGATCTCGGCCACGGTCGGGCCTCCCGGCTGTCTGGGCCTCATGTGCCCCTTTTCTCAGCAAGGGTCTCGGCGGGTGGCCAGCGTCCCAGGCCATGAGTGGTTGTGGGCAGGTCCCTGGGAGGGCTGAGGGGCCATGTGGCCTCCTGGGTGTGGGGTCTGTGTCTACACACTGCTCACAGGTGCCTGTCATTGGGATGACTCCTGTCAGTTGAGAGGAAACAGGGTCTGCCCTTGGTGGGCTGGTCTAGACCAGGGGTCTTCCCCGGGACTTTCAGGAAGCGCCTGTTTACAAAGGAAGTGGGATCTGCCATGTCAGGGGAGAGGAGGCATCGACTGCGGAGGTTCGGCTGTGCCTGGGCCGAGGTGCCTGCTGTGGTAGGCAGGAGGGTGGAGCCCACGCTTTGGCTTGGATTCAGCCCCAGGGCTCAATCCCACCCATCCATCGAGAAAAGTCACCTTCACCCTGCTTGACACTTAAGAATTAATAACATAATAGTCTCTGCTCTGGAGATCTTGGGGAGATCACACCTCAGCAGTCACAAGCTGGCATCTTTGACACTCTGCAGGTTCACCTACTGAGGTCAATATGTCCATGGAGGTGTGCTTCAGCCTGGACACGTTGGGGGCCACCCAAGACCTGCTCTTGGCTGGACGGGGCTCGGACATGAGCCTGGACGGTGAGGGAGCCCTGAGGGCCTCTGCCTGCACCTGCTGGGGCCCTGAGCACAAAGCCTACCCGCCCCGCACCTGCCCATGGAACTCCTTCCCAGGACTGCCCGCCTCTGAGGACCCATGAGATGGGCCCCAGGCTCCCTTAGACAGAGCAGCTCTGCCTTCAACGACCGTGCGTGCTGTGGCCCCCAGGACAGTGGTCCTTGTATTTGGCGAAACCACAGTTGAGGACTTTGTCCCCCACCCGCCCCTTACACAAAGGCCTGTGGGAGGCCTCCCTCCTTACAGGTAGAGATCGGAGGATGCTGCTTCTACAGACAAATACGCTGACTTTCACTTACCTAAAGATGAAATGCACATTCATTTGAGGAAACCTGGAGCCTGTAGTGATGCGCTCCCCTCGGGCTCAGGAAGGGAGAGAATCCACACCCCTCAGTTTAAAGATGGGGAAACTGAGGCCCATGGAGGGGACGGGCTGCCGGGTGCACAGGAGCAGCCTCAGGATTCCCTCTTGTCCTGGCCTCGGCTCTGGTTCCTTTATCCTGGGACTCTCAACACCTGGGCGCCTTCCTTGGTTTCTTCCGCACTCTCGCTAGTCCAGGCGCGGCGTGCAGTGCTCCCTGTGTCCTCACGGTGAGGGTGAGAAGAGTCAGGAGGCGGTCGGGGTCCAGCCGGCAGCAGGCGTCCGAGGAAATCTTGGTGGGGAGCGTTGCCATCCACGACGCCAGAGGAATTCAGCGAGCACGAGGCGATTTCTCAGCTGGACTCCACTTTCCCTGCAGGGCACCTCCCTCTGGTTAGCAAGAGCGCCTGCGAGTTCAGCTATTTGCGGAAGACGAGCGAATCCCAGACTTTGAGCCTGGTCCCCAGCAGCTCAGCCGCATCGCAGAGCCCCCCGAAAAGGAGGAAGCCGTGGTACCTCTCAGTCATTCAGGAGAAGGTACCGGCCCTACACTCCCTGGCCTGGGCCCCGCCCCGGAGGACGGCCCTGCCCACCGAGAGACTCTCGTTCTGGCATCTGGTTAGCTGTGTCAGGCAGGTCCCCAGATATGGGCTCGAATGACCTCCAGACCCCCTAGTTGACAAATGTCCTGGTCCCTGCCCATCCTCATGCCAGTGAGTGTCCGGAACTCGCCAGCACATACAACCACCAACCGTCCACACACCCCTGGACCTGCAGACTGCGCTGGGAGCGTGCGTTCTAAACACTGGTAGTGACAACCAGCTTGACATGCAGAGATTTACGTACAAGGTGGTTCATCGTATTGTTCTTTTTAAAAAATCTGTGTTTATGAGAGAGATTGACTGAGACTTACCTGTCTTGCAATTCCCTCGTCAGATTTTGGTGTTGATGTTATTCTGGCCTCATTAAAAAAAAAAAAAGGCTGGCAAGTATTTCCTTTTCCTTTTTTATTCCCTGGAAGAGTTTGTGTAAGATTAGTTATTTCTGAAGCATTTACCATTGAAAGCATCTGTGCCTGGAGATTTCTTTCATGGGAGTTTTAAAAAATCACAAGTTCAGACTGGGCGCGGTGGCGCACGCCTGGAATCCTAGCACTTTGGGAGGCTGAGGCAGGAGGATGGCTTGAGGGCAGGAGTTGGAGGTTGCAGTGAGCTATGACCAGGCCACTGCACTCCAGCTGGGACAAGAGAGTGAGAGCCTGTCTCTAAAAAATTAAATTAAATTAAATTTATAAATCATAAATTCAGTTCCTTTAGAATATAATCAGATTCCTTCTCCCCCTAGTTTCAGTTTGGGTATGGTATGTTTTTCTAGGAATGTGTCTATTTTGTGTAAATTCTCAAATGTACTAGCATAGTGCTGTACACAGTATGGATAACTATTATCCTCCCCAAAGCTGTGGACCTTGAAGCGATCGCCTCTTCTTCATTGCTGGCATTGGCAACTTGTGCCTCTCTCTCTTTCCTCCATCAGTCTTGCTAGAGGTTTATCCATTTTAATCTCCTTTGCTTAGAATAGGCCTCAGGTTTTGCTGATTTTCTCTAGGGTATGTTTATTTTCTATCTTACGCATTCATTGTTTTAAAGCTGGTGAAGCTTTAGTGAAAATTATGGACATAAGTAACAAAATATTGGAGAGTTGGTGGGGGCACATGGGTTCAGGGGAGAATATGATTGGATGTTGGCACAGTGGGGCCTACGAGTCCCAGAGAATGAAAGTCTGCAATACTCATTTTAGGTTTTCCCCTGAAACTCTAGCACTACATTGATAATATAGATTTCACAAATTTAAAAGTATTTCCACCTTTTGACCAAACAATTCCATTTTTGAGAAATAGCCTGAGGATATAATTAGATAGAGCCGCACACATATGTGTAAAAGGCTGCTCATTGCACTGTTGTTATGAATCAAACAGCAGGGGAGGGATGTATCAGATCATGTATGTGAACCATCCGAGGGATGGGATGCAGGCTTGGCTGCCTCCTGGAGCTCAAATGGTATCATTAGGGTTTTCATTAAGCTGTCGTAGATAAAACTTTTCTCATTTGGTGGAAAGAGAGCCACCAGCAGCAACAAGTTTGCATTGTGTAAACTCAGCAGCTCCAACTGGAAATGAGCATGTTCTTTCCAGAAGTCGTGCAAGTGTCTCTAAGTCACCACCGCCAGGGTGATGGAATGTGGTTTCTGCATTATTGTTTAACTTTGTATTTCAGACATAAAGAAAAGTTGTGAGGATACACAGTACAAATAATTCCCACACACTCTTTAGATTCCCCAAATGTTAAAATGTTGCCATGTTTCCTCTTCCTCCTCTTCCTCCTCCTCTCTCTCCCCCTCCCTGTAGCATTAATTACTGCACCTAACTTTTCCCCTCCCTTCTACTTTCTTTAGACTTGATTTTCAATTCTTTTTCTGAATTCTTGTGATACTTAGATCATTGATTTTCCGTCCCTCCCCCTAATATATGAGTTTTAAGGCTACACATTTGTCTTTCATCGCAGCTTTAGCTGCATAAAGGTTTGCTATGTCCAAAAGTTCAAAATGTTTTCTAACTTCCTGTGTGACAAGCCCTTCAGGGAAGCTCCTAGGGGGTGTTGCTGGTTAAGTGTGGGGGTACTGACCATGCGCTGGGCCTGAAAGGGGATCTGCCACGAATCTCCTTGGATCTGCTCTCAGGACAGAGGGAGAGGTGTTGCCAGCACAGGCACGGCTGCAATAGAGAGCTTGAAGTGAGAGCATCTTGGCCTCAGGACTTGGGGTTCCAGGACAGTGGATCTGTTCCTCCTGGCTGGAGGCAGGGGAAGGGGGGAGTCTGTATGGCTGGATGGCCCATGGGGGCTGCCCCTGTTTTTCTGCCCAGGATCACCACCTGTTTATGCTGCAAGAGGAAATCCAGCACCTCTCCAAGCTGGAGATACAGGTTCAGAAGAAAGATGAAGAGATCTTGGTGCTCCAAGAGGAGAGGGAGGCCCTGAAGAAGCAGCTGAAATCCCTCCTCAAAACCAAAGCCCAAGAAACATCTGTGTCCCCATTCAGGAGGGTGAGCCAGCTCCCGGCAGGGAGAGTGTGGAGCTCTAGATGTCCCATTCTCAAAGTGTCCAAACTTGCTGGTGGCCCAAAGGCCCCCTGGCATGAGCCCAGGCCCCCTGGCATGTTACCGGTTCCTTGCTGGAGCATGGACTGGGCCTCAGGGTTCTGATCAATAGGCCAGAATGCAGGGGAGGGGTAGAGGGAAGCAGGAAATGACAAATGGGAGCTGTAAGCTGGGTGTCTAGACACTTGCTCTTGGCTTCCCACTTGCTTTCCACCTGGGGCAAGTCATGGCACTTTCTGGGCTCAGTTTCCTAACTTATGAAATGAGGCCTGAGCTGACCTCCAAAATCCAGGAAGATGGAAGGCCACCACTGCAGGTGGATTCCCCAGGCCTTGCCCAACCTACTGCCATGGGCAGTCTGACCTGGCCGAGAATCTCCTCTCTCTGCTTCCTGGCTGTGAGGATCCTGATGGCTGTGGCTGGGGCTGCTGCCACCCCTGCTCCAGGTCTGGGTGGAAAACTGGACAAGGCAGTTCTGTGCAAGCCCAGCGGTGCTCACCTGGTCTTCCTAAGACCCGATTTCTTTCACACCTGAGGACACAGCCTGAGTTTATGCTGGGGGCAGACATGAAGCGGGGGCCAGGTGAAGGCTTCAGACCATGCCGGACACCCTGGAGGCCTCAAGAGAAAACTGCCTAAACACAGATGGGGGTGGGGGGGGCAGTGGGAAGGGCTTCTGTCCCCATCTGCCCACGGCTATTCAGTGGGTGTGACTGGGCAGAGCACTGGGGCAATGTCATGCAAAGTGGCCTGAAGCTGGCCCCCTGGACTCTTCCACGAAAGCATGCCCACTGCTGCAAGGCCACTTGCTGGTGGCTGCTCTGGGGTTGCCCAAAGCCCTACCACTCCCACCTGCCCATCTGCAGGTCACTGTCCCCCCTCCACTGACATGGCACCCCCTTCCCTGTCCCCTTGGCAGGAGGGCATGGGTCCCCCCGCCTAGACATGGAAAGGCTGATGTCCCCTTCTAGCAGGACAGGCGGCAGCAACTTCCCCTGGGGGTGCCACAGGAGCATCTGGAAATCCTAGGGTTCACACGGCCTCTTGCAGGAGCGGCCCTCGGAGGCTCCGCTGAGGTCAAGCAGGTTGAGCATCCTGAAGGCCTTCCACAGAGACAGGGAGGAGGAGCTGCTGTGCTGCAAGCAGGTGTGAGGCTGAGGGGCAGCAGAGCGCAGGTGTGGGCCCAGCCCAGGAGCTCCCAGGCTGCCTGGGGCAGTGCGAAGGAGGCCCGAGCCAGGGGTGTCCCCACCTGTGGCCCTGACCTGGGGTGGCCCTCGGCAGAGGCCCTCAGCCACCCTCCAGCCCTGCCTAGCCCCTTGCCTTCCCCTCCCAGATGCAAGAGGAGTGTGTGGTGGCGGAAAGAGACGAGGAGCCGGAGCCAGGCAGCGGCGAGGAGAGGGAGGGCCCGCCCGGGGAGCCGGACGGGGTGGAGGACGCGAGGGCGAAGGGTGGTGTGGGCAAGACGGTGCTTGTGCACGAGGAGGAAAGCGAAGAAGAGGAAGGGGACAGGGAGGAGGAGGAGGAGGAGGAGGAGGAGAAAAAGGAGCTGCTGGAGGAGGAGGAGATCACCAGGAGAAGGTCTTACTCCCTGGGCGAGGTGTTTGAGGAAGAGCTGATGGCCCAGCTGGAGGAGTATGAGCAGGTGATTCTGGAGTTCCAGTACGAGCTGGAGGTCACCAGGACCAGATACTCCCTCGCGACAGGTAGGATGCTGGGGATGCTAGGCTTTGCCCGCCACCCCTGGGCAGGGCGGGGCTGCCCAATGCCGCCCCTCCGCTCGGCGGGCGGGCAGAGGGCTGCACGGGCCGCAGGTCACCCGCCCTCTCTCCCTGCTCCTCACGGCCCCTTCTTGCCCTTGCCCGCCTCCTTGCCCTCGGCTCACTCAGGAACGATTGCGTCTCTACAACATCAAATAGACGTCCAAGAATCCCAGCTGCGAAAGATCAATATGGAAAACCAGATGCTACAGAAGGAGCTTCGGGAGCGAAAGCAGCAGTTACAAGCCATGACCGACAAGGTGGCTGTGCCTTTAGCAACGCTGCTGGCCACCACTCAGTGAGCTCGGGCCGAGGCTTCACTAACCCCAGCAGCTCGGGGTGGGCACCACCCAGCCGTCCTGTGGATGCAGACGCTGCACTGGGGCATCCAGGCCGCCGGCCCAGGGTCACAGGACCGACCCGCACCACAGAGCTGGGATGCCCCCGGGGCCAGCCCTCTGTCTCCGAGGGTGCGTCCTTGTCTCCTGAGTTGCTGTGCCCTCGGCTCCTTCTCAAGCACCTCCTGGCCCCTGAGTCTGAGGGCCGAGAGCCCCCTGGTGCTTAGAGAGGCCGCTACTCCACTGAGCCCAGTCGTGCCGTTTTTGTTAAGCATTGTTAGTTTTTATCTTTATCACGGTTATTCATGGACACTACTTAAAGCATCAAATACACCAGGCTTGTTATGAAAAACAGAAGCTTCCAACCCTCCTCCCTCTGATTTACCCCTCCCCCAAGACGATTGATTGCTTTTAACTCTTCTAGCAGATTATTTAGGAAGCTCTGTCCGTATCGCTAAGTAGCAGGCACATAATGCCCATTTTAGATCTTTCTCCATCTTCACACTATCTAATGCTTCCCTCCTTCTTCCCTGCCTCCCCCCACACAGGGCGCCCTCCCCCCACCTCCTCCCGGTATCGTTCTATCACAAAGTCAGTGAGACCCGTCTTGCACCGACACCGCCAGGACAGTTATTTGTAGCACACATACATAAATGAAACAAAGTTTTGTGAAACAATATCAAGATTCATAAACCACAATTTTAAAACTGCTGCATCCCATAGCTTTCTCTTTCTCCCTTATTTTTGGTGGAGCACATCCTCCAGGTCTCTTTTGAAAAAGGATGGATGGGGGCAAAGTTTTGGGGACAGGCCATGTCGGCAAATGTCCTTACTCTACACAAACGTTGGCTGGATACCACATTCCAGTTTGGATCACGGTTTCCTCCTGCATTACAAAGGCATTGCTCCGTTGTCTTCCGGCTTCCAGGGTTGCTGATGGGAAGTCCACAGTTACCTGATCCTTGTTCCCTCGTGTGACACGGTTCTTAGCAGATCCCTGTTCCTCTCTGGAGAGTTGTGAGATCCAGTCTTTGTCCCAGGTGTTCTAAAACCTCACGAAGTTACGCCGCACCGAGGGTGCCCTTTCATCCGTTCACTGGGCCCGGGGGGCCGTGTGGCTCCGGCGTTCTCTGGCTGTGTTGCTTCTGCTTCCTCTGCTTCCTCAGGGGTCTCCTGGCACTCCAGTTGTTTGGCCACTGGGCCTCCGGTTCTGATCTTCTCCTTTTCTTATCTGCTGTCTGCCACCTTTCCTCTCCTTGTCTTTTTGATCTTTCTAGAAGATTCCTTTACCTCATCAGCAGCTCTCCTCTTGAGTTTTAATTTTTTTGTATTATTTTAAATTTACAAGGTCTCTCTTCTGGTCTCTGAATGTTCCTCTTTCTCTTCTGTTTCGAATCACACTCTTGTTCTGGTTCTATCTTCTCTTCCCCGGATGACAGCGTTAATTATAGTTGTAGTTTTTTAACTTCTCGCTTTGCTTCTATTTCCTACAAGTTCCTTTCTTAAGTCTGCTTCTGGTCTCGGTCATTTCCTCGAGAACATCGCTCCAATGTCCCAGCTGACTGGAATCCCCGAGCACACAGGTGACAACGCTGAGCTCTGTGGCAGGGTGGTGTGCTTGGGCATTTCAAGGGAGAGTATTTTTAGGTCTTTCCTTTGGTTTGGTCATACTTCCCGGAAATCTAGGAAACTGGAGGAATTTCTTGCCTGGAAGGTCAAGGCCCTGTTGCTGGAGCTCTGGGAGCCAAGTGGGGGAGAAGCTGGGCGTGTCCACACAGCAGCCCGGAGTCTCCACCCTCACCGGGGCCGGTGTCTCCCCGAGAGCCAGCCTCTGCCAGGGTGGAAAAGGGCAGGTGCCCAGCAGCTCAACGTCCAGGATGAGCCTGGGGCTGTTTGTTTCTGAAACAACATCCCACCACTCTCCCGCATTTGAGCCCGCAGGTCTAGAAGAACCCAGCACCACCATTTCCGAGACTTTAGGAACTCAAGTGTGGACTGGGCTTGTTTGCAGCTTTCCCTACCGCCGGCTTAGGATTCAGCTTTCTTGGCTGTGTAACGTCAGATACCACTTAGCTGTGTGCTTCCTAATCTCCAAACTGTTCTCAGTACTCTTTCTCGTCCTCTCCTCCCTGTCTTCCACAGAAGTCCCGCTGCTGTCATTTTAGGGCAGTTTCGGGAGGGGGAAAATTTAGATGCAGCATTCAGTCTGTTGTCTCAACCCAGGAGTGTCTCGAGCCAACCCCCCTGTCTGCCTTCCAGTTCTCCAACCTCCGAGAAGACAAGAAGCACCACGAGATGATGGGGTGCCTCGAGAAGGACAACCTTTTCCTCCGGCAGGTGATGGCCTGGGAGTGGTGACAGGGTCAGCTGGGCAAGACGAGGCTGGAGCGTCTCCACAGCCAAGCTGGGGCCCGCCTAGCCCAGGCAGCATCCCGCTTGGCAAGCCTCGGGGCCACGATCCACGGGGAGGGCTCTTTGCAATCATGGTTGGGTCCACATTTGGTTGGAGGAACCCAGCGAGAGTCGCCTCCCTCTGGGTCCCCCGGCTCTCCCCAGCGAGTGTCAGAGCTGGAAGGTGAGCTCGGCAAGCGGGACCACGTCATCTCCGAGCTGGATGCCAAGGCCAGCCAGCTGCAGGCCCAGGTGGAGGAGGGCCAGAACCACCTGCAGAGGTGGAAGCAGCTGCAGGAGGAGATGCAGAGCAAGAAGGAGATGATCGGGCAGGCGGAGCAGCAGGCCCGCGTGGCCCTGGAGAGCGCCCAGTCCAGGGTATGCGCCAGGCCCTTGCCCACCGCCCCCTGAGGTGGTCTGTCTCCCGGCACCTGCATGGAGTTGACTTGACGCTCAAGAAATGGAGGGGGGAGGGAGTATGGATGCCATGAAGCACCCCGGAACTTCAGTCAGCGGCAGCGGGGAGCCCTCTGGTCAGGGGCCACCCTTGTGTATGGGGCCCGGGCTGCACCGTGAAGGGGCGAAAGGATCTGGATAGCCAGCGGGGAGGAGAGGGCGCCTGGTGGGGGGGGAGGCGTGATAATGCCTCCCCACTTATGAGTGCGGAGTGCCGGGGAGGGGCTGGGCACTGCTCTGAGCACTTTATTGATAGACAGTCATTTAACCCTTTCCACAAGACCGTGAGCAGTTGTTACTATCCTCAATCTATAGACAAGCAGGAGAGGGTAAATACCCGCCTGAGACCCCAGACCTGCTCAGAGTTGCTGTTGGGTTTGCACCCAGCAGTCTTCACTGCCACATTTGGGGTGGCCCAGGCACAGGGAGGCCGGGGGCACCTGCTCGGGGGGACCCATGCCAGCGAGGAGAATCAGTAAAGATTCAGAATCCAAGAGTAAGCAAAGGTAAAGCTCACATGTGTGCAGTGTTTGAAATAACATTTCCCTTCCCACGCCGCCCCCCCCAGGGATGCCAAGTGTAACTCAGCTGTGTCCTCTCTCCTGTTTCAGCTGGCCTCCTTCTGGCTGGTCAGAGCGCGTCACAGAGGGCCCTACACCTGCGTCTTTGATAACACTGCGTTTCCAATGCAGCAGTAGTCCCAGCGCAAATGGCATATAACTGTCATTTTGTTGCCAATTCACGTTGCTTTGGTAGAGCCTGGGATGCTGTGCTGAGAATTCTGAGGGTTTTAGCAGGAAATAGGTCCAGGACTGATGGATAAGGGGCCCCCAACAGGGGTGGGGAATTGAGGCTGGACACCCCAGGTGACCACCACCCCTTATCCAGGGGGAGGCCCTCCCCGTACAGGGACTGAGCCCCTTGTCCCCTTGGTACCTCCAGCACCTGGCACAGCGCATGGTACAGAGCGGGCAGTCAATGAACACTGGAAAGAAGGAAAGGACCCACTCCTTACTCGAGGCCCAGGGGCTTGTAACTTTCCTGCTTCCCCTTAAACGTGTCCAAGAGACAAAACAGACATGCTTGCACCTCTGGGGCAATGCCAAATCTGTGGCCTGGCTCGCACTGGGTACCTCTGAATCGTCAGGGTTTCTGGACGTTGAGGGCTGAGGAGCTGGTGCTGAGCCTATCACTATAACTTCTGAGGCTTCTGGGGCACAGTTGGAGGAGTTTCCTCTGCAGTTTCTGGGAGGTGTGATTAGCTTCCCTCTGGGGAGGTGAGCTGCAGCCATGCACACCTGCAAGGATGTTTGTGGCAGCAAAAGACCAGAAAACCTAAGGCCTGTCCATAGGGGTGGTTAAACGCTGATGTCCACAGCACGGTAGCCTCCTGGTCAGTAGGAAAGGGAGGAGGGGCTGCCAAGTCGACTGTTAAATGCCAAATGCAAGGGGCAGAGGGAGATCAAAGGACGGTCCCCCTCAAGTATGGAGCATGTCTCCAGGGGCCAGGAAGAGTCTGTTCACCGAAGCTCCTCTGGGAAAGGGAGGATGGTCGGGGGTTGCATGAGCTTTTGTACCATTTTTGTTGTTGTTGTTGAACTATGTGCAGGTTTTACTTTCCCAGTTAAAAACAAACAAACAGTCGGTGAGGTAGAAAGTCTTTGGGCTTTGGTGCTAGGCCACCCTGGGTCTGGGTTTTGATCTGGCACCTTCCAGCTCTCAGGCAGACCACACTGACCTCTCTGACCCTAAAGCCCTGAAAAGTGAGGGTAAGCTGTACCTTCTTGGCCTGTAAAACTTAAATAAGGTGGTGGGAGGGTGCAGCCCATGCACCAGGTGCTTTTCTCTGGCAAAGGCAAGTGATGGTGTCTTCCCTTTGCTTGTAGCTTGAAAGACTAAGAAACAAGATCATCCAGGCCACCTTTAGCATCCCCGGGATCAAGGCCTCGACCAGCGAGATCTCTGACAGTGACATCCTGGAAGCCCTGCAGGTACATCCCCCGCTCAGCTGCCCCCATCCCGGGGCCAGAGCCTAGAGATCTGCAGCTGGAGACAGGGGCAGGGAGGCCTGGATTGGATTCAGGGGACCCTGCTCTCATCCTGGCTGTGTCTCCCTTTCACCGGGACCGCCAGGACCATCCTTTCTGCTCAGGCAGAGGGACCAGATCATCCCCGAGCACGCACAGAACTGGCCAGTCTGGGCTCCTCTCAGCAAAAGGGGGGAGGGGCATTCAGTGGCCAGCAGCGCCCTTTGTGAATGCCTTTGGGGAGGCGACAGCTGCTTGGGTCTTGGAGATTCTCCCATAACAGGAGCCTGGCCCCTCTGCTGGAATCGTCCCCTGCTGAGCCACACCCCTCCCTTCTCAGCCTCAGCCTCCTCCCTGACCACGGGTCCCCAGGCAGAAGCCTCAGGACGCTGTAGGAGAGAGAATGCAGGCTTTGGGGTCACTGGGCAGGAGTGGGTCACCACCCACCCACCCTGGGCAGCAAAGCTGGGGGCCCCTCCCTCATTTCCCTCAGCCCTAGACGCTTCCCTCTGTAACAGAGGAGAACATGCCTCCTGCAAGGGGTCCTGGGACCTAGAGTTCTCTGTGGGGCCGTGCACCACGTACGGTCGCTTCTCGCCAGCAGCTGCTTCTGTTCCCAAGTCCCAAACCTCCTCCAGTGGGGCTGCCCTTGGACCCCAGCATGTGCCTTTGACTCCCCAGCACTGTTTCCCTGGGGCCTGGTTCCCTGCCCCTGGGGAGTGGGCTGTGCCCTGGCCAGTGAGGGTCCTGCAGAGCTGTAACAGTGGGGGAGGTCTCTGTGGCCTTGTTACTGCTGTCTGGGGACGGAGGGGAGGGAGAGAGGAGAAGAGGAAAGATGGGGGAGGCAGGGTGTTGTTCCTACCATGCAGTACACGGTAGCCAGGGAAGAACGCCTTTGCCTTTTTGCCACTGTTTGACATGAAACAGGAATGGGCTGTTTGGAGCAGTTTGGAGGAAACTGGGAGAGGGGTGGGGACAATTCCCTCTGCACAGGACAGAAGGGACTTGAAGGACAGATCTGACCACCTCAAAGGTCTCTAGGAGCCTGGGGGGGCCTCACAATTCTGTAAGGAGTGAAGAGGTGCATTCAGTGCAGGCTGCGGTTGTGAGCCAGCCCTGGGAGCCAACGGTGTGTGTCTCCTCCCCACTCAGGGTTCTGTGACTCCACCTCTGGGTGGGAGTATTTACACCACAGAAATTGGCAAATGCTACAAAGCAGAGCTGTTTTTGCTTTTTTCCCCCTGGAGAGCCAGTTGTAAATATTTACCAGCACACCACTGCCACAGGGAGCCCTTCTTGGGGAGGAAAGGGTGGTGGTCCAGGCAGCCAGCCTGAGGCCACAGTGAGGACTTGGGAAGATCACCTCGAAGGCTGTGTTTCTTGTCTAGAGGATCATCACAGAGAGAACTGACTACTATAATCAATTGAAGCAGAAAGGCGTCAAAGTGCTCCCCCTGCACCAGTCAGATACCTCCTTGCCCAGCAAGTCTAAGAAGATGACCTCCAAGTAGGCCCGGGCAAGACCCCAAGATGTGGTCAGCCCTGCAGAGGCCAGGACCCAGCTCGGGAACAGCCATCCCTGCCCCGTATCCTGCTCTCCGACTCAGAATTAAACCCTGATGTTTGCACAGTCTCACCTTTTTCTCCCCTGGGACCCACACAGGGGCTTATTATCTTCTGAGGCCTTGGGCTACACTGACACCCTCTGTTTCAAAACTCACTCACTGGGGGGTCAGCACACCGGCCTGCACCACTAGCTCCTTCCTGGGGAGACCCCGCACAGAGCAGGGTCCCCTCAGAGACACCAGGTTGCAGGAGGCCAGAGACAGAGTGCCCATCCAGCATGCTCAGCTTAGACCTGACTCCTGTCCTCCCTCATGTCCGCTAGCAGGGACCTGTGACCGCCTGCCATGGAGGCTCGCCTGGCTGGGGCGCTCTCTTGCTGCTGGGTCCAAGTTGGAAGGTGGGTGGGGGTGGGGATCTCTGTTCCAATCCATCTGCTCCTGGAAGGAAAGCTCCGTGGGCGAGGACTCGTGCCTGTGGTCACGGATGTTTCCCCAGCGTCTACGCCGGGCACATTGTGGGCTCTGGACACACAAATACGTGCTGAAGGAAGGAATCCGTCGTCTGCGCCTTCGCGGCTCTTCACCCCCACGTGCGCGCGCTTCCTTCCCGCAGCGACGTGCAGGCGCCGCGCCCCTTGCCGGCCTGCGCCCCTCGGAGCCCCGGAGGAGGACGGTCCCCGCTTCTGGATGCCTGGTCCCCGGGAGGCAGCCTCGGTCCCCGCGCACCCAGCAGAGGGCCAGGGGGCCCAGCTGAGCTTCCGCGCGTCCGGGGGTGCAGACCCAGAAGCGCCGGGATCCTCCGGCAGCCTCGTCGGCGCTGGAGCCGGGTCCCCGCGGGCCCGGGAGGACTGGGCGCCGGGCGGGGACCGTGGAGCGCCCCAGGTCCGGCTGCGTCCGGGGACTGGGGAGCGGTCCGCACACCCCCACCCCGCCGCCCGCACCTGCCAGCCGCGGGCCACTGCAGCCTCCGGCCTGGGGGCCGCTGCCCAGGCCCGCCCCCCGCTCGCCCCACCCCTCCCCTCCCCTCCTCGGCCCCTTCCGGGCCCGGCCTCTCCGCCACTGGCCCCGCCCTCTCGGCTTAGCGCCGCCCGCCCCGCCCCCGCCGGGCTCGGGGACGCGTCTGCGCAGCGGCCCGGGGCGGGCGCGCAGGTGAGTCGCGCGGGGTCCCGCTGCGGCTTCCCGGCGGGCCGCAGGGAGGAGGTGGGCCTGGGCGCGGTCTCTCTGGCCAGCGAATCGCCAGGGTGGGGGCTGCCCCAGGCCGACCCCGGCCTAACGGCAGAGGGGCTGCCAGGCTCACAGCTGCCCGCCCAGCCGCTGGTGAGCGCTGGGGACAGCCCCAGGGCCACGTTCCCTTCCCGGACCCTGGCAGGGCCGCTCTTCTCTTCACCTTTTTAAAAAAATTTTTTGAAGGCTTGAGGCATCTGCCGCACCTCAGACCCCGACCTGCCCGGCTGGGAGGAGGTGAGGTCCGCTGGGCCGGCCCTGACCGTCTTCCTGGGCCCCGGAGGCGTCAGCCCCCACGCGGGAAGCTCCCTCGTAAGTGTGGGACCCTCGGAGGTGCTGTGGGGCGAAGGGGTCTGTGTGCGCGCCACTGTGTGCCAAGAACTTCTGGTGCTCATACCCCCCAGGAGGTGGTGGGACCCCCTGAGGCTCCCAGGGCTTGGAGGGCATCCCTGACAGGCTCCTGCTGCCACACCTGTGCCAGTCATGTGGGTGTTGGACAGGTGACTGAGCAAGTGAGTGAGGGAAGCCCTCAAGAGCCCAGCTCTAGGCACCCCACCAGCTCTGGTGGCTTTGTCCACCAGGATGACTTGAGAGCCACATATTCTACGTCAGTCAGCAAATAAGAGGAACCCACTACCCCAGGCTTGAACAAATCGGGGCTGACTGCTCACACAGAGAAGCCCAGAGGTGGGCGGTTGCTGGTTGGATTTGGACATCTGGATTGCAAGGCGGCTGCTGCAGCTCCAGCCATCACATCAAGGCAGGAAGGAGGTGGCTACTGTTTCTTTCATGGAAGCAAAAGCTCCCCTGTTCCCCTGCTGCGCCCTGGCCCTTGGCCCACAGCTGGGTGGGTGACTTGGGAAAGCAGGGACTTAGGGTATTAAGTGTCAGGTCATAGCTTGTCCTGGGGCTGGCATATTGCTGCTGGAACAAGATTGGGGTTCTGCCCACCAGCAGGGAGCGGGGAACCTCAGGTAAGCAGCTGACAGAGTTGGCCAACAGCCTGTCTACTCAACACGCTGGGAAAGCAGAGCCCAACTCCCTTAAATGCTCGGCCTCCCCCAGGCCTGAGCCCCAGCCCTGAGCAGGGGCTCCCACCTGAAGGCATGCTTTGTGGCTTTGAGACAGCTCCCTTCTTCCCCCACTGGCCCAGGGTTTGGGAAGGGACAAACACAGCATGTCAGGAACTGCCTGGGCTCATGAGTTTCGGGGTTGGCTTCTTGCAGGTCAATAGCCCGCGGTGCCTTTAAGCCTGTGTGTGCAGGATTACCTGGGAGAAAGGTCAGCCTTTCCCACCGCTGGGGAGTGAGGGGGGTGGGGTGGCCGCTGCAGCCTGAGCACCCCCACAGCTGGGGCTAGATGCTGTGAGGGGACACTGGGGGCCCAGCAGACTGGAGATCCAACCCCAACCCCACAGCCTGGGCGGACGTCATAACAGAGGTCAAGGGTGGAGCGCCAGCACAGGCCTGCGGTAGCAGCGGGACACGTGGCAGCCGCGTTATTGCTCTGTGAGCCTCTACTTCAGTCCCGACTCTCTCTGCCTCTCCAGGCACTTGGGGTGCCTGGCACGGTGGGTTGCAGCCCAGCAGGGAGCTGGCTCCTTCCTGCTCCGGGTGCTCACCGGGTCCCACTGCCCTCCTAACCTCTGTACAGGGGCCCAGTGCTCAGCACAGTGTGCCCCCCAAGTCTCAGCCCCCCCAGGCGGAAGGTGGGGGAGGGTCTGCAATGCGTACAGGCTGAGGACACAGCTGCTGGGCCTCCTCCCTGGACAGAGACCAGTCTGGTCTGGCCGTACCAGTCACTGCCCCAGCCCTGCTGCCCTGCCCTGCCCATCCCTTTCCTTGCCAACCTCCCCGGGGGTCAGCGCTGTGGCCTCATCTGGCAGGGTTGAGGAGGAATTTATCTGGGCTGCAGCAGCCTGGGCTTGCTGAGGTGGGCACCAGCTGTGTGGCCTCCCCTGATAAATGCACGGGGAGGGGAGGCTCTGGGGTGAGTGGAGACCCTGGGGGTTGGGGAATCCTGGGGGGTGGGGGCAGTCCCCCAGGAGGCCTCACAGTCCTGAGGTCAGGGCTGGGCCACCTTTCAGCTTGGCTGGGTTGGAATTCCTGCTTGGCCTTGTCTTACTGGTGTGGCCCTGGGCAAGTTGCTTAACCATTCTGCGTCTAGGTCACCTGGTAAGTCAGATGAGACAATGCGGGTGAGGACCCCTGAGTGCCCCCTCCCCATGCCCAGGCTAACCCTGTCCCTGAGGGGCTGTGCTTTGCAGTGAAGTCAGAGCCCTGATGCCTGCCTCGGTCTCCCTGTCTGTGAAGGCTTCTGCCCATCCCACCGCAGCCCCGCAGCATGCAACCCCCAGAGAGTGGCGTCTACTACAGCAGATGGGATGACAGCAGCCCGGATGAAGTCAGCGTGGCAGCCGTGTCCAGCACAGAGGAGGCCTCGTGCTGCCAGAGGTGAGGGCGCCTGGGAGGAGGAGCCTGCTTGGCCCCAGCAGGCTGGTCACTGCCTGCTTAGATGCCTGCTTTGTCCCTGCTGCTGGCCTCATTGGCCCGTGGTGCCTAGTCCTCCACTCCAGCCCAGCTGACTGCCCACAGCCCGCTGTCTCAGCAAACCTTGGCACTCGGCCTTCCCTCTGGCTGGCTCTCGGGGGGCCGCCATCTCCCACCTCCAGCAGAGCGCCCAGGCCCGCCTTTGCCCAGGGCCCTCCTCCCGAGCCTGCGCTGCCTGCCCTTGGGGCCCACTTGCCCTTGGGGCCTACCTGCCCCAGGGCCCACTTGCCCTGGGGCCTGCCCTCCCCCTGACTGGGCCCAACCCCCTAACAGTCCACTTAGGGGGACCCTCCTGCACCCTGACCTGGGGCTTACCTCCAGGTGGTTTTCCCCCTAGGACCTCCCAGAAGCTGTGCCAGGGCAAGCTGGGGATCGCCATGAAGGTGCTGGGCGGAGTGGTCCTCTTCTGGGTCATCTTCATCCTGGGCTATGTCACCGGCTACTATGTGCACAAGTGCAAATAAGGGGGCCCAGCATGCACACTCAGGGCTGGCTGCACACGCTTGGGGGCACAGGCTTGGAGGGATACCCTGTATACATGGCCCCCCATATACACAGACCCTCACGTAAAGACCCCCAAATATACAGATGCCCCATATAAACAGGCCCTGGTAACAAAGACCCCCCCCCCATACACAGACCCTCATATACACAGATGCCTCTTATATACACAGGTCCCAGAGGCAGATAGTGTACAGGGCACACACACTGGCACCCAGGCAAATGAAGACATCAGGGGCATGGCTGTCACAGACCCAACACGAGGGTGCAGACACACACACACCTAGCACACAAGTCCTTCAAAGGACCAAGAGACACACCCCAGCATGTGGTGCCACCCAGAGGCACATGTGGCTGGGGGAGCTGGGCCCGGCTTCAGCAGGAGCTACAGGACACACCTAGGCCAGGCCCTGAGACCCAGAGCCCCTGGCCAATGTCCCCAAGGCCAGGGCCCAGGCCCTTCCCTTGTGGAGGCTGGGATGAGGGGTGCCTTCCGCAGACAACCCGAGCCCACCCTCCCGGTGGCCCCCAGGGCAGGGTCTCCTGCTGCTTTCCTCCCCGTAAGGGCCTTATGCAGAGCTCTCTAGGCCTTTCTGCCTCCCGGTTGTGCAAGGAGGGCTCCAACAAGGGCTGTGTCCCCCACCCACCCTTCCCCTGGGGACTGAGACCAAGTCCCAGAAGGTGCTTCCTGTACAGAACAAGCAGGGGGCCTTGGCCCTCGTCCCAAACCCACGGCCAGGTCTTCCTGAGTGAAGCAGGCACGGTACTTCCTGGGCTGCCCACCTCATGGGCCGGGTGTGTCCCCCCGGGGCTGGCCACTGCCAGGGAGGACCCTGGTCTGCCCCTCCTCCCCCAGGTGCTGTCTGCAGGTGGAGAGCCTGTGCACAAAGACATCATTAAACATCTGCTGGATGAACTGTGGCCAGGTGTTACTCTCAGAGGCCTACGGGATGGGCCTGTTCCTCCTGGGCAGTCCCCCCGCCCCCCCGTCTGGCTCTCGGCCTTGGAATGTGCCCCCTTCAGGCTGGGCCTTCTGGCGAGGACAGGGGCAGGCCTGAGGCCCAGGATGTGGCTGAACCTGTTCCTGCTCTGGGGCTAGCCGCACTGGCTGCCCCTGGGCCTTTGGTCCCTCTCCCTGGCTACCTGTCCCAGCCTCCGTGGTCTCAACAGATCTTCCCCTGGGCCACACACTTGGCCCTTGCCTACCACAAAGTCTGCCTCAGGCCTTGCAGACCCTTGTTAGAAATATCCCCGTAGGGAAGTGGTCCTCATCCCAGGGCTGGGGGTGGGAGAAATGGGCAGCCAGTGTCCTCATGGGCATGGAGAAGGGAGGCCACAGGGCAAGACTAGCATCAGAAGGCTGAGGCCACACTCACCCCCCAGGCCGAGAGCCCTCCAAGTGCCCCTCACTGCTTTGAGTCAAGTAAATGGAGGGGCTCGGCCAGGCCGGGCTGGGAGCAGAGACCACCCACCCCTCCCACCTTCAGGGAGAGCAGGCCCACCCGAGGTCTGCCCAGGGCCAGAGGCCTGCCGCCCACTGCCCTGGTTGGGACCCTGAGGAGGGGGGCCAGGCGGGCCTTTCCTGGGCTGGGGTTTCCAAGCGATGGTGCCTCCTTGGGAGCCCGCTGTGGGGTCGGGGCAAAGTCTGCTCCAGCCTGCCCTGGTCTCTGGGCTACTGCCCACCCTGTGTGGAAGCCTGGGAGGGGAGCAACTGGAGGCCCTCCCTGGAACCCTGCCATGGGGGCACTGCCATGGGGCTGTGAGCATGTGGCAGAGGCTGCTGTGGCCCAGCAGTTTGGCTACATGGCCTCTGGTGGGCTTCAGAGGTCCAGGGGCTGGGCCTCCCCAAGGCCTGGTGCGCCTCTGGCCAGGAGCACAGTGAGGGCGCAGGACAGAGGGAGGAGCGGTGCCCTGGCCCAGCCTCAAAGGAGGGGAAGTGACCTGGGAGTTTCTCCAGCTGGTCTGGCACCAGCAGGCGACACCCACTCATCCTCACAAGTGCTCCTCCCCACCCGGTCAGTGGTGGCTCAGAAGTTGGCAGAGGCTGACCCTGGGGTCTGCCCCAGATTCAGCCAGCCACACCCTGGGCCCACCCCCTGGCAGATGCCCAGCATGTTCAGCCTGGGGGGCTCCCCATACCAGCCCCTGTGGGGGAGGCTCATTGGCTGGGCACTTAAGATGCCCACAGCCTTCACTCAAGCCGTCTCCACGAGTGACCCCACGCCCCATCCAGACCCCGGAGTGGCCAGGGTGGCAGCAGAGGCTCCGACCCCACCACCCTGGGGCTGTGTACTGGGGCTGGACAGCATCGTCACAACTCCATAGGGTTGGGGAGAAGATGGGACAGGACACTGCCAAGTGGGCCCCAGAGAAGATTCTTAAGCAGGAGGATCTGCAGGGGGTGGGCTGGGCATCTGGGCTCCTGTGTGTGTGCCACCAGGTGGGGGTCCACCTTGTGTTCCAGGCAGGGGGCCCAGCAGGGCAGGTGGGTGAGGACACTGGCGTCTGTGACAACAGTTAGGTGCCTCTTGCTTCCTGCTGGCAAGATCTGGGCAGGGGCAGCGAGGCAATACTGCCCAGGCCCCAGGCCCTCAGTTTCCCCACTTATAAACCACCACTGGACTAGAATGGATTTCTATGATACTGCCACCAATGACCTCTGGAAATACTGGTGGGAAAGGACACACTGGGCAAAGAGTTGAGATGTTTCTTATTAAATGTTTTTATTAGCTAGTCAGATGGGCAAAGAAAAAGAGCCCCAAAGTGGGTCTCTGCTGTAAGTTAAATACATCTCCAAAATCACACACGTAACCAAGATGCACAGAACAAGCATGGTGGGAGCTGGGGGCTTTGTCTACATCAGTGAGGTGACATCTGTTGCAACGAGGCTGCTGAGCCCTTAGTCCCAGGGTGCCAAGAGGGCATCTCAACCCTCCCTTGCTGTGCTGGGTTGGGCCACGCAGAGAAAGGGCAACCCTCCGCCACAGCAGCCCAGCGTGACCTCTCGGAGCAATTATCTTTGGCCCCCAGGCCCAGAGCTCAGGCAGAGTCCTGGCCTGGGGAAGCTGCCTCAGGCCTCCCAGCAGGGCAGACCCCAGGCCAACAGCAGCATCAGCAGCCTTGACTGCCTGACAGAGTATCATGAAATGACAAGCCAGGGCCACCAACACAAGCAGACATTTGGTGGGTTTTGGGGGAAACAAAACAGAAGGAAAAGCTGTCATCTAGCACACCCGCCACAGCATGGCCAAGCATGGAGCTCAGCCCTCATTTCCCTCTTCTTGTCTGGAGCCCCCAGTGGGACTGAGGGAAGGCCTGGCAGTGACCAGACAACTGGGCGGGGTCTCACAGCAGCCCAGCCCGTGTCTTACAGGCTCTGAACAAACCACCGAGCATTGTTAGTTTGCCCACGGCCGGGACCCCAGGCCTCTCTGGTCTGATGACTGAGCACACAGGTAATGGGCCTCTTGCAAATGCTCCAAAAAATCATCAATCATTTCTACAGAACACAAAAATTATCCTTTTAGGTCAAAGAACACCAAACAGAAGACAAATGGTGTCATTAACAACGAAAAACAGAAGAGTCAGTTTCTCACGCTGCAGCCAGATCGTAAGGCAGTGGGGCAGTGAAAGCCACCTCCTCTGTGGCTGGCCGGGTCCTCATGACCCAAGCGTACTCTGCCTCCAGGGAGGGGTGTGTGTGCGTGTGCTTGGGCACATACACCAAGACATGCACAGACACAGGTGGTCTATGACCTGAGATGCTCAAAACTGGAAACGTCTAAAATATAAAATGCTGAAGAACCACTCCTCTGGCACGTACACTAGGATTTCTGGCTCAAAAACCTACATGTCCTCCAGTCACTGCCACTGTCTGTCCCTCGGCTGGCTGACAACTGCTGATGGCTTACCAATGGTCAGTCTGCTCGTGGGAACCTGCACACCCACCTAGAGATGGGGTTCTGCCTGTCACTGGTGCAACGCTCAAAGAATCGAAAGCCTCTGACACTCCCCACCTCTGTTCAGCCCTGCAGCTGCCTTCAGACCTGGGGGGCCACCTGCTGGAGGGTCTAAATATCTCTACCCCTGCTACAGCATTCCAATAGCAATACTAAGAAAAGTAATTCTGCCAATTCTAAGGTGACATTAAAAAATTTTTTTTTGTAGAAAGATTATGATCACTGCAAGCTGGAAAACACAATGTCCTTGCACATTTCCAAGCTGCATACTGGCACAGTATGATTAAAAAAGATGCTACATCATAGAAAAATGATTGTGCAGTTCAAGAAAGTACATGTCAGTCAGCTTCCCAATTTGTAACTGGATATTCAAACAGTTATGTGTTGCTAAACAGGGATACGTTCTCAGAAATAAATCATTAGGTGATTTCATCGTTGTGTGAACATCATAGCGTGTATTTACACAAACCTTGATGGTATATGTACTTTTATGCATATATATTTTTTCATATGGAAAACCAAATGTCCCAGCACCATTACAGACTATCATCCACTTCCCTTACTTGATCTGCAGTGCCAACGTTGAGGGCCACATGTCAGGTTTGTAAACACACCATGCTCCATTATCACCTCATGGGGCCACCATGGGATAAGTGGTCTGTCATCGACCGAAACATCGTAATGTGGCGCATGACTGTATAGTGTCTTTTCTCCTGAAGAGAGATCATCATTTGCTGTGACACACATTTGCTGTGTGTCTACATGATTCAGAACATTTTGGACAGTTAATTCTGATATTTGGATAATTTCATGAAAAACGGTAAAATCAGTTTGGTATCGTAATGACAACATAGCATCATTTTACGACAGAATCATCTGCAAAAACAGAACAAAGAATACATACATCTTAAGCATACTGGGGTGAAAACGTAATGGCTGATACCACCACGCAGACGCCCTGTGACACACGCACAACGAACAAGGGTCTGCCTGACAAAGCGCCTCCCGGCGTGTCAGCGGACAACGGTCACGTGGGGGGCAGCAGTGGCCAGGTCAGCCTTGGACGGGTACACCACCCTCAAGCTGCCCTCCAGGTCCACCACGCGGACCTGCTCCACCACCAGCAGGGACTGCCCGTCCTTGCCAGCAGTTGGATTCATCTTGGGATCCGAAAGTTGTCCAGAAACTGCATCAGCTTCAGTATCTGAGAGTGATCCTTCCTCTTTATTTTCTAAAGTACATTTGTTCATTTCTGCCATTTTCTGTAAATGAAAGTATCTTTTTAACCTAGGGACGAGAGGTGACCCAGGGAAGACTTGTGTGTAACCCAATGCAATAAGCAGGAGGCAGCCATGCAGACAAACCACCCGCATGCCCAGAAAGAGACGCTGGTGGGCTCACTCACCAGAATGAGGGCATCCATGACATCTTTACATATCTGCAGACTAGTAGCACTTGTCACTTCCAGAAACAAATCAGAAGTTGTTTTCTTAATCTTAAAAAAAACAAAGATTTCAGAAAAGAAAAAAGTTATTGAAAGTAGACATCAGCAACTGCAACACTTACTCTGAAGAAAAATCTATAAAACAGTTTTATAGAAACCAAGACTGTTGCTTTCCTAAAGAGAAATGCAAATTGGTATGCCATGCATCCGGCCACTCTTAGCTACTGCGCAGCACAGAACGTGAATGGGGACACACGGCTCTGCGATCTGCATCTTCTATCACACTCAATGACAGCATTCGCCGATGGAGCAAACGCTTGTGTTAATTCTACACGAAACAGCCTAGAAGACGCACCACGTTTACACACACTGCCCTACCTTTGTCTTCTCGCTGTTTGTGATTGGCGGGAAAGAAATCACATCGCCATCCGCATCCACGAGACAAGGATAATTTTCTTTTCCATCCAGTAAGTGCAGATACCTGTGTGGGAAGAAATACAAATTAAAGGCATAACCATAAACAACATGCCTAGTGGTTAAACTGCACAAATCAAAAAGTTCTTTAGGCAAATTAAGTGTAATATCAAGGGCACAAGTTTAACATGCTTCAGAGAACAAAGTATTGCAAAGCCCGAGTTTGGACAGAAACAGCGACCAGGCCAGACGAGCACCTTGTCTAGAGCAGGTCCCAGGACCGACCTGTGCAGGCCCGAGACACTCTGTCTCCTCTTCTGCTTCCTCTGCTCCTCTGCCTCCAGCTGCAGCTGCCGCACCAGCTCCTTGGCCTTGGCTTCTCTCCGCCCCAAGGGGACGATCTATTGGGCAGAGACCCACAAACTCCACTGGGACCACAGCCAGGGAACTCACCTGTCCTGACTCCAACCCTGTCATTCCTCTCCGCCACAGCGAGGGGCCGAGCACCTCGCCCCACGTGATCACGGGACAGGAAGCTGTGTGCAGGCTGTGTCTTCAGTGGTCCCGCTGGGGATGTGATGCCCAAACACTCAAACACTTCTGAAGCTGAGCTTAACCTTAAACCACCTGGTTAATGCACAGCTGCGTTTCCAGAGATCTGTCCAACCTCAAGAGAGACAGGCTGAGCAGCCAGACGCAAGGGACCCTCCACCACCCAGGGACCTCAGTGTACTGTACAGGATTCAACAGCCCAGGGACGGCTCCATGATGCAACAACTCACACTAAAGTCAACCCCACGTTAGGGGTTTTGCAAGTGGGATATAAACCAAAGTTTTTGGTTAACAGTTAGTGAGCAAATGAAGGAAACCCCTGTCAAATTACTGCCGGCTTTGCTGAATATTCTGATAGTTACACAATTGCTTTCCAAAGTAACTGTAAACATGGTCTGTTTCATTATTGTGTTTCATGTCTTTGCTAGGAGCAGTGTCAGATTTTACTTGAAAATGCTTGGCTCAATCACCAGCATATGCATCTTTGGAGAGACACTAAGGCAAGTGCTGTGGCACCTTGAGGTCCTGTGGGGGTCGGGCTCCATACAGCAGGGGCCCCCTGACCGTGTGGAGGTCATGGGTTGCCATGGTGGCTGCTGTCCGCTTCTCACAGAGGTCCTCGTGGAGCTTGGTCTAAAACACAAGAGCAAACACAGGCAAAGCTTTTGTGTGCCCTGAAGCACAGCGAGGAGTCCGCATTAGCCTCACCCAGGCTTGCATGGCAAGGGAACCCTCCCGGTCCTCAGGCCTCTCCACCCCCCTACAACCTTGTCACCTGCCTTTACAGAATGGCTCTTCCCCCTCTGACTCCAAACAAGTTTTTATCTTGTAGAATCATCATCAGGAAAACTATCTAATCTGTTTAACAGCAGAATTTCTGTTTCTCTAATTCTAGAACACAATATTTGAGATTCCAAGAGCCCATCTTGAACTAAAATTTAACAATGAATAAATAAAAGATTTTAAAAAGAAAAATCACCCCAGCATGTTTTTCTTCCAAAATGCTGGTTTTTAGGTTCTAAAACCCTGGCTTGGTGTGCCTGTTTGCTTCCTCCCCGAACTGTAAGGATTCCTCAGAAGCAGCACAGGGCCTTCCACGAGGCTGTGGCTGCCTCTGCTGGGCACACTTGGGGGCTCCCCCACCCCTGTGCAAAGATGGGCTTTTTATTTTAAAAGCTGGGCAGACATCACAGAAACACAACAAACTGGGAAGGTAGTCTAGCCAAAACCTAAACAAAAACTGCACAATTCACATAAGAATGTGCTGGCAAGAATTGATGATTTTAATACTATCTTATATAAAACCAAATGTGTAATTATTTGTGGAACTCAGAAAATCCACCAAAATATCAGAAAGCTTAAGCAACACCAATTTTCAATAGTAATAAAGCTGTCTTCAGAAAGAGGATGAAGTACAGACGATGTCCCCGAGGAGCAAAGGGCAGGGGCACGGTCAGGGACGTGTGAAGAGGTCGCTCTCCACGCCGGGGTCGCCGCTTCCCCGAGCTCCCGCTGCGCACTGAGGACCCGACGGGGCCATGAGGCCTCCGGGCCAGCGGGGCGATCCTGCCTCGCCTTCGTCACCAGCACCGCTCCGGTGCCGTTCTCCAAGCGAGGAAACCGAGCCCCGCGCCCCAGGCCTCCCGCTCGGACACCCGCGGCCGGCGAGGCCCGCGCACCCACCTGTGCGGCGAGGAAGCGCCTGAGCGCGTTCCCGGGCTGCAGGTCCATGCCCCGCACCACGGCCCCCACGATGTAGGGCCGCACGTCCCTGACCTCGGGGCTCACCCTGACCGTCAGGGGCGCGGCGTTCTCAGACACGTGCAGGACCCTGAGCAGCAGCCGGCCCAGGGCTCCCGCCTCGGGCCCCGCGCCGTCGCCGCCGTCCCGCCTGGGCTTGCGCCCGCGCCGCCTCCCGCAGCTCTCGTCCTTCTCCGCGCCGGCGCGCGCGCGGCCCTTGCCACCCCGGCCCCGGGCGCGCAGGTACTCCAGGACGGACCTGGCCGGGCAGCCGCCCAGCATCTTCTCCAGCCGCTTGTCTCGCAGCTTGTTCCCGCGGAAGTTGATCTCCTTGAGCTTGGGGCAGTCGGCCAGTTCGGCAGGGATTTCGCTCAACTGGTTATTGGCGAGGTCCAACACCTGGGAAGAGAAACCAGGGGCTCGTCAGACGCCCTGGACGCCGCGAAAGGACCCCAGGGCTGTGCCCCCGCGCACCCGCGAGAGACTTCCCAGCTCTGGTCGGCAGGACCACCACAGCCGCCGGCAAATCTCCCCACACGTGTCACGCCTGCGGTCTGACGCGAGTCGAGTCGTGCTCACCACCGCGACACTTCAGACCCTCATCAGGTGAGGGAAGGAAAGGTGACAAGGCAAGGGGACGCCTGGTTGTAAAACGTGAGCTCACCTCAGGAACAAGTCAGTACTGCTTCAGGTGGGAAACAGGATCACAAAACAGTGCTGAGATATTTTTCTAAAATCAAACAAGCCAAAAAGAGCATACAGCAAACCCTCCAGACAGCATTACTCTTTTTCATACTGAAGCACAAAGTCACCAGCAAACACACATCTCACGTTTCACGTGGGAAGGAAAGTAGTGAGTTGGCTGTAATGGCCATGGGATCTCAGCCCTTCCTCTCACCCAGGAAAAGGGGGTTGGGGCCACCGCTGTGCGTGCTGCAAAGATGCCCAGGAAGCCCTGCGGTCCGTGGGAGAGCGCCTTCTATCACTATTACCGATTGGACCCGACAAAACGCACAGCTGGTATCCCTGAGATGACACGAACAGCAGAGCAGCACCATGGCATTCACAGGACGTCTTCCCGAGTCTGGACAGGGGCCGGAGGAGGGCTGCTCACGACAGCAGCTGCGGCAGCAGCAGGCTCCCCACCCTGCCCTCCCCCAGGGGTGGTAGAAAGGAGGCCTGGCCACCCCCTGCTGTTTCCTGACCTGGTGGCCAGGCCCAGTGTGACTGTCCCGGCAGCAGCCTCAGCCCAAGTTAGGCACCACGAGTATACATTTCTTTCCCATTTTCCTCTGGGGCTACTGGGAAGCTCCTGACGGCCCTGCTTGGGGATGCTGCGCCCCAACCCTCTGGGAGAGACCTGAGGGTGGTCTCTGGCTGCGTGGGCACTGCACCCTGCCCTGAGACAAGGCAACACCGTGTGGGCCACCTTTAATTCAGCGCTCACACTTGGTCTGTGTGGCCGGTGAGTCCTGGTCACACTGGGATGGAGGAGAGTGGCAGGGGTGGGGGGTGGATTTAACCCTGAACAGAAAGGAGGGGAGGGGCTCTGATGACTGAGCAGACACCATCTGCTTCGGCTGGCACGGAGGACAAGTGTGGTGGGACTCTCAAGCCCCAAATGGAGGAGACCAGAAGGGAATCTGTCAGAATCCTCTGGTTCAAACAATCAGGGTGCCCAGAGCCCCCAAAGGGAGAGCAGAGACTCAGGAAGAAAGGGGACAACGTAAAAGCCAAACAAGAACAGTGTAAAAGGGGGTGCATGTGCTCTCCAGGAGAGAAGGAAGGACTGATGTGGGAAAGGACACGAGGCGGTGCTCAGACCAAATGCCGTGGCTCATTCAATCCAATAGAACTGTCACCATATTGTGCCTTCCAGGCAGGATGGGCTGGGGGGGCAAGAAGGGGTGGATGGGTGGCCTCGGCCCAGGCCTCCCTCCCAACCTGCCAGGCAGATGATGGGAGGCTGCCCCCCACCACAAGGCAGAGCCCATCTGCCCCCTGGGAATCTGGGTGGCCTCATAAAGCATAACGAACATCGCTCCCAGTGTCCCCAGCTGGCACACTCCCCGGCCTCTCTCAGAGCCCTGACTCCAGCGAGTCACAATAAGCCTGGGCTAGCCAGCTGTAGGGTGGGACCAGCCGGGGCCACCAGCCCAGAGGTAAGGCATGGCAGCCCGAGAGCCACCTGAAGGGCCAGGTGGGAGGTCCCAGTACAGCGGGCTGGGCTGTCCTTTGCTGTTCATGCACACGCCAGCTCTGGAGGCTTCTGGCTGCCCTGAGGGACTTTGGTCAGCAAGCCTTAAAGCTCCACTGGGGTGAAGCCTCATTACAACACAAAACCCCACCCCAGTGGGGTGCTCCTGCCTCCATTGTCCAGGCAAGTCACTTCAGGCCTGTAAACAGCAGCAGAGGCCAGGGCAGCTTCGAGCCAGCAACCTGTTGAGAAAATTTCCCCAAGAAGGGCCAAATGGGCACATCGGAGAGGGGGGCTTCTTTCAGGGACAAGGACCATCAAGGAAAGGGCATTTCAGAGCCTGGGCAGTGGAGACTGGAGGCCTGTGGGGACACAGAGAAGGGGAGGGAGGGAGAGACACAGACCTGGGTCTGGGGTGCAAAGCCAGAGATGGTGGAGGCCCCGCTGATGGGAGTGCAAGCTCAGCCCAGTGCTGGGCACCCAGGATGGCAGCCTCAGTGTGGAAATGAAGGCACAGATTCACACATGAAGGGTGAAATGGGGGAAATGCTGGTTTTAAATGTGCAGGAGAGCAGGCCCCCAGGGATATGGGCAAGGATGCGCAGGGAGAAGGAACGCCGCTGAGGGCCCTCAGGTGCCTGATCAGGTAAACTGCAGCCTCTTGGGCGGGCGCTGTCCTGCAGGAACACACGCTGGCAACGTGGGGCTTGTCTGCCTCTGGCATGGGACATGAGCTGCCTTCTGGGAATGTCACTCTTGCATGGGACCTGGGGAGGGATCCTAATTTCATGGCCAGGAGAGGCCGACGTGGAGCGACCCCCTCTTTGGGCGGTGCATAAGAAGCATCTTAGTTCCAACTGGTGATGGCCTTGGCTGCTGAGGGAGCCTGGTCTCTGCCAAGCACCTGAGCGTGGCCCCGGTAGCAACCGAGAAAATCAGAAAATTGGGGGAGGACTTTTTTACTTCAGTTTCTCAGGTGACAGGACGAGAAGTTCCACCCTCAAAGCTGAATTTCTCTGTGGAGCCTGACGACCGCAGGAGGCCGTCCATGAGCCTCGATGGACAACAGATGCTGGCGATTCCCCCGGGGACCTTGGGTGGGGGTCTTCACTAATGAAGGTGCTGTCCTGCCCACTTCAGACATCTGGGGAACATCTGTCCTGTTCATCCCTCAGGCGCAGCACCATGGGCCTGGGTGACCAGCACTTAAAGTGCAGGCAGGAGTGACGTGACGTGCCCCCATCCTTGGCTTACCACAGCCCTGGCAGCTGAGCCCAACAGGCCACAGAACCCAGACGCACTTTGGGAGAAGGTCCACTTGGGTTCCCTTGGGTCTTGCTCAGAGAGGAGCCAAGCTCAGAGGCTCAGAGGCCAGGACGCCCATGAAGCCAGGCTCAGCACCAGGCAGGGCTAACTGGGAGGTAAAAGAGTGCAGACGGAGGCCACCTCTTCAGCTGCCTTGTCCTGAGCAACTGTGGTGGCAGGGCATCAAGACCTTCGCGCTGCATGGTCCCAGCCTAGGCCTGCTGGCAGCTCCCTGAGGAGTAGGCACCAGGAACTGGGCCAAGGTGCTTCTGTCTGCAATCTCTCCCCTCTGGGTAGGGGAATGACAAGCAGAAGCTGTCTCTGTGCTGTTATTCTGAGAGGGTCTGGGCCAGCTTGTTGTGTTTTAGAAGTTCTGCACTTTTCATTCGAGTGTCATAATACCCCAGAGAAGTGCACGCATCGTCAGCCTCTAAAGAGCCAAGCCTCCTGGTGTCCACATCCTTGTGCAATGCCTCCCCAGGAACCTGGACTTGAGTTTGTGCTTATTTATTTAACCAATGGAATGTGGTGACTTGGCTGGAGGCTAGTTCCAGGTCTAAGCCTGAAGAAGGCCTTGCAGCTGCTGCTTTTGTGCTGAGGACCCGGGGAGGGAGAGTCCCCGTACATGCAAAGAAGAGCAGCCACCCCAGCATCCCAGTCAGCCCACACCAGCTGAATGCAGCCACACAGGTGACCAACCACAAGAGCAGCAAACTATCCAGCTAAGCCTGCCGAGAATGGAGAGCCACGATTTTAAGCCTCAAAGTTTTGGAGTCATGCAGCCATGACAACCAAAACAGCCACCACCATCTTGTTGTAGAATCTCAAACCAGTAAGAACATCAAAAAACACCTTTGTATGCAAAACTGCAACAAGTGTAGCTATGGTGCTGCACAGTTCTGGTAGCCATTCCTCAGAAAAAGCCTCCAAAAGGACATCTAACTCCAGCAAGGGACTCCAAGTAGCTCTTGCATGACACTCTTCAAGAAAACAGTTCTCTTGATATGAAAGAGATATGCTGGAACTCCCAAACTTATGAACAGAATTACCCGGGGGAAAGGGGACTTGTCCTCCTCTCTTGGGATTCAGAGAACAAGAGTCACTCTTTGATTTGAATGAACTTATTTTGGACACCATAAAGACTACTACTTTATTGGGTGGGTACTACAGAGAGCCACACAGAACATGTATTTTTTAAAAACCTGAATACTGTAAGACATCTATGAATTTGAAGATGATGTAAGGCACTACATTAAGATACACACCTGGTACATCAACCTGGAAAATCAAAATCTATCAGTTGGGAAGGTGGAGTAGACAGTGTTGTATACCACATGTCACATCTTACCCATGAAAGCCTACAGCCCTGAGAACCAAGGCAGCTCACAGTGTTGCCCCACAGCCTCTTCCAGGAAATGCCAGTGAGCCCATCACAGCAGAGTGGGCTTGTCTATTTCTCTTGATTACAAACATATGCACACACACATACTTTTATATATATAAACATATCTTGATATAGATGTATTTTTAAAATGAGCTGCAATATCTTAAGAGTAATTTCTACAGCAAATAAATAGATCAGTTACTAAAGTATATACACATGTTATGAAGAAATGTCTGCATAAACTCAAGGATAAAAATGAAGGAAGACGACATGCAGGACTGCCTTTTTAAGGATGAAATGGAAGGGAAGATGTGGAGGAGAAAACACCAGACTGGATGTAGGTCGTGTCTCTGCCACGCAACTTCCCTCCCTGCCTCTTACTCAATAGATTTAATGGGTGCCTGTTACGGGCCAAGCATCATGCTGGAGGTGAACAGCCCCCAGTCCCTAGACAACGCAGTCGAGAGGAGAACACAAGTCACGTGTCAAGCCCTTCAGCCTTCTGTAAAACAGGAATAACCACTCCTACCTTGGAAAGCTGCTGTTAAGTGAAATACCATATATGAAATCGCATCATGTGGCATTATGCAAATTCCTGCCATCTCACATCTTTGTGCCTTATCTTTGCACCCACCCTCAAGGCTCGCTCAGTCATTTCGCAAATAGTAGATACAAAAAGTTAAACATGGGCATGAGGCCCTGCTCTTGAACCGCTCAAGACCTCACGTTTGCTAACAATGACCAAACAGCGTGTCGAGTGTTAAGGTCCAGGTGTGAACAGAATGTGCTGGGAGTTCGGAGACCATCGAGTATGTGACTCTGGTCAGGAGGAGGGGGAGTCGGGGACGGCCTCCCAGAGGTGATGCCACTGGAGCTGGCTCCTTCCCGCCCAGTAGGAATTCCCCAGGCCCAGTGCCCCGCGGGGCGTCACCGGGGACGGCTCAGGCCCGACAGGGGTTCCCTCTCCGGGGCTACTCCAAGGCCCCATCCCGCCCCGCTCGGGCAGCCCCCGCTGACCTTGAGCGAGGCCAGGTGGGCGATGTCGGGGCTGAGCTCTCGGAGGCAGTTGTCAGCAGCCGCCAGTTCGCTGAGCAGGGGCAGCGCGCCGGGGCTGAAGAGCGCGGCGGGGAAGGAGTCCAGGCAATTGCCGGTGAGGTTGAGGCTCTGCAGGCGCGGGGCGCAGCGCGCCAGGTCGGCGGGCAGCTCGCGCAGCCGGTTGCCGCTGAGGTTGAGGCTCTGCAGCTGCGGCAGCCCCGGCGGCTCGGCGGGGCCCAGGCCCTGGCCCGGCGGCAGCGCCTCCAGCGCGTTGCCCGACAGGTCGAGCACCCGCAGGGCGGGCAGCGGCCCGAGCTCGGGGCTCAGGCCGGGGCCCAGCGCGTTGCACCGGAGCACGAGGCTGTGCAGCTGCGGCAGGCCCTGCGCCAGACCCGGCCCTGGCGCGCGCAGGCTCCCGCAGCCGCTCACTTCCAGGTAGTGCAGCAGCGGCAGGGTGAAGAGCCGCGGCGGCAGCCGCCCACCGGCCGCCCGCACCCGCTCCTCCAGCCCGGGCCCCGTCAGCAGCAGCTCCCGCCGCCGCTCCCGCTCCGCCAGCTCCAGCTCGGGCCAGGCCTCCGACACAGCGGCCGCCGCCATCTCGCTGCCGCCGCCCGCCGCCCGCCGCCGCCCGCCCCGGGCGCTTCCGGGGCGAAGAGCGTCACTTCCTGCCTGCGCCGGAAGAGGCCATAGAGAACACGCCCGGCCGCTAGAGAGCCGCGCCGTGTGCCATAGAGAAGAGGGGCCTCCGCCGCGAGCGGCCTGGGCCTCTCCGCCCGTGGGAGCGTGGCGCGGGCCGCGGGGCGTGGGGCGGCGGAGCGAGCGGCCGGGCAGGGTGTGGGGCGGCTCGTTTAGCTTGGGAGGTTCTGCACCTTCCTGGAAGCGACGGGCGGGACGGCCCCTCGGGCCTGGCGGTGAGGGCTCCGCCGGCCGCCCCCGCCCCGGCGCTCAGGCGGGGTGGGCTTCGGTCTCGGCGCTCGGCCGCCGTCGGGCCGTGAGGGGCCGCCGCCGCCCCGTGCCCGGCGCCGCCCTCCGCGAGGCAAAGGCGCGTTCGCTCTCCCCGGGCTTTCTAGAAGGATTATGCGCGTGTAACGGCGGTGGGCCTCGGTGCCGGGGCCTGTGTGTCACGCACACGTGTAACGGCGGTGGGCCTCGGTGCCGGGGCCTGTGTGTCACGCACACGTGTAACGGCGGTGGGCCTCGGTGCCGGGGGCCGTGTGTCTCATGCACACACGTAATGGCGGTGGACCTCGGTGCCTGGGGTCTGTGTGTCTTATGCGCACACACGTAATGGCGGTGGACCTCAGTGCTGGGGTCTGTGTGTCTCATGCGCACACATGTAATGGTGGTGGACTCCAGTGCCTGGGGTCTGTGTGTCTTATGCACACATATGTAGCAGTGGTGAACTTCGGTGCCTGGGGTGTGTGTGTCTTCTTGCTTGCACGGTTTCTCTGTAGTAGATTTTTGGGGAAGAGTCCAGCAGTGCATGCTACTTGACAGGCTGGAAAAAAATGAATAGTTTATAGTAACCCAAACAGGAAACAACCCAGTGTCCATCAACGGGAGAATGGATAAATAAAATACATCACCACGTTGGAGCAAGTGCTGAACTACACACGACTGCACGGATGGTTGGCCACATCGTAATGTAGCGGGAGAAGGCGCGTCTCAGAAGAACACGTGTAGTATGAATCTGTGTGTGTGGTTTACAGCTATGTCCAGCTCAAGATTGTATTGTTCAGGACTACTGCACAGTCATGCGTAAATCTGTGAAGACAACCCGCTGTTAATACATTATTTCTGAACAGCAAGGCTGAATTTATTATCTTCCAAAGCAAGGGAGACCTGCAATCTCCCTGAATAGTGTCTAAGCAGGACTTGTATCTAATCTCCGTTAAACATTTTCTGAATATATCCCAGGTTGCAGAGACCTTTCTTGATCCAAAATAAGGGACTGAGGCAAAGATCTCAATCAGTGGAGGTTTATTAACCCAAATTTGAGGATGCGCCAAGGAAAAACATAAACCACAGACAAATCTGTAGCTGTTTTTCCAAAGGGGAATTTGGAAGTTTCAGTATTTAATGGGGAGTAGGGCATACAGAAAGGGAAAAAGAAGGCACGGGGGGGAGGTAGTGTTGGAAGTAACCCGCGGTGCCGTTAAGAAAGCAGTCAGACACTGCAGATCGTCTCGGCAGGGCAAAGTCCTTACTTCTGATCAGAAGGGCGCGTGGCGGCAGCAAGAGCAGCCAGCGCGCTGCAGGGAAGTTCTCCTTTTTATCCCTGACGCAGACCTATGGCTGTCTCATCCCATTGCGCAGGATTTTGACCTCACAGTCTTGTTCTTCCCGATCGGCTAAGGCGCGTTGCTAGGACAGGAAGGAAGGGGGTAGGGGGTGCCTACTGTAGTACTTGTTTACAGTTGGTGGGCAAGTCGGGCACAGAGTGTTACTCCCTGATACTGTGGCAGAAAAGATTAAGTCAAGGTTATCTCCCCCTACAGTAGTGAGAAAATGGTATGTCAACAGAAAAGAAGCCAAACTCTGTCAAATAACTTAAAGGGGTTTGTTCTGAGCCAAATTTGAGGACCATGACCCGGAGCCACTTCCAAGAAGCCTTGAGCAGGTGGACTCGCTGTGGTTGGGCTACAGTTTGGTTTTATACATTTTAGGGAGACAGGGGTTACAGGTAAAGTCATAAATCAATACGTGGAAGGCTTACATTGGCTTGGCCTGAAAAGGCAGGTCATCTCGAAGGGGGGGCTTACAGGTTATAGGTGGGTTTAAAGACTCGTTGACTTATAATTTTAAAACATGAAGCTTTGTCTACAGGTTTGGAATGTTTTTAGAGAAGGAATAGACAGGTCACCAGACATACTTGTTGTGTAAATTGAGGACCTGCAGGTTTGTCTTGCGTAGCCTCAGGCCTGTGATGAGTTACAGAGGACGTCTGCAAGAAGGGATGGGAGCCTGGTGAGGCAGGTTTGACCTCCCTTCTCATGGCAGACAATTTAGTTTTAGGACATCCTCTTGGCCAGGAGGGGGTCCATTCAGTCAGCTGGTGGGGGGGAAGCCTTTTATTTAATTTTAGTTCACAAGTTACATTCTTGTGAGACCAGGAAAGTCTATTATGCATTTTACGTAGGACAAGGAGAACGTTACAAGAGGAAAAGGGTGTGAAGGAATGTGGACGACCCTGGTGGGTGGAAGAGCGTCTGATTCTGCTTGTCTCTGTTCTGTGCCTGTGAAGATAAACTTGTGTGAATTAAAATAAAATCTTAAGCCCCCCAGCTGACTGAACGGACCCCCTCTTGGCCAAGGAGACCCCAGAAATACCCTCAAGCTGGGTTGCCGGCCATGAGGAGGGGGTCAGACCTGCCTCGTCACGCCCCCTCCCTCCTGGAGACGTCCTTTGTAGGTCACCACCAGGCCTAAGGCCCTGCAAGGCACAGCTCACACCACACCTGCAGGCCATAAATTTACGTAACAGATCACTTGGTATATGCCCATTGGCTTGTCTCTGATTAACAGACTTCCTTGTCTTAAAACATTCCAAATCTTTAGACAAACCTTAATTTCTTTAAGCAATTACAAATCAAAGAATCTTTAAACCCATCTATAACCTGTAATCCATGCTTCAAGATGTTCTGCCTTTTCCGGCCAAACCAATGTACACCTTCCATGTATTGATTTATGACTTTACGTGTAATTACTGTCTCCCCAAACTGTAACCCAACCACAGCAAGTCTACTTGCTCAAGGCTTCTTGGGCGTAGGTCTTGGAGCCATGGTGACACATACTTGGCTCAGAATAAACCTCTTTAAATTTCTTGACAGAGTTTGGGTTTTTTTTCCTTGTCACTTGTAATTTATTATTTGTGTGGAATTGAGCAGATTTTAGTTTTAGGAGCTAGATGTAGCCTGCAGACCTCAAGTTAAAGTTTGCATGTCCTTGCTTTTGGGAAGCCAGCAAGGAATTTCCTTAATGAATGAGCTCTGGGCCAGTCCTTCACAGGCGCCTGAGGCCTTCACCTTCCCTCTTGCATAATGAGTTGGGGGGTGGGGTCCTGAGGTTATTTTCTTGTACAACTTTTTGAAATGTGGTATAGACATTAGGCATGTCATGATTGAGTATGTATGGGAGGCAGAACAATGGTGGTCCCAAAGATGTCCATGTCCTAATCCCCAGAACCTGTGGATACATTCGATTACATGGCAAAGGGGATTTAAGATTCCAAGTGGAATTAAGATTGATAATCAGCTGATGTTGAGATCACCTGGGATCACCCTGCTAGGCCCAGTGTACTTACAGGGGTCCTTAAAAGCAGAAGAGGGAGGCGGGAAAGGAAACCAGGTGTAGAGCAGAGGGAACAGTACACAGCCCCACACTGCTGGCTTTGAGGGCGGGGGCGGGGCAGGAGCCAAGGCGTGCAGGCGCCTCTGGGAGGTGGAGAAGGCGAGGAAGTGGACCCCCCTCTAGAACCTCCGGAAAGGAGCCAGCCCTGACACCACCTGGATCTTAGCCCGTGAGACCTGTGTCAGACTTTTTATCTACAGAACTGTGAGGTGATAAATCTGTGTTGTTTTAAGCCACTAAACTTTTGATAATTTGTCACTGCAGCAGTAGAAGACTAATGCAGCACCATATTCTGAAATTATTTACCAGTTTTCGTTTACACTTTTTAAACCAGGCTAGTGAGGTGCGTATTCCTTTTTAATGATATGTAAGAATTCTCTTTTTGATACTCTGTTGGTTATAAATTATAAATATTTTCTCCCAGTTTTCCATTCCTTTACAGGTGTCTTTTGATGTTCAGAAATTTTTAATTTCAAGATAATCAAATTATCAACCTTTCTTTCATAGCTGTCCTTTTTTTGTGTTATTTTTAAAAATCCTTATCTAATTCAAGAACAGAAAAAAATTACATTGTATTTTTCCTATTGAAAGTTTTATGCCAGCTGAGGTGGCTCACACCTGTAATCCCAGCACTTTGGGAGGCCAAGGTGGAGGATCGCTTGAGGCCAGGAGTTCAAGACCAGCCTGGGCAACATAGTGAGACCCCACCTCCAGCGTGAGGTAGTGAGTGCCTGTAGTCCCAGCCATCGGGGGGCCAAGGCAGGAGCATCACTTGAGCCCAGGAGTTCGAGGTTACAGTGAACTATCATCGGGCCACTGCACTCCAGCCTGGACGACAGAGAGACTCTGTCTCTTAAAAAAGAGAAAAAAAAAAAAAAGCTGATAGAAGCTTAGAAGCTTAAAACCTTAAAACCACTCTACAGATCCACAAATATAATGCTGAATTTGTACTTATTTGAAAAGCAAGATACCGTTTTTCAAAGAGGGAAAAACGCACGAAGAGACTATGAAGTATAATCCTCCACTGGGCACAACGGGAGAACCTGCAGACCATTCTTAACTTATTCCACGGGATGGAATTGGTCCATAATTTTCTCTATACATAGCTTAGAACTGTTCAGCTTCTTCTGCAGCAAACCCATTTTGACAAACAACCTATTTTGGGGCCAGGTTCTCTCCAGGCCACTTAACATTCACTTTGCTCAGCAGTTTTCAGTCTGTTCCCAAGGTGTTGGGCTATGCTTGCATGTTTGTTAAAGTAAACGTAATCTACAAATTGCTTTTTAGTTATAATCTTGAAATAAAAGTGACAAAACATTTAGTGATCTTTTTATTATATGAATATACTCAGGTGAATTAACCCTTAAGCCCTAAAACAACAAAAATATATTATTTTATAATTCTGGTACTTGAAATAAAGACAAATAGAAAATTATGTTAAAACATTAAAAAGTTGCAAATTTTCATTAGAAGTATTTACATTTGTATTCTAATGCCAAATTTATAAATACAACTTTTAAATTAGATTATTTAATAGAATTCTTAAAATATGAAAATAATAGAAATAAATATTAAATATCCACAACATATTCATGAGTGAAAATTGAATTATTAGTGTTCCAAATTTAGATATTTATTTATGAATGGCCAACGGATCTTACAGTTCCTTTTAAATTTTTTATCCTTTATTCTTGGTCCCTTAAAGCTCTGAATAGCCACTAAATACTGCCAGAATCATTTCAACATAACACATGATTCTTCTGTAACCAGCAAAACAGTAACCTGTTTTAAATGAGCCCAAGTTTGTTTGTCAATCACCAAAAATGAAGTATTTTTACAAATATCTTCAAGTTACAATATGTAGAAAACATTACACGTTTATTTTTTAAAAGTTTTGATTGGAGAGAAAAGAATAATTCCTTAGTTAACTTTTCTCATTCTTCTTCTATTTAAAGAAGTGTTTTATCTGTACTTTAAAAGATTGAATGTGCCACATATCTTGAAACAGAAGGATCGTTACAACATCTTGGTATGTATTGCTGTCTATAAGTTTAGTTTTTCCCTGTCAACTTAAAAACTTTAGTAAGTATATTTTAAGGTATTCTTGTAGGTCTTATCTTACTCAGTATTCAGTCAACCAACCAGAAGGTATTGGTTTACCAAAAATGGAGATTAATTAATGCAAATCATGGTTACTAACATATCCAGGGAGTACACTGCTCAAATAGCTATTAGTTTTTATATATTTTGTTGTTTCACATGGTTGGGAATTAAAAAATATTTATATACTAATTGCATAATACAAATTTCATCAACCCCAAACATTTCTGACTAGCATTGTGAAAGTCTGCCCACCTAACACCCAGGAAGAAAGCATAAGCCCTGGTGACTGGGTGGGGCGGGGGAGTAGCGACTGTCCTTCAGTCTGCAGTAGGCGCGGCACTTGGGGAGCAGATGGTGACGGGATGGAAACGGTGTTTCCAGGCCTGTTGCAGACAGGCCCTGAGTCTGCCTATGGCGGCCTGGACAACGCATGTCTAACAAACTCCACTATGTTTATTAAACAGGTGTGGAGGTTATTCCATGCCAGAATCTAAATAAGGTTCCAAGAAAGGGCTGTTCTGACTGACACATGTGGTTGCTCAGGTGAGCACAGGGCAATCGGTAGAAAGTCATTTAACAGTGCTGTTTTTTTTTTAAGGAATTCAAAAGTGTAGAGGATTGGAAACACCTCTGAGCAAAGGCGACACGGGCCTACATCGGCGTCAACCTCAGTTCAGAGTGGGGACTGCAGAGTCGGGGTCAGGTGGGGGTGAAGTCTGTGGCAGAGACAGTGCTCCTTAAGAAGCATCTAGCAAGGTGCATGCTGAAGTGGGACCAATTCTCAGTAACTACCTTTTTTAGATTTTCCTTTTTACCTTTATTTCTTGTTATAGTGGAAACATGAGTTCTGCAGACACTGCAACCCTGCACTGTGACTAAGTGCACCGGGCAGAAAACCTAGCAGGCAGGGCCCACAGGGAAGAGGCGGCATGGTCAGACGTCCACGCATGCATCACTCTCCTGGGACACTGCCCAGCTTAGCCGCAGCCCTATGGAAATTCTATCACGTGTGACAGAGACCAATATGCACAAGGTTTATAGCAAATTTTTTATGGAAATCGCTCCAAGCAATTAAGAAAAGCCGGTGCTATGTGTGTGCTGGCCTGCCTGGTGGTCGCTTTAGTGCCTCCCTGCGCAGTGATCTCTGGCTGTCTCCAAACACAACGGTTACTCTTCTGTCTCTGCTGAAGGCCTGAGAAAGTTGGAACCTGAGAGCTCAGCACGCAGTGTGGGGAGATCCTGGCTCCGGGGCACAGGGTCTCTGGTCAGTCCCACACACGTTTGCGTGAGAGCTGTCAGGACACCGACACGCATGGGGCTGTGCGTGGCTGGGAGCCGGGGGCAGCGCAGCCAGGGTAGGGTGGGGTTGCCACGGCCAAAGAGAGTTCTCAGGAGAAATGGCTCAGGACCAGGAGACTCACGCAGCCCCGTGGAGACAGGAAAGACAATGCCTGCGGTGCTGTGGTGTCATCGCTTTGCGTACGTCCTGCCAGAGCTTTTACTCAGGCCTCCCTTTGGGGTCGGGATCTTGCTTCCCATCTTTGATGCTGAGGTGCCTGATTTGGCCACTGCTGGGCCTTTACCTGTGGTGCAAGCACAAGCGCTACATTAGGAGGCAGCTTTTACACATGGAGTGACACAAACCCTTGGCAACAGGGTGGGTGGCTTGGGTGACCAGACACTGGCAACAGGGCCCAAGGGGCCATGACAGTGGCTGTCACCGTCTCCAGGAGTCAGGGCTGAGCCTGGTGGGGTCAGCACAGTGGGCAGCGGTCACTAGTCCACAGGGGGCCAGGCTGACAGTGGCAAACATGAGCAGCAGCTGTGCTGGCCACAGCTGGAGATGCACACATGGGGGTACCAGGAAAGAGACGAATAGAGTTCAGAGGAAACACCTGGCACAGGGGAAGAAAGCAGAGCTGAGCCATTTACCCGACGATGAGCTCCAAAAATCCAGCTCCAGAAATGAAGAAAATGAACAGACACATGACTAGAGATTAATTTACTGGCTGAGTGACTGCAGGCAGGCCGCCTCTGTGAGCCTTTCGTTTATAGAAGAGGTCAGGTGAAGACACACTGGCATCAGGCGTGGCCCTCAGCACAGAGCCTGGCACAGGCTGGGCACCTACACACATTGCCACTCCTGTTTTACTATGTAGGGATCACTCCTAAAATAAAAGTTATGAATCTAAAGGTCTTTGTTCAAGAATAATTTTCTAATGAAAGATAGCATATTTTCTTGCAAGGCATCCTAAATCTGACATAAAATAGCTAAAATTATGATTTATAGTTCAGGTAGTGGCATTTTCTATGGGTCTACTATTTAACTTCTTGATTCTAAAAACTTTGGAGGCCAGGCTCAATGGCTCACACCTGTAATTTCAGCACTTTGGGAGACCGAGGCAGGAGGATCACTCAAGGCCAGGAGTTTGAGACCAGCCTGGGCAACATAGGGAGACCCTGTCTCTACCAAAAATAAGAAAAATTAGCCAGGCATGGTGGTGTGTGCCTGTAGTCCCAGCTACTCGGGAGGCTGAGGCAGGAGGATGGTTGAGCCCAGGAGTCTGAGGTTACAGTGAGCTATGACTGTGCCACTGCACTCCAGCCTGGGTGACAACGAGACCACATCTATTAAAAAAAAAAAAAAAAAAAAGACTTTGGAGTCAGCGAGGCAGAGAGTGTGGGAACCAGAGGGTGCGTCCTGGGCGTGTCCAGCCAGTCTCGTTCGTTACTACTGAATTGATGTCACCTGTGAAACACTTGGACCGAGCAGCCAGTTTGGTGCACGTGGGGAAGAACTGGATGCTCTTTTGAATAAGTCAAGATGGAGGCAGGGAGACCCCCGCCGCACCCACCCTTACCAGGCTGCAGCACCTGGGCCTTCTGCAGAACGTGTGTCTTGCGCAGGTTCATCGTGCAGCCAGCAGGGCCCATCAGGTGAGCTTTCCATGCCTGCAACGAAAGAGGAGGCCGAGGTGTGTGAATCAGGCAGCCGAGATGGGCTTGGCATGCTTCCACAGACCCAAGACAGCTCGCTGCGCCAGACGGAAACGAGAGGCAGCTACGCTGGCAGGAGCCCGAAGGATGGCTCTCGCCCGTGAGCATCCCTTGGGTTGTTCCTTAACCGCCTCTGTGTAGGGTCCGCCTCAGGAAGCACCTGGCTCCTACAACCTGGGGAACAGGTACTTCAGTGCTAATGTCTCTAAGCTCTACAGCAGGTGAGATGTTTTCATGTAAGAGTGCGAACGTATGTGTGCAGTTTAAGGATAAACAGCAGAACACCTGCACGAACACCACCCAGGCTAGGAAACAGGCTTCATGGGCTCCTCCTGCTGAGCCCGCAGCTCCTCGTGATGTTCCCAGCGTCTTCGTCTTTGCTTTTCCTTAGTTACGCCAGAAGCACACGTCCCTGCAGGGCATGGTCCTTACAGGGGCTTGATGTCCTCCCAGCCTGCTTCTCTCCCTCAAGATAGTCTGTGAGCTCGCTGCGTCCCACTGCTGGATAGGAACGTGCTGCCGCTGACTTGCCAAGCCTTCTGAACGCTTGGGGTGCCCCCAGGTTTCTCCCTCCTATTTAAACGAGGCCTCCCAGGGCCACTGCTCCAGCGCCCTTCTGCGTGCTGTTTCTCGCTCTCCAGATCGTCACATTCCCCACTTCTCCTGTCAGCCCCCTATCCCTGACGTGACGGTGCCTCCCCCTCAGGTGACCTGACCTCTCGGCAGCACGGGGCACACTTGCTCACCCCCTCCTTGGTGGCAAGTGGCGGCCTGCCCCAGGGGCCCCCATCTTTCCCCTTCCCCAGAGGGGGAGTCCCCCCGTCCACCCCTTGAATCCGGGTGATTGTGGCTCACTTTGGCCAATGGGATCGTGGCCGGGGGGAGGCTGGGATGAGCCCCTGCCATTGCCATGGGAGTGCCGCACCCAGGCTGGCCTGCTGAGGTTGGAGATGTGGGGAACAAGGCCACCCCTGGCCAGCCGCAGCCAGCAGCCCAGACACGCGTGAGCCCAGTCAGGATCGGCAGGGCCACCTGGGCCCTGCAGCCAAGTGCAGACGCTGCAGCAAGCCGGCTGTGCTCCGCCGAGCCGGCAGGTGAGCTGGCCGTCCTCCGTGATGGGCTGTGCTCACGCGGCTTCCTCCTGCCCACTCGCTTCTTCACCGGCACCTCTGCTGGTTCACCTTTTCCCTCCCATCTCCCCAGGCCTCAGCCCTCGGTCCTCTTCTGTTTGGGACAGCTCAGCTGGTGTCATGCCCTTCACCACCCCTCACACGCTGACAGACCCCACACTGCCACCCGCAGCCCCGTCTGTCCACGCGGGCGCCTCACGGGGCTGCTGGCTCCCCCGACTGCCACGGACTCCTCCATTCAGCCTGCCACTCAGCATGTGGGGAGGACTCCGTCGGCCCCTCAGAACTTGTCCAGAAGCCACTGCCTCTCACCACGGGGCTCCCCGCTTGCACCTGGTCCGAGCTGCCGATGCCTCCTGGTGGCGTCTCCTGCCTGCAGCCTGTTCTCAACTCCCAACACAGCAGCAAGAGCCACTGGCGCTAAACCCCGTCACTCAGATCAGGCCGCTCCTCTGCTCAAACCCTGCCGGGATTCTTCCTTCCACTCACTGCGAAGAGTAACGGTCAACAATTTTTCATTCCAATATTGCCTTTTCCTGCTATTTATGGTGTCCTTTGCTGAAGAGATTCTTAGTTTTTTTAAATTTAATGGCTTTATTATAAAATGTCAGTGTTTAAAAGATGCAGTCTAGTAGTGTTAAGTACATTCACGTTGTACTGCCGCCTGCAACCAATCTCAGGACTCCCTTCATCTCACAAAACTGCAACTCCATAGCCCAGAAGTTGTTGTTGATGTGACTGAATTTATCAGCCTCTTCCATCAAGGTTGAAGCCTTCTACGTCCTGTTTGAGAAGTCCCTTCCCATTCTGAAGTCACAGAGATATTCTCTTATCTGTATTATCTCCTAAGAGAGTCATAATTTGTCTTTCACTTCTGATCCTGAGTCTGCCTGTGACCGTCGCGTAAGCTGTGTGCAGGGCGAGCGTCCAACTCTGCTGTCCCTTCCTCACAGCATCACAAAAATTCCAGACCTACGACTCAGCATGTAAGGACTGTAACGTGGATATCATAACTATGTTCAAGGACCTAAATAAAAAGATGATTTTAATATCCATCAGCTGACGAACGGATAACAAAATGTGGAAAAAAGTTCCTACCAATACACGTGAGCACGTGGGCGAACCTTGGAAACACCGGGCTGGGTGAGACCACCCAGACACGAAAGGCCACACATCGAATGATTCTATTTACATGGAAAGTCCAGAACAGGCAAATCCATAGAGACAAGAACTAGATTGGTGGTTCCCAAGGGCTGGGGAGGGGGTTGGGGAGAAATGGGGTGACAGTTAAGCAGTGCCAGGTTTCTTTTGGGGTGATGAAAACATTCCAAAATTGTGCTGATGGTTGCACAACTCTATGAATATACTAAAAAATGTTGATTTCTATACTTTAAAAATGGGTGAACTATATGGTATGTGAATTATATCTCCATAAAGCTGTCTAAAAAAGATGATCTTAATGAGTGAAAAGATGGAGAATTGGGGCAGAGAAATAGAACCTGTAAAAAAAAAAAGCCACATGCAAATTCTAGGACTGAAACGTACAATACTAGAAATGAAAATTCACTTGACAGAGGATTGGAGACAGAAGGAGAAAGGGTCAAGGGACCATCCAACTAGAACAGAGAGGAAAAGCGACAGTGGATAATCCAGTGGCCCTGAGGACAACACCAGCAGCCTGACACGCTGCTGTGAGCGGAGCCCCTGCGGGGATGGGCGAGGAAGGGAAACACTGGAAGAGCTAATGGCAAAACAGTCTCCAAATGCAGTGAAAAGCACCAACTTTCGAGCAAAGTACTCTGATAATATTGATCAGAAACCACTGAAAGGTAGGGACGGGGAGGACGGGGGTGTGGACACACCCTCAGGGACCCCACGAGTCATGCACGTCCGCCAGTAGAGTAGGGCACAAGTGACAGGAGTCACCCTGGGCTACACAACACTAGGTCAGAGAGATCTGAGGTGCAGGCTGCAGCAGCAGGGCTTCCGCTGGCCTGCGCCCCTGAGCTTCGTGGACGGCCCACGGAGCAGGGGCTGTGGCGTCTCTGGGCCCTGAGAGTGGCCCCGGCTGACGGCCAGCAAGAGCTCGGGGACTTCAGTCCTATGACCACAGGAAATACTCTGCCAGCGCTGGAAGGAGCTAGAAGAGGATCGTTTCCCAGCAGAGCCCACAGGTGAGACCAGCCCGGCCGACACCTGGACTGCAGCCTCGGGAGACCCTGAGCAGAGGCCCCGCCGGCTGTGCCAGGTTCCTGACCCAAGGCAGCTGTGATGTTACCTGTGTATGCTGCTGAGTGTGTGGTGACGTGTACTCAGCATGGATAACCAGGATATGGGGAAAGTGATGATAAGGAGTATACATGGAAGAGGATATCAGTTCAAATCTGAGTCTGGGGACAAGCAAGGGAGGACAGAAGGGCAGATCCTAGCTAATTTTAGTATTGCTCCCAGTAGGAAACAACAGACAATGACCAAAAAAGAGGGGACTCTGGGTGTTACGTGCAAGTATCAGTACAGGTGACAATTAGCGTGACAATACGAGGGCTCCTGAACTCTAAAGATAAACAGAGGAAGAGAGTGTGTCTGTGCATGTGAGAGCTGCTTATATTTGGGGAAAAAAAGGGAATGATGTATCATTAAAAAAAAAAAAAAATTCATCCTCTTCGAGGAGGCCAAGAGGTTGAGTAGGGCAGGGATGGCAGCTTCAACCCGGGCTTCTTTGAAGATGCCTGATTACAAACTTGGAGACATGTATCTTATATAATTATAGAAATTAATTTTTTAAAATCCCCTAAAAATTGAATATAAAATGAAACAAATGAACCTAACTGTGTTTACAGTTGATGGCACAGCCAACTGCAATTCTTTCAAATGATTTTAAGACAGAGCCATTGGACTCTACGTCCCCAGTAGGACATGCAGTCACGACAAGTGGCACAAGCCTCAATTCCAGCAGCCACCTCACTGCCGTGGTGGGTGCTGCTGTTCCAGGCTGCCCTACGTGCAGAGTGGGGCATGGCTAATGAATCGTCTGCCATACTCTACTTCTGTGTCTGCGGGGCCTCTGGGAACCAGGGCTCTTGGGATGGAAGAAAGGAGACACAGACATAAGAGAGACGAATAAACGATGTAACTCACGTGCACAGCATTTCTTCTGGCTCCTAGCAACAGCGACCCACCCGGTAGCAATGAGCATGTACGGCCCCCAGTGCTGTCTGCAAACATCAATTCCTGCTAAAGGGAACAGCCTCCTCCACGAGATGGCTGATTCCAGGCTGGGGCGGAATGTACCAAGTAGGAGGAAACTGTCTGAGGCTATGTGGGTCATACCAGAAGCCTCCGGAGCCTAGAGAGGGCATAAATCACACACCACTAGGGACAGTGACTGCAGTGATTCGAACACATCAAATAGTTTAAATCCAAAACAAAAACAAATTAGCTACCACTGGAAGATACCAGTGACCCAACTTACTATTTTGGAAACCCATAAACAAAGGAAAAGAATTAAACCTTTATTCTGCCTTTCAGTACAAAGTCTAACCCAGGGTAACCAAAGAGCAGATAAGCTTCTGCTTAAAGAAATGAATGAAGCAAAGGAACGAAGGAGGAAGGACAGAACGAGATCACTGAGCCTGTGCGATCCCTGACGAGCTAGTGGTCTCGCCTGGGCACCAGCAGCTACTACCACCACACGTACCGCATGCCTCCTGAGGGACCGGCCCGCCGCTGCCTGCGAAGGAGCCACACCGAAAGAAGGAAAGTCTAACCCAGATGCCTCTGATGAGGCCCACAGATCCAACCCCCATTTTACAGGAAACTCAGGGGACAGAGGAACACGTTCAACACCTCCGTGGGGCACAGTCAGCAAGTCCGGATGATGGAAAACCCTATAGAACACATGGCCTCCTTTCCCCATCAGAGAAACTATAAGGAGAAAGTATAGGAGAATGAGCCTGTTTAACACATCAGTCACAATATGTGAGCCTTCTACGGATCCTGGTAAGCAAATGCTTCCGACATTATGAGACACCTGACACTGTGAACGAAGCCTGGAGGGCTGAGATAAGGCTCTCGTGGCTATGTAGCAAAGTGCTTATTCTGAAAGCTCTGCACGGGAACATCTACGGATGAAACGGTGTGCTGTCTGGGCTTGCTGCCGTGTAACATGGGAGGGAGCGTGTGGGCGCAGGGTATAGAAGAAATTAGACTGGCTAAGTCGATAGTTACTCAAGCTGGGTGACTGTACGTGAAGGGTTTCTTTTACTCTTCTGTGTACTTTGTGATACATTTGAAATTTTCCAACAGAGGAGAGAACTGGATAACTGAGCAGAGACACAGGGCTGGGAGAGTGGCTGGGGCTGGACTGTCTTCCCTCTGGTATGTGAGTTTTCTGTCGTCAAGAGGAAGCTGCAGAGGATTGCTGCTTTGAGCCACCTTGCTGGTGCCCTATCCCAGGAGGCAGGGGCAAGGAGATACCAGCAGCAGGATACAATGGGTGTACTGCAGGCAGCAGGAGTCGTGGAGGGTGGAGTGAAAGTTGCTTAGCCAGACCCCGTCTCCAAAACCGGGCTCTGAGCAGGCCCCCAGGGCTCGGCATCCACTGCCTGGCAGCAAGAGGCCATCTCCACCATCGTGTTAGACAGAGAGCAGAGAGCCACAATGACAGACATGGAGCACTGGGTCCCTTAGTCCGGCCTTGATGCCTCCAGCGCCAGAAAAGCAGAACATGTGAGGAAAGACAGGGTGGTCATGGAAGAGTCTGCCCCCTCCCCACCAAGCCTGCTGGGTCACAGGTATAGCTTGCACTGGGACAGGGAGGAGAGCTTGGATAGGAAGTACAACTGTTAGACCAAACTCGGCTAACTTATTAATCAAAAGGGATCAGAGTTTTATAGAACCTTGTCAAGATGCCATTTAGGGCTCAACGTCCAGATGAAAGCAATGACCAGAACAAAATAAAACCACTCCATGCTCATATCCCAATGATTTGAGACTCCTTGAATAAATGTTTACAAATGTTATGGAAGGAAATCATGTGAACACATAGGTAAATGGAGTAACTGTTTCCTAAATATGCAATGTGTTTTACTTTGGCTGTGGTCCAGCACTAACAACATCGTGATCATCATCATCATCAGGTGTATTAAATTACTTTCACGTTGCTCCCTTTCCTGAGTTAGGGTCTCACCTCTTCTCCAGGTGTGAAGTTCTCGTGGCACAAAGGACACCGGTTTGCCAGCTTCTCTGATTTGGCAGCTGAAATGATTCCAAAAAGATTTTGTTACTCTTATGAAACTTGAATGACAAGGGGAAAAACAGGACACATCACCTGCCTGCCATATCACCCAGCCCTTGCCAACGCCCCACCGGCAGCTGTGCTTTCTCCAGGGAGGACATCTGGTGACCAAAGGGCATGGGAGCCTAAGAGGCACTCACGGTTACAGTCCTTTGTTTTTATGTGTCTGGGCAGCTCTTCCTTTAAAACAGCCTCACTGCAACGGTAGCACTTCCCAAACCTGTCTTTTTTGTCACATTCTGTCAGCAGGTGCTCTGTTAGGCTGGAAATCTCAACCACCTGGATTTTGAAATACAGAAAAAAGCATGTTGCTGAGAATGCTTGAGTTGCCTGCCACGGCCCGCTTGCCCACGTGTTCCCTGTGCTTATACAGACCCAGTACGGGTTTTCTGTGCCACCCATGTGTGAAGGCAAGCTGCAGTCTTTATCTTTGGCACTTGTCCAGAGCATCTGGACTCATTTATTATCCTTCCCTGAAGACCCCATGTCCTTCCTTTCCTGTCACTTTAGCATCATATAAAGGTCACTCCTAGGGGTGGGGGTGGGGAGAAGTTACAAATTTGAGTGTGATGCTTGTATTGGGGGCACAGTAGCTCAGTGGTTAAACGTGCAGCCCTGGGTTCAAATCCCGGCTTCTCACTGTTTCTAAGAATGTGCGTAAGGAAGAGTGCTAAGAGGTGGCCTTGCCACTTTGGCAGGAATAACTTTTCAGCGCCCTATAACTTCATGCCACAGGATTGCACATTGCCGGAGATGCCAGCCATCCACGCTGGGGATTTAAGTGTGCGCTGCTAATCTGAGGAGTCGCTGCTCAGAGGGTAGGATCTGCCCAAACTTCCCCGCAACTTGGAAGAGTCCCAAGGTAAATGAAAGTTCATCCTCCTCTCAGTTTTCCTTCTGTACTAGGAGAAGGTGCCATGGTTTGGATATGGTTGTTTGTTCCCACCAAATCTCAGGTTGAAATTAACCCCCAGTGTGGTGGTGTTGGAGGCAGGGCCTTGTGGGAGGCATTTGCGTCATGGGGGCTGTGATACTGTGGCTGATATGTATATACGGGTTTTCATCCATGGGTCTTGGGTTAAAGCTCCCATAGCTCTTGTCATGTTAGGATGCTGTAGGCCTCTGAAGCAGAATCTCTCTCTGACCTTCTCCTGCCCTCCTTTCACTGCCCAAGGCAGGATTCTAATGTGATTGTGGGTCATAGGACTCTCATTCCAGAGAGAGTCCTGCCCCACACCCAGGAGGAAGGATGCTGCACAGAGAGGCCAGGAAGAACCTGAACAGATGGGCCTTGCTGGGTTTCCCCACTCAGTCTATTAGTATTAGATTGTACCCTTTTGTCCAGTCATATTTCTACATGGTTGTCAATCATGCCTATCCAACGAAGTCTCCATAAAAGGCCCAAGAAGACAGGGTTCAGGTAGCTTCTGGAGAGATGAACACATGGAGGCTGACAGGAAGGTGAACAAGAACTTATCCATGTGCTGGGAGGGTGGTGCACCCTAACTCCAGGGGAACAGAAGCTCCTGTGCTCAGGACCCTTCCAGACCTCGCCCTATGAATCTTTTCATCTGACTGTTTACTTGTATCCTTCAAGATATCCTCTGTAATAAATTGGTAAATCTAAGTTGTTTTCCTGAGTTCTGTGAGCAGCTCTAGCAAATTAATCAAACCCAAAGAGGGGGTTGTGGGAACCCCAACTTGAAGCCAGTCAGTCAGAAGTTCTGGAGGCCTGGACTTGTGACTGGTGTCTGGGCAGGTTTGGGGAGGGTGGCAGTCTTGGGGACTGTGCCCTCACCCTGTGGGATCTGATACTATCTCCATATAGGTAGTGTCAGAATTGAATTGGAGGGCACCCAGATGCTGTCCACTACAGAACTGACCGATTGCTTGGTGTGTGGGGAAAAACCCCCACACATTTGGTCACAGAAGTCTTCCATGTTGATTGTTGTAGAACAAGACAATAGAAAAAACTCTTTGAGTGTTTTTAATTTCCTCTCACAAGGCAGATCCCTCATGAATAGATTAATGCCCTCCCCCAGGGGTGAGCGAGTTCTCTGCTCTATTAGTTCTCTCAACAGCTGGTTGTTAAAAAGAGCCTGGCACCTCCCCCTCTCTCTTGCTTCCTCTCTGGCCATATGATCTCTGCACACCCTGGCTCCCCGTAGCCTTCCACCGCGAGTGCAAGCAGCCTGAGGCCCTCCCCAGATGCAGATGCCCAAGCTTGAACTTTCCAGCCATCAGAATCATGAGCCAAATAAACCGTTTTTCCTTATAAATTACCCAGCCTCAGGTATTCCTTTATAGCAACACAAAACAGGCTGAAACAGAAGGCCCATTGCATCAGAGAAGAGATTAAAAATTTAGGATAGGGAAACATTTCTTAAACAGGACACAAAATCCATGAACCATAAAAAAGACTGGTAAGATGGACAACACTAAAATAAAAAACTCTGTTCATCAAAGGACACATTAAGACAACGAAAATGCAAGACATAGAATGGGAGAGGATGGTCACAACACATACACCTGACAAAGGGCTCATCTCCAGATGTACAAAGAATGACTACAAATCAACAACAAAAAAGATGGACAACCCAATTTAAATGGGCAAGAGACTAGAAGGTGCTTTACAGATGAGGCCAGCCAGTGGCCCATGGACAAATGGACACTTGCTCCACCTCACTGTCATGGGGAACCACAAACTGAAAGCCTGCCAAGTAGCACAAAGCACTGCCACAGTGGTGCTGTGGGCACTGGGCCGCTCTCACAGCTGTTGATGGGGCTGAGCTGGCACCACCCTCTGGAGCATCACTTGGCATCAGCTCTATAGCTGGGCATCAGCGTACCCATCAGCGTAACCCACAGCCAGGCACAGACCCAGGAGAGTGACCCACGTGTGCACCAGAAGACGCAGACCAGAACATTTGCATAACATGTTATGACTGTTATTCATAATACTCCCAAACCGGACAAACCAGATCCCATAAACAGTACATGGATGAATAAACTGTGGTCTATTCAGACAATGGACACTATAAAGCAAGAAAACAGATATGACACAAAATGATCACACATTGTATGACTCTTTCTATCAGGCTCAGAGAGCAGGAAGTACTACTTTGTGGTGTCAGAGCTCAGGCGCTAAGGAGAGTGGGGAGGAGCCAGGGGCAGTGGAGACAGTGCTTCCTGTGTGAGAGCTCCTGAGCTGTAACACTTAATGACTTATGTCCGTCTGTAGCTGTGTGCTATGCTTCAGTGACTTTTCTCACAACTTTTCCTCTGAAAATACTAAGACTTGGGAAATCTTTGTGATTTGGCCTTTCAAAAGCTGATGATCAAGCTCACATAGTAGCTGAGGCCCACTGTGCCCACGGCCTGACCTGTTTGCAGTGGTTACATCTGGCCAGCATGAGACAGTGCTTCCAGTAGTGGAGATCCAGGCCTTCCTCTGTGAAGGATTCACTCCTTTCCCCACAAAAAATACACAAACTGAAAGGAAACAGAAAAGTAGGAAATGAAGGCAAAACTCTAGTTCAGTAACTAGAGTAACTCTGCTCCCACCTCATGAGCAAACTCCTACCTTCCCCAATCCCAGCAGTTTCTACACTGCCTGTCACCCTGCATTGCCCGTCTGCTCTGGGGCCGGCTGGGCCTCCCTGGAGGGACGGTGGCAGAGGCTGGAGGGGCCACCTGTTAAAGCGCCCCAAAAAGAGTCTTCACCCAGCAGGTGTTTGAAATAAATTAGCTTAAGATCCCTTCAAATTCTAATTTAGCATGATCAAACAGAAGGGATATTTTAAGTCACAAGAAAAAGACAAAGACATTGCCCTTAAATTCCTTGTAGATTTGTTTTGGCCACTATACAGCAAAAAGTATTTTCCTGCTATGGTATTTTGTGTCTATAACAGCAATTTTGGCAAATAGGCTAGTAACTTCTGTTCGGGTAAAGACGGAAAGTTATCTTGACTTACTCAGAGTTCATGCTGATTAGTTTAGAAGGCAATTTTCCTAGCCTTTAAAATTGCTGGAAAGAGCCAATTAATTTACATAATCACAATGAACCAGGGAGAATATATTTATTTTCCAGTGTTTCGATGTGGTTAGTCCCCTCGATCAGCTCGACTCACTTATCTAAATAGTGGTGGTCTGGAATTTCTGGAGCTTCAGGCGGGGCTGCTTTCCTTCCTTGAGTGTCTAAAGAGATTAAAAGGAAACAATTTAAATGACTTTTTGTAGAAATTAATTTTCAAAATTTTAGTAACCAGTTTGAAAGGAACTATACTTTAAAAACATCATATAAGTTAAAAGGGTAGTATCATTTTACATTCAGCTCTAAAACATCTGCAGTGCAGTAGGTCTTCAACAGATGTTTGCTGAACCAACAAAAGTGGAGTTTCTGGAGGGCATTTACGTACCCTGATTCTTTGGCTTCACAGCATCACTTTCTTTTTCCTAAGACACAAAAACAGAAAGGTCAGGGAGAAAGGGCTGCAGTGTGGGCAAGAGTCTAGCCAGGGTACGCTTTGATCCTGAAAGCACGTTCCTGGGTTTTGTTTTAGAATTTCTATCAACAAATAACAAAGCTTTCTGAAAGAGGTCTGGACACTCCCTCCCCTGCCTTTGCTTGTAAGCCCCTCCCCCTCAGGCCCTCAGCCCCACCCCCCATGGAAACAGCTCTGAGGCCACCAATCTCCATGTCGCCACTTGTCACCATCCTCTCACGTGGCCTCTCAGTGGCTCATGAGGCGGTTGGTTCCCTCTTCTCACTCTGGCTCCCAGGACACCTGGTTCCCCCACCTTCACTGGCTGCTCCCTCAGACACACCGTGGCTGCCTCCTCCAGGACTCTGTGCTCCAATCTCTCTTCTCTTCTGCTGTGCTACTCTAACGGCCTCTTGTCCAGTGCACAAGCTCCTCTGTGCATAAACTCCACGTGTCTACAGCAAACCCACTGCTCTCCCTCTCAAGCCTGCTGCTGCTCAGTCTTCTCATCTCAGATCACAGTGTCCTGTCTTCAGCCATTCAGGACACGAAGAAGGCGGAGAGCTCTGACTCCTCTTTCGAACCTCTCTCAGACCCATCAGCAAGTCCTGCAGGCTCTACTTCCAAAACACACCCAGAATCCAACCACTTCTCACCACTCCACGGCCAGTACTATGAACAAAGCTTTGAAAAGGATCTCCCCGCTGCTCCTAATTCAGGGGCCAGAGGGACCCTTTAACACCTCCATAAGGTGACTGATTTCTGTCCAAAACCCTTGATGGGTTTCTAAGCTACTCTTCTTGCAGCTCATCTCCAGTGTCCGCTGCTCCCTGTGCACCAGCCGCACAGCTTCCCTGTTGTTCCCTGAATGTGCCAGGCCTGTGCCCGCCTTAGGGCCTTGCGACTTCAGCTCTCTGCTCTGTCTCATGACTCAAGCCCGCTCCACCAGCCCCCCGGGTCTTCGCTCAGCGAGGCCGCCCCAACCCCACTGTTCCAACTTGTGCCCTCCCCTTTCACAACTCCCATCTCTGCTTGGGTTCTCTCCGTAGCAGGCACTGCTGTGTCACACACTGCGTGTGTGACATCCCCTGCTTTACTCTGGGACTGCTGGTCTCCACTATGGGAACTGAAGGTTCTTGAGGGCAGGGATTTTTGTCTGTCTTGTTCACTGCTATATCCCCAGGACCTAGAATAGTGACGGCACACAATGAGTTTTATCTGTAATAAATATTCTTTGAATAAATGAACGACTTAGGAGTTAGAAAATTCTCTGTCCCCAGGTGGACTCCTGGGAGCAGCGGCAGGCACCCTCTGCTGGGCCTTCTCTGCCCATCTCTCCTTGCTCTTCCCTCCTCCAGCTCAGGTATGCTAACCATGCAGGTAGAGTTCTACCTTATGGTGTGACAGGAAAGGTTCCCTCCTGGCTACAGAGCTGCCTTGCTGACCGCAGGGTTGTCCTGCTAAAGTTTACGGGGCCTATGGTCACGGCTGCTCTGGGGCCGGGATCTCCCATTGCAGCTTCTGAGCTGCTCCACAGTGGCGCTCGCAACCTTGAGAGACACTTTCTCAAATTTTCTTCCTGCCCTTCAGCCTCTAACCACGCCACAGTCTCCGTCGTCGACACTGAAGACTGCCAGGCAGACCAACCGCTTGCGTCTGAGGGGTTGAAGGGACTCCGCTGACTTTCAGTTCTAAAGGTAGCAGGGACAAGTGGGTTGCCCAACATCTAGTACTTAAATGATGTGTTACAAACATGAACACCACCTGCTGCACTTATAGAAAATTAAATTTTAGGCTGGGTGCAGTGGTTCATGCCTGTAATCCTAGCTCTCTGGGAGGCCGAGGTGGGAGGATTGCTTGAGGCCAGGAGTTCGAGACCAGCCTGAGCAAGAGCAAGACCCTGTCTCTACTAAAAATAGAAAAATTAGCTGGGTGTCATGGTGCACGCCTGTAGTCCCAGCTACTTGGGAGGCTGAGGCAGGAGGACCGCTTGAGCCTGGGAGTTTGAGGTTGCAGTGAGTTACGATGATGCCACTGCCATCTAGTCAGGGTGACAGAGTGAGATTTTGTCTCCAGGGGAAAAAAAAAAAGAAAATGAAATTTTACATGATAGTGAGTAATTTCTCTCAAACCCAACCAACTGAAGATGAAAAACACATTTGACAGTATGATTTTAGAACTGGAAAAAGACTTAACAGATTAATATTAAACTTCAAATGGGGCTCACGTGATTTACATACCTAAAGAGTAGAGAAAAAAATCTAACAAAAGTCCTTATTAATGAGAGATGGGTTTGTATAATTTGCAGGGAGACAATATACACAGAAGGCCAAAAGTTAGTTTCAGTTTAAAATTTTACCTTACCTATGCAATTAGTAATTGTTAAAACCTTTTTTTTTGAAACTCAGGAGCAATCAAGCCATTTTAAAATATTTTGTCATTCTCACAAGTTCTGGAGATGGTGGTGGTGATGGCTGCATGACAATGAGAATGCACTTAATGCCACTGAACAGTGCGCTTCAAAATGGTTAGAATGGTAAATCTTATGTTACATGTATTTCATCCCAATAAAAAAAGAGAAAAAACGATGTTGTCAATCTCCTGTGAGGCCTCCGCCAGTTCCCGTCGCGGCAGCAGGCCAGCACCTCCTCTGCGGGCGCACACTTGCTGTGTCTCTCCCTTGTCTGCTCCTCCCTGGAGCACCGGGCCCACGAGGATGGGCCTCTGCTTTGCTGCCTTCTAGAGCCTGGACGGTGCTGCGCACAGAGCCGGGGCTCAGTAAACACCGCGCCAATGAACAGGGACTGGCGAAGGCGCTCTAGGAGAGCTGTGTGGGGAGCGTGCAGTCTGTCAGCACAGGTGACCCGGGACACAACAGCTTCTGAGGTGGCGCTGCACCAGTGGCCACAGCCGTGGGGTCCCGGGCGGGGTGGGCGCAGTGTGCGTGAGTCAGTCTCTTTAGTTTGCTATGGTTGTTTCCTCACGTGCGTACCGTTAGGAACAATAACGAGTGTGTGCTGACCCGCTTCCGAGGTCGCTGCGAATCTCCTACGTGAGCCAGGGGCCCGCTCCTGGTCCCAGGCCCAGCAGCCGCCTTTTCGCCCCCTGACTCCTTTTCTGGTCATCATTCTGACACTCTGGCATTTTGCCATAGGAAGTTCAACATATATTCAGGCTTATTTTCTTGTTTTCCCATTCTTATCCTTTTTTTAAAAAAAAATTGTGGCAAGAACACTTACTGTGAGACCTGCCCTCTTCACAGCTTCCTCGGGGTGCTGTGCAGTGGAGCTAACTGCAGGCAGGGCTGCCCCGCAGGCCCCAGGACGCATTCATCCTGCACCACGCAAACCTTAGGCCGTTGAATGGCAGGTTCCTGTTTCCCCACCTTTTCTTTTTTTTTTTTTTTAATTTCTTGTCAATTCACTCAGTTTTGCAATATGACGGATCCCCACCTTTTCTTAATTTTTTTTTTTTTTGGAAGAAATTTTCTTTCAACTTAAGGAACTTAATCACAAAATTAGTGTTATGAAACTAATTTAATCCCAGAAGCAGGGCAGTTGAGAAGGAACACACTTATATCCAACCAAACAATATCTGACCCCACTAAATATAACGCCTCCCGTAGGCTTATGAGTCAGGGCTCACTGCAGTAGAACATTAACCTGACACCTTCCTTTTTTAATGCACTGAAGCCAGGTCTTCATATTCCAGCTTACTTTTCTCCTTTGCCCCTGAAGGTGGCTGGGGCATCGTGGAGGAGAGGAGTTCTGAGCCCCCGAGCCCCTCTCTGAACACCAGCAGCAGCTCGCTCCAGTCCTGACAGGAGAGGGAGCAGGCAGAGCACCCAACATCTGATTCCAACTACCTAATGAGGACTTCTTTCATTTACCCCAAAACTAATTTTTAAAAACAATAAAGAATAAAGATATCTATTTGTGTAATCCCATGAAAAGTAGATCAAGTATGTTATGGATCTATATAACAAGATAAATTTCAACTAAAACCATATTGGTGAAAGACGTGTTAACTTCCAACCTGGACTTCGGCCTGAATTTCTTTCAGTGCTGCCAACTGCTCCTGCAAGGCTTTTATTTCTTCTTTCCTTTGTTTTTCTGCTTCTTCTGTAGCTGCTTTTTTCTGTGCCTGGTAAGAAAATTATTTTTCCATTAGAATAGCTTTTTAGGATAACCTTAGAAATTGGGAGACAAATTATGGCCTATAAATTATGTTTGTTATATAATATTCACTAAGATTAATAGTATAATTAGGGTTAAAAGTAAATTTTTCAGATTAATTTAATAAATGTTTACTGGTAGATAAAACTGCAAATGTCCTTGTGGCTATTGTTGTTACTATTTACAGCTTGGGAGCCTAAGGTTCTCACAGGTAAAGAGAGGAAGTGCCAGGATCTGAGCTCCAGGAACCAATATGCTTAGCCAGTATGCCTCTGCTTCCTGTATAAATGGCTCCTTAAGATAATTTTTTGTTTATTCATGTACCGAGTAACTTCCTAAACATAGCATTAGATCATAATTTCATGAAGATTAACTTACCCTGATTTCAGCATCTGTAGGTCTGCCATCTATTTTAGCAAATCCCTCAAAAATCGTTTTGTAGAGAACATTCTTGCGTGTGTTGTTGTCGTCTGGAGGAAGGTATTCTAGAATAAAAGCCTGGTGCTGTTTATACATGTCCAAAATAATTCTCACCGCTGTTTCTCGAACCTCATAGACTCTGTGCTCCAGGGCACTTACTGAAAACTAAAAATAAAGTGGGAGGGTTTCTTCTTGTTACGGATCCTTAAAATAACAAAATCAATTTCTTTCAGCATAAAAGAAATATAGGTACATCATAAAAATTTGAAAAATAAAGAAAAGAAAAACAAAAACAACAGGCGCAGAATCCCACATATTAAAACACAGAGCATTTTCCTTAGTTGGCCTTACATACTTAGCTGAACTCATGTTGATGTTCTATTTCTGTTTTGCTTTTTTCCACTTAACATATTAACAAGCATTTTTAAGGTTATGTCCTTTTATAAACTTCATATTAAGTATTACAAAATATTCCAAACATATACAAGAAAAAATATAATGAACTTCATGGATCCACTGTCTAGATTTAACCAGTGTTATGACTTCACCATTCTTGTTTTGGATCATTTATTCTTAGGAAATAAAGCACTGTGGCTATGACGCGGCTCCCTTTGTGCATCTGTGGAGGCGTCCACTCCCCTGAAGCCGACGTGTGTGCTGCCCCCGTGTCTTTGTTTAATACAAAGTGCACGTGGCCCTAAGTGTGAGTGTGGGTGGACGTGTGCAGTTCAACATTACGAACACAGCCTGTGCTTATCATTCGGAAACCTTTTTTCCGACTCAACATTACCTTTTCAAGATCTACGCACATGCCTTTATCTTGATCTATTTCTTTCATTTCAACTGCTCTCTGGTGTTCTGTCACAGGAACATATCATTATGTGTCCATTCCCAGGTGACACCAACGTGCTTAGAAAATCGACACCTCCCCGACGGTCCCTGGGCCTCCTCACCCCTGGCAGTCTCAGCCTGAGCCGGGCATTGCCGGTCACGACACCACCTCCGAAAAATCTGATCGTTGCTTCCTACCTTTCCAGGCCACTTTTCTCTGTGCTCCTTCCCTGACAATTCTTCAACCCCAGAGGACCTTCAGTCCGTCCCCACCGCCTGCTGCCACCTTCCCACCACCTGTCATCGCCCACAAGCCTTCTCGGCCCTCCGTGTCCAGTTTGGGCTACGCAGGCCACCACTCCAGCGCCCTCCGGCATTCATGCGCACCCTCAGGATCCTGGACCCCTTCTCCTTCCCTTGCATGACCAGGTGAAAGTGAGCGTGCCTGCGGACTACAGAGGCAGGCCGGCTGGCTTCACTTTAGACTTCCGGCCGTGCACACCAGGGCCCGGTGCTGCGCAGCAGTTCCCTGTCAGCCCACTCAGACCTCAAGGTGAGCCTTCCCTGCTCCCTTCTCACCTCCCCAACCGCCACCACCCATTCTCGGCTTGGAGCTGCCGCCTCCCGTGATGAGCACGATGCCCTGCCCCGTCTGCGGCCAGCCCTTCTGCCGGGCAGTAAGCCCGGTGCCTCAGGCCACTTGAGGACTCGGCTCCTGCTAGTCCCCCACGCCCAGCTCCTACTTTCATCAGTTCTTCCTTCTTCTTTACCATTTGGATCATGCCTACCAGCATTCAGATGGACCAAAACACGACTGTGTGCTCAACAAACCAGCTTCCTTCTCTTCCTTGGTGCTCAGCTGTCCCACACTTTTCAGTCCCTGGCAGTGAGTACAAGCCATCTTGGTCAATGGGAACATGGGTGGAAGAGGCTTAACCCACAACAACTTCCCACTCATAATCCTCTAGTCATGTTCCTTTATTCAGGAGCCTTGGAGGTCACATGTGGAGGCTGGTGGCGTCACACTTGAAGAACACTGAGTTCCTGGATGACTGCACGGAGCAGAGAACCCTCTGTCCTTGCAAACTGCACTGGACCATGACGAGAGAGAGCAATAAACACATGTGGCAGCCACAGACAGTTTAGTGTTTGTTACAGTGCCATAGCTTCCTAGAACTAATGCTTAAACTGGTATCTTGAAGTGGGGTGCTGCCATAAGAATTTAAATATGTGGAGCAGGAGAGATGTTGATACCACGTTATGCAGGGCAAAACAGTCACTACAGCTTTTGCCAACTATATAACTCGGAAGGCAGAGCACGGGCCTACTGAGCTGGTAGTGCCAGGAGAAACAGACAGAAATAATTAGAGTATGGTGTGTTTGGGCTACAACTGGCTGCCTTGACAAGCTCTACAAAACAAAGAGATGAGCTCAGGAAAGAACTGGCAGTTTACAATCAGAAATGAAAAGACTTTAGGCCGGGCAAGACGGCGCACGCCTGTAATCCTACCACTTTGGGAAGCTGAGGCGGGAGGATTATTTGAGGCCAAGAATTCGAGACCAGCCTGGGCAACATAGCGAGACCCTGTCTCTACAAAAAATAGAAAATTAGCCGGGTGTGGTGGTGCATGCCTGTAGTCCCAGCTTCTCAGGAGGCTAAGGCAGGAGGATCACTTGAGCCCAGGCGTTTGAGGTTGCAGTGAGCTGTGATGACGCCACCGCACTCCAGCCTGGACAACAGAGTGAGAGACCCTGTCTTAAAATGAAACAAAGAACAAAAACCAAACCAAAACAAACAAAAAAAAAACCCCAAAAAACCCAAAACAAAAAACAAATGAAAAGACTTTGTTTCTCTGAGTATGAAGGGACACACTGGCCGGTCTGAGCAGAGAGTACCAAGATCTAACTTGTGTCCATGGGAGATCTCTTGGTGCTGCATTGAGAACAGCCTGCAGGGGGTAAGGGCAGAACTGGACAGTCCATTGACAAGTCTGTGACAACAATCTACGCAAGAGACGACAGTGGCTAGACCTGGGTGGCAGCGGTGAGAGTGTAAGATCTGGTCAGGTTCTGGATGTATTTTTAGGGAGAGCCCAAAGCATATGCTGATGGAGTTTGATATAAGGGGAAGAATCAAAGACGACTCCAGGGTTTGTGGCCTGAGCAAATGGAAGAATGGAGTTGCCACTTGGCGAAATGGGGCAGGATGAAGAGGAGGAAGCCCAGTCTGGTTTGGACGTGGTGAGTCTGAGGTTTGCTAATCTGCAAGAGCTGACACTGAGCAGACAATGGGACGTGAGCCAGAAGCTCAGGGCAGTGGCACAGGCAGTGCTATAAACCTGACAGCCTTTAATAAACACACCAAGTGCAACTGGCTGGAATCACCAAGGGAGGGAATATGTGCACACATTATAAAGAAGAATCGGTGTGGACGCTTCAAATGTGAAAATGAGGAAGATGAGGAAGAACCACAGAGGGATGGAGACGGCAAGGCTGCGTGCTGCAGGGGACTGGGACAGCGCAGGCTTCTTTCCTTCCATGTCTGAATCACACCGCTGTTAAGAAAACATGACCCTGGCCTTTCTGACTATACATTTTCTTATGCCATTTTATTATTCAGGGATCTGGAGTAAATGGATATACAGAATCAACAGAGGAGAAAGACCGCATTTAAATACGTCACAGCTGCCTCCGCCTCTCTCCACATGAGTGGAATAAGGACAGACAGCTGATCGACGGGACACTGGGAACATCGCAGTGTGGAGCATTTTATCTACATGCCTGGCCAAGAGGTTGGCTACACAGTCAGGGCTACATTTTCAACACTTTGAAATCAGAGAGTAAGGAATTTTTGATTGGCAGAAAATTTCTCTTGTAATTTCCATGGTTTCTTTAAGTTGTCCAAAGCACAAAAATTACATATACTTATACAGGCTGAGCATCCCAAATCTAAAAATCTGAAATCCCAAATGTTCCAAAATCCCAAACTTTTTGAGTGCCGACGTGACACTCAAAGGAAATGCTTGTTGGAGCGTTTCGAATTTTGGATTTGGGATGCTCAACCGCCAAGTATAGTGCAAATATTCCAAAATCTGAGATCTGAAACCCTTCTGGCCCCAAGCATTTTGGATAAGGAATACTCCACCTGTACTTGATATTCTCTATTTCAGTTCTTATATCTTATTGACAAAAAAATGTTTCTTATGACTTGTTTCCCACCATGGACAAAGATCTGTACATACCACACACCAACTGATGGAATTACAAACGGTGGGAAGAGCGTAGGTGCCCTCCTTTGTTAGATGAAACAATGGTTATTTTTCTGAAATCTCTCAGTCATTCATTCATTCAACAAACACTGACTAGATACTGTGCTCTAGGCACTGTCTTTAGTGCTGGGGCTGCAGTGGCAAGTCACATGAGGCTGCTTACCTTCATCACGTTATCGACAGTGAAGCCAGAGCTCCTGGTGCCCAGGTCTTTCAGCAGCCGGGCCAGGAGGTCCACCTGACTCATTGCCAGATGAATTGAAGAGTTTGCTTTTAATGGCTGCACCAAATAAGATGGAATAATTTGGAGAGACTTAACTTCCTTAAACAAGGCCATTTCCTATAAAAGCCAACATAATTTGTTAATTCCTACTGGAAAATGCTAGAGGCAATTTAGTACAATTTAGCATGATCTTCAAACTCAACCTTGAAGGAAAAAAATAGGGAAATACAAAATGATAGTGACAAAATCACCAATCTATAAGCTCATATTTCTATTTAAAGCATAATAACAATTAGAAATGAAAACCTGAGGCATAAGAAACAAAATCATGATTACCTGAAGATTAACAAAAGCTTTACAGAAAACCAAACTCTTGGTTTTTGTCCTCGGCATTACTCAACCTTAAGAAAAAAGGTTTTCTAATTTCTAAAATTCTAAAAGAAATTAGTTTTGCTGCTAGAATCACCATCATTTTAGTATTTATTAAATGTCAACCAAGAGTGTAACCATGTATGATTCTCCAGTTAATACAATTACTAGTGGGTTAAGATGAAAAAATGTAAGTGCCACTACATATTTTAATGTCTCTAAACAAACAAGTCTTTCTATAATTAAGAAATTTATCATTTAATTGGCCAGATACGGAGGAAGAAATGATAAAATACTGAAGTATTTAAGTTGCAGTATAGAAAGAAATCTGTTCTTAATAGGTTTGTAGGTCATATCATCTAAAATCATCTCTCATTTTGCACAGTTAACTTTATCTTTGGCCCTATGACTGACTCTGTACAAATATAAAAGAGAGGAATAAGAGCATTCTTAGAGAAGCACGAACAGCAAACTCCCTAAAGGACAAACAGATGCTGCAAACGTATGTATGTGCAAAGTCCGCTAACTGGCACGCTGGTGTACAACATGCATCTTAGCCCTGCAATATACTGCTTTAAGATGATCTCAGAGAGGAAATTTTAGCACTACCAAACTACTCAGAAATTAATATGTCTTAAAAATAATTAAATGAAGCAGTAACATGTTCTCATCTTCACCATATCTTTTGAAAGACGACACCTCCAACTTCTAGCCATCTTCGGAGTATATTGTAGCACTTCAGCATCACAGTACTTACTTTTAACTTATTAGTATTACTTATTTCTCCTTATTCATTTTTCCTGAAAATTTATTAAATGAAACTAGATCTGTGGTTCTTCATATTTTGAAGAAATGGCCCTTTTGAGAAACTATGAAAACTTTGGATTCCTTCCTAAGAAAGATGTGCATACCCACAAAATTTTATATAAAACTTTAAGGAATTCATAGACTTTCTAAAGCCCAAATGTGGACCCTTAGGAACTCCTAGAATAGATGAATTCATTAGCTAATTTAAAGATAGTAAAATATATTTTCACACTACTTGGTATAACTGTGTGCCCAAAAACTCTTACACATTTGTCTCTATCTTAATAGTTCCCACAGTATCTAGCCTAGAGGAGGCATGTTTGCTGAAAGAATGAAAATATTTAGATTAAGACAGTTATACACTTCTTTCTTTACCTTCAAATTTTTAATTTTGATATAGTTTTCTATGTATTTTTATTTATTAAAAGAATTAGGCTGGGCATGGTGGCTCACACCTGTAATCCTAGCACTCTGTAATCCCAGCACTCTGAACCGCTTGAGGCCAGGTGTTCAACACCAGCCTGAGCAAGAGCAAGACCCCATCTCTACTAAAAATAGAAAAAATTAGCTGGGAGTGGTGGTGTGCTCCTGTAGTCCCAGCTACTGGGGAGGCTGAGGCAGGAGGATGGCTTGAGCCCAGGAGTTTGAGGTTGCAGTGAGCTGTGATGACGCCACTGCACTCTAGCCAGGGTGACAGAGCAAGACTCTGTCTCAAAAAAAACCCACAAAAATTAATGACATATGTTGGATAAGAGAAAGACTGGAAAAACCAAACTCTGCATTTTAATCAAAGTTTATGTCTAAGACAACATTTACCTTTTAGAGCATAAGGAAAGTAAGATAGTGAATCATTAAGGACAATTTATAATGCTTTTGAGTAGAGACAGAATCATGCAAGGTATTAAGAAAGTCAGCTGTTGTAGGAATATGTTTATTATCTATGGTTTCAAATTCTACAGTGAAGCTCAGACCTGAATGAAATTTAAAGCCATGATACGGAGGCGGGCAGAAGAATCCCCAGTCCTGGAGAGCAAAATGGGAACGGTCCTCTCCACGCAGTGAGTTGTTTCAAGTTTACTCAGCCTATGTTTAGGGATATATTGTGTAATGATCATTTTCAACAACTTCAAAGAAGCCTGAAAGACCTAAGAAAAAAGTGATAAAAAAAAGATGAGCTACTACAATGAAATTCCATCAAAAGTAAACATGCAATTTACTATTAGTAATAAATATGAACATTATATCGAAAATCACATCTTGTCTGAAGGGCTGAAAATGGCAAACTGAACACTGCTTTCTAAATACCGTACTCTGGATATAGAGGATATGTGCTCTTACTTCATTGTGTCATAAAGCACTCAACATATTCCCTAGATACCAAATATCTAACTCTCCTGCTTCAATAGGTACACTCCTATATTGATGTACACAAAAGTATAACTCTGGAATGTTCATTCTTAAGGCCTAATTCAGAGTAAAATTCAACAGTAACTCTTAAGCTCCACAGGTTTCATGAAAAATAAAAACATGAACTGAACGTTTGTTAATAGTGGTGAATCAGGCCTCTGCAAACACCTGGCTTTGAAGACCATGGAAAATCTGACGCTGTTCAGAACCACAGAGGATGACCTAAGCAAAGACAGATTTCACAGACTCTCTATTTACAATCACTCACATGATCTATTTCTTGCTAGAGAACATTAATTCTTAGTTATCAAGCTAGAGTTGGCGACTATGTCAATGACAAGTCACCAGCTGGCCATCTCTCAAGCTATGTGACCTCATGCACGGATGCTGCAGCCAGTGCCAGCTGAGGGGACTCACTGGGCTCACAAGGTCCTTTATGGCTCTTCTAATGAGAAAGATGGATGCTCTCAGTGTGTTCTTTAAATCTTCTTTCGGTGTTCCAACAGGGATTTCCATCAACTTTTTATACAAAGCAAACAGGGCATCCTCTCGATAGGACCATGTCTTGGAATAGGCCCCGGCAACCTACCACAAAACAGGAGTCTTCCTTTACTTCAAGAGTTATTATTTTCATGACATCACACAACCACCCTCCAAATACTACATGATTTGAAGGCTTTTTTTTTTTTTTAAACTAAGAAGAATCTTTTCTAAAAACAGGACTTCTACAGAATATTTATATTTAGGGAAATAATTTTTCTGATAAGGAAAATTTAAGACCATTAAATATGGAATATATATATTCAATATCTTCCATTAGAATATGGAAAGTATTAAAACCTCCACCAAAAGAAACACTTTGCAGCTGAGAACCAGGGGAACAAACCCGCTGGGCTTGTTTCTACAGGGAGATGCGTCCACCTGTGCTTTGCTCGTTTTTCACTGGAATCAGTGGGTGTTCAAGAAAGGTGGCTGAGGTTTAATACCAGAAACATCAAGTCTTAAATGAATACTTGTTCATAAAATCTGAAATTTTAGCTCACATTTTTGCTGTTTGACATTATTAATAATAAACAAAAGACTTTCCAATTCAATAAGAACAAAGAGAAATCAACAATACTGCAAATACAAAGCCTTGGGCACTCTTCCTTCCTTTATGTGTATGCACACACATATGCATGTACACAGCTCCTTTCCCCCTAGTTTACCAGGTTTCTGCCTAACACTTCGATGGCAGAGCTGGCTTCTCTCAAGGCCTTCTCTGCTAAGGGCTCCGGCTCCCCTGAAATGCCCCCTCTCTGAGTGTCGCTGACATCTGCATCACTCGTTTCTGGCTCCACCAGCGCTTCCCCCTGTTGCTTGCGAATAGCTGGAAGTGGCCGCTCGTCATAGGGAAGGGGTTCCACCTGCAGTGAGTGAAGGAACAAGGACAGCACTGTGGAGCTGGGGGGTGTTCTCTTCACCCCCCCCACAACGTGACGCTCACCAGCAGGCTACTGCACTTATTTACCTGGTCTGAAAGATGTTATTTTGCTAAATATCAACATTATCAGGTTAGAATAATTTATACAACAAATAGGGTGTAACTGAAAAAATTAGATGAGCCTTCTCTTCCCTTCTAAACTCATTATAGGCTGGGCACAGTGGCTCACGCCTGTAATCCTAGCACTCTGGGAGGCTGAGGTGGGAGGATTGCTTGAGGTCAGGAGTTCGAGACCAGCCTGAGCAAGAGTGAGACCCCCGTCTCCACTAAAAATAGAAAAAATGAACTGGGCACAGTGGTGCACAGCTGTAGTCCCACCTACGTGGGAGGCTGAAGCAGAAGGATGGCTTGAGCCCAGGAGTTTGAAGTTGCTGTGAGCTAGGCTGACGCCACTACACTCTCCCCAGGGCAACAGAACAAGATTCTGTCTCAAAACAAACAAAAAACCCAAAAAACACAAAAATCTCCTTGAAGACCTAACAAAAAAAAGCAATGTAGATTCTGCCTCAATTACTGTTCCCCAGTGGCAATTTCAGTTCATTTGACACAGAGATTACTAAAGTAAAGGTTATTACATTACTTTTTCTAACAAGATCTCTGTTATTTTCTTAGTTTACTGCTTAGAAATAAGAATCAAGTCTGATTTTAATAAACATGTTCATTATCATGGGGCCTTATATTTACAAAACAGTAGTTTTAAATATAAAACAGAATTTTATATTTAAAACAGTAGTCAAAGTTAAAGAATCTTTAAACAAGCTTTCTCTGCAGTGCCTGCTGAAACTCTGGAGAGTTGTCTACTCCAGTCATGTATTACGCCAACAAATATTTACCGAGCACCTAATTCACTCCAGGCACTGTTCTGGGTGCCCGCGCACAGCAACGAACGAGAAAGACTTCCTGCCTCTCAGGGCTCACCACCTCATGGGAGAGACAAAAGTGCTCAACTAAATAAGCAGCCATGTAGCAGGAGTTCAGATAACCGAGGACAGAAAGACAGCCTTTCCTGATTCATTTTCTGAGGCAGGTGTTACTGTGACACGGAAATAAACAAGAGCAACTATTCATCCTCAGGATGTGTGAGAATAACTTTCTTATATTCTAAAATTTACTCACATAGTTGTAAAAAACTTTGAGATGAAAAATAAAGGTAAAATTACAGTCTATCAAATTGAAGTAGCAAATAAAATATAAAAATTAAGTTATGGAAAAGATGTGGCAGGGGCGCTGCAGTGACTGCTCTAAGGCAGTGAGTGAGGTGAGCTGACTGCAGCCCTGCAGCAGACACTCGTTGGGCCCAGCTGGCATTCTTCCTTCCTTCCCCTGCATGGAACCCAGGTCCACTTGCCAGAAGTCAAAGGTCCCAGGAAGGTGCTGACCAGCCAAACATACGTCCCTCCTTTGATCCTAGTTGTCACTTCAAAGGCTGATCTAATCAGGGTAAACCCGAGGCCTCCTGCTTAGAACAGGACACCCTCTCTTCCCCAGATGGTACAATGTATAGATTTGAAGCTTAGAGCCACTGTGACAGCAGCCAGCCCCAGGGTGACGGGGAACCAGAGAAAGACAGTTGAATGTTAGGAAGAAACCATTTTTCTGATGATGCTGTTAAGCTAGTGAATCAATCCAGCCCTGAAATCCACATGATCTCTTAAAAGTTACAAAAGCCAATAAAATCCTCTGTTACAACACAGAAAGTTCTAACAGATATAGTAACTATACACAAAACTTTATTGAGGTTTTACTGTGGTTAGTTCATTTGTTAGGCATTTCACAAATATTGTCTCTTTTATTCCTTGAAACAATGCTTTAAGCAGATGTTTGTATATTTTTATAGAGACAAACAGAGGCTCAGGATAAAGGACGTGTAGGACCACAGGCTGACAGGGGCATCACAGGGTGGGAGGCCTGGCATGCCTGACTGCAGACAGTGTCCAGCACGAAGTGTGGTTAATAGGCTGATTGCTTATGTTATGTTCTACTGAGTGCTTAGTTCTCCTAGAATGGAGGCGAAGAGGTAGCTTGGCTCTGTGGTGCACTCACGTATCCCATGCACTGGAATAGCACCTGGCACAACAGAAGTCCTCAATAAATATCTGTTGAATAAAATGAATACCAATCTGAAACTGAGTTACCTACATTGATCTTTGGATGAGGATCTGTGGCAGGCAGTAATCGGTCTACTACAGTATGCTGAGGAGAAATAGTTAGAGAATCCGATGAAGGCTTTTTCTGGAGGAAAGGTTCTGCAAACTGGCTCTCTGTTCCTCTTTCCTCCAGCTGTGGTAGTGAGGGCGCTGGCTTTCGGTGTCGAGGACTGCCAGAAGGAACAAGGGGCTGCAGGGGTACGTCAAAAGGTCTGCGCACCTAGAGAAAAAAAGGGACATTTAATTTCAAATGGCATTGTCACGTATGATCTCACTCCCCCAGGTAAGGGAGACTTTACAAAGGCTATGCTGGAAGAGGATCCTTGGCACAATGAGAAGTTTCAACACAGAAGAAAAACTTTCCCAGGTGGTGACAATCTATGCGAAAGTCCTACACAGCCACCGTGCATTCACCTAATTTGCCTCTCCATGGTTACTGTGAGGACTACAAAAGTGACAAACACACCCAAAATGCTAGCATAGGAAGGAGCACTTGTACATGCATGCTGCAAGTCCACACATGTGCCCTCAGAGAAGCAGGGTGGTAGGGATGAAGCACTGGGGCTGGGCCCAGGTAGATTTAGGATCAAAGTCCGGTGCTGCTATTTACTGCATCTGCAAAGGCAAGTGATGCTGTGCGATCCCAACAAGCAAAGCTGCCTGTGCAGTCGTGCGCTGGGCATGGTCCCAGCTGCTTTAGACAGACAGGCTCATTAATGTTTACTGTTTTTACCCCCACTTAAACTGAGGCATAGAGTTCATAAGAATTAGTCTGCAATCACACAGCTAGAATGGTGGAGCCTGGATTTGAACCCAAGTAGTCCAGCTCCAGAGAGTGTACTCTTAACCACTATCCTGTGTCTCAGGGCCTCAGTGTTCTCATCTGTCATGTGGGATGAACACCACCTGCCTGCGTGAGTGCTCACGATCAGAGGCAGAATTCCTCCTGTGGAACACCTTCCCCATGTGCCCAAGCCATCAGCACTACTCTCTCTATCCCGCGACACTCTGAGGGGAGAGTGGGGCAGGGTTATCACCGAATTTCACAACGAGGAGGCTGGGAACTAGAGCCGAAGGACTCACAGGCGAAAGCAGCAGGCCTTGATCTTCTCGAGCCCTGACTCACTCTTTTTGCCTCTACCGTGAGTCCTCCTGAGAACGCGCCAACGCAAAAACTGACCTGACGTAGGCACACAGAGCTGAGCTGATCTGTTGTAACTGTCACCTGAGCATTACAGACTCTTTTGCTTTTCACTTACAAAACAGACACCCTAGGCTTCCACCCACCCACCCAGAATCCTGCCCTGGGCCTCTCACCTGGTCGCCCCTGCACCTACCAGCTCGGCATCCATGAGGCTGTGCAGCTCCAGCTGCTCGTACACCTCGGCGCGGTACTGCTCCATCTGCTGCTTCTTCTCTTTGGCGAGATCGTAGTCTTCTTTCTCCACAGCACAGCGTTTTTCTACCTCATACCTCCCAAGGCGCTCACCAACCTGAAGCACAAAATGGTTGCGTTTTGTTTCAAGTTTGGATCAACTCACATCAAGTGCAAAGATAATTTTTAGAGTAATGCTTGAACACCAGAGGCAATGACCATGTACATGTCCTACAAGGAGCAGGGAATGAGCATAGGGAAACGGAAGGAACGGGCAGCATTCACCGCAAAGGTCCGGCTGCTTGTTGCTGTGCCAGCATCTGCAGCCCATGAGTTCATAATAACTTTGGGGAGAGCTCATTTCCTACCATTTCCCATAGCATTAAGGGTCCCAGCAATGGGTGGCTGATGACGGCACCTGCATGTGAGTCTGAAGAGGTGAAGCACAGGCTTCCATTTACATCTTATGGTGCTCCTCAGTCCCTAACTTCATCTTGCTAAGCTCTTTGAAGTCACACTGACTTTACAGCCTTTAGTAACCTGTTACTTTGTTTTAACATGTAGTTATAATAATTATACACAAAACCTGTCACGAGCATAAAATAGGAACTGTTTTCTCCAGAAGCGATACCTTTTGCAAATCAGCGATAGCTTGTTTTAGTTTCTTGGCATAATCATAGCGTTCCTTTTGGACAGCTTCACGTTTTCTTTCGTCTAATTTGCGTATAATCTGTGCAACTTCTGGATCTTGGTACATATCGAATGCTAAGTCATCTAGTGGAGAAATATAGTCAGATTTCCTAAAAGGAAGAAATGAGTATTTTAGAGCTAATTTCTATTCGGCAGGGGAGCCTATGAGCTCAGTACTGAAGGTGCACAGTTAAGACCTCGCCTGTACCCCCAGTCCTGGGTCACGGAGCATCTCCTGCACGAGGTCTGCAGGCTCAGAGAAGTCAGTGAGGGGCTTTGGGTCATGGAGCTCTTAAGTGCAAGCAGGTCTTTCTGACTCCAAAGCTCATGCTCTTGAACACTAACGGACCCCACTTCAGGGCACTGAGCCTTTGGTGCAGGCACTTGTTCATCTGCTCAACAGATGTTCCAAGTGCAGACTGTGGGCCAGGTTGGTTGTGGGCACTGGGGATGCAACAGTGAATGTGAATCAACCGTAGAATAGGAAGAAAAACAAAAAGAACAAAACAAATGGATGACCAGGCCCCACCACTAAAAAGTGTGATTCGGTGGGCCACAGTGGAGTCCAGGCATCTGTGTTTTACACCACCACAGTGCTTTTGATGAACACTGTAAGTCAAGAATTGCTACCACTGAGCTTCCACCTCAAGGTGTTACTCTGTATGCTATCAACCATCAAGTCCTATAGGAGATCAGAAAAGTTTTTTCAGTAATATAAATGATCTGTTTTTTCTTTAAAAGACAGGGTCCCATTCTGTCACCTGGGCTGGAGTGCAGAGGCACAATCATAGCTCACTGTAGCCTTGAGCTGCTGGGTTCAAGTGATCCTCTTGCCTTAGCTGGGACTACATGGGCCTACCACCACACCTGGCTAATTTTTCTTGTTTTTCTTTTTCTTTTTTTGTAGGGATGGGGTCTCACTATGTTGCCCAGGCTGGTATCTAACTCCTGGCCTCAAGCAGTCCTCCTGCCTCAGCCTCCCAAAGTGCTGGGATTACAGGTACGAGCATGTCCAGCCTAAATGATCTTTTTAGTTACCTGAATAACTCATTTCTGATTAAATATGACCTTATTCTTCCTTTCAAGTTCTACAGTAGGACAATGAAAGCTTTCTTCTGGGTCTAGAATTTAGAACAATAAAGCTAGTCTAACCACTCAACAAAAACTTTGAGGACAAATTTCAAAGAATTCCAATCTGCTGTTATCAACTACATGAAATAAGCCAGTTGTTAGCTGTAACTTGGATATCCTTATAGATAGGTAAATTTTAATTAAAATATTATTTTTCACATAGATTTAGTTGATTTGTATAATACTAAATTTAAATGGGACACAGGAATATGTCACCTTAGAAATCCCCAAGTCTCTCTTCTAACATTCCCCACTCCGTGAACGGCACTTTGCTCACAACTGGAGCTCCAGGCAGGCCAATGACTGGGACGGCTTTGGCAGCTTTGAACTGTGTCAGTCCGAGGGATGACTAAATAGTGACGCATTTTATTGTTTCTACTAGATCATGTTAACTATTTTTAGAAACACATATTACACCCTTAAGTCTAAGTCACTTTGCCTTGATGTCCCAGAGAAGAATACAGAGACTTCATTTGATTATAAAAATCCTACAAAGAAAAAACAATGTCCTATGCTATCCCAGTCCCAATGCCTGGCAACTCAGCAGCAGCACGGAGTGCTGTCCACCCACTCTGTACAGAATGCCTTGTGCTAACGACTGGATTTTCACATCTAGCACAGCCCCACACTTGACAGTTACACAACTTTCCCAAACTCCTCACTTTGCCTTCATAAAACCCCAGGGCAAAGGCAGGACAGGCAAAGCACAGTCTGCCATCTCACCTGGCTAACTGGACTAGGACAACTGATCTAACATATAAATCAAAATAACAGAAGGAACTTTTATTGTCAGAGTCTAAAATGTATCAATTAATTTGGATGGCATGAGCTTCATTAAGGGTAGAAAGCAAGTGCCATCACAGTGACGATGCTGACAAGAAGTAGACAGACAAAGCCATCTATGCTTTAGTGCTCTTTGCCCCCAGAGGGCTTCAAATCCCCATTTTGAAGGTAAGAGGGGTATTGTTATTTTTCTATTAGGCAAAGGAGAAATCTGAGGTAGTGACTGAGAAGCTTGTATAGGGTGGGTACATAATGTTTCAATCATCATTTTCTGTAAACATCATATGAACAGCCTCTAAGCACTTTCCAAGCACTCCATACTCACAACCACCCATGACAGCCCTCGGTCTGTACCTCTTCTACCACACAGCCTCTCTCAGGCTGATGGGTCCTTAAAAGACCAGCCATGTGGGGACAGGAGGAGGGCTCTGCAGGAAGAAAGGCTCACTGTCTCCAGCGTGCATACTCAGCAAACAGCAAATGGCTCCTGAGCAACCACAGAGAGAATCTACTCCATGATTTGTGCAAACAGAAGAGCTGGGCCCAAGTATTAATCACTTCGTGTCAGCAGTTTGATTGTATGCAGGGAAAGTGAAATTACACCAAATTTGAAACTGCTATTAAGATATTTTAAAATGTTTGATCTTTTATTGGGAAGCTGCTATCTGAGAAGAAGAACCAGGGATTGCTGTGCATTCCTGTTCTCTTTAGATGGGGTACTGCTGGAAAGGGGTGCCCATGCTGTCACCCACCGCAAGCATGTGGTGAGGTTGTTGAGGGAGCTACTGTCCCAAAGAGGCGCCCAGGGACAGAGAGGTGACTGAGGATGATACAGTAGGGCTCTTTAGCTCTGCCAACCAAGGGTCACTACACCGCTGGGAAAAAAGGCAGCAAAAGAAATAAGTATCTACAATTGTTAACATGAAGAATGTTTTAATGGGCAGAGAGGGATTGGCCATAATTGTGTTTTTAAGAACTGATATAATATGTATTTCTCACTCCTCGAAAGAATAAATTTTTAAAGTAACCATGAGATGAAGTCTCTGCTAACTGTTAATTTGGGTCAATTAATACCTTTGATTTTTACCCAAGAATTTGCCTGTGTCCATAAAATATCAAAGGATGGCTGATAGATCTTCTTTCTAAATGCATTTTAGGAACCTTCTAGTAATACCCGAACACAGAAATGAAGTAGTATCTGAAGGGCAATAAGTGAACGTGTGCTAAATAAAACAATGACCTTAATCTACATGTAAATTTAAGACAATCCAATCAGTGGCTTATCCAGCTCTACACTGAATTTAGAGGCTCTCAAATCCAGAATTCTTTGGGACTGACATCCCTGTGATTCTGAGGACAGTGGCAGACGTTTGCTGCCGCGGAGAGCAGGACTCTTACCCAGCATAAGTTCCTTCTAGAGCTGGATCCTCTGTGTTATGCCCAAGATAATGGTCAATCAGCTTCTCTCTAGAGGTCTTTGGGAACAAAACATCTGCTTAGTATCTCAGAGCAAGAAAGGAATCACAAATCTTGACTATAAGAATATGTGACAGAAAGTTGTCTGTGATTCTAGTCTTTTGGAGGGACAGCTAAAAATGCTGAGTAAAAGAAAAGTTTGATATACTATGGCTGCTAAAAATTATCTGATAGTATTCACTAGTCAATTTATAAAGAGTTTTAAAATGACACTTTTTGTAGGGAAAACAAATTATTCCCTCCTGTTAATAATACATTTTCTTTCTTAGGAATTAAACTTCCCAAACTTACAATATTGCTTTCATCACTGAAATCTGCAGGGTCTCCAATGATATTTATGGCAACCAAAGCAACCTAAGAAAGAGTTAAATCAACGGAAGTTAAGTATAAAATGTTTTTGATGACTTAACAAACTCTGACCTATATTATTATCAAATGGGATGAGGTATATCAAAGTGCATGAATTGTAAAATGTTATGCTACTATACAGAGAGTACTGTTTTAGTTTTTTATTTATGTAAGTTAAGATTCTAATCCTAAACCAATTGGCTATTTTAACCATTTAAAGGATGTTAAAACAATAATGGCTAAAAACTCCCAAGGTTTTAACAGCCTCATGATAAATCATCCACTCAAGGTTAAATATGGAGGTCATATTTATATGATCTTGGCAAATTAGACCGTGAAATTAAAAGCTAAATTAACATAGGTCAGTTTATCCAAGTCAGTGATTCTCACCTGAGGGGGAAGTCACTTTCCCACTCCTTGCCCTCTGCCTGAGAACCACTGCGGGATAACTAGGTAACCAGGTCTTCGCTGGTGAGGACATGCGGCAGTGGGGGAGGAAGGAACAGAGGGTAAGACTCAGTCTTCCAGTTTACTGTGGAGTGATGCCGCCAAGGACAAAGCAGCACAGCTGTACCTGGGAGCTCTTTTCCAACTCAAGTGCTTGCTCTACGAATCGGATTTGTTGGAATGCTGGCATTCCTCTTGGAGGGGGCAGGGAGTATTGTAAATATTTGCTAATTAACAAGATTGCTTTGGACACAATTGACTTCTACTACATTAATCATGTGGGGAAAAAAAGGAGGAAGAGCTTAGGAATTAGTAGTTTGGAGCTGGAGAGAGTCAGGGTCATACGCACATTAAACACGTTCCCAGTTTCACCAGGGGACGGATCTTGTGAAGGTTTAGAGGGTTGTCTAGACCAATGCAGCCCAACACATACGGTATTCACAAACACACACGTGTCATTTTAACTTTTCTAAGTAGGCACATTAAAAAATTAAAAAGAAACAGGTGAAATCTATTTTAGTAACATAGTTTATCACAACATATCCAAAATGTTATTGTTTCATCATCTGTAATTGATATAAAAATTTTAATGAACTCTTTTATGTTCTTTAGTACTAAGTCTTTGAAGTCCATTGTCCAGTGATGCTGGCAGCAGCTGTCATGGGCATTGGGCCTGTTCCTGGTGGGTGAGAGCTGCATGTGCCAGAGGCTGCTGTGTCGGACAGCACAGCTCAGAGAGCTCAACATTTTCCCAGAAAAGATCCTCTCTTACCAGACAATCTTGAAAACACATCTAAGAAGATATATGACTGCATAATCCTATAAAGAGGGTGGGGAGCACAATCAAAGGTGAAACTGTATTCATCTTACCTGATTGTATATGTTGTATTTGTTGACATGGTTTTGGTGAAAAATCAGTTTAAGAAATTGCCCTACTGCATCTACATAAACTGATTTTAGTTCCCGGGCTTTGCAACCTGTCTTTTCATTATCACAGAGAGACACATAGCTGGAAGAAAAAAACACACTGGAAGAATATGTTGATTTGAAAATGTGCTGTTCAACAAAGCTGCCCCCTGCTGTTCCTGAACTCAGTAGTTTTAAACAAAAGCTAAGTCTAGAACGAAAAACCTAAGAACAAACCCCAGAAGTCAAAGTCCGAACAGTAGAGTTGAATACCAGAATTCACAGAAATTATAATACTGCTTATTAAGCATATTTAATACAAGGCAATTGGGTATTCTTGAACCAAATGGAAGTATGTAATGTAGCACCAAAAGTAAGGGTCAATACATTAACTTTTAAGAGCTTTGAGGTAGAATTAGTCAGTCTAAAAGCTGACATTATAAATTTTAAATTTCTTACCCAAGTCTTCGAAACCGCTCTGCTTGATATGGTACAAAATATTCAGGCAAGCTTTCACTAATGTAGAACTCAATTTTACTTGAAATCATATATTGGTGAGCAAGTAACTGTAGTTTTCTTATTCGACATCTTTCTACCATTTGAAGAACAATTTCTTGTGGAAACTGGCAAAATCTGAAAACGAATACATTTTTGTTTTTTTCTGACTAATCACGGCAGAGGGTTTCTGTATGCTAGCATCTCATCCTTCCAGATACGAAGCGTTAACCAAGCACCTGCTGTGAGCTGGAAGGTCTGTGAGTCCTGAAGGTACAAATATGACTACGACATTATTCCCATTCTTGCAAGCTTTTGAAAGTCAGAGCTGAAGCTTGGAATTATGATTTGACTTGACCTGCCTACAACCCTACATGAATCATACTTTTGGCAGCTAATCAACAGTTTGAAGTGAAACCTGAAGTTTATCATGGATAAACAAATCAATCTTAAGAGGCTGTACTAGTGGGCAAGACAGAGCCAAAGGATTTTCCACAGGAACCCAAAAAGTTAAGGAAAAGCTCTTGCCTATCATATCTAAGGAGCACCTACCATTTGCGCTCAGTGGTGAAGGGGGAGAAGCCTAGGCTATGGCTCATGTTGGAGCTTCCGATTTTGCTTAGAAGTGACAGGACACACTAACAAACTAAATAAGAATCAGTTTGAGAACCACAGAGATCAGCAAAGACCTCACACTGTAATACATGATCATGACTGAGGCAATCCCCCAAATGTTCACAGGACAGCAAAGACCACCTATGTTTAGCTAGCAAGCACCGGGTAAGAGGCTGGGGAGGTGTCAAGGGCACATGGAGCAGGGGAAGCTCCCAATGATGAGGGCCCCCAGGAAAGGCCCCTTCCACCTCAGATGTCACCACCCCCAGTGTGCTCAGAGATGCTGCTGGGGTCTGAGTTCCCACCCGCCTGGCCACACCTGGCCTCCTCTCCCTCCCCAAGCCCTGAGGCCCACACTTCACAAGAAAATAGATGCAATCAGACAGGGCCCCCCTGTAGGGGGGGTTTTCCAAGCCAGTGGAGGTGGGCCCCACCCCGCTGGCGTGCCCACCTCCCCCACTTGCCTGGCTGCACTGGACAGAGCCTGCCCAAGTGTGGGCCCACCTGCCAGACTCCTTGGGAACTTGGCTCCGGTGGCAGCCTCAGCTCTCTTGACGAGATCACTCCCATCAACACACAAATGCTCTAGAAAGACCCATTTTAAGAGCACCATCCCATGACCCCGCATCCCTCTCCAGGTGTCCCCCCATTCCTCACACAGGAGCTGTCTGTAGTCACTATCACAACTTCCTTGTGCTCCTTCTCCCATCCCACTCCAGGAGGGCTCTGTCCCATACTGCCCAAGGTTAGCCACGTGAAGGCCACCACAGACCTCCAAGACACCGAGAGCAGTGCTTCCTTCTTGGGGCTGACCTTGCTCAGTCTACATACCTGCCCACGTGTCTCAAAACACTCTGCCTAACCTAGTGTCCATGACACCACCCATTCCTGCTCTTCCTCCTACCTCTCAGGCTCCCTCCCTTCCATCCAGCCATGGGTATGTCCCAGGGCTGGGCCCAGGCTTCCCTCTCTTCTCTACACACATCACAGGGGATCCTGTTAGCCCCTGGCTTTCAAAACGTCCTGCTTATCAAGGACCCCCAACTGGGTGCCACCTGAGTCTGACTCCTCTGTGTCTGGGAGACCTGATGTTCCCACACAGACCTCTAAAAGGCATGAATGCACCAGGCACCCCATCTGCCTGTGGCCCAGGCCTCATCCCGAAGCTTCTAACAGGACAATCAGGCCAAACCATCGGTGACCCTCCCTCCTCCTTTGCTGCTGTCTAATCAACGCCTGGAATTGCACGTGGCAGGTGGCAAGTGCTCGGTGACTTGTCAGTGGAAGGGACCAAAGAAGGGAGAGTAAAGGAAGGACTATGCTGCCAAATGGGTCTGAAGGTGGGAATCTCCAGGTGGGATGCTGTACAGAAGCAAAACTTAGGAGCTGTAGAGGGTGGGTGGGGAGAATGGAGCCAGTGGATTTGCACTCTGTCATTTTGAGGGCACGACTGCCTAACTTTTCCTAATACCAAATCTTCACAAACGCAAAGGCTATAAGAGAGACACATTTGGGCCAGGAGGGCAGGAGCAGACACTGGGAAGCCAAGCAACTTCCGAAATGAATACTCTTCAGTATTTCATATTGGCAAAGTGCTGCTTCAGATGTTTAAGATATTTACTGCTTCTAAATGCAGGGCACATATGTTATAATTTGTGGTGAGATTATTCTAAATATAAGGACAATTAGTAATCTATTATTAAAAAAACTTTATTATTAAAAAAAAAAAAACCCAAAATTCCAAAACTGTTTAAAGAAAACCAAGACAACCAATAAAGCTTTGAAGTTGTATCATCATGTGCCACATACTGATGGTGGTCCCCTAAGATTATAATACTGTATCTTTACTGTACATTTTCTATACACAAATACTTACCACTGTGTTAAAACTGCCCGTGGTATTCAGTACAGTAACACACTGTACAGGTTTGCAGCCTGGGAACAGTAAGCTATACCATATGGCCTAGGTACACAGCAGGCTCTGCCTTCTAGGCCTACACAAGTGCACTCTGTGCTGTTTTGATCTAATCCAGTCCTGCAGTCCCCACCCCACCCCTGTGGGCTGCTAAGGCTCTGCTATTTGGGTGAATCATGATCAAATGCTGGCAGCATGTAAAAGTTAAGTTGAAAATTCTCATTTGTTTTCTGTGCAAAGGTTGTGTTTGCAGATTTTTTGAGTTTCATGGTTGGGCTCCTGTGATAAAAGATTTTGTGTCTAACTGCTTTTATATGACACCAGGCTTTAACAAAAAAGTCTCTTTCAAATTCCTCTTGAACATGTGTACACCTTTATAAAAATGTTCATTATTTGAGTGTTTAGTTTTATTATTTTCCTGAAACACTTAAGTCTTTTTTATCTCTGTCGTTGCTTAGGTGTGTAGTAGGCTATATCATCTGGGTTTGTGCGAGTACACTCTATGATGTTTCTACAACAATGAAATCACCTAACGATGCTTTCTCAGAATGTATCCCTGTCACTAAGTGACACATGACCATACTTTTAAAAATCCTTCAAAAAAAGGGCCTATGATTTAGTTGCTCAAACGTAGCTGATAAACAGTTTATAGATGAGTCAAAAATACCCTTCAAGCTGAATATGAAGAGAAACAACACATCTAAAAAGGCTAGTATGTATCTATCCTTTCAAGATAAATTGACAGCTACAGATTTCTTTTTGAATAAAAATAACGTGGCAATTAAAAAATTGATGCCCAGAGGATAGAGGTTGGTGTAAACTTTATGCTTTCTTGGAAAAGTGTCTTGCTCTGAAAAGTTCAAGCTCTTCAACTGCGAGGTTGTAAGGATGGTATTGGAGGCCATCCCACCAGCCCTTGTAACTACCCTGTAAGTCCCTCGCTGGGAGCTGTATCTCTCCGTGTCCCAAGTACACTTTCTATAACCTGTGGTCCTGTCTTTAGATATCCTGTTTGAAGATATTTTCCTTTGCCTTCCTGTGATGTGCTTGACCTCAGGGACGTCAGGAGACCCTGAGCCAAAGCCAGGGGCGAGTCTGTGGGTGACTACGGACACATAGCTCCTTTTCTTTGGCACAGCCTCTGAAAGCATATTACTGGAATGAGTATAGGTTTCTAAATACTACCATAAAGGGTACCCCGTCTGTATATTTAAGAACCTTTAATCCATACACAAGCACTGAACAAATGCAGTTAGCTTAAGGGGCCTCTGCTGAAGGGAATGGATGCCACGGGTGGGGATGGAAATTCCATCGCTCTGCCTGCCTGGGGAGAGGTACAGAGCTGATGTGGTGAGCCTGGGAGGAGAGAGGGGCCTGCCCGCTGCCCACGTTGGCTTGGGCTTGACCTTGTGAGTGCCACCCAGAGGGTAGGTGAGTCAGCCACGCCTGGGGTGGTATGAGAAGCTCCCGTGCCTGCAATGCCAGCTCTGAGCGATGAGGGTGCTCCTTCATCCCCATCTGCTTTCCTTGCGTTTCATTTCTTGGTTCATTCAGAACCCATTTCAAGGAAATCCAGGGAAAGGGAGTCTTATTTGTTGGGTTCCCTCAAAAACTCCAAAAGGAAAATATCTTTTAATTTTAAACGTGATTTACATTCAATTTCAGCAACATATCTTCTGAATAAAAGACACAGTTATATGAGTGAATTTAAAATGTCACACATATTTACATATTCATGAGTTAGGAATAAATTGTAACTTTTTCTCAGACTTGAAAACAAGTCATGAAGAACACCACTGCTGAGAAGGTGGGGACGGGGTGGGTGAGTCCGTGCCACATGACTGAGGGCAGAGGGCAGACACTGAGTAAGCGCGAAGCCTGCTCAAGCTACTCAGCAGTGCACTATGACTACCTTGGTGAAGAACAAAGACCTCTCAGGAAAAAGCAACAACAGAGGTAAGAAAGATTTAAATGTTTCAGGAAAGTAATAAATCTAAACACTCAAATAATGAACATTTTTATAAAGGTGTACACCTTTATAAAAGAGAAATTTGACAAAGACTTTTTTGTTAAAGCCTGGTATCACATAAAAGCAGTTAGGGCTGGGCGTGCTGGCTTATGCCCATAACTGCCAGTACATTGGGAGGCCAAGGCAGGAGGATCAGCTGAGGCCAGGAATTCCATACCAGCCTGGACAACATAGTGAGACCTTGTCTCTACAAAAATTTTTTAAAAAATTAGCTGGGCGTGGTGGCATGTGCCTGTAGTCCCAGCCACTTGGGAGGCTGAGGCAGGAGGATCCCATGAGCCCAGGAGTTTGAGGTTGCAGTGAGCTGTGATCAGGCCACTGCACTCCAGCCTGGGTGACAGACAGAGACACTGTCTCAAAAAGCAGTTAGACACAAAATATTTATCATAGGAGCCCAACTGTAAAACTAAAAAACCTGCAAATGCAACCTTTGCACAGAAAGCAGACAAGAACGTGCAACCCAGCATGTGATCAGGGAGTAGACAATTACGGGGGGTCATTTCTGTTCCTTATTCCTTTCTGTATTTGCACATTTTCTTAAGTGTGGATGAATGTTATAAGAAAAAAAGGGTCAACAAATCATCTTTAAAAATAAACAGAAAGACAAAAATCTATCACAGAACAAGATGTCTGATGCTGCAGCACAATCTGACAAACCTGTGGTCCCAACGTCCAAGTTACAGTAACACTTGAGGCTTAGAATGGAAGGAGCCCCCATGCCCTTCAGGGACCCAGCACTGCTGCCCAGCCCACACCCCCAAACTGTCCAGCCCTTACCTTGGTGACCTCCACCCACTGACGGTCGGCGCATGAATCATGAGTTCCCGGGCACTGAAGCCATCTTCATGTCCGGATGAGCTGACAACTACAAATCCAATCTTGTGGGGCATTCTGCACACTTGGGCTGTTTATAAGAACAGGAAAGATTTCTTTAAAGTAATTTGTGAACATATTATAACATTTAAAGTGTTAGTTTACGCCTTGCTAATATACACAATAATTCACCAAGTATTCAGAATTTTTTCGTCACTTTGAAAGAGTCTAGTGTTTTTGTTAAACACTTTTTATAGACACTTCTAATTCCACTTAAGATATCATTTAAGTTATCTTGACTTTTCCCAGATATTTGTTCTAAAAGTTTGACCAGTGTTGTGGATTGAATTGTGTCCCCGCAAAAGATATGTTGAAGTCCTACCTGTGGTACCTGTGAGTGTGACCTTATTTGAAAAATAGGGTCTTTGCAGTTGTAATGTAGTTAAATTGAAGTCCTCAGGGTGAGCCAATGTGACTTGTGTCCTGTAAGAAGGGGAGAAGAGACAGAGACACACACACAGGGAGAACGCCATGTGACAACAAAGGCAGAGATTGGAGTGATGCACCTATAAGCCAAGGAATGCCCAGGACCGCTAGAAACCATCAGAAGCCAGGAAGAGACAGGGAAAGATGCTCCCCTAGAGCCTTCAGAGAGAGCACGGCCCTGCTGATGCCTGGATTTCAGGCTTCTAGCCTCCAGAAGAAGTTTATGTTGTTTTTAGCCCTCTTGTTTGTGATACTTTGTTATGGCAAAAAAGTTTTTTGCTAGTATATAAATACAAACTTGTTTGTACTAGTTACGAAACTAGTCCAACCAGTTTGTTAACTAGTTACACAATAACAAGGTAGAAAACCACTGACATAATAATAATTACTAAATGAAAATGTATGACCAGGAGGAAGAAAAGAAACTATGAACAGACAAATTAAGTACAAAAATGTTTATACAGAGTTGGGTTGAGTGATTTACATATAGGAGATATTTAAATATCGTTTGGATGTTTTTTTTTAATGTCATGATTTTTTAGTAAACCTGACTTTGCTCATAGTTCAAAACCATCATTTTGAGGGTGGATGTTGTGCCACCTGTTTTTGCCTGACATCCATCCTCTCCTCATTTGCAAACAGCATCTCAGTTTTCCATCAGCGGTCCTGCCCTCCCCACCCTAGCTCTGGTGGGGGCTGCCCACTTGCCCCACCCTGTCCCTATCAGTCCTGCCTGTGCTGGGCATATTTCCCAGGCTTGGTCAGTCCATGAATTCCACATCCCTCCACAGTAGCAGGTTCAGGGTGGGTACATGAACCCAGCTTTGAGTGATGAGACTCAAACTCAGGACTTTTCTGGGCCTGCTGGGAAAGAGAAGCTTTCTTCCCACTGGGCCTCTTGGCCCAGGGCCACTGGAGGCCACCAGGTGGGGAGGCCACGCAGCACATGCAGCTAACCCAGGGAAGCAGTGCCAACCGAGGCAGAGCCATCTTCTGAGCCTTAGACTCAGCCATATTTAAAGCCCAATATGCTCACCGACTCGGTTACTTTTCAGTTACTAAGCCAATCAAATCCCTCCTAAGCAAGCCAATCTGAGTTAGGTCTAAATCATCAGCAAAAAAGAAAACTGCTCACTAAAACAGAGGATAAAGAAGAATCCATCAGAAAGTTCTCTGGGATAAGATATACTATTAATTGAAATGCTCACAGGAGGTAACATAAAAACATACCCCACATGAAACTGCTTATTGTGACAAGCCTGATGCATGATCTAGATCTTTCTCTTACTTTCATTGAGACTCGAAGAGGACCACTTCAATAAATTAACTGTCGGCTGGCACTTGCTGATGTTTCTTGGAATGCATGAACAAAAGCATTAAAATTAAAATGATATGCCACTATTAAGGATCTTAGTTATTTCTTACACAAAGTCCGCTGCAGGACAGCACTGTACAGGAGAGCAACACAACAGACAGCAAGCTCACGAGCATGCATGGGCGTCATGTCAGCTCATCGCTGACCTGCCTGCCGCACAGCCCCACCTGCATTCCAGGCACCCCATGCCAGAAACACACAGGCTGCCGCTCCTCCCACATTCTTTGTGATCCACCACTTCTGGGTCGCCTGGGCTCCGAGCCTGAAATTACTCTTCCCTTGGCCATGACACCTCCCCTAACGACCCACTCCCCAACAACATGCCAACTTTTGGTGATCCTAACCTTCCTTCCTATCTCACTGTCCTTTCTAGAGCACTACAACAACGGCCTGGTGTCCCTCCCCCGCAGCACTGCCCCTCATGATCATCCTATGCTCCTGCCAGAGGGACAGGCCTCAGGCCTGGCTCTGGTCATCCCCATCCCTGACCCAGCTCAGGACCCTCAAGGGGCTCCTTCTCTAGGAATTAAAGCGTCAGCTCTGCCCTAACCCAATGTGCTTTTCCAACTGTCACATTTTGTCTTGAATTCTGAAGTCCAGCCAAACTTAAGGTCAAAGTTAATACTTCTCTGCTCTGAATTCCCCCAATCCTTTGATCACCTTGAAGAGCAGGTGCGACTCCATCCCACATGAAAAACAGCGTTTGTTCTCAGGCAGTTAGGTTCCAATCTCTGATCTCAACCAACACACTCTGCCATGGCACTAAGTCCTAAATACGGGACATTTAAAGTCAAATAGAAAGGTGTTTCCACTACCTATGTTGCCCCAATAAATCCAAAACAAAGGACTGGCATTTGAGAGCCAGGGAGGAGAAATGCACGGGACTGTAGAGGAAACGTTATTACCTCAGTTTGACATTTGAAAAGGATTCCTTTTTTAGCCCACCTCCTCCCAAAGATCTTCCACTTTGTACCCTAGGGTCTCCTTTGTGTAAACTCTCAAGGATTACCTGAGATACTTGTCACTGAAGGATGTTACTTTTAGGTTCTATAAAAACTACCATTAACAATTTGGGCAAAACCAAAGCTCTGCTGAGGCCCGGTTATCAGCTGGCATTCCTCACCAGAGGCCTGTGGGACCCAGCTGTCACCGGCAGGGCCAGCGAGGGCCAGGCCCGACCTCGCCCCAAGTCCTCCTCCCTGACTACACTCTCCCCGGTACCGGCAGGGTAAAGGTCATTAATCATGAATTAAACTGAAACTCAATTTAGCAGCTTCCAAACATTTGTTACAAGAGTAGGAAACAAAATTTGTTTCCAGTTTTCTTGTTAAGAAAATGTAAATGTTACACAGTTAAATAATGATTTCCAGTCAAGTAATCTTAAGGATTGAAAGGGCTTCACAGAAACCTGAAACTTAAGAAGAAAAAGAAAAGGATCCAAATTTAACCTATACAGGGCCAGAGCAGCATCCTTCAACCTTCCGATCCGCAGGGCACGTTTTAAACTGGTCCACTGCCAGCTATGCGTCCGGGACGGGAACATACCGTCCGACGCCAAACGCAAGAAACCAACTAACCGGGAGGTCAAACAGCCAGGGCGGGTCTCGGGGGCGGCGTGGGGAGCACCCAGCCCGGGCAGCACCTCCGACACGCGACCGCAAGCCTCCCGGCGTCAGAACGCGCCAGACCACAGCGGTCCTCTGGCAACAGCAAGTCCGAAGCCCGGAACCCGCGCTGCCTGGGCTTGTAGAACACGCACAGGCTTCGGACACGGGGGGCGACGACCGGGGTTCCGGCGCGGGGCCCGAACTCGGGGCCCGAGCCCCGCGGGCGCCGGCGCATCCCTCTCCCTCCGGCCCCGGCCCCGGCCCCGGCTCCTCGTCGGGGCTGCACAACGGCTCCGCCGCCCGAAGATACCTGTTCAGAGCGGAACGATCCCCCGACGGGCACTGCCGGGGCCCCGCGGCACAAGGCGGCGGGGCGCGGCGACCCGACGGCGGCCAGGGCGGGTGCAGCGCCGCCGCGGCCACGGGCAGGCGGGCCCCGAGCTCTCGGGCCCGGGGGCGGGGGGGCACCGGCCCTCCGCTGACCTCCCCGGCAGCCGCCACTCGCTCCGGCGGAACTCAGGTGGCGCCGCCTCCGCCGCCCCAGGCTGCCCTGCACCCCCAAGGCGCTGCGGCGGTGGCAGCCGAGGAGCAGCCCCGGCCGCCTCCGCCCATCGCCCGGGCCACAGCCGCCGCTCTCATGACAACCAAGCCCAGCCGGGGGCCAAGAGCTTCCGCGCGTGCGCGACCCCGCCCTGACCCGGCCGCGCCTGCGCACAAAGGAAAGTCTGCGCTTCTGCGGCCCTCGGGGTAAGGCAGCCTCCGGGACCGACGCCTGCGCACAAGGCGATGCCGCGTCTTTGCTTCCCTGGGCCTTCTGGGTAATGTAGTTTCCTCGGGGCGGCGCCTGCACACACGGTCACATCACGCCTCCGCTTTCCCGGGCCTTCTGGGTAATGTAGTTTCCTCGGGGCGGCGCCTGCACACAAGGTCACATCACGCCTCCGCTTTCCCGGGCCTTCTGGGTAATGTAGTTTCCGGGCCCGGCGCCCGGCCTGCGCCAGCTCCGCGGAGCCCGCCGGTGCAGCGGCCTTGAGGACGTTTGCGATGCTCCCGAAACCCAAGACCGTGAAGCTGCGGGCCCTGCGCAGCCCGGGGAAGTTCGGGGTGGCGGGCAGGAGCTGCCAGGAGGTGCTGCGCAAGGGATGCCTCCGGTTCCAGGTCCGCCGGGCCGCGGCCGCCCTTTCGGGTCGGGACGGTCTCGCGCGGAGTCGGGAGCCCCGGCGCGGGCACGGCCGCTTCCCCGCCGTGGCGTGCGGGCTGGGGCTGCGGGGCTCCGCTCTCGCCGTCGGCCGCCTTGGCGCAGCGCTAGGCTTGCGTGTGCGCGCCCGTGTGGGTCGAGGGTGCTGCTGGCGGGGAGTTGCCGTGAAAGTGCCTGAACCCTCCGCAAGGCCGTAGGAGACGAGGAAAACATTTTTAAAAAGAGCCTGAAAGTGACCGGCGTGGAGCAGCGGGACCCAGACGGCAGCAGATCGGCCGTGCGTGCGCCCGCCTCGCGTGTGCGCCGCCGGGCACTGGCCGGCGTTCGCGGGTCGCGGGCTCGCCGGCGCGGTGGGGGCAGTGCCCGCGAGCAGCTTGTTTGACGAGGCCGTGGCCGGGCGTGGTGGCGGGCGGTAGTCTCTGCTGCTCCGGAGGTGGGGGCGGGAGGATCGCGGGGGCCAGGAGTTCAAGACCAGCCTGGGCAGCATAGTAAGACACCCCCCCAGAAGAAAAAAAAAAAGTCTGTGTAGTGAATCCTGTAAAGCAAACAGTCACCACTGGGTGTATATTTTTACATGACTTTTCATATTTTAGAACGGCCTGCAGTCAGCCGCCCTTGTGTTGACATGCTGATCTTGTCTTGGGTATTGGTGTAGCACACAGGCAGCATCCGGAGCCTGATTCTTTACCCGTAGCTCCTTCTTGTCGTTTGTGAGGCCTGCAGAGGAAAAACCCTGTCTTGCTGGCCGGAGAGTGGCCACCTGAGACCCTTCCTCCCCCGTCCCCCACAGCTCCCGGTGCGCAGCTCCCGGCTGTGCCTGTACGAAGATGGCACGGAGCTGACTGACGACTACTTCCCCAGCATCCCCAACAACGCTGAGCTTGTGCTGCTCACCTCGGGCCAGACCTGGCAGGGCTGTAAGTGGCAAGGACCTTGGAGGTGGTGGGGAAGTTGGCACGGTGGGAGGTCCTGGGGGCTTAACCCTGGCGCCAGTCAGGAAGGGAAGGGTCCCTCTTACTGTACTCTTGGGTCTCAAGGAGGAGGCCCTCTGGAGTCAGAGCTGGTCAATGGCCAAGTCCTCAGTCCTCTTGTTCATGAGCCCAGTTGTTCAGCTGGTTGTCTTTTTAAAAAAAAATTCTCTTAATTTTGTTTGTGTTCACTTGAGGCGTCCTAGTAACTCCCTAGGGCAAAGGGAGGGATTGGGGCTGGGGCTGGGGCTGGCACAGTTTTGTGGGTAAGGTGGAGCCAGAGAGAGATGCTCCTCCCATCTGCCAGGCTGTACCTCTTTCTAAAGGGACAGGGTGGTGCCTCGCACGATGCTCAGTTTCTTCCTTATGGGTGTTTACTGAGATGCTGTCCTTAGGGCTCATGTTTGGGGCAGTGGCTTTGAGAGGCGGTTCTTTAGGGGTCTCTGTATAAAAGCCCCAGGACACAAGTCTTGCCTTCCAGAACAGCTGGATGGCAAGTTCTGCGCTGCTTGTGTGAGTGTCCATGAGGGAGAGATTCCGACCCCGGGACGGTCTTGGGAGGGTTGTCTGGCTCTTGTGCAAAGGGGTTGTGCTTCCGGAGATGCTTCTGGTGCCCCAGGAACGATGTGGGAGCTCCCAGGAACGGAGGTGGTCCTGGCTCCTCTGCCGAAAGGGCAGAAAAAGGGAAGCCGAAGAGCAGCGACTGTGTGGCGGGCCGGCCACGGCGTTGGGGCCTTTGCTGTCGGCAGGAGGGGCAACGCGGCTGGTCTGTGCTCTGAGGTTGCGAGCCCTCTTTCTCCACTGGGTCTTGTCCTTCGAGAGGAGGCAGCCAGAAAGCGTATCACGGTGATGCCACCGGGGGTGGCCCCTGTGGGAGGGGGGCCTGGGCAGGAGACTGGCAGGGCATTGAGCACGTTTGGGTGTTTCCTTCTCTGTCCGATTTCATGGTGCTCTCTCTGTCCCCTCCCCACCTGTCAGTCCCTTTGTCTGTCTGTCTGTCTCCATCTGCTGCTTCCCTCTGGTGCTTTATCCCCCTCTCTCACTGAGAATACCAGTCCTTTTCCTTGGTAGACTTTTAAAAAGTATTTAAACTATTTATTTAGAAAGAGTGATAGATTCCCGGAAGTTGCAAAGAATGTCAGGAAGGTCCTGCGTAGCCTTCACCGTTTCCTCCGAAGGTGACAACTGATATAACCGTGGTACAGGATCAAAACCAGGAAAGTGACGTTGGTGCAATGTGTGTACTGTTCTGTCATTCATCCCCAGGTAGATTTATGTGACCAGCACTGCAGTCAAGGTACAGACCTCCCCCGTCCATCACCACCAAGTTTTCTCCCTCGAGCTGCCCCTCTGTAGTCCTGCCCACTCCTACCCACTGCCATCCCCAGCACTTGGCGACCACCGATATGATCTCCATCTCTATACTTCTGTCATTTCAAGAATATTAGACAAGTGGAATCATATGGTATATGACGTTTTGAGATTGGCTTTTTACTCAGCATAAGGTCCCTGAGATCCATCTAAATTGTATGTATCAATACTTTGTTCATTTAAAAAAAATTGTTTTTTTTTTTTTTGAGACAGGGTCTCGCTCTGTCACCCAGGCTAGAGTGCAGTGGCACAATCATAGCTCAGTGCAGCCTCAAACACCTGGCTCAAGTGGTCCTCCTGCCTCAGCCTCCCCTTTAGCTGGGGCTACAGGGACATGCCACCACACCTGGCTAATTTTTCAATTTTTTGTAGAGTCAGGGTCTTGCTATGTTGCTCAGGCTGGTCTCAAACTCCTGGCCTCAAGCAGTCCTCATGCCTCAGCCTCCCAAAGTGCTGGAATTAGAGGTGTGAGTCACCCCACTGTGCCTGGATTGTTCCTTTTTATTGCTGAGTAGTAGTTTGTGGTTTAGTTGTACCACAGTTTGTTTAACCATTTGCCTGTCGAGGGACATTTTGGTTGGTTCCAGTTTTTGGCTATTACAAATAAAGTTGCTCTGGCTAATCATGTACAGGTTTTTATATGGACATAACATTTCATTTCTCTGGGAAAAATGCCCAGGAGGGTAGTGCTGGGTTGTGTGGTAAGTGCACATTTAGTTAAAGACAGGGATGTCCACTCTTGCCACTTCTATTTAACATTGTACTAGAGGTTCTAGCCAGGACAGTTAGGCAAGAAAAATAAATAAAAGGCATCCAGATTGGAAAAGAAGTTAAACTCTATATTTGTATATGGCATGATCTTGTATATAGAAAATCCTAGGGAATTCACTAAAAACTATTAACTAATAATTGAGTTCAGCAAGGTTGTAGGATACAAGGCCAATATACAAAACCAATTATATTTGTATACAGTTACAATGAACAATCTGAAAATGAAATGAAGAAAATAATTCCAGTTATAATAGCATCAAAAGTAATGAAATACTTAGGAATAAATGTAATAAAAAACTGTAAAACATATTCTGAAAACTACAAAGCGTTGTTGAAAGACGTTAAAGATCTAAATAAAGGGAATAGCACCCTGTGTTCGTGGGTTAGAAAACTTGACATTGTTATGGTGGCAGCACTCTTCAAATTGATCCGAATTGATCCGAAAATTCAACACAATCCTCATGAAGATTGCAGCTGGCTTCTTTATAGAACTGACGTGCTGGCTCTAGTCCATGGTTCACATGGACTTGCAAGGACCAAGAACAGCCAAAATTATCTTACAAAAGGACATGAGTAGGAAGACCCATACTTCCCAATTTCAAAACTTATTACAAAGCAGCAGTAATCAAGACTGTAGTACTGGCACAAGGATGGGCATATAGATCAATGGAATGGAATAGACAGCCTAGAAATAAATTATGCATCTGTGGTCAGCTGATTTTGGCAAGGAGGCAGTGACCATTCAGCGGGGGAAAAGAGTAGTTTCTTCAACACGTGGCACTGGGATAAGTGGATATTCACATGCCAGAGAATGAAGTTGGACCCCTTACCTTGCACCATATACAAAAATTAACTTAAACTGGACCAAAGACCTAAATGTAAGAGCTAAAAATATAAAACCCTTAGAAGAAAACATAGGGATAAGTCTTCATCACCTTGGATTTGGCAAAGGATTCTTAGATGTGATACCAAAAGCGTGAGCAAAAGAAAAAAAAAAACATAAACTGGACTTCGTCAAAATTAAAAACTTCTGTGCTTCAAAGGACACCATCAAAAAGGTGAAAAGACAACCCACAGAATGGGAGAAAAAATTTGCAAATCGTGTATATGATGAGGAACTTGTATCAGAATGTTTAAAGAACTCTTATAACTTACCAGGCTCAGTGGCTCACGCCTGTAATCCCAGCGCTTTGGGAGGCCGAGGCGGGCGGATCACTTGAGGCCAGGAGTTTGAGACCAGCCTGGGCAACATAGCAAGACTCTGTCTCTACAATAAAAATTTAAAAAATTAGCTGAGTGTGGTGGTGTGTGCTCATAGTCCAAGCTATCCAGGAGGCTGAGGCAGGAGGCTCACTTGAGCCCAGGGGTTCGAGGTTGCGGTGAGCCATGATTGTGCCACTGCACTCCAGCCTGGGTGACAGAGTGAGACCCTGTCTCTTTAAAAAAAAAAAAAAGAAAGAAAAGCACTCTTACAGCTTAATAGTAAAAAGACAACCCCATTTTTAAATGGCCAATAAGCACATGAAAAGATGCTCGATATCGTGAGTCATCAGGGAAATCAAAACTGCAGTGAGATGCTGCTCGTACCCCCGCGGGCAGTGACAAGAGTTAGCAAGGACTGGAGGAGCTGGAACCCTCACACGCTGCTGGCGGGAATGAGCACTGTGCGGCCACTGTGGGAAATCGTCTGGCAGTTCCTCAAACAGCTGAGCAGAATCACCATGTGACCCGGCAATTCCACCCCAGGCATATACCCAAGAAAAATGAAAACACATGTCCACACAAAAGCTTGTACTTGAATATTTATAGTAACTTTATTCATAATGGTCAAAAGGTGGAAACCCAAATCTCCGTGGACAAATGGATAAACAAAGTGTGGTACGTCCACACGACGGAATATTACATGACCATGAAAAGGAATGAAGCACAATGCGGATGAACCTTGAAAACATGCTGCGCGAGAGAAGCCAATCACAAAAGACCACATACGGTGTGATCCCCTTCCCATGAAATGCCCAAAACAGTCTGTAGAGATGGGTGGTTTAGGGCTGGGGGCAGGGGAGGCAGAGGCAGAGGGATTGGTAGCTAAAGGGTATGAGGTTTCTTTTTGAGGTGGCGAAAATGTTCTAAAATTAACTGTGGAGATGGTGGCACAACTCTGTGAATGTATTAAGACGCATTAAATTATACCCTCTAAATGGGTGAATTGTAAGCATGGGAATTATATTTCGATAAAGCTATTTAAAAAAAAAGACAGAAATTGCCAAGTGTTTTCCAGAGTGGCTGTACCATTTTACCTTTCCACCGGCAACGCACACGGACCAGTTTCTCTGCAGCCTCACCAGGCTGGGCGTTGTTACGATTTCTTACTTTAATCATTCTGGTTGGTGTGTGGTGATATCTCATTGTGGTCTTAATTTGCATTTCCCTAATGGCTAATGATATTGAATATCTTTTTATGTGCTTATTTGCCATCTGTAGATTCTCTTTGGTGAAATGTATCTTCATGCCTTTTGTCAATTTTCTGATTAGATTTTTTTTTACTGTTGAGTTTTGAAAGGTTTTTCCCCCAATACATCTGGATAGGAGTTCTTTGTCGAACATGCAGTCTGCATACATTTTCTGTTACTCTGTAGCTTGCCTTTTCATTCTCTTAACAGCATCTGTCGCAGAGCAAGAGTTTTGAATTTTGATGAAACTGTTTGTCAATTGTTTTCTTTTATGCTTGTGCTTTTGGTGTTTAGTTGAAGAACTTTCACCAAGCCTTTGGTCCCCAGGGTTTCCTCCTGTATTTTTCTGTATCAGTTGATAAGTTCGTGTGACTGTTCTTCTGTAGCCTGCTCATGTGGTGGATCACGCTGATTGATTTTCGAATATTGAACCAGCCTTGCATTTCCACTTGGCCGTGGCATGTACATCTTGTTACGTATTACTGGATTCCATTTGCTAACATTTTGTTACGGTCCTTGGTAGACTTTCACTTCCTGCTAAGAGCTTGCTCAGAGAGCTCACTGCTTTAGGGAGTTGTGAGAAGACAGTAGAAAAAGTGATTTGAAGGTCCGGAGTCAGGTCTTGAGGGAAGGGCCAGAGAAGGGGCGGCTTGGTTCAGAGGAGAGGCCTGGAGGGAGGGCAGCAGTCTGCTGGGTGGCACTTACGTGTCCTGAAGCACATCCTCACGGCGCGCTGACTGGTGGGCGCCGGCTGGTGGTGCAGGGCAGGGACGAGGGCCCAGGGACAGTGCCCAGGCTCTGAGTGGCTAGGACGGAGATGTGGGCAGAGACTCTTCTCGTGGCCGGGGGCAGCAGGTGTCTTCCGCTGGACTGTATGCCTTTCTGTTTGTCTCCCTGTTGGTGGCAGATGTGAGTGACATCGGTCACTTCCTCAGTGTGTTCCATGAGCCGCACGCGGAGATCATCCAGGCCGCCCGGCAGCTGCTGTCCGACGAGCAGGCCCCGCTGAGGCAGAAGCTGCTGGCCGACCTCCTGCACAACGTCAGCCAGAACATCGTGGCTGAGACCCGGGCCGAGGACCCGCCGTGGTTTGAAGGTGCGTGTGGACGCGGGTTCTGGGCGGGCTGGGCTGGCAGGGGAGGGCTTCCTCACAGCCTGAGGTGCCAGGAGGAGTCGGGTTCTGTTTCAGGACCCAGAGCCCCCAGTGCAGGGCTCGCCTGGCTTTTCGGGGGTGGGGGTGGGGGCCTCTGAACCAAAGGTGCTCACGGGAACCCCCTCAGGCCTCGTGGGAAAGGCATCCAGCAAGAGCTCACGTGGCAGGTCAGAGTCGGGCAGCCCTTGCATGGGCCTTTTTAATTATTTTTTTTTTAAATTGTGGTAAAATACACGTAACATAAAATTTACCATCGTAGCCATTTTTTAGTGCATTTCTGGTGGCATTAAGCACATCCACATTGCTGTGAGCTGTCACCACCCTCCATCTCCAGAGCCCTTTTCATCTTCCCATCCTGAAACCGTCCCCATTAAACCCTAACTCCCCCTCCTACCAGCCCCTGCGCCCCATTCTACTCCCCTCTGTGGTCTCACGACTCTGAGGCCTCCTGTGAGTGGGCTCTTGCAGGGTCTGTCCTTCTGGGGGTAGCTGATTTCAGCACGAGGCCCCAGGGCTGTCCACACTGTGGCAGGTGTTAGAATTCCCTCCTCTGTCAGGCCGAAGAATATTCCATTGCGTGTAAACACCACATTTTCTATTGATCGACACTTGGGTCACTTCCACGTTTTGGACTAGCCTTTAAGGCTGCTGTGGGCAACCCGAGAGACTGGAACCCTCTTGGAAAAGGGGCTCGAAAACTAGCCAGGCAGAAGTCCCTCTGTAGTGTTTGAGATGCTTCCAGAACAAACAGAAACTAAACAGAGACACTGCACATCACCCTCAGAATGTTTCTCAAGATGCAGCAATACGACCCACACATCCTGCCCTGCTTGGCACCCGGGCCAGGCAGGGCACAGACCAAAAGGCCCTGGCCTGCCTCATGGACACCAGGGGTCTCCTCATTTTCCTTGCAGGCTTGGAGTCCCGATTTAGGAACAAGTCTAGCTATCTGAGGTATAGCTGCGAGAGCCGGATCCGGGGTTACCTGAGAGAGGTAAGCCTGTGCCACAACCAGGGATGCTGGGTTTGGGAAGACTGGCTCCGCGGGCACAGGGGGCTCTGGTCCTCGGGAGAGTGGGTGGTTGGCAGGGCCACCATGCCTGCGCTTGTGTGTATCTGGTCAGGCTGCTCTGATGTGCTAAGCCAGCAAACGCACCGTGTACCAGGGAGGAGCACACAGTGTCACCGTCTGACTGTTCTGCCTCTGACGCGGTTGGCATCGGACTTCTGTTCTCCCTAAAGCAGGACGCTCGAGTCGTCCCTGGGGCTGGCTGCCCTTTGATTGGGACTGCCATTGCCCAGCCAGAGCGATGCTTTTCTCCTTCCATGTTGTGTGTGACTCTCCCTGTTGTTTTTGAATAGAACCGACCTTTGAATATCCTTATGTATCAGGTGGTTCAATTTTGACATGAACTTATCTTAAGTAAACATCGTTTCTCTGTCCGCCATTCGCGCTGGCAGGTGCCTGTCTTCTCCAGCCGTGCAGTCACCTGACCGCTGAGAAGAGATGGGAAGGGCAGGGTGGCGTTTGCCGCTCTGAATGCTTTTTGGAGGCTCTTGGAGTAACTGTTGGGTCTGAGCTCTGACTTTGTGAATAGACCAGCCCCTTCCTTCTCGGGGAGGTGTCACACGTGGATGAATGCGGGTTTAAGTGTGAAGTTACCAGCAGAAACTGCTGCTCCCCTTCAGGAAGAAATCAGTCCTCAGGTTCATGGCCCCACCGTGATCTCTGTTCTGCTTTCTTTCAACAAAGAAATAGACCAGATGACACGAGGAGCAGAGTGGAGAGTGGGGCCTGCTGTAAACAGCAGAGAAGTGTCCCTGTTTTGGGGGTGCTTGGTCATGTGGGCCTTGTGCCCCCACTGCGTTGGGCTCTGTGCCATCCGTTCAGATCCTTTTGGATAGGACAAGAGAGAGGAGGGACGGGTGTCTGGCAGCTTGCGCTGGCAGCACTAGTAGAGCGGGCGGGTGGCAGGGCTAAGCCTGGGGGCTCTCCGGTCTGTTTTTTGCAGTGTGCTGCCTTGTGCTCTGCGGGTGGCAAGAAGCTCTGAGGCTGTCTTGTTCCCTCAACTTCCACCTCCCACCTTGACGCACCACACCCTGCAACGTATCTTGGGCTAAGTTTTAATTTTGGTGGTGGAAAACTGGACCCAGTGTGTGTTCCCTGGAGAAATTGTTGCACGGAAAACACCTGAGGCTGGGATGGTGCAGGCCCTGCCCGGCCTGGCCTGCCTCCACCTGGGTTCCCGCTGGTTGCCTGGCCAGCGCTGGGGACCTGGCCTGCCACCCTGGGAGCTCTCCAGGATGTCGATCAGTCACACTGCTGTGGTACCACTGCCCTGCCGTTGTCCTGCGTCTGCCTATCTGTGGCCCCTGAGGGGAGGGTGAGCACAGGGCTGGCGTCATCAGCTGCTTGAGCTCATGGGGCGGGGATGGGGGTGAGTGCCAGGGCAGATGGGGAGAGGATGCCTGGAGCTTGGGTTCATCATTTGTCCAACTGCAATCAAAGCTGGCAGGTGCTAGCAGAGGTCTGAGGGGCCAGGCAGCCAAGTGGTAGGTGAGGGTCACCACCTCACTGTCACCTGGCTCCAAACCCCTCCACCCCCTCCTCTCCCAGGGCCAGCTCTGCCCCTCATCTGTCTGCCACATCTGAATGTGGGTTTCCTCATTACGTAGCATGACACATCACGCCATGTCATGGTGTGCCACGCCACACCACGCCACAATAGACCGTTAGCGTGTGGAGGGTGTGGCGGAGGCCCCTGTGGGGGGCAGGGGGCTGCATGTTCTGTCCTGACGTTGCCCCACATGGTGGCCATCCCTGTGCCCGTGGCCTACCCCACTCTGTGTGGCACAATTGCTAATCTCTGTCATCTCCTCTTTTTCTGCATTTCCTCAAGGTCTTGGTGACTGTCCCTGTTCCCTGACTTTCCTAACCTAGCTCATTGTAGGAGTCCTCCAAATGTGACAGCTTCGGGCCCTTCTGTCCCCCACTGCTCGCCTGACTGCGGCAAGACAGCGGCTGCCGCGGACCTTACCTCCTCCACTTCTCGCCCCACCTGGTGGGCTGCGTGTGCTTCCCTCCACGTCATGGCTAGAGCAGTTTCCCGGGGGCAGCCGAGCAGGGTCTGAGGGCCGTGGAGTGGGCGTGTCCGGAGCCGCGCGTGGGGTCCAGCGCTACTCCTTGGTTCTTCCAGGTGAGCTCCTGCACCCCCCTGGCCGGAGCAGAGGCTCAGGAGGAGTACGTGCGGGTCCTGGGCACCATGGGTGAGAAGCTCAAGTCTGTGCAGTACAACGGCAGCTACTTTGACAGAGGAGCTGAGGCCGGCGGCCGTCTCTGTACACCGGAAGGCTGGTTCTCCTGCCAGGTGAGCTGTGTGTCCTTTGTCCTGGGGCCACCTGGGTGGCCTGGGGAGCGCAGCCCTCCTGGGGCAAGACGGGTGAGGACACTCGGCCCTGGCCTGCCTGGGCAGAGCCTCGTGAGGAGGTGCAGCTCTCACGTTCAACGTGAGGGAGGGACTGTCTCAGCCAGTGGTTCTCAGACCCCACGCACCGGGGAGTCCCGGGGGAGCTTGTACAGGGCTGCTGGGTCCCACCCCGGGGCTTTGGTGTCTGTGGGTCTGGGCGGTGTCTTCAGTCAGCTCGAGCTGCCACAACAGATGACCACAGCTGGCAGACATTGATTTCTCATGGTTGTGGAGGCTGGAAGTCCAAGATCAAGGTGTCAGCATTTCAGTTCTGGTGAGGCCCCCTTCGTGGCGTGTGAAAGGGACCCTCTTGCTGTGTGCGCACAGGGAGGGTGATGGGGAGAGCAGACTCTCTCACGTCTCTTCTTACAAGGGCACTAATCCCGTGGCGGGGCCCACCCTCATGATCTCAGCTCCTCCTATACCATCACCTTAGGGTTTAGGATTTGAACACATGAATTTTGGGGGGACACAAACATTCAGACCATGGCAGTGGGGTCTGAGAATCTGCATTTCTGACAACTTCCTGCCCAGGGACCTCACTTTGAGAACTGCCAATCTGGGTAGGGAGTGAACAAGTGCAGAGTGTAGGGATCTTGTGTGGATTGAATTCAGTGCACAGGAGCAGCGACACTCACTGAGGGGCTGGTCAGAGAAGGACAGTTCAGGGGCTTCCAAAAATTGATTCTGTCCCCCTGGGTGAGCTTTCTGGATGATGGAGAGTTCTGGTATTTCAGGAATTGTGGCTGCACGTGACATTCTGGGCACCAGTTATGCTTGGCTGCCAGGAAGGGTGGTAGCTGCTGCACAGGCAGACACCCCCAGGCTCTGGCCAGGACTCCTGGACACACGGACAGATCACAGGCGCACCTTCCTGAACAGGTGCCACCACCTCTGGGGGCCCAGGGGAAAGTGTCTGAAGGCTGGAAGCAGTGACCTTTGTGAGGACAGGTGGAGGCTGTGGAGGCTCATGCTTCTTTCCTGCTGCCTTCCTGGGTTCCCCTTCTGTGCCGTGTTAGGCATGTCCAGCCTTGAGTGGCAATGGCGTCCAGGCTTTGGGGAGTCTCCAGGCCCTACCCTGGTGTGGAGAGAACCAGAGGATCCCTACTGCTGTTCACCCACTGCAGTTGCCGTCCCAGTAACATCCCCCACGCAGGTGGCCTTCCTGGTGTCTCTGAGAGGTTCCAGCAGCAGGGGCTGGGTGGCAGGTGTGGCCTCTTGTGACTTCTTATTACTGAAAAAGGCTCCTGGCTGCTATTGCTGGGCAGATTCTTCCCGTGGGTGATGGACTCTGACCATAAAAATACTTCTTCCAAATTAGCTTGACATGCAGACTTTCAGGTGAGCTCACTTGAACACTCATTGAGTACTCACTGTGCCAGGCACTGTGCAAGGTCATCCCTGACCTCAAGGAGGTGCCAGCATCGGGGAAGGTGAAAGAGGTGTAAACAGGCAAGGGCAGGGGACGTAGCCAGTGTCCGTGGGGGCGGTGGGCCAGTCAGGAGGGGATTCGGGGAGGAGGCAAAGCTTTGGCATGGGGGTGGGCGAGGGTGGGCTGGTGGGATCAGGTGGGCCCTGGCACGGCAGCGGGAAGCAGTGGGCTCTGTTGGGGAAGCTGCAGGTCTTTGGTGTTCTGGGAGCACAGGGTGGCAGCTGGGAGCACGGGTGGCAGCTGGGAGCTGGGCCACTTGGCTTTACGTTCCACAGACGTCTACAAAAGAATGAGTGTGCTAAGTGACCGGGGACGCCGGTGGCAGGGAAACGGAAGCAGTGGCTGTGGTGCCTTCAGCAAGGCGGCCCAGCTCTGTGTTGGGATTGTAGGGAAATGTCGGGAAGCCTCGGAAGTGGATAGAAAGGCAGCATCGTGGCACACAGGTCCTTGCTCACCATGTGCTGGCCCTGCCCTGGGCAAGTCAGCGCCTTCCCTGGCTTCCGCTTCCCACAAGGTGGGGGTGCTGGTGTGTGATCGCAGGGGCGCGGGAGGGCTGGAGATAGCGGGTCTGTCCTAGCGTAGGCGGCAAGGTGTGTGTAGTGAAACTGTTGATGAGGGACTAGGTTCCCCATCTCAGTAAGATCATCTGACTTGGTGGTGGAGACAGCAGACTCACCTCCTGGCCTCCTCTTGCTCTCTTGGCTCCCAGGGTCCTTTTGACATGGACAGCTGCTTGTCGAGACACTCCATCAACCCCTACAGTAACAGGGAGAGCAGGGTTCTCTTCAGTACCTGGAACCTGGATCACATGTAAGTACACTCTCCCAGGAGGGTTCAGGAGCGTCGGTCGCTGAGAACCAAGTTCACAAGCCAGAGGAGCACCCTGCCAGGCTCCTGTCCCTGTCTCGGTTACAGCCCAGGGAAGGGGCCCTGGTGGTGGCATGGAAGGGGCCAGGGGGCGGGTGTGCACCGTTCTGTCAGTACTGCTTGACCTCGAGTTTCCCCCTTCCCTTCCTGTTCCCACCCAGGATGGAGCTGGAGCTGGGCAGCGTCTGCCTCCCCCAGAGCACAGGGCCCAGGCACAGAGGAACCTCTGTGTGCTTGAACCGGGACGAGCTCCGAAAGCGGGCACTCTTGGCATGCAGGGCTTTTCTTCTTGAACTAGGACCAGCAACAGCCTCAGCCAGCAGGGTTGTTTTTATAGCTATACGAGCTGTATAGCACTAAAAAAAAGGGCAGGAAGGAAAACTTCATTCTTTGAAACTGAGATATTTCCTTAACTGTAATTGTATTCTCACCCATGCTTTATAAAGACAGATCTTCAAATGCCCTTTAAATGGCTGTACGGGTTGAGCATCCCTAATGTGAAAGTCTGATATCTGAAATGCTCCAAAATCTGAAACTTTTTGAACGTCGACATGATGGTCAAAGGAAATGCTCATTGGAGCATTTCGGGTTTTTGGATTTGGGATGCTGAACCAATAAGTGTAATGCAAATATTCCCAAATCCAAAATATTTCTAGTTCCAAGCATTTTGGATAGGGGATACACAGCCCGTATTACTTTTTGGAATCAGATTTTTGTAAAAGTATATAAAGCGTTATAGTCGAAGCCTTTTATCCCTTCTGTACTCAGTCCCTTTCCTTGCCCCTGGGGGAAGCACTGTTCTGAAATCCACGTGTCCTTTTGATGGCGTCATTGTACCTTTACCACAGGTGTCTGAGCCTCACACATGCACACATGGTGTCCTACTCTGCTGTTCTTTAGTGTGTGCTCACTTTACACTGTGCTTATGGTGACACGTTTGTAGATTTGGTATATTCATTTGAACAAGTGCAGAACACTTTATTTTTGAATAGACTCTAATTTTAACTTTTGTTTCCATACTGGTGGGCATTTACGTTATCTCTACTTTTTCACTACTGTACAAAACCCTGGGATGAACACTCATATGGAATGAACCCATATGGTCTGGTTCTGTGCTATTTAAAGTGTGGTCACTTTAAAGCATCAGCAGCATCTGAGAGTTGGTTAGGAATGCAGATTCTCAGGCCCCATCCAGACATTCCCCAGGTGCCTGGGGATCTGGGTGTGCATTCCAGCATGGGAAAGGCTGCCCGAGTGTCTGACCTCATGAGGGCCATCTTCCCCTCTCTGAGTACTGCCAGGTTGTGCTCGGGAGGGTTCCACTTTACACCTCACCATTCAGGTGAGGTCATGTTGCTCCATGTTCTCGCCACCACTTGGGGCTGTTATACTTTTATTGCATTTTCCCTACCTGATAGGTGAGAAACAGATTCTCTTGCTTTAATTTTTATTTTCCTGATCACTGGGAAGTTTGAGTATCTCTTTATGTTTATTGGCCATTTGTGTTGTCCTAGTCTTCTTGTGTTGCTATAAAGGCATATCTGGGGCTGGGTAATTTATAAAGAAAAGAGGTTTATTTGGCTCACGGTTCTGCAGGCTGCACAAGAAGCAGGGCAGCAGCATCTGCCCTTGGTGAGGGCCGTAGGCTGCTTCCGCTCAGGCGGAAGGTGAGGGGGAGCCGCGTGGCGGAGATCATGTGGTGAGAGCAGAAGCAGGAGAGAAGGGAGGTGTAGGCTCTTTTTAACCACCAGTTCTTGCAGGAACTAAGAGTGGGAACACACTCACTTCCGGGAAGTGGCACCAAGCCATCATGAGGGATGCACCCCCACAACCCAAACACCTCCCACCAGGCCCCGCCTCCAAGACTGGGGATCAAATTTCAACATGAGACTTGGGGCGGGGTGCAAAGAAACTATATCCAGCCAAAGCATGTGTCTTCTACGTTGCTTTCCTTTGCTCATTTTTTATTGAGTTTTTGGTCTTATTTATTTGTAGGACTACTTTACATATTCTGAATACTAATTCTTTGGTGGCTATTTACATTACAGATATCTTATACAATTTTGGCTTGTCTTTTAGTTCTGTGATGTCTTTTATCATGTTTTAAATTTAGTGTACTCAGATGAATCTTTTCATTTTTGTGTGTTAAGAAATGCTTCCCCACCCTGGTCAGCATACAGATACTCTGTTTTGTCCTTTGCTGGTTTGCTGGACCCCCTCTGACATGCACCGAGCACCCAAAGCCAATTTCTCCCGGGCACAGAACCAGTGCTTTAAGATGAAACTGGTCGGCCCAGCACAGAAACCGGAAAACAGATGAGGACAGCAGAATGTGCAGCACAGGCCAGAGTAGCGTCCTGTGAAATGCTTGTTTCAGGTACATTTTCTCTCTCTAAATAGACACATTTACACATAGATACGTGTATTGGGTTTTAATTAAAAATGGACTTTTTACCACCAGAAATCAAAAGTTAGAGAAACACTGGTCTGTCTGCCACAGGCCTACCCCTGACATTTGTGGGGCTTGAAGCCACATGCCACATGTTTAAATATTTAAGAGTTAAAGCTAACAAATGATGAAATAAAACACATGCTGTCCTCATACCTGGACTTATATATCAGCATGGCCTGGAGGCCAGGTGCCAGGTTCGAGAAGGATTTGCAGACTTTTGGAGTTCCGGAACATGGCCGTGCAGGGGAGCTGGCCCCTGGTGCCAACCCATGGCCCTTCTCTTCCCACCTTAGCACCACCTCACGCCATAGGGACCTGCATATACACGCATGGGGAGTCCAGGCTCTCAACACCCTCCTCCTAGGGCTGAGGGGCGTGTGCCCTGGGGCACAGCTTGTTCCAGGAGGGTGGCCTGGAAGCAGGTGCCTGCTGAACACCCCCTGCACTGGGAGTGTGGGCTGGGCAGGGCGGGGCTCTGGGTGGGCTCTAGGTGGGCCTGGCTCAGAAGAACCCTGCCCACACTAAGGGCATTTCTTTCAGCACCATAAGTGCTGTGGAAGTCGGCGCTGCAGGTGTGCAAGCCTTGCTAAAGATTGCATAATTTCCATTATGATTTTACTTTTGATCCATGAATTATTCGGAAGTCTTTTTAGTTTCCAAACATGTTTTTGTGTTTTTTCAATGTCTTGTGTTCCTAATTGTCTTTCACTGTGGTCTGTTCACCTGTAAATGGTCAACATTTGCAGATGCTCTAAGACTATTTATACCCATAATATTCTTTGCCTCAAATCCATTCTGCTGGATTTAAATCGCTGTGTTGGCTTTCTCTTGGTTCCTGTGACATTTTCCACCTCTTTTGAGCTTTATGTGTCCTTAGGTTTGGGTGTGTCTCTTGTTAGCCAAGTGTATCTGCCTTTTGTTTTCATCTAGTCTGAGACTGTCTTTGAGCAGGCAGCTTGAACCCGCTCGTGTGTTGTGACAGCTGCTGTGTCCGTTAGAATTGAACGCTGTGGGGTCTCTTGTTCTAGGACAGTGTCTGGCTACAGTGGCTACTTGGTAAATACCTGTTGAATATTCTGTTGAATGAATAAATAGATTTGATTTTAGCTACTTTGTTCTGGATTTCCTATCACTGTACCTTTTACTTTCTTTTGGTCTCCTTTGTGCTTTCTGCTGATCTGCCTGAGTTTGCTTTCCCCTTGCCTGTCCGCCAGCCTGGAGCCCTTTGGATGTTCAATCCTGTTCTTTTCGTGGTGTCCCTAAGCACCCACAGGATCAGAAGTCAGCCCTGCTGCCCTCCCTCTCCCAGCCTGGCCTCGGCCGACTGTCCGAGGTGTTCCTCAGTGTTAGTGTCCCACCGATGTCAGTCCTGCGCACGATGCTGGCGTGTGTTCATGGGCGCCTGTTTCTCTGTCAGGGCTCCTGCATCTCACTTCTGTGTCCATTTCCTATTTATTGGTGTGTATATAGCCTTTAGTATTTCTTTTGCGAGGGTCTGTGGGGGTAAACTCTCTTTAGTCTTTGAAAATGTCCATTCAGCTTCAACTCGAGTAATTATTTAGCTAATACTGAAGTCTAGGCTGACAGGTATCTACCTTCAGTACTTCGAAGAATAATTCCATTGTCTTCTGGCATTTGTTCATGAGAAGTCTGTTTTCAGTCTGATTTTCTGTCTTTTTAATGGTATATTTAAAAATTTCTCTTTCTCTTTGAAAATATATGCATCTAGGTATAGCTCTTCCTTTTTGATTCTGATGGGACTTGTACTCTCTGTTTTGAAGGCAGGCTTTTCTTTAGTGCTGGAAAATTCTTAAGCATTTATTAGGTATCGCTTCCCTCTGATTCTGCCTGTGCAGCTCTCCTGGAACTTCCATGGGCCGTATGTTGGCCTGCCTCATTGTGCCTCCTCATGTCGTATCTGCTCTTGCGTATTTCCAACTCTGCTGCTGTGTTACTGGCGACTTCCTGGTGTGGACTGAATTGTGTGTTATGTTGAAACCCTAATCCCTGACGTGACTGTACCTGCTAATATGGTCTTTGGGAGATAATTAAGGTCAAAAGAGGTCAAGAGGGCGAGGCCCTAATCCAGGAGGGCTGGCATCTTTATAAAACAGGGAAGAGAGTAATTCTCTCCCTTCCCATCATGTGAGAATACAGCAAGCAGATGGCCACTGTGAGCCAGGAATAGCCCTCACCAGAACCCGGCTGGCACCTTGATCTCAGGCTTGCAGCTTCCAGAATTGTGAAAAAGTAAATGTCTGTTGTTTGAGCCCCCTAGTCTATGCTATTTTGTTATGGCAGCCAGAGCAGACTACGACACTTCCTGTGTTGTTCACTAATCTCTCTGCAGCTCGAATGTGTTTAATCTGTCCATTGGGTATATATTTCCTTTTGAGAAGTGCTTTTGGGTTCTTTTAAGAACAAGCTTCTTTTCTCCCAGCCTGTTCTCATTATTTCTATTTCTTTTTAATCACTTTAATCATCCATTTTAAGTGTATTTATGTTACGGTTGTATAGTAAAGAATTTAACTTTGCCCAAGGAGGGGTCTGATGAACTCTAAGCCATTGGAATGTCTTTCCTGACAGGAGTGTGTTTACTTGGGGCCTTGGGTCACTGGGTGGAGTAAGAGTGTGATTTAGGGTGGGGGCTTTGGGTCATGTAGTATCAGCTGGACCTCAGAGGGGCTGGAGACTGAGGTTGGCCAGGGGGGCGTCAGCAATGCCTGTCGAAAGGGCCCAGTGAGGACTCTGGGCACCAAGGCCTGTGAGCTCCCCTGGTTGGCAGTGCCATATGTGTGATGTCATACACCATTGCTGGGAGAAGTCAGGCTGGCCATGACTCCACAGGGAGGGGAGAGCTGGACGCTGTGTTTGGAAATTTCCTGACTCTGCCCTATGAGCCTCATAACCTTGGCTGATTTTAATCTGTAACCTTTAGTTGTGATAAACTATAACCACGAGTATAACAGCTTTCAGCGGGGTCTGTGGGTCCTCTTAGCAAGTTGTTGAATCTGAGAGTGGCCTTAGGGACCCCTGTACCCTGCAGTTGGTGTCAGAAGTGAGGGGTTCTCATGGACTGCTCCGAGTCCTCAGGTCTAGTTCAGGTTGTTCTGGCCTAGGCAGTTCTCGTGGTAACGCTATTTGTTGGGCCTCTCTTGCTTGTCACAGTGTTATTCCTACTGCTGCTGGTATGTTTGGATTCTGAATTCATCTTCAGTGGGAACTGTTTTTTCTGTAGACATCCTTTGTGCTTGGCTTGTCAAAGTATCCCTACAGGGTGGTTTTGCATTTGTTTCTTCCAGATAGATGCCCAGGGTTTTTAGTGGTTCTGAAACCATTTTACACTATTTCTTGCCTGTGGTTCCTGTGCTTTGTTGGTAGTGTACATTTGGACCGTATGCCTTGTGTTCCATGGGTGACCGTGGAAAGTGGTTACGTGAATGGCTCCCAAGGAGTCACACTCCTGGCATCCATACCCTTGTGTGCCCCCTGGCTTGCCCTCCCACGCTGAATTCAGTCTTGGCCATGTGACACCAGCGAACAGGACACAAATAGCAAACAGAGGCCTGGAAAGTGCTTGTACGTTGGGGCTTGTCCTCTGTGAATGCTGCCATTACCATGTGAGGGAGCCTGAGCCGGCCCCCTGACTGTGGAAGACCACAGCGGGAGAAGGGCCCAGTCCCCAGCCAGCCCTCCAGCAGACACAACCCCACGAGCGTGCCAGGCAACACCAGCAGACGACCCGCCAGGCCAACCCACAGAACCACCGAGTTTTATGGTGGCTGGTGTGCAGCAGTAGATAACCACTACGGTGGGTTCTTCCTTCCTCCCACCCAAAGCCCTGGACTCAGCTCCAGCTCTTCTGTCCCTTTAACAGCGGGGGCAGGGGTCTCAGCCCCACTTTCCCTGTCTCTTGAGCATCCCCGGCCGGTATCAGGGACGGGAGCTCTGGTGGGCCCCTGGAGCGTAGCTTGCCCTGGGGATCAAGCGTTAATTTCTCTTGTCTCTGCAGCTAGGGAGACCCCTTCTTTCTTTTGATCTCAGCTATGTATTTTTTAAAAAGGTAACTTTTATTCAGCATTTCTCTGGGTTGTGGGGAGAGGGGCCGCACCAGTGTAGCCCAGCACGGACCACGAGCCGTGGCTGTGGGATCTTACTCCTGTCTTGTCGGTTCCCAGGTTCCTACACTTGTTGAGTGGCCATGTGAGTGGTTTGCTTGTGAGTGAAACAGCTTCACACAAAGCGGTATCATATATTTTTAAAAACAGACACACATATATGCAAATAAAAGTACAAAATTAGCACTGAAAGATAAATATCAAACCCTCAATAGTGATTACCTCTGGGGTGTAAGGGACATGAGATACAGGTGGTGCCAAAGGTGGCTTCAGCTTTATTTGTAAAGGTGTATTTCTAAAACAGTCCTTCAATATCATGTATTGTTTTTGTAGATCTAAATGTAGATGAAATGTGGGAGCAGATAAGCCAAATTGTTGATGGTGGGCAACTACGAGTGACGGGAGTATGTTGACTCCCCCTTTTCTCCCTGTGCACTTTCAGTGTTTTGAACAGTGTCCACAAATCCAGTTTTAAAAAGGAGGACAGCAGAGCTGCTTGCAAGACAGACCTGGCCTGGGCACGGCTGCGTTTCAGGGGCGCTTAGGATGAGTTTGGGGAGAACCGTGCGCAGGGCTCCTCTGAGACCGCTCCCCGGGCCTGCTCCTCTCCTGCCCCTGGTTCTCCCGGGATCTCTCCTCACGTAGCCCCTCTGGCATCTTAATTCTCCACTGGTCTTTTCCTGTAAACAGCCAAACGTTCTATGCTCAGCTATGACAACTGAATAGAAGCTGTGTCGTAAACGTGTCTGTGGTCTGATGGAAAACGTGCTGCGGCAACCTGCTGTGGCACTGTGACAACAGAAAATGACGGTCTCTAACCTTACTTTGCAGAATAGAAAAGAAACGCACCATTGTTCCTACACTGGCTGAAGCAATCAAGGAACAAGACGGAAGAGAAATAGACTGGGAGTATTTTTACAGCCTGCTTTTTACCTCAGAGAATCTAAAATTAGTGCACATTGCCTGCCATAAGAAAACCACCCACAAGCTCAACTGTGACCCAAACAGAATCTACAAACCCCGGACGGGGCTGAAGAGGAGGAAGCCTGCTCGAAAATCCCAGTGACGCGCGTACCACGTTCCCGCCCTCGTGGCCAGATGTGTGGGCATAATTTTAACAGGTGCTAATTTTTTTTTTGTCACTCCAATAGTTCCTGGAAAAAAACTTAAAAAAATATGTCCTGAAATTCTCATTTCAGTATATTTCTGAATCTGTTTTCTGTGCCTTCTGACAGCCCAACTTCCAGAGGACAGCTTTGGGTATTCACTCGACATCTGTGGGTCATACTGGTCGGCAGGGACCAGGAATTGTCTTTGAGCTGAGGGATCCTTCCATTCTCTGATTTCACCAGTATTTTGCTCATATAGTGTGGTCTCCATGCTAAAATTGTGTCATGGTTGAACTTGGCCACCCCGCTTGAGGGACAGGTTGTCTATGGATAGCTCTCTCCTGGTCTCCACTTCCAAGCAGATGGACAGCTCCATCCTCTGGACTCTTCTAAATGCCCCAAAGAGAGGTGCAACACCTTTGGGGTAAAACGTTTGTACTCCATAAAGAACACACAAGGATATCCACTGCTGAATTGTTTATATTGGCAAAAAGTGGGAACCCTCCAAAAGTCTATAGTAGGGCAATAGCTGGTTGTGGCATCATGTTGAACCATATGAAATTGCTGTTTTTCTAGGTTAAAAGTGGTCAGATGTCATTTATTTCACGATCCAACCTAATACAGCTACATGATGCAAACTATATAGCAGTTTGAAGCATTCATGAGAAAGCATTTGTGTGTAGAGAAGGGAAACTGTTAAACGCCCAGGTGGCTTAACTATGCAGAGTATGATCCATTTGTTTTATAAAAGGCTGGTGTACATACCACCCATGTGTGTCAGTGTGTGCAGAGACACAGTCTTCAGGGAAACACACCAGACTGTGAACAGCAGTAATCCTGGGGGACATGGTGGGGGTGAGATTGGATTACAAAGGACTAATTTTCTAAATCATGTATTTTATAATACTTGAAATTTTTGAAATGAGCATGTATTTCTTAACATTAAAATGTACTTTTTACAGTCATACATTTGTAATATTTGAATTTTTACATTTATTATATAATCAGGAAAAGTAATAAAGATTTTAAAAAAATAGACATGTCAAAGAAGTTTGCACTCATTGAGAATAATGAAAATAAGGATAAAAATAAGGGGCCAATGATATTTTCAAAATTGACCTGGGTGGTTCCATTGTCTTTACTGAAATACAGCAATACCTTAAAATGAGCCAGTTCTGTGTGGGGAATTTGTGGAAGTGCCACCTACGGTGCATGCTGTTCCTCAGGCCTGATCCGGGACGTGTGAACAGGGGGAGAGCCGGGCCCCGGAGCCAGGATGCCTGGTCCCTCTTCTCAGATTCCCTTGCATAGGCTGCAGAACTCTCTGGAACTCAGCAGACCCCATCTCTATGACACAGAGGCGGGACTGGACGGCCTCTGAGGTCCTTCCAGCTCCGTCACTCCAAGTTCAGGGAATGAGGGTTCCCTTTCCAGTCAGGGACGTGCACCTTTTTCCGTGTGTCTCTTAATTACAGGCTTTCTTGATGGCAATGCTTCCTTCTCACGTGGCAGTGCCACCTTGCCCTGGACACACAGGTCTACTGTCCCTCTACCAGATGGCTCCAAGGTGCCGCCCTGCTGTCAACGATGGGGCTGTCTGCCACCTCCTCCGCTGTTGAGTCTTGTTTTCCTCCTCACCCTTCCTGACCCGAGGCTTCATTTCCGTAGCAGGTGAGACACCAGAGATCCAAGCTGCTTGGAGCTACGCACAGAGACCAAACTGTGCGAGGAGTTGCAAGGCTCCTGGAGCTGTGACACGGTTTTTTTGGCCATTGATTTTTTTTTTTTTTGGCAGTTTTTATGGTTTTATTTAAATACAAATAAAATGTGCCCACGAGCTGTCTATTCATTTGCTTCGCTGTGCAGCCTGGCATGGGGATTGGTGACTCCGATGGCCAGCTGGGCCGCTCCCTCCACAACAGCTTTGCGGTCCTTGGAGGAAACACAAGCAATCTCCACACGGTCAGATTTGTTGCACATCAGTAGCACTCCCAGCTCCTTGATGTGGACCAGGAACTTCCAGGAACCACTGGGCAGCGTGTGCTGTGTTTTCTTGTTGCTCCCATAACCAATGTTGGGCATCAAGATCTGGCCCTTGAATCTTCTCTGAACCCTGTTGTCAATACCTCTGGGTTTCCGCCAGTTACGCTTAATTTTGACGTATTGGTCTGACTGGTGCCGGATAAACTTCCTGGTCCTCTTCTTGATGATCCTGGGCTTCACGAGGGGTCTGAGGGCGGCCATGAAGCCGAGTAGGAGATGGCAGCCACCTCCAGAGGCAGCGCCGAGGAAGATGCTTCGTCATTGTTCTTTGCTTGCCTCCTTCCAAACTCTCGGCGGGGCGAGGATGACTGTTACAGACGAGAGGTGTCTCCAGTCAGGAGTTACGTCACCCAGACCCTCAGGCTCTCAGGGTAGCGTAGGTAGCTGAACCTCTGCAAAAGAGGAGTTTGTGGTCTACTCATTCTCACACAAGAGGGAGAAAAATTCTAGGAGCTGACAGTGTGGAGTCATATGGCCTATGGGCACGAAGGTCACCTCCTCCCGGGAGGTCCTGGTGTCAGTAACGTGCTTTGAAGGGACGAGTCCGGTGGGTGAGCCTACAGAGGGCCTGAACTTGCCCGTGTCAGGCTCTACCCAGACAGCACAGATGCAGTGAACACAACCATGCAGTCCCTTGGGAGGAAGCACACCATAGACAGAGCCAGAAGTCGGCCTGTGATGGGAGCGGAGGATGAGCCAATGGGGTGCCAAGGCGGAGGCCAGGTGAGCGGGCTCTACGAGGAGCTGATGCTGGAGCCAGCCGCTTGGAGCTGGGGGACCAGATGGGGCACCTTAGGGTCTTAGGAAAAGGCCATCATGGCTGAAGGGTAGTGAGCAGTGGGCGAGGGGCTCAATGAGGAGAGAAGCCAGACCACATTGCGAACTCGGGCCAGGGTAAGGAGTGGGCTTTACGGCCGTACCTTGGAGGTACTGCAGGCTTAGTTCCAGACCACCACAATAAGCAAATGTTGTAAAAAAGTGAGTCACATGAATTTTTTGTTTCTCAGGGCATACGAAAGTTAGGTTTACACTATACTGTAGTCTATTAAATGTGCAATAGCATTATGTCTAAAAAAACAGTGTATATACCCTAATTAAAATACTTTATTGTTAAAAATGATAACAATCATCTGAGCCTTCAGTGAGTCATGATCTTTTTGCTGGTGGAGGGTCCTGCCTCCATGTCGATGGTGCTGACTGCTCAGGGTGGTGGTTGCTGAAGGCAGGGGTGTCTGTGGCAATTTCTTAAAATAAGACAACTGTGAAGTCTGCCACATTGATTGACTTCCTTTCACAAAAGATTTCTCTGCAGCATGCGATGCTGCTTGACAGCATTTGGCCCACAGTAGAGCTTCTTCCACAGTTGGAGACAATCCTCTCAAACCCTGCTGCTGCTTTATCAACTAAGCTTATGTAATATCCTAAGTCCTTTGTTGTCATTTCAACAATGTTCACATCATCTTCACCAGGAGTAGATTCCATCTCAAGAAACCACTTTTTGCTCATCTATAAGCAACACCTTATCTGTTAAAGTTTGATCATGAGATCAAACAGCAATTCAGTCACATCTTCAGGGTCCACTTCTAATTCTAGTTCTCTTGCTATTTGCACCACATCTGCAGTGACTTCCTCCACTGAAGGCTTGAACCCCTCAAAGTCATCCATGAGGGCTGGAATGAACTTCTTCCGAGTTCCTGTTAATTTTGATATTTTGACCTCCTCCCATGAATTACAAATGTTCTTAATGGTATCTAGAATGGTAAATCTTTTGCAGGTTTTCAGTTTATTTTGCCCAGATCCACCAGAGGAATGTTATAGCCTTACGAAATGTATTTCTTAAATAATGACTTGAAAGCTGAAATTAATCCACTTAATCCATGGGCTATCGAATGGATGTTGTATTAGCAGGCATGAAAACAACATTAATCTCTTTGTATATCTCCTCCAGAGCTCTTGGGTGACCAGGTGCATTGCCAATAAGCAGTAATATTTAAGGACTCTTTGAGCAGTAGTTCTCAAAAGTGGGCTTAAAATATTCAGTAAACTATGCTGTAAACAGATGTGTTGTCATCTAGGCTTTGTTGTTTCATTTCTAGAACACAGGCAGAGAGATTTAGCATGATTCTTAAGGGCCCTAGGATTTTCAGAATGGTAAATAAACATTGGCTTCAACTTAAAGTCACCAGCTGCATTAGCCGCTAACAAGAGAGTCAGCCTGTCCTTTAAAACTTTGAAGCCAGGCATTGACTTCTACTCTCTAGCTAGGAAAGTCCTAGATTATATCTCCCAGCAGAAGCTGTTTCATCTGCACTGGAAATCTGTTGTTTAGTGTGGCCACCTTCATCAATGATCTCAGCTAGATCTTTTGGATAACTTGCTGCAGCTTCTTCATCGGCACTTACTTCTTCACCTTGCACTTTTATAGTATGGAGATGGCATCTTTCCCTAAACCTCATGGAGCTCTGGTAGCTTCCAGCCTTTCCTCTGCAGTGTCCTCACCTCTCTCAGCCTTCACAGAACTGAAGAGAGTTGGGGCCTTGCTGTGGATTAGGTTTGGCTTAAGGGAATGTTGTGGCTGGTTTGATCTTCTACCCAGACTAGTAAAACTTTCTCCGTATCAGCAATAAGGCTGTTTCACTTTCTTATCATTAGTGTGTTCATGGAGAAGCCCTTTTAATTTCCTTCAGGAGCTTTTCCTCTGCATTCACAACTTGGCTATTTGACACAAGAGGCCTGGCTGTGGCCTGCCTGGCCGTCGATGCGCCTTCCTCACTCACCTTAACCCTTTCTGGCTTTTGACTTAAAGTGCGAGACATGTGACTCCTCCTTTCACTTGAGCACTCAGGGCCATCGCAGGGTTATTGACCAGCCTAATTTCACTACTACTGTGTCTCAGGGAATGGGGCAGCGAGAGAGAGACGGGAATGGCTGGTCAGTGGGGCGGTCAGAACACACACGTTTATCGTCAACTTCACTGTCTTCTGCGGGTGGGGTTCTTAGCACAGATCATCGTAACGGATGTACTGTGATAACAAAAGAGTTTGAAATATTGTGAGAATTACCAACATGTGACCCAGAGACACAAAGTGAGCACACATTATTGGGAAAATGGCATTGGTAGACTTGCTTGAGGCAGGGTTTTCACAAACGTTTAATTTGTAAAAAACACAGTATCTGCGAAGCACAATAAGGAGAACACAGTAAAAGGAGGTGTGTCGGTATTCCAAGCAGTGGGAAGCCACTGAAGGGGTCTAGGGAGGGGCCTGACTTATTTTTTAAACCTGTCCCAGTCCAAAGAAAGGCCTGTCTTCAAGACAGCGTGGTGAGTCCTCCTAGGGGAACTTAGAGCACTTGGAATACCTGCCGGGGGGTGCTTTTGTCTGCCGAGGCCCTGGACCCCACTGCGTCAGTTTGGCCAGGGTGTGAGCAGCTGAGGTCCTCCTGTGAGTGCTCCATGCCTACACAGGTGATCCCAGTGACACGCAGGACACTGAGGCTTGTCTGTGCTTCCCTGCTGGCTCCTGTCCTCTCAGGGAGAATGAAGCAGGTCTCTGTGCACTGCACCAGGAGGTGACATCAGGAAGCTTCGCCCTGGACTCTGCCCCAGGCCTTTCTTTCTGTTGCTGACTTCTGTCTGTATCCTTTTGCTGTAATCAGCCATTTTCTGAGTCCTGTGATTTCTCCTAGTGAATCGTTGAGCCTGAGGCTGGTCTTAGGGTCTTGATACAGCACACATAAGGGAGTAGAAAAATACAATTTATTCTAGTTGTCAGTTTTGCAGGAATATGTCTCATGAAGCAAGGAGTACTTACAGGATGGATCTACTAATATTCTTTTATACTGCTCAAGCCCTTGTATATAATTTTGCAACATTCGAAATTGTTTTTAAAAATTCATGTTTGTAACACAACCTGGCCTCCTATAGTAGCAAGTTGGGTCATTTTACCTACTGGCAGACAACCTAGGCAGAGCATTTTGCTGGTGTACTCACAATTAGTGTAATTTTAAAATATACTTTAATATGCTTTTTGAAATCTTATTTTGTCCCTAGGGCTTACTCTACACTTGTTTTGTATCGCTAGCCCTAAAGTCATCCTGAGAGGGCCCCGTACTTTGGTGCTGTCTACTGTTGTGCGGTTTTGCATCTGTGAGTACACTGCGGGTCCTCTGCTCTTGGTTCCTATGCTCCTTCATTGCCCCGTCCCCAAACACTCCACAAGGCTTTCAAGACACCACCCTCCTCTGTGCCATTTCTTTACACAGGACACCTGTGTTCTCACACTTCACTCTCATTTGAAAATGACCTTCAGGGACTTAAATCCACCATCTCTGGTACCTTCTCAACACCTAGGAGATTCCACATGGAGTTTCTGGTACTTCAAAAAAATTCTTCAAATTGCTGCATGAAATGATACATCTTTAATCTCAGAAGCCCACGGACACCTAAGGAAAAGAAGGGCCCAGCCTCGTTTTAAGTTGCCTTGCCAGTTAGAAAGAGAAAAGCAGTGCATATTGGACCTTTGAAGCACTGATTTTTCAAAAAGTCTAGGCAGACTAGGAAGATGTTTCCACCTGAGAATGCTCATCATTGCAGGTTAAAAACTGCAAGTAAACAGGGGTAGCCTCAGGAATGTACACACTTTCCATTTTGCAATTTGTTGGGAACGTGACACTGCATTGCTTCTGTGGGGGCACTGATTCCAGACAGTGCAGCTCACTGGCGTGGTAATGACAAAATTCCCACACTGGAGGCAGCTCCATCACCACCGAGACAAGGTGCTGTTATTAACAGTCATTCATGCAGCAATCTCAAGTTGTAAATTATTTTCACTGGCTACCATAAAGTGACTTTACAAGCAACATTTTCAAATTATCGTTCATTGATCAATAAATCACAAAAATATTCAGAGTAGGTGAAGGTCACAGCTGATGGGAAAATGATCACCCTGGAAGCAGAGAAGACTGCTGGGGAAAGTTACTTTCAGGGAGGGTAGTTGTTGAAAGTAAAAGAGAGCTGAAAAATTCCTCACAGGGCAACTACACTTTGCTCCCAATTTACCTGTTACGTAAAACACCTCCTGTACTTCAAAGGACATATTAACAGAGTCAAATCTAGCTGCTGTTATAACTAAAC